>CM076571.1:79114218-79744218 GCA_034641835.2 Pinus albicaulis | reverse complement strand
AAAATAACCGCTCTTTTTTCAAGACATCAAGTACCTTGTTCACATGCATGACATGTTCATCTCTTGATTTGCTGAATATAAAAATATCATATAAGTAAACAACAACGAATTCATCTAGAAATGGTCTTAAAACATTATTCATAACTCTCATGAAATTAGTTGGAGCATTGGTTAGACCGAATGGCATAACTAGCCACTCAAATAATCCTTGTCTAGTTTTAAATGTAGTTTTCCAAATGTCCTCTTCAGCTATTCTAACTTGATGATAACCACTTCATAAGTCTATCTTAGTGAAATATTTTGCATACCTTAACTAATCAAGCAAATAATCAATTCGTGGGAGTGGAACATCTTGCTGCAGCTGAATCTCATGATGAATTCCCCTCTTGGGAGGTAACCCACTTGGTTCTTGAAACATCTCGCCATGCTGACTTACCACATCAAACAAATCATATTTTAATTTTCCATCACATCCTTCAAAAGATTCATATTCAATATCATCCCTTTTCTTGATCATGAGAAGCACAAATTTTTTACTTGCATTAACTAGTCTCTTCATCTGCCCTGCATTAACTAAAGAGATATTCAGCTTTTTGCAATGATCTCTCACAATATACTCCACCCCATCCTTGATAAAATGATATTTGTTCTCATGGCGATAGAATACTTCTTTCCTGTCATATAAATATGGGCTTCCCAAGATATTTCTTGAAATGTCAAGTGGAGCCACATCTAACTGAACTTCATCAACAAAGTTTGCAATAATGGCAAATCAGAATATGCATTTCCCTGTAACCTGTAAATTGGCATTCTTGACTATCCAACCCAAAGGATATGGCTTATGATGTGGTATAATTTCAAGGTTAATATTTTTGACCAAGTCTTTTGAAATCAAGTTTACTTGTGACCCACTATCAAACAATGCATCAATATTTGTATGATTTGAAATCACCCTTACATGGAACAATTCTATTTTTGTTTCTTCATTTAGAGTGTTGTTGTGACAATTTGAGGAACTACTGATTGCTATGGATTATTTTCCCTTTTTGACCATGGCTACAATTTTGGTCTCATCACCAGAATCAGATCCAAGATCATGTTGTGTGGTGGCAACTATTGGGTGCCATTTTTGTCCTTATTTCCTACATCTGTTTCCCCCATTTTCACATTGTGATCTCAAACCTTGGGACTACCATTGCATTTTTCCCTTATTTTATATCTTAAACTATTTGTTTTTACCTTATTTCATTATCTTGTCGTTTGATTGATTATTATGATGTACCGTTTCCTTTTTTGGCTAACTGGGATGAATGTTGAAAGAATTTCTCTGGTCTTTTGTTGTCCTTCCAGATGTTATTCTTAGCACAAAATATCTAGGGCATGAGGCGTACATAAGTAGTTGAAAGTGTGTTGTTACGGTGAGCTGTTACACTACGATGTTGTTACATCATGTTTTTGTTACAAACCCGTTATTACAGTTGTAGTGCTGATTGGATATCGTCAACTTCCGAATGCCGAACTGTCCTCATTTTTTGTTATGCTACAACTGTTGTTTTCCATGAAAGTTGTAGAAGTCATTACATATCATATTTTAGGATGATAGCTTTTAGGCAGTTTTGATTGTAATCCATATTCTCCCAGTCATACTTTTTATTAACGAATTGGTTGTAACTACATGCGTCTTATTTTGATCAGCATGATAATTGTAAGATTCTCATGACTGATCCATTCCTCATTTTTCTGAACATGTAACCATGATATAACTCTCGACCCTTGAGTTTAGGGGGTTAGTGGAGAATAATATTACTTTTGGCTCTATAATTTTGGTCACATTAATACAAAGATATTGCTTTGCTTCTGTTACGTGCATTGTATAATTTAATTTTCATTTAGTTTTTATCTCTTCTTGCACCCGTGCTAGGGAGGAAGGGCCCTCCTCTTTAGCAGGGACTGTAGTGGTTAAAGTATTGGTACCATATTTCTTATTTTCTTTGTGTATTGGTGAAGTGTTGTTGTTGTTCTGGCTGTAAGTAGATCTGCTTCAATTTCGATATTATTATGTTGTTACACGGATGTGATTAGAAATACCAGCTGGTGTAATTGTTGTGTGGTGCGCTAGGTACCATTTAATTGAGGCATGATTACATTCTTGTATATTGTTTTATTCCTGCACGAGTGTTAAGTTTCAAAAATAGATCCAGAAATGATTCCTCTTTATTAATTATTATTTATTATATGTTATAAAACATCGTTACATAAAAAACAAGATCATAGATCAGGCTGAATATGATATAATGAGATTAAACGATAATAAAAAACCAACGCTCTTTGATATAATCATTATCAAATATAAAGATGATAAAAAATATACGCTCCCAAATATATGAATATATTATCATCGATGAATATATGTGATTTTCAAATAAAAAAAAAATAGTATAATAATCCTCCCAAAAAAAAAGAAATAGTTTTACGTTTTTTTTTTTTTTTCTGGGGAACAAAAGAAAGGAGTTCATGTTTTCACAAACAAACATACTGATATATTCTTCAACAATACGAAGCGGCCTACCACCGTGTAGGTAGAAACTGAAGCACTTGTAGGAAGTATTGATACACATAGGGTCCATGTGTGCTAGTAGGACAATAGAGAAATCCAAAACACCCCCCCACTCTAATTAACTACAGGAAAGGCAGGTCGTAAAAATGAAAATAAGAGTGTAGACTTGGGAAGAAAAACATTCTTTGGAGATCTGATCTTAAAACAGAAAGGGAACAATCTACTTCATACATAGATAATAGGAAGATGAGACCATAGAAATATTCTACTATATCAAAGCCTGAGGCATCGATACCTTCTATGTTTGGACCTCATCACCCTTCAAACAACATATCCACTCCTGATATCAAGACTCCAAATATGAAATAACAGTGGAAAGCCATTGATCAAAATCTGAAAATTGAAGGACAAGGGGAGACCAGTGAGGAGCATCAGGGGCCTAAGGAACATCATTGAGTTGATCATCAATTGGAAGCAGGTAGTGCAGTGAAACAATTGGTCTTGGAACAATCTGATCCTTTATTTATTTATCAATCTCATGCATATGCCGAGGACAATTCATCCCATCAGGAAGGATCAGCCATGGGGGACGAAAATATTAAGACAGATGGTACTGTTACTTTTGGTGACACGGGATGAAGCTCCTATGAAGAACATCCCTTTATCATCTCTACCGTCCTTTCAAGGGATGGCTATTGAAGATCCTGATACCTTTATGTTCGAGTTCAATGTGTTGTGTAGGAGTTATGACTACACGTCAAATGCCCAGAAGCTAAAATTGTTTCCTGGTACTCTGAAAGGAGCAACATTAAGATGGTTCATGAGACTATATGCTAGCACGATCCGAACCTCGAATGACATGAAGGATGCCTTCCTCTTTAAGTATCATGCTTACTATTGAACCAGGGATTTGAAGGAAGAAATCTTTAGAATTAATCAGAAAGAAGAGGAAATCTTAGAAGACTACATGGAATGATTCCATTATAATTTACAAAGGTCTAACATTGGTAAATTAGCCCCGAAAATCCTAAAACCTATATTACTAAGAGGTATAAGAGATGAATGTTTAGAGCATTTGAATCTGTTGGGAAAAGGATACATATCGCAAGAACTTCTTGAAGAAATAATGAATCTCTGTCTGCAGATTTCAAGAGGATCAGTCAAGGGAAAATGTTCAGTTCAAAACCCTTTAGTTCGGATACATAAGTCCACAAGTGGAGGAGTAACCAGAGCAGCGATCAAAAATATATTTGAGGATTTTAAAAATGACCTTCTTAGTACTCTCTCTACCCAAATCACCATAGTACAAGTTAAGAAAGCACAAGCAGAAGTTGAAGTAGCTTTGGAAATATTTTGTCCCCGATGAAAAAAGAAACATTTAGAAAGAGAATGTGGAATGAATAGCACCAACTTGTGTAAGATTTGTCAGTTGGCGCATTCCACTGGTCAATGTCCAGAAGTACCTAAACTGAAAGTAGTGCTTAAGGAATCAAGCGAGGATGTCTAGTCTTCCTACTTCATTAGATCAAAGAGACCATGGCAGCCACGACCTACATGTATGTCTCCAAATTTTTCCTCTTTTAATCCTTGGAATAATGTTTATAATGGTCAGCAATTTCCATGGCCATATCCTACTCCTTCCTCAACACAATTTCATTCACCGTGGAACCAGTGGCCTTGCCCTCCACCAATGCAATATCATCCATCGCAATATTCTCCTTGGAGTCAGAATTGGAGAGGTAATGGCTAAGGTCCAACGCCCTCTGCACTACCAATGCAACAACAGTCAAAACTGCCTTCTCTTCAAACTCCTGCACCTCCTGTTCGACCCCAATTACCTGTACAACCTAACCCCAATCTGAATAATAAGGCATCTCAGAGCATATATGCCCCAGTTACTTTCCAGACTTATCTTATCACTCCTATTGGGCTTAATGAGGTTCAACTTTGATTGGGAAAATTAATCAGACCAGATAATACTCCCATCATTACCGAGGAAAAATGTGAGTCACCTAGAAATGATATAGTCGATTCTGAAAAAATTGTTACACCTGTAACCGCTGATACAACACTTGTTGTTACACCTGTAGCAGCCAGCTTAGGAAAGCTTGTTCCTACATTAGCTAACTCGAGTAGGGCTAGTGCATCTGTGACAGTTGACTCAGCTGTTAGGGTTCAGGATCCTCCATACCCTCAATGATTAATTAAAACTAGACCAGCCTCACAAACTGAATTTGAGTTCCTCAAGGAATTACAGAATTTGTATGTGTGGATTCCACTGTAACAAACTATTAAGGAAGTGCCTATCTATGCCAAAATAGTGAGAGATATGTATGTCCAAAATCCTAGAAGGAAATCGAAAGACTCTGTTACTATCCATGTTATGGGGAAACTATCTGAACTAATGAATGATCAGCCTTTGTTGACTAAATATAATGACCCAGGGAATCCTACAATGGCTGTCCATATTGATGACCAACCCATAACTAACACTTTGATTGATTTAGGGGTAACCATTAATGTAATGACCAAAGATATTTTTATCTCCCTAGGACTTCATGGACTCAGACCTACACCTACAGTGCTTGAATTAGCAGATAGATCCCACGTCAAGGCTGAGGGAATGATAGAATATGTGGTGATAATTGTAGCTTCTTGGAATTATCCGGCTAATTTTCTCATTTTACAAACTAAATCTAGCCTCGGGGGTCATCCTTTAATCTTGGGGAGACCATGGCTAGCCACTTCAGGCGCATATATCGGATGTAGATCTGGGTCTATGGTGATCTCAGATGGGAAAGCCACTAAGAACCTGAACCTTTACCCCCCAAAAAAACCACATATGGATTTGAATAGCCCCTGGTGGGACAAATTTGAACCTGAATCTGATTTTTCCATACCTCTCCTCACACTTGGAAAGGAAAAATACTTTAAGGATGAAACAGAGGATGATATTATTAATTTTTTTATTAGAAATTCACTCTCTGTTGCCTCTATTAGAGATCCAGGGGAAGAAGATGAGGTAGATGACGTAAATATTGAACATTTGAAAACTCCTCTGCATACTGGCAGCAGTTATGTTGAAATTGAGCCTGGGAAATATTTAAATATTAATCCTAACTTGACTGCTGAACAGAACAGATTGTTGATACAACTGTTACAAAAATTAAAAAAGGCATTTGCATGGGACTATACTGATACGAAAGGAATCCATCCTGGCCTATGCACTCACTGAATTTACCTTAAAGAGGGCTGCAAACTAGTTAGACAACCACAGCGCTGAATGAATCACACACTTAAGGAGATAGTGAAAGAGGAATTATAAAAACTCCTTCATGCTAATTTCATTTACCCCATTTCTGACAGTCAGTGGGTACCTTCTCTTGTCATTGTTCCGAAAAATAACAGCAAATGGAGAGTCTGTGTAGACTATAGAGAAATTAACCCAAAAGGACCATTTCCATTTACCATTTATTGACGAGGTCCTGGATACTCTCTCTGGGAATTTTTTTTTTTAATTCTTGGACGGGTTCAGCGGCTATAATAAAATACAGATTGCCCCGAAATACCAAGACAAGACAACCTTTTCCTGCTCATGGGGTACCTTTGCATACAAATTCCTTCCTTTTTGCCTCTACAATGCACCAACAACTTTTCAAAGGGAAATATTCGGTATCTTTTTGGATCTCCTGAATGATTGTCTCGAAATATTCATGGATGAATTTACACCCTACAGGGATGCCTTTGAACAACATTAGTTAAGTTTGAAAAGGTACTGGAACATTGTGAACAAACTAATGTTGCTTTGAGCATGGAGAAGTGCCACATGATGATGATCGAGGGGATCATGCTGGGACATTTCATCTAGGAAAATGGAATCAAGGTAGACCCTGCAAAAATTGAGGTAATATCGAGAATCCCAACTCCCAAAACTCAAAAAGAGATACGTAGATTTCTAGGACATGCAGGGTACTATAGTAGATTTATAGAAAACTTTTCAAAGATTGCATCTCCTATGTTTTCTTTGCTCATGAAATATGTGGAATTTGTGTGGACAGGGAAGTGTGAGCAAGCCTTTTTGAAGTTAAATAAATGTGTAACAATAGCACCTATTTTGCGAGGACCAAACTGGAGACTTTCATTCCATATCGCTACAGATGCATCTGACATAGCCGTGGGTGCTATTTTGGGGAAATTGGAGGAAAATAAACCTTATTCCATTTATTACATCAACAAGAATTTAACTCTAGCTGAGCTCAACTACACAGTGACCGAGAAGGAATTCCTAGCAGTAGTGCATGCTATCAACAAATTTCAGCACTACATCACCGGGTATCACGTATTTGTACACACTGACCACACTGCAACTTGATTTTTAATGAATAAACCTGTTACCAATGGTAGAGTTACACGATGGTTATTTCTGTTACAGGAATTTGATATCATTATTTTAGATAAACTTGGAAAAGATAATGTGGTTGTTGATTTTCTTTCTAGGTTAACTATAGGTGATAACTGCACTCTTATTGAGGATTCTTTTCCAGATGAATATATTTTTTCCATATCTACTCACTCACCATGGTATGCAGATATAACCAACAATCTTGCTGCAGGAAAATTCCCACACCATTTATCTTCCAGAGAAAAAAGGAAGATTATACAATAGATTGCTACTTACTCCTGGATAGAGGGAAATATCTATCACACCGGACCAGACTTTCAGATTCGACATTTTTTGAGAGAAGATGAGGCTTTTGATATCTTGAAATCTTGTCATGAGGAACCTTGTGGAGGGCACTTCGCAGACAAGAGGACATGGTATAAAGTACTCTCAACAGGGTACTACTGGCCAACTATATTCCAGGATGCCAAGAAGTTTATGAAGGGATGTGATAGCTTCCAAAATATGGGTCAGCCTCTGAAATCAGATGAGATGTCATTACAACCTCAGATAGTGATATTTCCACTTGAGAAATGGGCCCTGGATTTTGTAGGGCCAATTAATCCTTCATCACAACAAAGATAATACATATTGGTCTACACTGACTATGTCAAAAAGTGGGTCGAAGCGAAGGCACTAACTAGAGCTACAGATCAGGTTGTTTCAGACTTCCTGTTCGAAGATATTTTTTTTTGCTTCGGGATACCCATGGAGATAGTGACGGATGGAGGGCCTCAATTTACATCTCATTTGATCCAGAAACTGGTTGAGAAGTATGGAATTTATCACAGGATCACTTCACCTTATCACCCACAAGCAAATGGTCAAGTGGAGAGCACCAATAGTCATTGAGGGAATTTTAACAAAGACAGTAGCTAGCCACTGAAGAAATTGGGCCGAAAAACTTCTTGAGGTGTTGTGGGCTTACAGAAAAACATGGAGGAATACTATAGGCTTCTCACTATATGAATTGGTGTATGGTAAGAATCCTTTATTCCCCATAGAGTTCTAAATAAATAAATTGAGAACATCATTACAGGTCAATCTATATTTAAGCACAATGCAAAGACAAATATTGAACCAACTCAATGAGTTAGAAGAGAAATGGTTGGCTGCCATTCAGCAGATAGAAATCATTCAGTAGTAAAGATCTAGATGGAATGACAGGTTCATTAAGAAGAAGAAATTTCAGAAAGGAGATTGGGCTCTCTAGTATGATTCAAGATTCAAGGATTTCAATGGCAAGCTCTACACCAGATGGCTAGGTCCTTATGAAGTAGACACAATATTTAACAATGGGACTGCAGAATTGGTTACCATTGATAGTGCTAAGACATCGTTACTGGTTAATGGGCACCGTATGAGCTTATATCATCTACCTAATTCGAAGGAATCATTTGTTAACATTGTCGCGGACTCTGATCTTTATGTTACAACAGCAGGGGAATGCACCCATCTGCAGCCTGAAATTTGAAATTCCAATAAGTGTAACAACTGAAAACCACTCTTGTGGCTGTTGTTACACCTATTAATATATAATAATAATAATAATAATAACAATAAAAATCTGATTGTGCCCCAGAAAGAGGTTTTCACAATCAGATATATATATATATATATATATAATAACAATAAAAATATGATTGTGAAAACCTCTTTTTGGGGCATAATCAGACAATTTGTAACAGTTGAAAACCACCTCTGTGGCGGTTGTACACCTAGTTTTTTCCTTTTTCAAAAAATCATCTTTCCTTCCCGACATATTTGACAAGATGATGTTACTTATTTGTTTCTTTTCTGTATCTATTTTTCCTAATTATCATGTTTTTTGAAGAATAACACAATGGTTGTCTTGGCTATTACACATGTAATAGCTGACAACCATGAACAATGTTTCATATCTCGGCGTTATCCTGACATGCAACAATAATTACAACAGTCAAGCATGACCACCACAATCGATGGAAGCATTTACACAATCACATTAAAATTCCTCCTTAACATCATCTCAATTACGTCATTTAAAAAGGTAACATCATCATTTAATAGTTTTATGATTAATGGCAAGTTATGACATTCCCGTGACGGTCGTGGGCGACCGTAACCATTAACGCTGGGGGGGGATAATATCGTAATCATTGCAAGAAATCCATATTCTTGAAACTGTCATTAACCCCGCATGCATCAAATTAAATAGCATGATAACCAATTATGACCAAATTTGGCCGAAAAATGCATTTGTACTTAAAACTCGTTATTTTCCATAATTAGAAATTAATGTAGGAATGTGTGAAGTACGATTTAGTAATTCGAAAAGCTTGTCACCTCTCATCACCTCCCTTAGTTGAAGTCTTGTATCCTCATCCAAAATTATTAATTTGGGATAAGAAGAGCAGGGTGTTGAGAGAGAACAAGCAGTGCAGTGATATTACGGTTCGTTGAGCTTAAGAAGTGATTCAGAAGTAACAATAAGATGGGAGGAGAAACAGTAAGACATGAGCCAAACTCCATGGAAGCTTTGCAGAACTGTTTGGAATCTTATCAAGTATTTAGGGACGCTGGGTGGCTTGAATATTTTCAGAGATTGGAAGGCTCGGATGAGGCTATTGCAATTGAATTCACTAAGAATTTCAATGATCACCAGACCCGAGTCAGGGGCCTACAAATTGAATTAACAGAAGAAGTGGTTTCCCGAGTGACCACATTTCCAGCTGAAGGACACAGATGGTTCAACGGGAAAGTTAACAACCCTTATTTGAAGGAATATTTTCTTGAAGGAGAGGAAAGGTGGAAAAGAAGGGAAGAGGGGTTGATAGATTATCACTCCCCCAACCATGGGTAGATGTCGCCCTGGGTCCTATAAAGTACATGACTTGTGAGGGAAGATATACAATCTTCTTCAGTTACCATTTCCCTTTACTAAATCATTTTCGGCACTAGCAGAAGATCAACCTCCCATTTTTCCTATTGGGAAACATTAAGCATATGGCTGCGATGGTTAAGACGACAACACATCTTGAAGCCTGTGTGACCAACCATGGAATTGTCAAATTGATCATGTTGGATTCCCTAAGCCAACAAGGAAGGAGCTGGGAAGAATTTAAACAAAAAAGGCCTAGGACAAGCCAGAGAAAACAGACTACGACTTCAGAAGGAAGTCATGCAGAAGATGAAGTCCAGAACCAGCCCCTCAGGGTTAGAATTGGAAAAGAAGCCACTGACAAGCCGACTAGAGACAGACAGCCAAAACAGAGGGTGAGAGTTAGCTTGCCAATGGAACCATTGCCCACAACTCAGAAGCATAAAGAAGCATACGGATCAGAAGAATAAGGAAAATAACCCTCCTCTTTAGGTAAGGATGAAACTCATGTTCTGCTCTCAGAAATTGAAAATTTAAGAAAAGAAAATGAATAGTTAAATCAGAGGTTAGTTGGGGGAAGGAAATTTTAGTGTCTGTATGCGCAACATGTTCTCAAGGATTAACAACAACAGGGTATAAGGTTTGTGGGTAAAACATCGGCTCAATGAAAATAGAAACAGAACTTCGGGAGGTTGTCCCACAGAAACCTGCTAAGGATACTGTTGTTACACAAGAACCAATAGTTGAAGCAGAGCTTCTCGTAGTAATCGGCCTAGAGGTCAATACACGAGAACCTATGGAGGCCATTGCTGTTATAGAAGAACCATCAGTGGGCACAGAGGATAGCCTAGGCGAAAATAAAGGGGATGATACATAAGAACCCACTAATGATTTTGTTGTTACACAAGAACCAGCAGTAGAGTTGGAGCAAACCCATACAACAGAGGTTGTTACACCCGCTATTGATGTTGAATGCAGAGGAATGTCGGGTTCCATCGTGGGATGGAGTTCCTAGAAAATTTTGTTGATTTCAAAATTACAGAAATGGAAACAGGAGGCAATCTCCCTTCAGGAGGGGGTGATCTTACTGAAATAACATTAGAAGGAGATAAGTGATTTACAAGAAAAATGGATGAAGGAGGAACTGAAGAAAGTTTGGGAATATTGTAAACGGAAGGAAGCCATAAAGAAGCATAAGGAACAACTGATGCTGTTACACCAGCAGGTTCAGGATCTGACTATGGATAAGAAAAAACTCCATGAGCTTGCCCTCAATTTTTTGGGGTGTAGGTGACCTTCCCCATCCTACCCCATTTTCCTATGGGAAATCTATTATATGTTTCAGTTAAACGCTATCATGGAGAACAGACCCTATATAGGTTCTTCCACCAACACCTTTTTAGATGTCTTTCGTGCTTCTCATTGTGATGAGAAAAGCCTATTGTGTGAGTTATTTTTGCACAAGATCATTTGTGAGCATGCAAGTATGCAAATGGTAGTAACTATATTCTCCTATATGGGGAATTTTCAGTTATGAGCCTTCATGTCATTTATGAGGAATCAGATTGAGTGGCATCTGTTCACAAAATCTATGGATGCCAATGACGAAAAAACAACATTATGGATCTGAGCAGAACCGGGATGGGTCACCGAATTAAGGCGGGAATTTAGAAATATTCTGAGCACTCAAGGGATAAGGGAACCTGCTACCACTTATAGAAGAAGGATTGTGGACTTTTTCCTTAATCAGTTTTCATTAATGAAGAGTCGAGCCCTAACTGGGTGTCTGAAGCGTACAAAAACCAACAATGTTGAGCTATTGGAAGGGGAATCGTTTGCATTTCAGAACTTTTTGGTAGCTATTACACATGTACCAGCATATGCCCAGGTGATAAAGACTCTTGGCGCTTCTTGGCTTGGGCTAGGATTTATATTCCCTTTGATTTGGCTACCAATAGAGGAATACCAAGTCCATTATGAACTGAGCAAGCATGAAGAAGAGTATTGGACATGACAACTAATGGATACTCAAGGGTACATGTTTCCAGATGAAGACACAACTAGCACCTATGACTTCACTGACCTGCATAGGAGATATTATCATGGCAGATGATATTTTTGCATGAGGACATGCAAGTGCTTCAGCTGGGGGGAGATGTTGTTTGTTGTTTTTGTACTTATTTCCCACATCTATTTCCCCCATTTTTACCTTGTGATCTCAAACCTTGGGACTACCTTTGCCTTTTTCCCTTCTTTTCTATCTTAAACTGTGTTGTTTTATCTTATTTCATTATCTTGTCGTTTCATTGATTATTATGATGTATCGTTTCCTTTTTTGGCAAACTGACATGAATGTTGGAAGAAGTTATTTGGTCTTTTGTTGTCATTCCAGATGTTATTCTTAGCACAAAATATCTAGAGCATGAGGCGTACAGAAGCAATTGAAATTCTGCTATTACAGTGAGTTGTTACACTAAGATGTTGTTACATCAAGGTGCTATTACAGACCCACTATTACAAACTGTTGTTACAGTTGTAGTGCTAATTGGATATTGTCAAATTCCGGATGTTGACCTGTCCTCAATTGTTGTTATGCTACAACTGTCATTTTCCACGACAGCTGTAAAATTCATTACATATCATATTTAAGGATGAAAAAATTTGGGCAGTTTTTATTGTAATCCATATTCTTGTAGTTAGACTTTTTATTAAGATATTGGTTATAACTATATGTATCTTGTTTTGATCAGCATGAGAATCGTAAGATTCGCATGATTGATCTATTCCTCATTTTTATGAACATGAAACCATTATATAACTCTCAACCCTTGAGGTCAGGGGGTTAGTAGAGAACAATATTACTTTTGGTTCTATAATTTTGGTCACATTAATACAAAGATATCACATTGCTGATGTTACATGCGTTGTCTAGTTTAATTTTCATTTAGTTTTTATTTCTTCCCACTCCCTTCTAGGGTGGAAGGGCCCTCCTCTTTAGCAGGGATTGCAGTGGTTAAAGTAGATGTACCATATTTCTTATCTGCTTTGCGTATTGGTGGAAGTGATTTTGTTGCTATTCTGGTTGTAAGTAGATGTGCTTCAGTTTCGATATTATTATGCTGTTACATGGATTCTTGAAATGTTTGACCCTTTAGTTGCCTAAAGTTTTTCCAACTCATAATGGCTTTTTGGATATAGGCTAAAGGATAAAAATGTCTTTTAATTGAATAAATAAACTCAACCCAAGAAATGGATATCTTACCATGGATTCATATTTCCTCTTGAGTCTTTGCTTCCCACGAGACTAGTGCTGCTCCTTCTAGCCTCAATGAAGCCAACTGGATCTTTATGTCATATTCTTGTAAGTTATAAATTTTGCAATAAACCTCCAATTGACAGATCCAATTTTCCAACTTCTCTGCATTTACCTTGCCATTGTACATGGGAAGTTCAAAATTAATTTCCAATTTGAGTAACAGAGTTTTTCCTTTTGGGGTTTTTGAATGAGTATGGGCGGTTTTTGTGGTGGAAGTGGAAGATGATGAGGATGGGGATAGTGGAGATGGAGGAGGCTTTCCTCCACTACCCTTTCAACTCTTCTATTCATCCTTCTTATCATCTGAAGTTCCTTCTCCATGTGGAGGCTTAGAACCTTCTCTTGCCACCCCAGTAGTAAATCCATCAAACATAATTTTAACCATCCTCTTTATGTAATTGAAGTCTCCCTTGAAATCTTCCTCTTTTGAATTTCCTTGATTCTCTCCAACACCTGACATTATGGCTATGGATTCAAGCTCAACTTCTGATTCTTGTATCTCTTCAATCAACTCAGCTTCTTGTGCAATTTGTACCTCCTCAATCTCAACTTATGGAGATAAAAATTGAGGTGCTTCAAGTGCAGTTGGAAATGAAAATTTGGGTGGAGATGGTGCTCTTGTAGCTCTCCTTCTTCTGGTCCTAACCTCAGGACTAGTAACCAATAGTTTCCCTTCTCCTCTCTGCAGCTTCAACCTTGTAAGCATCACAAAATTGCAACTATAAAACCCTTCTTGCACAAAACTAAAAAAAAAACAAGCAAATAACCTTTGCTATGATACCATCTTGATCTGAATTGGAATGTTAGTTTTGTTGTGCTAATTTCATCTTCATATTTATATTAAAAGTTCTGATCTTTTCTTCTTGTACATGGGCTTATTGAAGTGCTTATGGTTGATTAAAAAGTAAATGTGTGGAGATTAAGTTGAATACTTGAACATAAAAACATGGAAACTAAATGTTGAACAACAACAAATAAACACACAACAAACCATGACAATTGAAATATTAACACTTTGTTTTGATGAAGGAGTTCACCCCTCCTGGGCTACATCTCCTTGGTCCAACTTCCATGGCATGGGCCTTTGTATTAGCTCAATTGTGCAAATAATATTGTTTACATTCTCATATTTCCTCTACAACCTGCTCCAATGTGTCCAAAACATCAAAATCTACCAAGAATGACTCTACTTGAGCCAAAATTGGTCAAAAATTGCTCCAGTTATGGTCAAACAAATATTTCCTACAATATCTTCTCCAAAAATTGGAGAAAGACTCCAGATAACTCCGACAATTTGGTGGATTCCGTCGAAATAGGTGGCTCCGCTAACTCTGCCACAAATTAACAGTTTGATTAATTAACAATTAAGACCACACTTAACTATGATAAGTGCATCTTAACTGCGCCTTAACCGCATTTCATAATCCGTTTTTAATTAAAATTTAACTCGTAGTTTAGTGGAATAAACTTGGATTAGGCGTTAATACTCTTCCTGTTGCATTCAGCTCCACCCACGGTCTTTGCAATGTAGTCATATGGGAGGGGGTTGGCCCACAGGGCTAGCTCCCTCCAAACCCCCGCCATCAGAATCGTCAAACTTCAAATAGTGGTTTCAACCTTATAGGTTTAAGACTCATCAGATAGAGTAGATAGTAAGGCGTTGGACCTGTGCAAGGTAGGTTTTTCTCCAATGTATAGTATTAAACCCTTATTTAAAAACTTTTGTTAAATGACATATTTCGCCCATCATATATGTCCGCTTCCCAATGGTTTATACTTTGGGTTATATAAAATATATTCAGCCTGCATAATACCTACCTGTCCAATGGTCAGAACTTTGGTTAAAAAATATATGTAGCCTAATATATATATATATATATATATATATATATATATATATATATATGCTAATGTATATCAATACTTTGGTTTATAACAAATTCAGTCTTGACATAATCTTCGACTAGTTCCTCCACATACCAGCTCTAGTTGGACTATTCCAAATTTAAAAAAAAAAAATCTCCTTCAACCTTAGGATAAACTGTAAAAAAATTTCACCTCCAAAGCTCACTGGAGAATCTTGTTGTGACACTTGCCAAAGTGTCATTGGGCCAAAACTAGAGAATATTCCCTTAATATACTTGGAGTGTTGACTCGAATGCCATGTCATCAAACTGTCATTGTTCTGCAATTTTTTTAGTTGTTTGAGAAAACAAACAACATGTCATAACTTCCTCATCCTGAGTTGGTCTTTGATGAAACAAATTGCGTCAGATTCCTGGCGACGATCTCTTCACTTTTGTTCAAGTTTAGAGCATTTTTTAGAACTTTAATTTTTGAGCTTAATACTAAGCCTTTGATCAATGTGTACACAACACCACCTCATAATGTGTACACATCACCACATGTAAAAAACAACACATGCCCAAGATGTACACAAAATGATCCAGGTGGATATTGGTGGCCACCCACCTATTCCATTTGGACCCCCACCATTGTTTCTTCCACTTTTCTAGCTTCCTTAATTGTAGCAAAAATTACTATTTTTGGTAGTTTTCTGGGTCCTGAACTTCCATGATGGCCCCCTTCAGGCAGTTCTTCCAAAAATGGAGGAGAAGCTTCCCTTACTAGAAGGCTGGAGAACGACGACATGGTTAGAAGGTTCGAGAATGACGACATGGTTTCAACTAGTTGATGATAGGAACATGACCTCCAATTCATGGCCATGGTTCCTCTTTCCATGGATCTTTCCCTTAATATGTGGAACTCTTCCCACATTTTATGGATCCTCAAATCCCTCTCCTTCCCTATAAATTAAATCCCTACCATCCAGTAATGTTTGGCTTCCATCCTATTAGCTAAATCAAGCCCAATTTCTACCCATTTGCGAAGGAGGAAGTTGTTTGAAGGTGAAGGCTAGGACTTGGAGTCTCACCTAAAGGAGGTGTCCAACATCAAGGCTTCTGGTTGTATTGATCCCTTTGTAATTCTATTAATAATATATTATGTGTTTCCTTTCCATTAATATTTCAATTATTTCCTATTTATTGTAGTGTTCCTTGATATGTTGTATAACTTGTACTAGAAACTATTATGCTTTGCATACGTTTGTTGTCTCCACTTGTATTTCCTTGCAGGCACTCATCTTCGCCAACAGAGAGGAGATCGTGACCGTGAGTGTGGAAGCGAAAGAATAAAGGCCAACAACAAAGGCACTAGCATTATAAAGAGGTAGGAAATCTATCCTCCTTCGTTCTTTTTAGCATAAGTTCAGAAAGGTTGCATATATTTGTCTCGTTTGTTGCTAGAACCTCCCATAGGACTAGAGCGATGGTTTCTATCCACAGAAAGGATTGGTTTCACAAAAAATTGGAAACTCCACTTGGGTGCACATAACCCTTCAATCTCCTTTTGTTTTTTGTCTCTTTTTATATGTTTGGCCAACCTCCTAGTGATCCGTAATTTTTATTGATTATGGATTTGCATTCTGATTGGTGTGTTGTTTAGAGTTTCAAGTCTGGATCTCTTTTCAATTTGGTTTATGTTTTCCTAGGTTTTTCTCGCCCAACACGTTTTATCTGAGAAACAGAGCGCTTCCAACACATATTTTCCTGAGTACAGTCATGCTTTAGACCCTTTCTTCCACTGTCTGCCCACGCTGGTCCAGTTTCTCATCCAACACGTTTTTCTCTAGAAAAAAATGTGCTGCCAGCACAAATTTTGTTGAATAAAGTAGTGCTGGTCCAAAAGTTTGAGATTTTTTAGGGTTCTTGTTAAGAGATCTGGAATGTATTGATATCTAAAGTGTTACTCCTACTCTGTTTGCATAGGATTTTCACTTATTGTTGTTAGTTTCTTAATAGTTTGTAAGAGTCCTTTACATGTTGTAGTATTGAAAGCTAACTTTAGTTAAGACTTTAATTCTTTGGGTGAATCAAATCTACCATTTTGTTGCTTGCATGTATTACTGATTTGTTGTCTGATAAGAATTTTTAGTTCTTTTGAAAACAAGGAAAAGAAATTGCTTCTGCATTTTTCAAGCCTTCATCTCAAAATTAATCAATTTTTTGAGATTGTCATCAAGCATAGATTGCATTGCTTAGTGATTGAAATCTGATAAATGAATTTACATCCCTTTTAAAAAGAAAGCAAAAAAAAAAGATCTAGGTGAAATTTAGTGAATTGAAAGTCATTTAATCTTTCATTGTTGCATTTGAATTGTGAAATTGAAAGATCTAGTTAGGAAGCTCTTGTTTGTTTCATATTTGATTGTTACATCAATGTTTGCACTTCTTCCCTATACTAGATAACTTTCATTGAAATTAAAAGATTTTTTCTTCATATTAGATGCATCATAGGTGTGTTAAGGTGACATCGATCTTGAGCCTTAAAACCGAAACATAAATCAAGGTCAACTTTAGAACTTATCTCAATTAACCTAAGGAGCATTTGGAACATTAACGTAAACATATCGAGGCCTATGCTAGAGACGTGTTCCAGCGTCGTTAAACGTAGGAGTTGTAATTGTTTTCCAGCGTTGCATCCCAGGGGTGATATCCTGTTCAATGTACTTAAGTGTATATGATCGTTCTCCATGTACCTTTGGGTATATCGGATGATGCTCCATGCATGATAAGTATATGGGAATGCTCTCATCGAACGATTATGCATTAGACAACACTACTACTGACTGCACTCCCATGTACCATCGAGTATATTTTGGGAGTCCCCTATAGTTTGCTATCCATCCATAGGTAACCATGTCTTCTTCTTTTCAGTATACTGTGATACACCGAACATAACATTCGGGGAGATTGGTTTTCGTACGTTAAGTCCTGGTTCTTCAAGGTGTATATTGTAGTTCGTGATTGCTTGGTAAACCTTCATGCCTAGATTCCCCTCTTTGATTATTTTTGTTGTTAATTTCTAAAATCAATTAATTGACAGGAGGATAACATCCTCTTTGTGGAACACCTCCTTAGTAGATCTTAGGTTGATACTAATGGAAAATTTTCCTGAGTCTACCAATCAAGGAAAATCTTCTGATGGGAATCCTAGTCCTTTCCTCCTTTTGGAAATATTGGTGCTCCTTATATGGCACCCTTTTCCCTTCCCGAACTTACCATTGGTTTTCCAGTTTGGTTATTTTCAACCCCTATGGTTACGAATGTCCAAACTTATTCTCAATCAATTTCTCCTCCACCTGAACAACATCAACCTCATGTTGATCCTAAATTTGACCCTTTTCCTTCTTCATCTGTTGTTTCGTCATCCCTTTCTTCCTCTCTGCCTAGTGAAATTCTTGATTCTAGTAACAAAGAAGCTAAGAAGAAGAAGAAGAAAATAACGAAGAAGAAGAAGCATAATAAGCAAGGCGCCAACCAAGCAATCATTGCTACTGATGAAACTAATGCAGAAAAACCTTCCATTAAACCCTGAAAAGTGAAGTTCCTTTGCATGTTATGTAAGGGTGATGACCTTCTTAGAGATTGTCCTGGTATTCCCAAGGTATTAGAAGTGTGGCACACAGGTTCAAATCAACCTTTTTCATCAGCCTCTGGAGATCATGCTAGTGATAAACCATTGATTACAGATAGTAAGGTCCATGGGAGAAAGGTTAAAAGTCAAATTTACCTATATGTTATGTGAAGAGAATCATCTTATTCACCTTTTTCCTTATTTGGATGAAGCCTCAAAAGTGTTGGAAAACCTTATAGCTTCTCAGCCTCATTTTCCAACAGGTTATCAAAATTTTTCCCCTGATCCTCTGCTAGCTGATGAAGTGATTCACAAGGTGACATATATAGTCATTCCCACTCTCTTTGAAAGTGAATCCCATGAGTTTATTCCCGACCATCCATTGGTTGAGAAGATGGTTGACTCAATTCCACCTTTAGTTGATCGTACTTTTCCCGTAGAGAGTGAACTTCATACTGTTCATGTTCTTCTTGTTTCTTTAGATTTTAATGAACTAGAGGGAAATCCTCCCATTCCCCATAACACAAGGGAAAAATTATCCTATTCCCACGACACCCCCTCCAAGTAGTATGGTCACTTATTTTGATTGGAGGCGACTGGTAGGATATCATCTTCCTTCTTACGCGACCTTTCATATCATGGTACAAACTTATAATATATCAGTACCTGTCACAATAATAGATGAAGGTGAATTTGTTAGTAGTATGTCCTCAACTACTTGGCAAGATTTAGGTTCTCCATAGCCTGTGCCTATTACTCAGAATTTGTTGTCTTTTAACAAAGGAACCAATAAACCGTTAGGGATACTTCCTAAGTTTCCTATTACTTTGGAAGGAAATATCATCTATATCGATGTGATGGTTTTCCAAGGCCCTTTGGACTTTAATTTACTCCTTGGCCATGACTATGTTTATGTCATGGGAGCTCTTGTATCTTCTCTCTTTCATGTGATGGGTTTCCCACATGAAGGAATAATCATGGCCATTGATTAGCTTTCATTCATTGGTCCTAATTTGACTCTCAATCAACCAGCTTCCCTAAATGGTCCTTATATGCAACCAGTATCTTCCCCACCATTGGTTAATTATGTGGCAACCTATTCCATGACCCTGTCCACTGATTCTCTAGTCAGTAATATAGTACATCATATACTGGGGGAATTAGAGCCTTATCTTTCCATTATATCCCTTGATATGTGTCCCTTCCAGAGTGTTTTTTCCCATTTGATGATAACCTATTGGAATCCATGACCTCTTATGGGCCATGAACAAAGTGTTGGAGCATAGTTCCTTTTATTTTGTTAAGCTCCTTAAAAAATGAAACAATATTTTGGAGCATAGTTCCTTTTCTTATGTCAAGCTCGTTAAAAAATCAAACAAGGTGTCTAGAGAAAAGTTCCTTCTCTTGTGTCAAGCTTGTTAAAAAATGAAACAAGGTATCAAAGCATAGTTCCTTGCCTTATCTCAAGCTCGTTAAAAAATGAAACAAGGTTTCATGAGCATCGTTCTTTTATTGTGTCAACCTTGTTAAAAAATGAAACAAGTCCTTATGAGGATATTTATTTTACTATGTCAACCCCGTTAAAAAATGAAATAGGTCCCTATGAGGATAGTTATTTTACTGTTTCAACCTCGTTAAAAAATGAAACCAATTCCCATGAGCATAGTTCTTTTCCAGTGTCAAGCTCTTTAAAAAATGAAACCACTCTCAAGCATAGTTTTTTCCTCATGTTTCAAGCTTGTGAAAAAATGAAACCAATTTCAAGCATAGTTTCCCATGTTTCAAGCTTCTATAAAAATTAAACCATTCTTATCCTACCTATCGTGATTTCCATATTATCAGTCTGCTTTTCCATATGAACGTTGGTTTTTTCATTCCATCATCACCATTTGTTTGGCCGATCATACGCCTTCACTTGGTTGTTTTACACTTTCCCTAGGAACTGCTATGATGAGTGGTTTTATTAGCTAGCCTCTTGAAATTTACGTGTTCTGAGTGGTTCCACCATGAATGGAACCATTCGCTACCTCGTATACTTCTCATTCCTCTTGGAGGAGTCATATTTCACCTCTTTTCAGACTCCCAAAATATGAAAATATTTTTGAGCACTTATCTTTTCAAACTTTTAAAAGTAAATGAAAAGACGTCTACTCAGTATAAGATTAACCCTTTTCCTGATTGAGATAGACTAATTACGAAAAAGGAATACCTTAGTCAAACAAGACTAAGAGGTTCTCTCGAATATTGTTTTCTACCTTTTCTGATTTGAGAGAATATCTATGAAAAGGGACCTTTGGAGTTTCCTTTTTGCCTCTTTTTCAAACTCTATAAACATGAAAAATATGTTAATTTACCCCTCGGTTAGACTCTTGAAACTGAAACGACGAAGGACTTTTCACCATGACAAGACTGAGCTACTCCTTCCTAGGTCTTGTTAAAAACACTAGGATGGATTCATCCGAAGGATGAACTTATACGATAAGCATATGGTATCCTCTTCAAGCTTGGATATAAAATAAAGAGGCACTCGCTAGAAATAGTGGGGGAAAATGGAAGGAAACATATATCCTGTATTTTGTGTGAAAAGAAACATGTCGCTCTTGAACATGACAGTTATCTGTCTCGTGTCGTGATTGGGAAATCCTCACTTTTTCACCTTTATTACTGGGTTTGGTAAATGCATTTTCCTCTCATTCGATTATATCCTATTTTCACCATGACCTCTGATCTAATTTCGAGTCAAATTTGGCCAAATTTTGGAGTCGTTTCGCCGATACGTTTAAGAGAACTCCTCGTTTACAAATTAAAACCACTTATACCTTGTTTGATATTCTCTACATCAATTCCGAATCACTCTTTTCAACTTTGCAAATCCTATGTTTCATGTTGATTATATGGGAAACATTACGACCCTCCTTCGGCGAATCCCTTCATGTCGACTCCAACTCATTATCCAGTAAAATGATCTAGAAAATTCCTTTCAGTACCTTGGTACTTGCATGCCTTAATGGAAGGTTCTTTACATTTTACGATAGGTTCACATCGTTGGCCTTCAATTGAATGATTCTATGAGTGTTCAACTTTAGATCCATTGTTCATACTCGTAGATTGTGCTTCTTTACCTTGAGAGTCATCATCATTATTGGTGGTTTCTCTCTTGCCTATTAATGGTTTACATTATTGACCAATAATTAGGTGGTTTCTACCATGTTCGACTTCAACACATCTATTCACATGGTCAAATTCATACAATTGATGGATCAAGATAGAGATGAAGACCCTGGCTTTCATTTGATATATCCATGCTACGGGGAGTTAGTCAGTATTCATGATTGTACACATGATCATTTCTAGTCGGATGGTTGCGCCTATTTTTTCAATCATGTATTCATAAATATGATCCTTTCCAGTCGGACGACTGCGTCCATGCCATCGATCCATGTATTGTTAGATGATTTCTTAGAAATGTATTGTTAGGCATACTTAGATCATAGATGTCAGATATATTTTATTATGTTTGATTTGAAGGTCTCCTGACAGTGGTTCTCTAAGTCCTTTCCTTTGCTTATAAAGCACTTCACCCATCACTTCTCGTTCTAAATTCATGCTTTAGGGGGCATATGTTATACAATATTTTTTCACACTCCTAGTCTCTTATACTAAAGTATCACACTTTGTGTTGTCGATACCACAAGTGTCGCAAAACATGTTCTCCATGAAACATGTATGAAACATCCTTGAAGAAGTGGAAGAAGACTTGACTTGAAAAGATTCCAAAAATCTTGTCAAGAACCTTGTTTTACGAGCCCAACATGTTATGCATAGATGATGACTTGCACTTGTCACCTTTTTCACTACTTATGTCTAGCACTGGCATCGCAACTTTTTTCAGGAAAATCTGCGCTGGCCCTCTTCAGGCAGTTCTTCCCAAAATGGAGGAGAAGCTACCCTTACTAGAACCCTCAAGAACGACAACGTGGTTTCAGGTATTTGATGATAGGAACGAAACCTCCTATTCATGGCCATGGATCCTATTTCCATGGATCTTTCCCTTAAGATGTGGAACACTTCCCATCATTTATGGATCCTCAACTCCCTCTCCTTCCCTATAAATGAAACCCCTACCATAAACTAATGGTTGGTTGCCATCCTATGAGTTGAATCATGCCCAATTGTTGCCCATTTGAAAAGGAGGAAGCTGTTTGAAGTCAAAGGCAAGGAATTGGAGTCTCACCTGAAGGAGGCATCCAACATCAAGGCTTTTGTTTGTATTTATCCCTTTTTCATTCTATTAATAATACATTATGTGTTTCCTTTCCACAAATATGTAAATTATTTCCTATTTATTGTAGTGTTACTTGATATGCTGCATAACTTGTACTAGAAACTATTATGCTTTGTATACGTTTGTTGTCTCCACTTCTCTTTCCTTGCAGGCAATCATCTTCGTCAATGGAGAGGAGATCGTGATCTTGAGTGTGGAATTGAAAGAATCAAGGCTGACACCAAAGGAAATAACATCAGAAAGAGGAAGGAAATATATCCTCCTTCGTTTTTTCTAGCATAAGTTAGGAAAGGTTGCATATATTTTTCTCGTTTGTTGCTATATCCTCCCATAGGACTAGAGGGATCGTTTCTGTCCGCAGAAAGGATTTCCTACACAACAGAAAACAAAAAGATAATAATAAAAATCATAGATTACATGTAACCATCATAAACCAGAATCATAGATCACATACATAATAAAATTGAAATAAAATACTGATACTTATCCTTTAATCAATCCTTAGCTTCTACCTTTATCATTTTCGTACGAACATCGGATCGGTTTCCACACCTGACAAACACCCAATTCCTTCTCTTAAGCCACAAGAACATATACATAGTGTGCATCACACACATACAACCACACGCGAAATACAACACCATACAATACATGCACCTAGATCTGACATACAACACATACATATACACAGTGTATAACATAAAACATACACTTGCCTCCGGTGTACAACAAAACACAATACATAAACCTATACCAGGTGTACAACACAGTACATATACATACACAAAGTACAAAAAAATTAATACACATTTCATGATACTACAACTACACAATGCACATACACAATACCACACTAAGTACAAAACAACATGTACAACATGCACAAAATACCACATGTGCACAGCACAACATGTTTGACATGCACACACTACCACATGTACAACATGTACACAATACCACCTATACATAGCACTACCTACACGACATGTACACAAAATCATCTACACAACGTCTACACAACACCACATGTACACAACACCACCTACATAATGTGTACACATCACCACATGTACACAACACCACATGCACAACGTGTACACAAATTGATCCAAGTGGGTATTGGTGGCCACCTGCCTATTCCATTTGGACCCCCACCATTTTTTGTTTCAGTTTTTCATTTTCCTTAGTTGTAGCACCATTTACTATTTTTGGCAGTTTTTCGGGTCCTGAACTTCCGGAGCCGTTTTGAGGCCGTAAACGAAGTTTTTTGGGCATGAAACCTTTAGAAAATTAGATTCTTCCAAACTTGATATTTTCTATTAGAAGTTTTAGTCCTTAGATAGATATTTCTAACGATGTATCATGTGCATCAAACGAAGATAATATGCCAAAGTTACGAACTTGTGAAATTGATGTACTAATTTAGCCCCACAGGACCCATAATCTGGCATTTCATCTCCTAGGGTTAGGTTTTTGGATGTTTAGGGTTTTCCATTGTTTTTCAATAATATATAGGCCTTTGAGCCTCATTATGAAACATAGTTCAGAGGGATGTAGCCGCCACATCTCTTCTCAGAGATAACCTACCAACATCATAGTTAGTTTATTTCCATTTTGTCTGCAAACAAATTTCAGTTATTTGATATTAATGAAATGAAGTGTTATTTCTGCTGCATATTTGTATTTATGGTTAAATGTGTATTTTTTTGCGTTCCTGCATAAATTTGGATCAGTGGTATCAGAGCAGTCTTCTCTTTCTCAATCCTTCTTTGCATGTCCCCAACGAGGTCGGGGTATAAGGATTTCAGGCTCAATCTGGTTGAACCTTTGAAGATCAGCCTCACAAACCCCGACGGATTCCCATGGGGGATAAAAATAAAGATGAGGGAGTAGGATATCCTATCAAAATATTGCTCAAGGAGGCCCTTGAAAAACAAAGGAACGCGATGATGGATAAATTTGCACATATCCTTCAACGATTGCCCACTGGCGACGCATGTGCATCCATTAACCACTCTGGAGGTGTAACCCCTTTTAAGGTACAAGTAAAATTTGACATTCTCATATTTGATAGAAAAATATATGCATACGCCATAGATAGATGGTTGAATCTATTAGAAGGATATTTCTCAGTTCATGGCTTTTCTAACCGGGAGAAGATTATTTTTGCACTCCTCAAAGTTGCCCCCATGTCAAGAACTGGTGGGAAACCTACTGTGAGAAAAATGATGAGGGGGAACCCTCTGTTTTCTCATCCGTACCCACTTGGCATTCTTTTCAAGATCCCATGGGGAGTTATGAGGACAAGTACATACAATGGACTATGCTGCGACAACAAAGCGATCAATATGTGCATGAGCTGATGAATCTCTTCCATACCCTGCGCACAAAGTTGGGTATCAAAGATTCAGAGAAAAATTTGGTGTTGACGTACTATAGGTGTTTGCACAAATACATTTAGGAGGAAATGGAGTTCCTTGACATATCCTCACTTGGTATGACATACCGATATGCTACCAAGATTGAGTAGAAATTCAAACAGAAGAAGAGAGAATTTGGATCTGTGAATCAAAATCAAGGGAAAGGTGCCCCAAAACTACAGAATAAAGGACAAAGCCAAGGCAGGGTGGCCCAAGAAAACCTGCCAAATCCTCAAGAAAAGAAAAACACTGCAAAGCCAAATAAGGACACGAGAAAGTGGTGTGAGTTCGATAAGAGCTCCACTCACAACACAAGTGAGTGTCGGGCCAAATAGTCACTGGTGGCCAAGATGAAGGCTTTTGAATTAGATGCATGTATTGACTCCAAATTAGAACTCGAGAAGGGGAATGAAAAAGGGAAGAAAATTATCGATGCAGAGCCCAATGCCACCATTTCCACCACAAAGATCCAAAAGGAAGAACCGAAAGATCCAGAGGAGGAGGATTGTCTCTTCCACTCCCATATGTGGGTAAAGGGTTCCCTGCTATTGTTCATTGTCAATAGTGGGAGCCAAAAGGACCTCATTTTAGTATAGGTCATGAAGCAGTTGGGCTTGTTGACCACAACACACCCACAATCGTACACCATCGGGCGACTTCACCAAGGGCGGGATCTTCGCGTCAGCCAACAGTGTCGCCTTCCCTACAACATAAAGCCCTTCATCGATGAGGTATTATGTGACATTTATCCTCTTGATGCTTGTGATGTACTATTAGGTCAACCATACTTGTGGAAGTGACATGCTATGTATGAGTCCCGACCTCGCACTGTTATTTTTTTTTTGGGAAATAAGTTGTATAGGATACCAGAGGTACCACCGCCTGCTGGTATCTCTTTGGTTACTACAAAACAATGTAGTAAGCTCATTTCCAAAAATGGGAAATTTGTTTTCTTGATGATCCGCCCTCAGGGCAAGAAGAATACTCTGGCCACGAATT
The DNA here is from genome assembly GCA_034641835.2 of Pinus albicaulis. Taxonomy (NCBI): domain Eukaryota; kingdom Viridiplantae; phylum Streptophyta; class Pinopsida; order Pinales; family Pinaceae; genus Pinus; species Pinus albicaulis. The sequence goes on along the minus strand of CM076571.1, from coordinate 79,717,862 downwards.
TCAGACAGGGTTCCTCCGCACGACCAAAACAAATGGACAAGGCCGTGGAGGAGTATGGGGACATCTTCACCTCACTTGCAGGTGTGCCTCTGCACTGTCAGGTCAAGCACCCCATCGATCTGACCCCAGGTGTGCCACTTCCCAATGGACCAATCTATCGACGCTCTGTTCTAGAGAACGATGAAATCAAGAGGTAGATTCAGAAGCTATTGCAGAAAGGTCACATCCGGCCAATTTCATCGCCTTGTGGGAGCCTGATCATGTTGGTGCAGAAGAAGGATGGGACTTGGAGACTTTGCACTGACTATCAGGCGCTTAATAAGATCCCTGTTTGGAATAGGTACTTGATCCCATGGATTGATGAACTTTTGGACCAACTCAAAGGGGTGAAATATTTTAGCAAGATTGACTTGAAGTTTGGGTATCACCAGGTACCAATTGAACCGTCCGATGTGTGGAAGATTTCCTTCAAAGATAAGGAGGGCTTTTTCGAATGGCTGGTCTTTCCTTTCGGGTCGACGAATGCTCCCGCAGCCTTCATGAGGCTGATCGACGACATCTTGCAGCCATTCACCAACTCATTTGTAGTAGTGTACTTGGGACATCCTGATCTTTAGCCAGAATTGGGAAGAGCACTTCCACCACATCTGACAGTTCCTCCAAACACTGCGGCAACACAAGTTGTGTGCCAATTTGGAGAAGTGCACTTTTGGCATGACCTAGGTTCAGTATCTGAGACACATTATTGATGAGCGAGGGGTGCATGTGGATCCAACCAATATCCAAGTCATTCCGGATTGGACAGCCCCAACCACTCTAATAGAGCTTCGCAACTTTCTGGGTCTTGCTAATTTCTACCACAGCTCATGTTAGGATTCTCTCATATCACTTGGCCCTTGAGTAAAGTCACCAAGGGAGGAGTGAAAGAAAAATTATTTTGGTCGAAATCTTAATAGAAGGCATTCATAGAACTGAAACATCACCTCTGCTCTGCCCCAGTGATCACATTACCAGACTTGCAACAATCATTTGAGATTGAGACGAATGCCTCTGAATATGCTATTGGGTTAGTTCTTACTCAACAGGGGCATCCAATGGCATATCACAATGAGACATTGTTCGATACAGTCCGGAAGTATCCCACTTACGACAAAGAGATTTATTCCATTGTGCAGGCTTGTTGACAATAAAAGCATTACATTTTGGGGAAGGAAACGATCATCCACACAGACCATCGACCCCTGCAGTTCATACAGACACAAGGGAAGTTGCAGAACAATCGCCATCAGAAGTGGTCCACATATCTACAACAATTTCATTTGAATATCAAGTACAAGAAGGGCAACACCAATAATGTTGCAGACTGCCTCAGCCGACCACCGATCGTGGTGATAACCATCGTGCTCAAATATTGTGGGAATGAGACTTCTAATTTCCCGCTTCTCTACAGGATCGATCTAGAATTCGGCCACACATACAAGACGCTCTTGGAGGGTAATCGTGTTCCAAATTTTCACCTCCAGGATGCACTGATATGTCACCTAGGACACCTTTGTGTTCCTTCTAGTAAGTGTGCTAAGATGATTTGGGAAGCACACTACAATTGGGTCCCTGGGCATTTTTGGGTCAAGAAAACAGTGGCAGTACTATAGAAGTATTTCTATTGGCCAAACATTCAACATGATTTTGGGAAGTACATCAGATCCTGCACTGCCTGCACCATTGCCAAACTGACCGTCAATAAGCAAGGTCTCTATACTCCTCTGCCTACCCCTAGTCGACCTTGGGAATCCATATCCATGGATTACATGTCGAGCCTTCCTTCTGCTAAGCATTGCAACAACTGTGTTTTCATGGTCATCAACAGATTCTCTAAGATGGCCATTATGGCGGCCTGCAAGAATAATATCATAGCAGAAGCCACTGCTAAACTCTTCTTTGAAAGAGTGTGGATACACTTTGGGATCCCGCAGTCTATCATCTCAAATTGGGACAATAGGTTCCTCGGTACATTTTGGTCCAGCCTCTAGTCAATGTTGGATACCAAGCTCACCAAGTCCACAACTTTCCATCCCCAAACTAATGGCAAGGCAGAGGTCGTCAATAGGATGATCATACACATTATGTGCATGTACAACTCAAATCATCCATGAACATGGGATGAGAGCCTCCCCTATGTACAACATAGCTATAACTGGGCCCTCCACATCTCAACCGACCACAACCCCTTTCAAGTGGGCTCGGGATTCCAGCCACTATCTCCCATTAATGTAGCCATGTCATTTGAAACTACTCAGGCTAATTCGGCTCATGTCCAGTCTAAAGTTGCCAAGGCGAACAACTTCATTGAGCGCATTCAACACATCCGCCAATAGGTTCATGACATATTGGACAGAGCCAATGCTAAGTGCAAGCAACGACATGATCAACGTCGGGTGCCACACAACTTCCAGGTGGGCGAAAAAGTGTGGCTACATTTGCAGAAGGAGCGTCTCGCTGGACCCCACTGCAAGCTTCGCCCACTCTGATATGGGCCATACACCATCACCAAGGCTATAGGGGACAATGCCTTCAATATCAGTATTCCACCGTTCCTTGGTCTACACCCAGTGTTCAATGTGGATCGCCTTCGACCCTAATTTCCACCTCTATTGGACACATCCGACATGGCAGAACAACTCACACCAACAGAGTTAAACCCAGACTGCATGGAAGAATCCAAAACTGATCGGATTATGGACACACAGATCAAGAACACCCGCCAGCAGAGGATCCAACTATATCGAGTTTTCAAAGTAGGCTAACTCCTTCACCAGGGTAAGTGGCTCACAAGGGACCAAGTTCAACAGAAGTTTCCTCATCTCATGGAGGAACTCAACGCAATGGGACCATTGCTTCCTAATGGGGGAGGAATGATCTAGGTGGATATTGGTGGCCACCCACCAATTCCACTTGGACCCCCACCACTGTTTCTTTCAAATTTTCAGTTTCCTTAATTGTAGCACAATTGACTATTTTGGCAGTTTTTTGGGTCCTGAACCTCCAGAGCCGTTTTGAGGCCCTAAATGACGAGACTAAGTAAAATAGCATGTTTATGGAAACCTATAACAATAAGGGATGTAACATGGAATATCTAGAAATATAAGAAGCATGGGACACAATTCGAGATCCAAAAAACTCATCTAAACTAGACAAGGAACATTAGAGGTATAATATCCCTCTTGTTGAAGTTTCAAATAATATCTGATGGGGGTACAAATAAAAGGAAGTATTCACAATAAAATAACCCTATAATATTACATTTAGACATAAAAATCAGCCACAATATTCCATCTGGAGGAAGGTACGATATCATAACCTGTGGCCCAAAGTTTCCCATTTTCTATGGATACTTGCAATATGCAGAGTATTGTTCTAGGACCGAATCATTAAAAATGGGTTTGAAGGACCCTTAATGTTATATTTTTAAACCTAGTGTAGAGGATATGGAGCACATGATAAACTCTTGTAAACATCTTTACTTTGGGGAAAACATATCAAAAAAAATGGAAACGTTATGGATTCTTGGACCACTTGAGAATCTTGATTTCTAAAATCCCAGTAGTAGACATGACTTGGGTGCTCCTCAAAATATTTATACTATGGTTTCCTTGGAAGGAGAGGAACAATAAGATATTTAATGAGAGAGCATCATAAAAATAAGATACTTGAGCAAAGACATTGCAAAGCATAAGAGAAACAATTTTACCTCACCCATGGTCTCCAGAGGAATAAAATCCAATGTAGCAGAATTTTTCATCTCGGGAAAACTTCAGCTGCATCCCCCTTCCATCCCCATTTTCAATTTTCCAAATCCCCCTTTCTAAAATTACTCTACAACCTAGATTTTTCCTCCGTTTTATTTTCTAAAGCTCAACTTTGACAGGGCATCCAAGGATAATCCTAGTAAGGCTGATTATGGAGGATTACTCAAATATCATTCAAGAAATCATATCTTCCTTTTTCTTGTTAGCTTAGGAAATTATACTAATAATGCTACAAAATTATCAACTTTTTCAACTATCCTATCTATTGGATCATCTCAATTTTTCTCAAAGTTAATGGTAGAGGGATATTCTCAATTGGTCATATCGGTGATAAAAAAATATTATCAATGGAATTACCCAACAGTGTATGCCACAATTGGCATATTGATCATTACGTCTCTAAGATTTATAGTCTCATGAATTTGTTGTCAATCATCATCCCTTTTCATGTTAGATGTTCATGAAACAAATTAGCATACTTCCAAGAAAATATTGGTTTAATAACAATAACATAAATATCTTAGCCAATTGTGAAACCAAATATTGGTCTACTTAGAGATAGGACTTATCCGAGCTAATGGAAAATGATAATATAACCCCACTAGGGGTGATGATAGGTGGAAGATAAAGGGTGGAGGATGGTCAACTGATCATCACTTTAAGAAATAAATGAGGTAGGTGTGGTGACCATCCTCCTCCACATGGGAAAACCAAGAGCATTCACTACAATGACACGAGCCTTGTTAAACAATACAATAGTCAATCCATTGTCTTTAGTACAATTTTATTGCTAGCCTAATTGTCCATTGATGGAATTTTATATAGGGATAATTATGGTAACTTCCAAGTAAATGCCAGTTTTTGAATTACCTTTTCTCTACCATTAGATAATTTCCACTTTTTCATATGAGGGTGTCTAGTTCAGTATTGAGACTTCAGATGCTTCTTTGGGGGAAGGTATAGGAACTATTGTCCTAGCCTCCACTAAATATATTGAGCATATATTTTCTGTGAAGGGTTGGGAAATTCAGGTGCAAAATTCAATGGGGAAACATCTTTTAAATGTGATTTATTGGTGTACACCTCTCCAGTTTGGTTGTAGGGAAAGAACCACTCCTTGGCTTCATGTCACAATATGGCTATGCGAGGTGTTCTATTCATTAATGATATTTTAATTTTTATGGGTTGACTATCTTTGTTGGCTCAATTTTCAGCCCAAGAGGTACATGGTTGGTTGTTATCCTTCTCACATAGACAACTTACTGTAGCTGTGAGCCCTCTTTGGAGTCTCTCTTTACTTTGATTCTTAGTCACACTCTCAGTTGCACCTTGGGTGGGTTTTCTTAGGGGCAAATAAATATTTGGCTTCTTGATATTATTACACCTTGTGCTTGGATGGTTTCTTGTGTAACAAGTCTGTTAGTTGAGGATATCCCTCACATTTTATTCCACGACTGTGAAGCTTGCTTAACATGTCAAGGCAAAGAATGCATACTTGATGGGGAGCCATTAGTAAGGGTACATATAGTGGGTCTCAAGCTACCACTAGAGCTTGACAAACACACACATAGACATACAAGTTAGTAAAATTGATCATAAATTTATATGTAAATTGATTACGAGGATAATTATTATTAGTTATTATTCGTTAATGTGGGTGATTCATTTTCATTGTTTAAGAGTGTAACTAAATTATTCGATGTTTTTTCTTTTTTTAGGGGTATATTTTCCAGTCAATTTTTCTTGAAATTGACAGATATTTCTTGGAATCTCAAGTTTGTATCCAGTAATTTGCAAAATCCAAGTGCCACAATAGTTTTTCAATGTGCTGAATCCATTTATGCTTTGAAAAAAAAATTAAACAGTGAAAAATCATAATCTCACCAAAAAATGTATTGTCTAATTCCAACGAAAAGGACAATAATGTTGAATACTTAAATATTAAAAAAAAAACTACATTGTTTAAAGTGATTTTCTAGTAGGCCATAAGAGGGCCAATTTTCACCTTTTCTAATGTCTTTGGTCTCAGGCCATTAACCTATTTTCTTACAATGTAGTCTAATTATTAGACAAATTTTCCCTTTTTTGAGAATATTTTGTGGTCAAATCTTCCCAAAATACGATAGGAATTTATTGGAATTGTAAGTTTGAGCCATGTAATCTGCACATTCTGATTTGCCCAATGATTTTGCAGGGAATTAAATCCATTAATAATTCAAAATCACATTTAAAAAAATGAAAATTAATAATCTTACTAAAAATTGTATTGTTGGTTTTCGACGAAAAAACAAAACATTTAATAGTTAGATTGTACCATTTTCTTATATTGAAAAAGGATGAGCTCTCAAGTAATCAAAAGTAACTTTGAATCTTACATTAAAACTAAGGATAATTTAATCCAAAATAATAAGATTAGACATATTTCAATAACATCTAATCTTAATGTCATACATGAAACTAAATACTACCCAATTATACTTTAAAATTTTACAATTTTATTTTTATTATAAACTTTTTACTAAAAAATAAATTATACATAAATCTACTAAATATTTTAAAATTAAAATACCAGCATAGATCCATCCCAACTCTGGATCTACCAAGCACTGAGAGGGATCAAATATCTCAAAGCACAAACCTATTTTTGAGTGAAAAACTTGAGGAAAGGTTTGCATCTCGAGAGATTTGATTCCTCTAGGTGCATGGTAGATCCAAAGTTAATATGGATCTAAGCTGATTCTTAATAAATAAAAAATTTATGATGAAAAATCATAATTTTATTCAACCTTAAAACAAGGAAAAAAAGTATATTATGTAGATGTTTAAAAACATTCGATCATATTAGCCTTTCAATGGATTTACACTAAAAAGAAAATTGTAAAAAATTATAAATATTATGCTGGAGTTAAGTGTGATAAAAATCACTTAACTTCTCCTTTTTACCATGGAAAATTCATTTCCGACTTTCTACAAAGGGACTTCTTTGTCGGAGTCTGAGCTCTCAAAGACATGGGTTCCCTTTATACCTCCTGTGCCATTTTTGTTGTATGTTTCCTCTTTCTGCTGCTCTGATGCTTGTATCTATACTAATTCAATACCCTTCTAGATGTGGGTTGTGGTTCCTCACTGATATATCACACCTCCGTTTGCTTGGTTACCTTGTTGAGTCTATGCATCCATATTTTGATGATTCTCCATGGTATCTTCTTCTTCTTCTTCTTCAGACAGATGTGGGTTAGATACTTACCATCCCTTAGGCTCATGGACCTATTTCTTTTTCTTTTTTGAGATTTTTTTTGCCTATGCGCATGTGTTGTACAAGTGTCCTGTTTGAAAATAAATTTGACATCTAAATGTCTTGTACTTGTAATATAATACTTGGGTCCACTAAATTTTTTTATGCTTAAGTTGAATGCAGTTAGGTATACCTTTGCTAAGGTCTACATATACAAAAATTATGGAAAAAGTAAAGATACATTTTTTTGTTCTTACAAGGTCCATCTTTTTGAATTTTCCCAAAGCATTTCCAATATCCTCTAGGACCTAAAGGTGCTAGAAGAGAAGAGGAATATTAGGTATTCTAATTCATATCGACATTGCTAGATACACCATATTGTAGCATAAAAATATGGGAACCATAGAGTAATGAAGATCCCAACTCTGCCCCGAAACCATGACCCTTCATTTAGGACTTAATCCAAATCCGTATGTGTGTCAAATTGAACATTGAAGAAACCATTGGAACATAAGTAGATATTGTAGTTGGGGTTCAAAGTAGTGAATACCCACTGATGTAATGCATCAAATCTGGGCCAAAAACCTTTGAATATGCATATAACATCCTTGGCTTGGATATTAGAAAAAAGAGAGTTTACCTCTAGAAGATTAACTTCCATGGTTGGTGTTTTTTCTATTTGTTCTACTATGTAGGGCCTTGGGAGGTTTTGGGTATGATTTGATGGGTATCTTAGAACATTTTCCCTTCTAATAATAGGCTTTAAACGCTTGCAGAAATATCAAATATTTTCTCTATGTTATGTTTTAGGATTTCCACCAGATTTAAGCCCCTAATCCACAGAATGGAGGTCTTCCCCTTAAGATTTTTTAGGAAAATCTAAATTTTTTCCTCTTCCATCTTTGTTTATCTTTTCGTTAAATCAGAGAAGAAGAAGTTATAATAATTACTTTGGAAGGAAAAATCCCACATGTACTCATGCCATTTCAGATCCATAAACCCCATATCTAACTTGAAAGATTACACATAGGAACTCTTACTCATGAGATCACACACCGTCCTAAGAGGGTTTTCACTTTGCAGTATTCCAACACTAATGATTTTGGTTTTTAAACTCCTATGGTGATCATTTTTTAAGAAGCTTTCCGGATTATCGATAGTATTGAGGAACATGTGTCGACATTTCGAATCCCAACTGGGATCTATCATCAGGACTTTTTTAGAATGAATAATTTTAGAGAACGGTTTCACACTTTTAATAGAGATCAATTTCTTGAAAAGCGCCGACCAAGGTTTTGAATTTCTGTATTTCTAATTATTTTTATTAATTATATTAATTACATTTCTAATTTAATAATTTTTTATTATTAATTTTAATAATTGCATTTCTAATTGTATTTTCATTTTTGTTTTGTTTATTTTATTTTATTTTACTATAGTTGGTTTTAATTTATAAGTTTATTATTTATTATATTATAAAGTAACTAAGTCGGTTAATTTAGTTTTTGAATAATATTTGGGTAGGCTTTAAGATAATATATAAATTAATTATTTAGTTCTTAATTTATGAATATTATTACTTATTAAAAAATTTAATAATTAACTATAAATATGATTAATTATTTGTTTAATTAATTATGTTTATAATTAATTAATTGTTTTAATTAATTATATTAATGATTAAATAAATATTATTTATATAATTAATATTATTTATAGGAATAAAGTAGAAAATACTAATAATTATTGTTTAATTAATTAATCTTTATTTTAACCAAAATAAAAATCAATTAATAGGAATAATTATTAGAATTTTAATTTTTTTATACCAAATTAGAATTCAACAGAGGGGGAACATACATGAGATTCTTATACCTGAAAAAATATGTCTCGGCGGATGGTGTTTTGGAGGAGCAGATTTGTTGAAGAAGAGGTCTCCAAGTGTCACTGATTTCAATTCCCCCGGCCCTATTAAGATTATTTGGATGCTTTATAATCTCCAGGGCCTCTCTTATCTTTCTTCTTTGATAGTGCTCTTCTCTCGCAATGATCTTTGCATCCCCAAGATGTACTTGATGTTTGGTTTTTGAGGAGTGTTCTGCAAGGGTTGAGGTGTGTGATCTTTCATACCTGATATCGGCTCCATGCTCTTTAAGTCTTTTCTGAAGTGAATGCCCAATCTCCCCAATATAAATTTTCCCGCATGAACAATCAATCTTGTACACTCCTTTGAGTTGTTCAGGGCTTATGCCATCCTTTACTGGTCGCATTCTTTGCCTAATAGTCCTTGATGCTGAAAATTGTGCGAAAATATCGTTCTTTCTCAAAACCTTGGCGATTTTATCAGCAACACCCTTAATGTATGGTAGAAAAATCCTCCCCTTGTTTTCTTGCGATTCGTGGCGATTTCGAGGTAGGATTGAACCCTCAGATTTTTTCAAGGCTTTTTTGAGATCTCTTTCTTTATAACCTAAATCCCTAAATACCGATGACATGTGACTGATTTCTTCGTTCAGGTGTTCAGCATCAGAAATTCTCATGGCTCTGACGGCAAGGGTATTAAGGACACCAAACTTTTGAGCTGGATGATGGTAGGACTCAGCATGGAGATAGCTATCCGTATGGGTTTTCTTTCTAAACACCTGGTGCCCAAGAGTTCCATCCTCATTCCTAGTAACAAGAACTTACAAAAAATAAATGCTCCTATTTTCTTCAACCTCCATTGTGAACTTGATCTCAGTGGAAATGGAGTTGAGGCGATTAAAAAATCCTTCAAGATTCTCTTTACCATGGGTCCACTTTATGTTGGTGTCGTCTACAAATCTTTTCCACCAATCATGTTTTAAGGGATAAGAGGCAAGGGCCTTCTTCTCAAAGTATTCCATGTATAAGTTGGCGACAATAGGGGATAGGGAAGATCCTATTGCGACACCTGATACTTTCTCATAGAATTCCCCTTGAAAGCTGAAGAAAGTGGAGCGTAGGAAAATCTCCGCAAGCTTGTTTGTTCCAGGATCAGTGACATCTTTAATGACTTGGATTGCCTTGTCTAAAGGAATCTTTGTGAATAGTGATACTACATCAAAATTAACCAAGATGTCGCTTTCCTCAACCTTTTGATCCTTAATGAGCTTGATAAAATCGCTAGAGTCCTTAATGAAAGATTCAGTATTCCCAACAAGAGGTTTCAGGATCTTGGCAACATATTTTGCTAGCTCATAGGTGGGGGACCCTATGGTATTAACAATCGGTCTAAGGGGGAATCCTTCTTTATGAATTTTTGGCAATCCATAAATTCTTAGCATGACCTCACAAGATGGGGTTAACCTCTTTTTTAACTTGTCATCCAACACTGAATTCTTGATTTCTTTCTTGACTTCCCTTAACACCTTGGGCAAGGGGTTGTAGCTAAGTTTCTTGTAGCTGCCACAATCTAGATGTTAATTCATTTTCCTAATATAATCAGCTTTATCTAGAATGACAACAACACCTCCCTTGTCGGCTTTCAGCACCACAATGTTGTCATTATTGTGAAGAGCTTTGAGAGCAAAAAATTCTTCCTTACTTAGGTTGCTTTTGGGAATTCTGGATTTTTTCAAAATAATTGAGCATTCTTGTCTTAGTGCTTCTTTATCCTCAAGAGTTAAGCCTCTAATCCCTTCCTCGATACTGCACAAAATGCTTTCATTTGGGATGCTTTTGGGAGCAACCGCAAATCCTAAACCCTTAATAAGAATCTTGATGGAATCATGACCTAACTCTAGAGAGGATAAATTAACAACTTTTTTATTATTTTTATTTTTGTTATTATTTGTGGTAGGTTGGGTATGTTCAATTTTCTTCATGGTTAAGTTATTGTTGCAATCAATATCCGCAAAAACCCTATGATCCTCCCTCATATTATCAATCTTATTGTGAACTATGTTGGTTGAGACATAGTTTTTGGGGCATGGGCTGTTATTATTATTATATTTTTTAAAATTAAGTTTTTATCTGATTCGCGGAGAGATTAGGAGTATCAAAGCTGTGTTAGATAAACTTGGTCACTCTGCCCTCTCTCTGCATTTAAAATTGGCTAACTTAGTGAGGTCAGAATTATGGGAAACAATTGATGCTAGAGCTGCTATAAAGGCTGAGAGAGAAGGTTAGTTGACAAGGGACAGACATGCTAGAAAGTTAGATAAGATCAAGAGATTGGCCTGTAATAACATCAATGTTTCTGATGCTGGTGTATTTCAGTTCGATTCAGTTGCAGATGGGTGGGTACGGTCAGAAAATGCTGAAACTAGGAGGGAGAACGTTGTTCTTCCGAATGGTACCAACTAAATTTCATTCATGGGCAGCCTGGATGACTCCGGAACCTGCAGGAGAAAGGTTGTGAGCTCTGGTATAAACCCAGATTGCAAATCGGGTGTTGCAAACTGTAGGTATTATAACGTTGATTCCTAGCAAGATTACGAAGAAGAATTCTGCAATGACACCGTTGATGAGGTTGGTTCTATTATCAATAACCATTCAACAAAAACCGACTTGACAAATTTCAGCATGCATGTAATAGTTGTTACTCTGAAGAGGCGAGTTCAGTACAAACCCATGGATCTACTCTCTCTCAGAAATTACACATCCTCTCCCAAGATGTTGTCTCCAATGACTTTTCGAGTGGTTGATTCCAGTTACTCTGTATCAGTCGGCGGTAATAAAAATGCAGAGTCATCCTTAGAACCAGAGACTGGAAGTATTGCCGAGTTTACTGATCCATCATGGAGCAGTGAGGGTCAAGTAGGTGCTGTTGTTTCAGCAGTCAACCCTGCGCAAGAAAACAGGGCATCCGACTCAGAGTGCGATAACACCAATATTTGCGGAGAACGACTCAAAGTTGACCACATTGATACCATTTCATGCGGAAGTCAGCTAAGGATTGACCACGATGGCACACCTTGTAATTATAATGACAAGGTCTCAATTCGAAATCCGTTCCTTAAGAATGATGCTGAGGATCAAGTTAATCAAGATTCATTTCTTAAGAAAAATGTCGAGACTTCATTTCCTATTAGCAACACCGATGAAATATTTGGTGACATTACGGTCAGAAAATACGATGGCAGTAATACATATCGAGGCCGGATCCAGATTGATAATGGGCAACACTATTCGCATCAAAATATGGGTTATAAAAGTGACATTAATCACAATGACTCGCTTGGTAATTATAATAATAATAACAGTCCATGCCCCAAAAACTATGTCTCAACCAACATAGTTCACAATAAGATTGATAATATGAGGGAGGATCATAGGGTTTTTGCGGATACCGATTGCAACAATAACTCAACCATGAAGAAACTTGAACATACCCAACCTACCATAAATAATAACAAAAATCCAAATAATAAAAAATTTGTTAATTTATCCTCTCTAGAGTTAGGTCATGATTCCATCAAGATTCTTAGTAAGGGTTTAGGATTTGCGGTTGCTCCCAAAAGCATCCCAAATGAAAGCATTTTGTGCAGCATCGAGGAAGGGATTAGAGGCTTAACTCTTGAGGATAAAGAAGCACTAAGACAACAATTCTCCATTATTTTGAAAAAAGCTAGAATTCCCGAAAGCAACCTAAGTAAGGAAGATTTTTTTGCTCTCAAATCTCTTCGCAATAATGACAAAATTGTGGTGCTGAAAGCTGACAAGGGAGGTGTTGCTATCATTCTAGATAAAGCTGATTATATTAGGAAAATGAATGAACATCTAAATTGTGGAAGCTACAAGAAACTTAACTACAACCCTTTGCCCAAGGTGTTAAGAGAAGTCAAGAAAGCAATCAAGAATTCAGGGTTGGATGACAAGTTAAAAAAGAGGTTAACCCCGTCTTGTGAGGTCATGCCAAGAATTTATGGATTGCCCAAAATTCATAAATAAGGAGTCCCCCTTAGATCGATTGTTAATACCATAGGGTCCCCCACCTATGAGCTGGAAAAATATGTTGCCAAGATCCTGAAACCTCTTGTTGGGAATACTGACTCTTTCATTAAGGACTCTAGCGATTTTATCAAGCTCATTAAGGATCAGAAGGTTGAGGAAAGTGACATCTTGGTTAGTTTTGATGTAGTATCACTATTCACAAAGATTCCTTTAGACGAGGCAATCCAAGTCATTAAAGATGTCACTAATCCTGGAACAACCAAGCTTGCGGAGATTTGCCTACGCTCCACTTTCTTCAGCTTTCAAGGGGAATTCTATGAGCAAGTATCAGGTGTCGCAATGGGATCTCCGCTATCCCCTATTGTCGCCAACTTATACATTGAACACTTTGAGAAGAAGGCCCTTGCCTCTTATCCCTTAAAACCTGATCGGTGGAAAAGATTTGTAGACGACACCAACATAAAGTGGACCCATGGTAAAGAGAATCTTGAAGGATTTTTTAATCACCTCAACTCCATTTCCACTGAGATCAAGTTCACGATGGAGGTTGAAGAAAATAGGAGAATTTCTCTTTTGGACGTTCTTGTTACTAGGAATGAGGATGGAACTCTTGGGAACTAGGTGTTTAGAAAGAAAACCCATACTAATAGCTATCTCCATGCTGAGTCCTACCATCATCCAGCTCAAAAGTTTGGTGTCCTTAATACCCTTGCCGTCATAGCCATGAGAATTTCTGATGCTGAACACCTGAATGAAGAAATTAGTCACCTGTCATCGTTATTTATGGATTTAGGTTATAAAGAAAGAGATATCAAAAAATCCTTGAAAAAAGCTGAGGGTTCGATCCTACCTCGGAATCGCCACGAACCGCAAGAAAACAAGGGGAGGATTTTTCTACCATACATTAAGGGTGTTACTGATAAAATCGCCAAGTTTTTGAGAAAGAACGATATTTTCGCACAATTTTCAGCATCAGGGACTATTAAGCAAAGAATGCGACCAGTTAAGGATGGCATAAGCCCTGAACAACTCAAAGGAGTGTACAAGATTGACTATTCATGCGGGAAAATTTATATTGGGGAGACTAGGCGTTCACTTCAGAAAAGACTTAAAGAGCATGGAGCTGATATCAGGTATGAAAGATCACGCACCTCAGCCCTTGCAGAACACTCCTCAAAAACCAAAAATCAAGTACGTCTTGGGGATGCAAAGATCATTGCGAGAGAAGAGCACTATCAAAGAAGAAAGATAAGAGAGGCCCTGGAGATTATAAAGCATCCAGATAATCTTAATAGGGATGGGGGAATTGAAATCAGTGACACTTGGAGACCTCTTCTTCGAAAAATCCGTGCCTCCAAAACACCATCTGCCGAGACATAGTTTTTTCAGGTATAAGAATCTCAGGTATGTTCCCCCTCTATTGAATTCTAATTTGGTATAAAAAATTAAAATTCTAATAATTATTCCTATTAATTGATTTTTATTTTGGTTAAAATAAAGATTAATTAATTAAACAATAATTATTAGTATTTTCTACTTTATTCATATAAAAATTATTAATTATATAAATAATATTTATTTAATCATTAATATAATTAATTAAAACAATTAATTAATTATAAACATAATTAATTATATTTATAATTAATTATATCCAATTATATCTTTTAAAATTAATCATTAATCATTAATTAATTAATTATATAATGAATTAATTAATTATAAACTATAATTAATTATTTATTAATAATTATTTATAATTAATTAATTATATTTATAGTTAATTATTAAAAATTTTAATAAGTAATAATATTCATAAATTAAGAACTAAATAATTAATTTATATATTATCTTAAAGCCTACCCAAATATTATTCAAAAACTAAATTAACCGACTTAGTTACTTTATAATATAATAAATAATAAACTTATAAATTAAAACCAACTATTAGTAAAATAAAATAAAATAAACAAAATAAAAATGAAAATACAATTAGAAATGTAATTATTAAAATTAATAATAAAAATTTATTAAATTAGAAATGTAATTAATATAATTAATAAAAATAATTAGAAACACAGAAATTCAAAACCTTGGTCGGCTCTTTTCAAGAAATTGATCTCTATTAAAAGTCTGAAACCCTTCTTTAAAATTCTTCATTCTAAAAAAGTCTTGATGATGGATCCCAATTGGGATTCGAAACGTCCACACATGTTCCTCAATATTGTGGATAATCTGGAAAGCTTCTTAAAAAACACTAATGATACCCCATACTGTGCGTGCTAAGGCCAATCTGCACCAGACTCCAACCAATCTAGATTTATTTGACCAAGGGGGGTTTAGTGACGGATCTACAACATTTTGAGAAAAACCAACCCATCTGGCCAATTAAGTGAGCCCATGCCTGTTATATCCACATCACCTGCAAGCCATTTCTCCCATAACCGTTGTGACTATTTCAGAGGTGTTTTTGATCATTTTTTTTCAACAGTCCCTTTGTGAATATGAGAAACCCCCTCTAGATCCAGGTTTTCAAACAACAAACGTTCGATCTAAGGAGGACGAGGCTAAAAGAAACACCAAAGGCTATATAAAGCTCGAGAAACAAAACATGCACTCTAAGGAAACTTCCAACCAGAAGAAAAAGTGCCAAAATATAAGCCACCCCCATTCATGGAGACAGAAAAAACAAAGAAAAAATCGACCACCTCAGAGACAATCTATCGCCCACCCCGACCTCATCATTAACGAAGAAAGGATGGCAGAAATGTGGTAGTGTAGATCCGCAAAACCAAAAGCATAGAAAAAATTGTCCTCTAGGCCAACAAGAGGGGAGAGAAAGGAAGCTCCCACCCCTGCATCACTCTAAGAGATCCGAGATGCACTAAATGAGTTTCTGTAGAGATGAAGATCACCAGAAATCCTAGAAGCCTTCACCATTGACGTCATTCTCTCCTCTTAGGAAATTGCTGGTTCTTAACAATATCTTCTAGGTCCTTGGTAGATTCAAAGTTAAGATGGATTTGTGGTGGTTCTTAATAATGTTATTTATATTTATATAAATTTCACATCTTTGTATATTTAACCTTGATATATATAGTTTTTGGTTTCTTTGTGGTTCATGCTAGCTCAACCATAGAGCTTGACCTCGAGAGTGTCGAGGGAATTGAACCCGTGATCTCTCAATAGCAGATATGCTTTAATGACAACGATTTGACCAACTTCGCTAACCCTCATAACTGTAGAAATTATATGCACTAAGCATGCATATGTCCTAGATCCACCTGATCTCACACTATTTAACTTTATGCAAGATACTGAATCATTCCACTTGTTAGTGTTTTGTGGAAAATTAATTGCACACACATGTAAAGCATAAACAAAAATAATCGCAAATAAAAAAGTTGTTTTTAATGGGGAAAGCCTGAAGCTGAAAACCCCAACTATATATTATGTATCATGGAATCATATGAAAATCCTCATACAAAGCTTATCAAGCTCTCAGTACAGTACAATCGTCATACACTAATCAGGAACAATCTTGCAAATCCATGCACCGATCTTTGCCTCCTACTAGCTTGCCTCCACTGTGCAATCTCTGCTGAAGAATAGCTCTGAATGAATTTGAATTACTCTTTCCTTGACTGCGCAATCCTCATTGGCAACTCCAATGTGTGTGTGATGCAATCAATGCATCACTATAGTCACAAGAGATAGTCTATCTTGCCCTTTCACCTATCTCTCCACTAGGTCTCCACTGAAACTACCATGCATTGTAGTTAATTGCTGTATTGTTCAGTTGATTAATGAGTTATTATTTGTGAATTGATTAAATAATTAATTCACTCCACTCTCACTAGTGTATCAATCAGTTAGACTAGATACAACTAGCTCAACTGAGTCTAACTGAGTTAAACTGAATACAACTCCATAACTACTTCTTCCAACTGTGTCATAACTCTACCACTTGAGTTCTAACTGAGTCCTCCATGCATTAGCTCCAGTAAACACTTGGGAATTGCGTAATTCCCTCAGTCCACTGATGTGCCACATACGTGCACTGAAACAAAGTGCTCCAAGAGAACAAGTTGTTGTTTAGTGTCTGATTATTATTAAGAGCTAATAATAATCGACATGCATCTATTTTTAAATCAGCGATCTATAAATAGACTTCGCCCAATATTCTAAAAATAGAATTTCATATATTTTTCCAACGTGATCAACCATCCAAAAATAGCATCCTGCAACTTCTGAAATATGATCATCATGTCTAAAAATAGACTTGCTCCAAAAATAGCCTGCGGGCCCACTTAGTGAAGGTGACTCTTTTCTCTAAGCTCATCATCTTGTTGAATCTCAACACTCCCTCTCAACAAGATAGGGATTATCCTTCACCCTGATCCTCCCTCTATGGTATTCGAATTTTCTCACGAGTGGCGCCTTGATGAGTATATGCATCTGATCCTCGTGGGAATATCTTTGAAGCAACATGATCATACACTGCTTGCCCACAATCGATTTGTTGATGCGGATATCAATATGTTTAGATCTATCATGAAACAGGGATTAGCAGGGATTTAATGCAACTTCGATTATCATGATGTCACCATGGGATCTAGATGTGAATAGAACAAACCAACGAGAATCTTCGATCTAGATAGCCTCACATGTAGCTTGATTTCTTTTGCCATGTATTCCATGTTGAATTGAGTGCCATGAGATATTTGTTTTTACATTATACCAATCAAGCTATTTGTAGATCCGATCTTGAAAATCCCCACAGTATGCTCTTTATATACGGTGGGCTTCCTGCCCAATCTGCATCCGTGAAGCCATGCAACTTCACCTCATCCATCTGTCTATACCATAAACCATACTCAGATGTGCCCCTGAGATATCTCAGGACATGCTTGCCTGCCTTCCAAAAGAGCTTGGTAGGCTTAACCATCGCTTGTGAAAGCTGGTTCACCGCATAGCATATGTCTGGTCTTGTATTGACTAAATACATGAGCGAAACCACCAACTGTCGATAAACAGTGGCATCCACTACCTCTGCTGATGTAGCATCCTCTTTCTTCCAATTTCCTAGAAGAGGAGTGTCGATAAGCTTGCAGCCTTGCATGTGAAACTTCTCCAGTATCTCCCGGGCATACTTGCCTTGAGACACAAACAGTTCACCTTCCCGCTGCCATATTTCCAATCCAAGGAAATAATGAAGGAGGCCCAAATCCTTCATCTCAAACTCCTTTGTAAGATCTGCCTTGCATGATTGTATCAACTACTCATCACCTATTAATATTAAATCATCAACATAAAGTACAATGATTAAAATATTACCCTCCACCACAATATGGTACAAGTTTGCATCCGCCTCACTCTTGGCGAAGTCAAGTGCAGTGAAATAACTATCGATCCGAGTGTACCAAGAACAGGGTGCTTGTTTCAGCCCATACAACACTCTTTTGAGCCTGCACACATTCGACTCGTTGCTAAAGATCTCAAATCCTTCAGGCTTCTCAATGTACACTTCTTCCTCAATGATCCCATTAGGGAATGCAGTCTTCACATCCATCTGATGAATGTGCCAACCCATCTGCGCTAAGAGAGAAAGGATGGTTTGTATGAAAGAATACCGTGCGACAGGTGCAAAGGTTTCTTCATAGTCAATCCCCTCAATCTGTGAGAAGCCCCAGGCAACAAATCTTGCCTTATACTTCTCGACACTCCCATCAACAGCTTACTTTACCTTGTAGATCCATCTTGATCCTACAACTGATTTTCCCACCGGCCTTTGAACAATCTCCCAAGCACTGTTTCTGACAATGGAGTCATACTCCTCCACCATGACATCTACCCATGTGGGCTCCTGCATTGCTTCTTCGAAAGAATATGGCTCTGTCACAGTACACTTGCTCATAAGAGCCATGTATCCAGTAAATCGGTCAGGTGACTGTCTCTGTCTGCGCTATGATGTAGGGACTCCTATATTCTGTGCCACATCAAGCTTCAGTCTCTTAGCTTCTGTGGTACGCCTTCTGCCTTGTCTGATGTTTGGTTCTGCATGAGTGGACTCCTCCACTCCATGAATATCCTCCTGTGGTTGATCCACATCCAAAGGCTCATCTTTGGGAACAAGAAGTTCCTCCTCCGCATGCAATTGTAGCTCCCTCTCAAGCGACAACTTCATGGCTTTCATCTCATTGAATTTTATATCCCGTCGCACAACAGTCATCCGAATGTCTGGAAAATACACACGATAGTTATGGGGTGTTTTTGTGTACCGCAAAAATATCCCAACTTCTACAGTCAGCTCCAGCTTCTTCCTGGCATCCTTTGTCACATGAATGTAAATAGGTGAGCCAAAAATATTCAAATGATAAATATCAGGCTTCTTACCAATAAAAGCTTCTTCAGGTGTACTCATGCCAAGTACTCTATGAGGACAAAAGTTTTGCACATAAACCGCAGTGTTGCATGCTTCCACCCACAAGTGCATCGGTAGGCCCTGGTCATGCAACATCGCTCGTGCAGCACCCATGATTGTTATGTTCTTCCTCTCTGCGAACCCATTCTGTTGTGGGTTATGAGGCATTATGAGTTCTCTTCGAATTCCTTCTTTGCTACAGAATTCTTTGAATTCGCCCGAGATGTATTCACCACCATTATCGCTCCGTAGAGCTTTCACTTGCTTCCCCGACTCCTTCTACACCAATGCCTTGAACTCACAGAACTTTGAGAACGTTTCACTCTTCTTCTGCATGAAGAAGATCCAGCATCTACGAGAATAGTCATCAAAAAATATCACATAATACCTGTGTTTTGTTGTTGAAGCAACCGAGAAAGGTCCACACACGTCTGTGTGAATTCTCTCCAGAATCACCGAAGCACAATTCTCTTTCTCATAAAAGGTGGTCTTCAAAAACTTACCCATAGTACATCCCTTGCACTGATCTGACTGCGCAAGAGTGCCCTTGGGAAGTTCAGTAGAAATCTGCTGCAAAATCTTCAAAGCGCCATGGTGAAGATGGCCCAATCTCCTATGCCATAATTCGCCCTCATCCCGACTCACCACTTCTTCTGATTTGCCCACCATTGCAGCGCAACCATCTACCTCCAGCTTGTAGAGATTCTTAATTCGAACCCCGATCTTCTTGGTTTGACCCGTTGTTTTATGTCAAAGGAAGGCTTTTCCTTCACTGAAAACAACATCATAACCCTTGTCTTCTAGCATTGCAACTAAGACCAAGTTCTTCTTCAGACCTGGAACATGCATAAAAATTTTCAACAATAATGGATTACCGGACTCCCTCTCAAAGGTAATGGTCCCAATTCCAGTCGCACTGTACCGACCATCATCGCCCATCTCTATATGCATCTGGAGGTCCTTCTCCTCCAGGTCACTAAACAACTCTTTGTCTCCCGTCATATGGAAAGATGCACCACTATCAAGATACCACACTGATCCCATACCACTTGAAACCAAGCATGTGATCAAAGAGAAATCAAGTTCAAATTGCCAGGCTAAGGCCTCTCCAGCTGCAGATCCAACAACCTTCTTGTTATTCTTCTTTTGTGGACAGTTAGTGGCGAAATGTCCATGTTCGTGATAGTGAAAACACTTCACTTTGGACAAATCCTGCTTCTTGCCTTTAGCATCGGATTTTGAAGGATTTTTCTTCCCCTTCCCTTTCCTTGCTTTGGCAGCCAAAGCGCAATTCTCTTCATCTTCATTCTTTGATGAAGATCCATCACTGGTACCCCACCTTATCTCCTCCTGCACAAGATCCGACCAAAGTTGCTCCCATCCTGGTAGTTTCTCCCGTCCATTGACATAGTCTTCGTAGATATGCCAACTCTTTGAAAGCCCAAGGAGAGCCAAGCTCACCAAGTCTTCATCATCAACAATAACCCCCACACTTCCCAGTTCATCCTTGCAGTGGACAAACTTCGTGAGGTATTTTGGAATACTATCGCCTTTCTCCATTTTTATTTTTCTGAGCTTGTCTTTAAGCGCCAACTTCCTCTGGTCATTTCCGCTTTGGAACAAGTCTGTCAAAGCCTTCCACATTAAGAATGGAGTGGCTTTCCCATGAAGGCTGGACAAAATATGGTCCTTCACACCTTCCAACAGAATCCTTCTCGTCTTTGATGTCTTCTTTTGCCATGCATCAAGTAATGGAGCATCGCTAGATCCCGGCTTAGGAACATCGCTATCAATGAACTCCTTCAGTCCATTATCCTCCAACACTGCCTCCATCCTATCCTTTCAGGCTATGTAATTCGAGCTCCCATCAAGGGCATACTCCAATCGCAACCTATTGAAAGCCATTTCAATGTATACTCAACTTTTGCACCAAGAATCTTCTATAGAAAATTCGAACTGTCCACCAGCACAAACTCACTTTACAATTGCAATCTTCAATTAACAATGCTTCGATACCATGTAGAAATCATATGCACTAAGCATGCATATGTCCTAGATCCACCTGATCTCACACTATTTAACTTTATGCAAGATACTGAATCATTCCACTTGTTAATCTTTTGCGGAAAATTAATTGCACACACATGTAAAGCATAAATAAAAATAATTGCACATAACACAGTTGTTTTTAACTGGGAAAGCCTGAAGCTGAAAACCCCAGCTATATATTATGTATCATGGAATCATATGAAAATCCTCATACAAAGCTTATCAAGCTCTCAGTATAGTACAATCATCATACACTAATCAAGAACAATCTTGCAAATCCATGCATCGATCGCTGCCCCCTGCTAGCCTGCCTCCACTGCGCAATCCCTCTTGAAGAATAGCTCTAAATGAATTTGAATTACTCTTGCCTTGATTGCACAATCCTCATTGGCAACTCCAACGTGTGTGTGATGCAATCAATGCATCACTATAGTCACAACAGATAGTCTATCTTTCCCTTTCACCTATCTCTCCACTAGGTCTCCACTGAAACTACCATGCACTGTAGTTAACTGCTGTAGTTTTCAGTTGATTAATGAGTTATTATTTGTGAATTAATTAACTAATTAATTCACTCCACTCTCACTAGTGTATCAATAAATTAGACTAGATACAACTAGCTCAATTGAGTCTAACTGAGTTAAACTGAATACAAGTCCATAACTACTTCTTCCAACTGTGTCATAACTCTACCACTTGAGTTCTAACTAAGTCCTCCATGCATTGGCTCCAGTAAACCCTTGGGAATTGCGTAATTCCCTCAGTCCACTGATGTGCCACATATGTGCACTGAAACAAAGTGCTCCAAGAGAATAAGTTGTTGTTTAGTGTCTGATTATTATTAAGAACTAATAATAATCGACATGCATCTATTTTTAGATCATCGATTTATAAATAGATTTCGCCCAATATTCTAAAAATAGAATTTCATCTATTTTTCCAACGTGATCAACCATCCACAAATAGCATCCTGCAACTTCTGAAATATGATCATCATGTCTAAAAATAGACTTGCTCCAAAAATAGCCTGCGGGCCCACTTAGTGAAGGCGACTTTTTTCACTAAGCTCATCATCTTGTTGAATCTCAACAATAACCTTACCTTGATACATATAATTACATATATTTGCTCTTCAAATTTTTCTTTGACATGTTTTATAATATTTTTAACTTTTAATTTCTAAGTATTAAGTTTTTATATGTTTATTAATTGAACTTAAATATGAAGATCTCAAAAATATAATGATTAAGAATGTTCCCCAAGCGGGTGGGAAAATCAACTTGAAGGGATCACATCCCACTAACCAAAATAGTAGGGCCTAACCCCAAGAGCGTGGAGGAGAAATGACTCTGTAACCTCCCAATTGGGGAGGTGCTTAGCAATAAGAGTTAGGCCAATTGAACTAACTCTTAGGGTTATTTCACATCTCTCTTTATACATAAATATTTTTACTTGTATTTTTATTAATTAAATTAATTAAATTTTTATATACTTATTAATTATATGTTTTGAAATATCATGTTTATTAACACGAATCATTATTATTTTATTTTTTTAATAAAAAATTGTTTGTAATTTATTAATAAAAATAAAATTACAATATAGTAAATTAAATTGAATACATTTGTTATTTTAATACTTTTTATTTTTTTTATTATTTTTTAGTTAAACCACAATGTAAATGTTTATACTCATTTGCAATTATTACAACATTTCTTCCATACTAGACTTAAAGTGTCTTTGAACATAACAAACACATATCCATCTTAACTCTAGATCAATCACCACCTAGAGAGATCACATTTTTCAAAGTGCAAATCTCTTTTTTGAGTGCAAAACTTGAGAAAATGTTTACAGCTCTAGACATTTGATTCCTTTCAAAACTTGATAAATCTAGAATTAAGATGAATCTAAACTGATTTAATATTTTAATATTTTTATATGATGTAATTTTTCACAATTAACAGCCTTTTTCTATAAATTTTGAATCTAAAATCTTATAAAAACTAAAAATACATAAATCCAGTATCATAACTGGATAATATAAACATTTCAACTTTTAATTAACAAAACAAAATATAATAATAATATTATTATTATTATTATTATTTTATATTATAAAAAATTCAACTTTTGATTAACAAAAAAAAATAATAATAATATTCTTTTATATTAGAATCATTTCAAATGTCTTAATAACGGAAATTAAAAATTCAATTTATCAGGAATGAGATTTCATTGCCAAATTTTTAGTAAGCGATGTTTCCAAATTCCAGCTCCATCGTGGAAACAACAGCGTCCATTCAATTTTTGAATTGGAAGCAGAATGATCTCCTCTAGTACGACTGTGCCTTCACAAATCCCTTACTAGGAGGGGCGCACCGGCATGGCCTGCAAGCTTATTTCCTTTTCATAGAAGTTCAGGAAAGTTATGGTATGCCTCTGCGATTGTGGTGGTCCCTTAGTTCCGATCTCCTAATCTTGTAGAGCATCAGGGAAATCCCTCCTCTCTCTGCCTCTCTTCAGTGAATGGAGCGCTGTCTGTCATCCACCGTGCAAGCATGCTTGATTTTCACTCCATAAGCTTTCAGGCCTCACGGGCATATCAATGGCGACTTTTGGCATCGATGAGATTACGCTCACGGAGGGCCCTTCGTCCCTCGCATTTTCTGGTTTTTGAGAGCTCAATTCGCCTTTTATCGAGTCCTGAGCAGATGTGGATTTCTCTATTTTCTGTAGAAATGCATCTTGACATAATCATGTTTATATATCATTAATTTTAGTAACCTTCATATTTATATCACAACCCTAATATTTATAAATATAGTTTATTTTTACTTAAATAAATATCCTTAAACAAATTAAAAACCTAATACTGTTTAAAAAAAATAACTTGCTTATCTTCATACATTATATAATTGCAAATAAACTAAAACCATCATTGTCAAATAATATAGTCTCGTAGCTCTTTGAAAAACCTTCACATATATAACATTTTAGAAAATGGAAAAATTTCACCCATTTGACATCATATGAAGGCGGGAATTGTTTCTAGGCACTTCACATTTAAACCAGACGAGCTGCGAAGCAACAAGTCCTTGCCTATGTACTTGAAATGACTTAACTGAGCTCAAGCACCGACCTTTCTTATCTTAGTTGGCTGCATCCAAATTTTCGATCCCATGAATGCAAAAGGAAAGAAAGTTATTTTTACCTGTGCTTTCATACAAATATTGAGTAGGCACATTTTATTAGATTTAGCAGGAAATTAGCAACTAGCCATCATGTGCCTCACTGACTTAATGGTAGTTTCAGAGCATCTGAACTAGTTACCACTATAAACCACCCTAGCCTCATTGCATTCCCAGGACACCTACAAGAAATCGAATTGCTGACCTTGTGCTGGTGAACACTCAGTGGAGACCAATCAGCCTACCAATGGAAAATAGTAAAACAACTCCACGGGTAGATAACACTTGCATGTTTGCTTCTATCAACATGAATTCCACATTTGACATGTGTATCAATGAATTCCCAATGCTCATGCTCTACTCATAAGCTAGAGGTGAATAGCTAGTTCCAGGTCCAAGAGTAGCATTAGTAACATAGCGAGTAATAAGCTAGAGGTGAATAGCTAGTTCCAGGTCCAAGAGTAGCATTAGTAACATAGCCAGTAATAGATGGAGTAGCATACATAGCAGCAACATATCACATATAACCAAGTGCATCAATAGATTTTATATATCCAGTTTCAACATATGATTCAATCTAACTAGTTGATCTAGTAGCTAGTTTTGCAATAAAACAAAGAGAACAACTTTTGAAATATTATTGTCAAACTATGATTAGAAAATAAAATCAACTTATAAATGTTATATAACTGGAACAGACAGCGAGATGTACCAGAATATTAGTGAACTTAGAATCCAAAACCAATTGTGCAAAATATTCCTATGACCTCGATATGCTCACACATTGAGACAATTTCTAGAGAATATAAATAGCCAGCTTTGGGTGTGGATCCGAGGACACTGCAAACCACTTGGTATGAACCCTTTGCATGTTGGACAAATTTTGGCAGTGCAACTAGATTTACTTTAAATGGCCTCGCGAATACAGTAGAAGAGCTGAATTCATGCTATCAAAACAATATCACTTTCTTTAATGATGTGAAGCTAGTTATTGCTAAGATTGTTGATAAAGA
This sequence comes from Pinus albicaulis, assembly GCA_034641835.2. Taxonomy (NCBI): domain Eukaryota; kingdom Viridiplantae; phylum Streptophyta; class Pinopsida; order Pinales; family Pinaceae; genus Pinus; species Pinus albicaulis. Next base: position 79,692,228 of record CM076571.1, on the reverse strand, counting down.
CTAGACTTTTGTAGATAATCAACGTTTTTCCCTCAGGGTGGATATAGTAGGGAACTAGAAGCATTTTCTCTGAGCTTGGGTCAAGATTTTAAATTGTTGTGCCAAGAAAAGGAAATGTTGGTGAATGGTGCCACTCTATTTTCAAAATATTTTTGGGTGCATTGGCAGATTGAAGGAGAAAGCGAGTTGAACATTGATTGATGTCAAACACAGGATTTTTCCAGTTCTCATGAGGTGAAAAAATGACAGTTATAGGTTAGGTATTGCATAAATGAAGCAAAGGTTGTATGTTTGCAGGTGTAATTGCTCTAACTGCTTTTGTAAATGTATGCATGAAAAAGACAATGTCTCCTCTCATTCTTGCATGGGTAGCTATGTATTTTCAGAAAAATGCATATTCTTGCATGGGTAGCTAGGCAAAATGATGAGCTAAAGTTTCCAGGTATATGTCAGAAGAAACATTGGAAAATTCTAAAAGAAATTTGAGAAAAGAGTATGGAGAGACATCCCTAAAAATTTAAAATGTGGAAGAATCCAAAACAAAAATGCTTTTGTGTGTGACTAGTATAGAGTAAATAACTCGCCTGTAGTACAATGTGATAAATTTGAGCCAAATAAGACAGATATATGTCAGAGTACCTAAAAATGAGCCAAAGAAGACACACATGTCAGAGAAAATCCAAAAGTCTCCTATGTCCCAAGCCCAAAGTGATAAATTCATGCTTGTCATTAATTTAGCATATGGATAAATTCATGCTTACCATTGATTTAGCATCTGGAGAAATTCATGCTTGTCGGTGAAAACTTGTTAGAGGACACAATTGTAAAACTTGCATTTTGTTGAAAAACAAACTTCAGAACAAAAGTTGCTTTTTTTTTTCTTTTTTTTTCTTTTTTTTCTTTTTTTTTTTCTTTTTTTTTTTTTTGTATAAATTGGTAAATTTCATGTATGGTGTGTTGCTATTATTTCAAGAAATCTGTTGATTCTTGCCTTGCATATCAGAAGTCAGAGTAACAAAAATTATTGTGCATAAATAAGTTGATAACTGAAACACATTAGTATGAATCCATTGAAGTCACTTGCTGAAATCACTTGTAATTGTAAATAGCAAAGTCATAAGTCTATTTTTTGGATCATCTTGCCTTATGTATGTCGCTGAGTAATGGCATTCACTTATATCTAATTACTGAAATATTTAATTTAGGGTATAAACCTGGAAGAATGGATTCTATTGATAGAGCATAGTATATACTTCCTATCCAATAAATGTTAATATTTGAGAAATAAAAAACTTAAATAAAAGAAAAAATTGGCACTCCTTCTTCAAACATTTCATATTTTAGAATAGGTACTAACTAAAGTGAAATACCTTCTCCATGCTCTAATCTTCAGTTGATGAAAAATGGTGGTAGATAGGATGTTAGAAAATTATTGAATTGAATAGAACCCAACCAATGCTCAAAATCAGAATCGTATATATTTTGAATGTAGTTGAAAATGAAATAAGTTTCTTCTTATTGAAATATAGGTATTTACTTTATGTCAGGCTAGGAGGTAACTCCACAAATGAACTTGTTTATTGCATTAGCCATATCCTTAATTTATACATGAGTGGAGAGACTCTTGGGATTCCAATTCCATGCTCTCTTGGTTTGTTCAAATGCATAACTGACAATATTTACAATATTTACAATAATCCTTTTGGATTAGGTGTCAACATTCACCCTTTAATCTGAAGGGATGTTGGTGAGTCCAAGCATCATTCTGAAACTTTCAAACTTTTATCTTCCAAGCGCTTTGGTGAAGATGTTTGCAATCTGCTCATTTGTGGAATAATGGCGTAGGTGGATTGTATTGGCCTCAACATGATGTCAAATCAGATGGTGTTTTGTATTGATTGTTGAAGTCCAACAAGAAATTGCAACACACACACTAGTGTGGGACCAATAGGTCTTAGCGATACATTAATGTGATGGAAAAATTAATTAATTAATTTGGTGCAATGTCTAATTTAATTTTTTCTTAATTAAATTGGACAATAAAATGTAATCTTATCTCATGATCACTTGTAATAGTTAACTAAGTGTGATAAACTTAGTTAGCTCATGTATTTCGAGTTGAGGGTGGTTGGTGAGGCATGCAGAGTAATTCTATTAGTGTAGAAATTTTAATACAAATTATGTATTGCCTAGATTCTCTTGATTTAAAAATTATATGTCACTGTTAAATACAGAATCGCTTCTACAAAAAATTCTTGCGGAATTTAAAACACAATCACTAATTTCGATATCAAGAAGAAAGATCAATCACACATAACACAAATGTTTTTACCGGGAAAGCATAAAGCTAAAAAATCCACTATCATATATTATGTATATATCATGGATCATGAAACAATCTCATACAAAACTCTAATCCGAGAGCTCTAATTACAATATACAATCGTCTCACGTTTTCATACAAAAATTGGAAAATTCATATGCCAATTTACTGCCTCCACTATGCAATCCTAGCTGATAGCAATCCCTGAATGAATGGAATCTTGCTTGCCTTAATTGTGCAATCCTCATGGGCACATCCAATGTGTGTGTGGTTGCATGAGTGCACCCACTAATGCCACAACTAGTAGTCAAATTGTCCCTTTCACCTACATCTCAACTGGGTCTCCACTGGATCCGACATTTATGTAGTTAACAGTAGTAAATATTCAGTTGCATGTGAGACCACTGATTGTGAATTAATTAAATAATTAATTAACTGATCTCTCACTAGTGTATCTTCAGTTACAATTAGCACAACTTAGTTTAAATCACTTAACTGAGTTAAACTACTTTACAACTCACATAACTACACATCCAAATCTGTTACAACTTCGAATCACTCAGTTACAACTAAGTCCACTTGCATGTCCCACCAACCAACCTTTGAACTCGAATTTCCTATAGCTAACTAATTTGCCACTTCAGTTAACTATTTCCAAGTGCTCATTGAGGATAGATTATTGTTAATGTCCAACTATTATTAAGGGATAATAATAGTCGACATGCATCTATAAATAGACATGTGATCTATAAATAGAACTCGCACATGCATCTATAAATAGAACATCACCTATAAATAGAATTTGCTCATGCATCTAAAAATAGACTTTCATCTAAAAATAGCCTGAGGCTCCATCCTAGTGTAGGTGCATAATTTCACTAGTATCTTCTAGTTGAATATCAACAATTAGTTATGGAGTTCGAATTGCAGTTGGTGCATTAGTTTAATGCGTGAGTAATCAGTTAACTCAGTTAGGTGAGTTAGAGTTAGTTGAACTAGTTGTAACTATTTTTTTCACTAGTGAGAGATCAAGCGAATTAAATATTATTTATTTCACAATCATTGATCTGCCATGAAACTGATGATTTACAATTAATAGTTGCATGCATGTCAATTCCAATGGAGACCCAGATGAGACAAAGGTTAAAGGGAGGTTAACTATCAATTGTGTGATTAGTAGGTTTCTTGCATATAACCAGACATCCATTGGAATGCCCATGATCCTTGCGTATTTTAGGAAGGCCAAAATTTCTAAAGAATAGGGATTTCATTCATCAGGAATTGCGCAAGCAAGGTAGACTGTTTAGAGGCTAAGAATTGGCTAAGTGTTGGTCAGTTTTGTCTAGGACAGTGTGAGACAGTTAGCAGAGTGCAGGAGACTCTTGTGAGAAGAGTGCATTGTAATTGTTCATGATTCCATGGTTAATATACAATAGAAGATAGAGGCGTTTTGAGCAGCAAGCTTTCCCTAGGAAATTATCTGTGTTGTGGTTTGATTTGATTCTTTCTTTGCTTCATGTGATTGGCACTTGTGTTTAATTTTTGCAATTGATTTGTATAAGGATTCAATATCTAGCTTTAGTACACTGTTAGATCGAATTGAATCCATTCATATAAATATGTTTGTATAATTTCTACATGGTATCAGAGCACAGGAAATCACTATAGTGGAGGAGAAGTTGAGTTTGTGACTGAATAGAATTCAAATTTGCAAAATACATTCTTGGTGCGACAAGCAATTTAGCTAACTAATTTTCCACTTCAGTTAGCTATTTCCAGGTGCTCATTGAGAATAGATTATTGTTTATTGTCCAACTATTATTAAGGGATAATAATAGTTGACATGCATCTATAAATAGACCATCATCTATAAACAGAATTTGATCATTATCTATAAATAGACATCATCTATTAATATAATTTACCCATGCATCTAAAAATAGACTTCCACCTAAAAATAGCCTGAGGCTCCATCCTAGTGTAGGTGCATAATTTCACTAGGATCTTCTTGTTGAATCTCAACAATTAGCTATGGAGTTCGAATTGCAGTTGGCATATTAGTTTAATACATGAGTAACCAGTTAACTCAGTTATGTGAGTTAGATTCAATTGAACTAACTGTAACTGTTTTTTGCACTAGTGAGAGATCAAGTGAGTTAAATATTATTTAATTCACAATCAGTGATCTGCCATGCAACTGATGATTTACTATTAATAGCTGCATGCATGTCAGTTCCAGTGGAGACCCAGTGGAGACAAAGGTTAAAGGGATGTTAACTAACAGTTGTGTGATTAGTAGGTTGCTTGCATGCAACCAGGCATCCATTGGAGTGCCTATTATCACTCAGTAATTTCTTAATGTTAAACAAAGAAATAGTCTGAGGTAACCACAAACCTATTTTTAAACTCTAGGATCTAGCCTTCCTAGGGTTCATAGAGGGTTCTCTCTATAAAATTTAACTTTGTTTTGTTTTCTAAAATATTAGGCTGGTTATGATTGTGCAAATGGTTTTGGTTTTGATTGATTTGGTGGGAAAAATCGCTGAAAGAGATGGATAGTGGGAAATCTATTTGTCCATCGGGCTAATGAGTCAAAAGTCAAGCAAACAGAACTAAGATCAAGGCCAAAAAGTCAAATGTTTTTAGGGAAAGATAGATAACCCTTGAAAATCTTGGAAAGTTGTTTTTGTTAGGTGGTATGATCGAGATAAAGGGCAATTAAGAATCCTTTGATCGGGAAAAAGGAATTAGCAAGAAGAGGTCAAAAGAGAGAGGGAGCAATTAAGGGTTCCCTATACTCGAAATCAAAGGAAAACATAGAAATGATAACTAGTTAAAAATAGGGTTCTCTTAACAAATCCTGTAGTAATATTCCTAGTTATTCATTCAAATTTAGAACAGACATAGATGGATGCATGTAACAAAGAAAGATAACAATGACAAATAAGGAAATACTTCACTCCAAATAGCTCATCACAGGAATCCTGAAGTATGATGCCAATTGGTTTGATCTAGTCTACTACTCGAAATTTGAAACACAAAAGCCTTCAATTCCAACAAAAATGAATATGACAATCTCCAGCAATTTATTCCACCCTAATACTTCAAAGAGTGAAGTATTTATACAAATTCTAAACTAGAATATCTTGAAAAAATATCAAGATTGGTTTACAAATATCTCAAATTGTTTTACATAAATATAACTTTAATAAAGGACACCCAAAAATAATGCATCTATTTGGAACTATACTTATGGATTGATGGTGACAAAGAAGAGAATTCGAATTTGATATCAACTCTTAGTTGATGATGAGGCATCCAAGTCACTAATTGTTTCCTTTTTTTGTGCATTCTTCTCCAGAAATTCTGCAAAATTGGGGTCCAATGATACCTTTGTATATCTCAATTTGAACTAGATATGTAAAAAGTAAAAGAGGTTTTTGTAGATAAATATGTTACTAAGATAAAAATCTCTTAGTTTCAAAAAATTCAATTCCCGCTGTTCACAATAGGCTCTGCAAAAATATGTGTAAACAGAGCTTTGCACAGTCTGAAAAATAGGTTGTAAATATGTACATGTATCTCATTATGTAATACTTGTGAAAAACGTGAGATAGGTTTTTGTATATGGGTCTCTTAGGACCAAACACCTCCTTCATTTTTGTAAGATGTGTTTCTGATTGGCCACAATATTCTCTGCAAAATGATGACTTAATATGAATTTTCTGTAAAAAGTTCTTTCAAATATTGTTTAATATTTCCAAATCCATAATGGCTGTTAAAAACGTGAGAGAGGCTTTTGTAGCTGGATCTCTCAGGAACATAAAGCTCCTTCAGTTTTGCAAAATTAATCTTGGATTGGTCACAACAGTTTCTACAAAACAATGACTTAAACAGGAAATTTCTGCAAAAATGTTCCTTCATGCTCCGTTTTCATCTTTTAACCTTACTATTCTTTTAATTGTTTTTACTTTCACTTTGGATAAACTTCATTGTTTTTGGTGAAAATATTTTTATCTTTGTTTAAACTGCCTCTGTATTTACTTTTACTTTTTACCTTAACTGCTTTGTAACTTTGTTTTAACCTTTATTGTGACTTTCATCTGATACACTTTAACTCTGATGCTCTTTGACTGTTATGTTTTCATTGTCATTGTGAATTCTTATTTCACTTTTACCATTCACTATGCAAATTTATCTCTCTCTGCATAAATGACTTATTTCTGTTCTGCTACCTGGAATATTTTGTAAAGGAATATCATTTAAAATTCATTTCTTCGTGAACTCTTGGAGTAAAACCGATCTTTAACTAGTATTTAGATTGTTTTATCCAAATTATCCTTTTGCTAATGACCTATTTTTACAGGTATTTGGTCTTGAAAATTTTTCTAAGGCGTCAGAGAGGCTTTCTTATGGTTGTTGAAGTCTCTTGAAGTAAACTGGGAGCTTGAAGTGGTCTTAGCAACAGTTGAAATGGATTTATGGTTCTTTGGGTGAAAAAATGGAGTACAACGCTTGATTTTCAGTTGGAGATGGTTTAAGAATGGACAGATAATGCAGAAAGGGCTTAAATATGCGCGTTATGAAGTTTTATAGTGTTTTTGGTTTAAATCAGGTTAAGCGTTGAATGGTGGTCAAATCATAGGATGGGTGGTTTTGGGGCTTCGAAGAATAAAAACCGCGAGTGGTTATTGCGTGCATTTGAGTTGGTAAGCGGTTTGGAATGGATTGAATGCGATCCAGTAGCAATGAGCCATGTGGAGGAGGGAGAGGATTCGAAAACCACCTATATCGCGTGGAAATGAAAGTGTTATCATCATGCGTATTTATTTGCAATATGGGATTTCAATCGTTGGATCAGGAAGGGTCTATGCGAACGGTTGAGATTTGTTTGAGGAGTAGCACAGCATTCAAGGTGGGGTCCAAGGTATATTATATGCGGGAATGGGTTTTAAGCCTTAGAAATTGGCGTTTAATTGAAGTTTTAAAGCCTTAGGTTTTATATGATGCGACAGGTATAAGGTTTAAATGTTAAATTAAAACATTTACCAATGTTTCAAACAATACATGGGTGAGGGTCTAATTTATAGTTTTTCAAACGTTTCTGACATGTGTTTAAAACTATAGGGGGCGAGAATTAGCTCTCATAAATAGGTTTAAACCAATGGGATAGGGGCGGGGTTTATATTTAGCACGTGGGGTATTTAAACATTAGTTAAAACATAAAATACAGGGTATGGTGGGTTATTTAAAATAAAAGGGATTTAATACTAAATGGGAATGTGTAATTTGGGATTTAATAAAATAAATTAGAAGTTAATATGAAAGGATAATGTCTATAATGAATAAAAACACATGTTTAACTCTTAAGTAAAGTGAAAATAAGAATAGCTTGTCTTTGATGTATTACTTCACACCTTAACTTAGGATAAATGCATTTTGAGGGTTTATGAATGATTTTTGAAAGGGAATGAAATTAGTTATTTAGGGTTTCACTTTTAATAAGTAAAAATGGGTTTTTATTTAGGAAAAGGGATTATGATTATGAATGAAGAATAAATGCTAATGAATGTGGGCTTTATGTAGGAATTCAATATTTTTAACCAATCAGTCATCGAGCCTTGGGTCTGGTCCCAATAGAAGTTAGAGAAATTCTCTGAGCCTTTTTAACTGATAGTTTAGAATACTGAATAATTGTAGGGGAGGGGAAATTAGTGATTTTTTCTCGATGATGCTTTATTACATGCTTTCACAACTGCTTTCTACCTACCCATATTTATTTCTAACATTTTTTACTTTATTTTCATGGGTGCATTTAACCTTGCAACCCTAAATCCATTTTCTTTCAAAGCATACAAACTATCTAATTCTAACCTTATTTCACCCGAGGGCTCAGATTAAACTGTTGAGCTCCTCATTTATTCTCTATCTTATCTACTGATTTGTCAAGTTTAAACTATTTGACAGATTTTTATTCTCTTAATCTAACAATATGAAATTTAAAGCATGAGAGGTCAAGTTTAAACTGTTTGACCCTCATGTATTGTGGCATTTAGGAAAAGCTACACACAATCTTATTTGCAAAAAGTAAACTAAAGTAGTGGCATTTAAACTTGCAACACTTTCATGATCTATTTTTGATGGGATTCATATTTAATATTCTTTTGATCTTTGTTTCTTTTTGTCTTTTGATTGTTCTTTTAGGACATACTCTATTTTCATTTTTTAATTTGGAAATACATTTACAGAAAGCAAAGGTATGTACAATATTTCAAGGTTTTAATAGAGTCAAATCAAAATTATGAATCCTATATATATAGGACCCTAACAACGGCTTCAAATGGGGATGGCATATCCTTGTGAGATGTCAAGAACACCGTTGACTAGTAGCCTGATCCATTGGGCCAATCCCAAACATGCATATAGTGTGATTGAAAACTCTTGAACTGAATTTACACGTTTTTCTGCAAAATGAAAACTGATCTGAGACTAAAAGGTGTTGCAACCTTCAAACCAAACTACTAAATCATCATTTTCTGAAGAACTTCCCGGATTATCCACAGTATCACGAAACATTTCTCGATGTTTTGAATCCCAACAGGGATCCATCTTCAGGACAATGGAATGAAGAAATTGAAGAAGAGTTATAGTTCATTAATAGTGAAGAAGGTAGGGAAAGGTAAGAAAAGAGCTGACCAAAGAAGTTTTATATTTAATTTTTTAAATTTTAATTTTAATTATAGATTTTTATTTCTTTATTTTGATTTCTAATTTTAATAATTTACATATAAGAATTAATTTATTAATAAATTTTATCAATAAACTTATTAAATTTATTGTTTATTAATAAGTTTATTATTTCAAAGTTGTTAAAAATCAAATTCTTTTCCATTTTAATTTATGTATAATGTTTATGGTTTTTTTTAATTTAATAAATAAATTTAAATTTTATTTTATAAATTGATTTAATTTATAATTTTTATGGTTTTTTAATTTAATTTTTATTTTATAAATTAATTCAATTTTTATTTTTATTCAATTTATATTTTAATAGATTAAAACGTAACTAATTAAATTTGTATTAACCTACTTATTTTAAAATTATTATTTAATTTCATTAATCATGTTTATTAATATTATTTTATAAACCATGATTAATTTTAATTTTATAAATAAACCAATGTTTTTCTAATAAATATTAATATTTATTTAAAAAGTAAATAAATATTAATACACTAGAAAATTATTGATTTAATACATTAGTTATGTTTTATTGTTAACTCTACTAACTAATATTAAAGTTAATTTGTAAAAAGTTATTTATTAATTTTCATTAATTAGTTAATATTTTAATCTAATAAATATTAATCTAATAAAATTAATTATGTTAGGATGAAAATAAGTATTTTCTAATAATAATTATTAATAAATTAATAAATTTTTATTTTATAAAATAGAATAAAAATTAATTAATGAGAATAATTATTAAAAGTAAGTTCCTTATTTGTTAAACCAAGATAATTATTAAAAGTAAGTTCCTTATTGGGGCCTTTTCCTTGGCTTGAAATACTAATGAATTATTTCAAAACTAGTTGAAAATTGAAAACTGAAATAAGCTAAAATCCTACCTACTTACTCTAATAAGTTGTCCAACTGCTGGTTAGGTAAAATGAAATAGCTAATGCAACCATTCAAGCATTATGTACTTTGATAGATTCTGTTGCATTTGCTTGTTGATTATCAAACTATAATTCTACAACCTATTAGAAACTTGTCAACAAATGAAAGGATAAGGAAATACTTGATTTCCTTTGTTGACTCTAGAAACTTTTCAAAAGGATCTTCCAAGATATATACACTAATGTTTAACTAGTCTAAACAACTGTACATATGTTCTGAATGGCCTCCATGCCATGAAACTGAAATGTTATTTTCCTTTTTATCTCCCTGCAAACTTTCAGATAAGTTTTGTGATGATATTCCTACTGATTGTAATGTTTGATTGCTGAAACATTTATCATCTGGATTCTGAAACTCAGAGTTAGTTAATGGAGGAAGGCTTTGAATGCATTCATTATCCAACATATCTGCTATTGGATCATGAAAAACTTGTGAGGATGGCTGCAATCTATTGGATATGGAATTCCATGGGACTTCATAAACTTCAACAAGTTGTTCATCCTTTTCTTTAATGATGTTATATCACATTTCCTTTAAAATATGAAATGATTCAAAACATAGTGGTATGGAATTCTCCTGTGTTATTTGATCATGTCTTTCAATGGGAACTGATAACTGCAATTGTGAAACTGAAATATCCTGATCAAGAGTTTGATTATCTTATTTGTTGTCAACCATAATTCCTAAAGACTACTAATTATTGATGGCATGAAAGTTGTCTCTAATGAACTTAAATGAAGCAAAACAAAGAGGTAAAGAATCTTTACTTATTTCCATATTTTCTGCACTTTCCTATTCACTCCCATGGCTGATCTGTATTGGCTGAACACTGTATTCTGACTACTGAAACTGAGTTTCCTCGTCCCACAAACTAGCTTCTAATTTCTCTTTAAAGTTAGCTTGAGTTTGGAGAACATAACTATCATCATAATGATCATACTTATGAAAATCATCAAAAGAAGGAATGTCATCAAACATACACATTAGATCAGCAGATTCCTCTTCCACATATTGATCTGTAAATCCATTTTCTGATCTATGATAACTAGAAATATTAGGAATTTTTTCATGAATATCAACCTCTTCTATTTCTTCATGGTTATTTTGAACAAAAAATTCATCTTTCATAGTGATCTTCTGTATGATTTCATCTAGTTTTCTTACCAAAAGGTTGAGTTTTACTTTTGCAATGTTTTTCTTCTCTTCTTCTTCTACTTTCAATTTTTCATTTCTGATTTGAAAATTAACTTCTACATCAATTGCAATATTTTGCATTTGTTCAAGTGTTTTTGAATCTCTTTCTCTTAATTGAAATTCTATTTGTGGATCAAAGGCACTTGGATAATGCAAGAGAGCTGAATCATGAGGAGGTCTAATATTTTTTGGCATTGAATAATAAACTTGATTAAATCTGTCAGAAAATTTTTGTATTGTTTCATTTTGATGTCTTTTTAACTGATTATATTCTTCTATGATCACAAAAATATTGAATTTAATTATCCATCTGTCAAGAAAAAGTTTGACAAACTGCTGGAAATTTGAGATGCTTGCATTAGGCAGATTTTTGAACCAAATTTTTACTTTACTCTGTAGAGAAAGAGAAAAAAATTCTGATCCTAACATCATCTTCAACAATCTCAAATAAATCCATATAATTTTCAAAACCTTGAATATGTTTTTGGGTAGTGATACCATCCTCTCCATCTAATCTAGGAAGATGTTTGTAGTAGTTATCAGGAAAATTATGGAGTATAGGAGGTAAACTGAGGGGCTTATATCTATCTGAAACTGTATATGGTACAGGATTATGTACAGGGATTGTAAGATCAGTCTTGATTATTTGAGGCTTCTTAATTGAAAAATTATCATAATTAGATTCAAAATAAAGCTGCTCAAAGAGTTTAAGAGAATTAGTACTTACAATCTTCAAAGGAAAATAATTAAAAACTAATCTAAGATCTTCTCTAAAATACAATATACATTGAAAAAATTTCTTAATGAAAAAGAACATGATGTCTTAGATTAAGATTCAAGTTGAAAGCCTGATCTTTCCATATTGTTCTTTCAGGTTCATTCCTCCAGTGGAGTCTTGATTATGAAATTGATTTGGAGTTGCCAGGTGGAAAATTTTAACCTTTGTGTGTCTGATCACTATCCACTATCATCGATCAAATCTAAACCTATAAAATATTTCTGAAGAAAATGTTATTCGTCCCTAGTGGAGTCACCATTATGTTATCACTCAGTAATTTCTCAAGGTTAAAGAAAGAAATAGTCCGAGGTAACCACAAACCTACTTTTAAACTCTAGGATCTAGCCTTCCTAGGGTTCAGAGAGGTCTCTCTCTATAAAATTTAACTTTTTTTTGTTTTGTAAAATATTAGGCTAGTTATGATTGTAAAAATGGTTTTGGTTTTAACTGATTTGGTGGGAAAAATCATTGGAAGATATGGATAGTGGGAAATCTATTTGTCCATTGGGCTAAGGAGTCAAAATTCAAGCAAACAGAACTGAGATCAAGGCCAAAAAGTCAAATGTTTTCAGGGCAAGATATATAACTCTTGAAGATCTTGGAAAGTTATTTTTTTGAGGTGGTATGATCGGGATAAAGGGAAATTAAGAATCCTTTGATCCGGAAAAAGGTAGTAAGAAGAGGTCAAACGAGAGAGGGAGAAATTAAGAGTTCCCTATACTGGAAATCAGAGGAAAACATAGAAATGATAACTAGTTAAAAACAGGGTTCTCTTAACAAATCCTGTAGTAATATTCCTAGTTATTCATTCAAATTTAGAACAAACATAGATGGATGCATGTAACAAAGAAATATAACAATGACAAATAAGGAAATACTTCACTCCAAATAGCTCATCACAGGAATCCTGAAGTATGATGCCAATTGGTTTGATCCAGTCTGCTACTCGAAATTTGAAACACAAAATCCTTCAAGTCCAACAAAAATTACTATAACAATCTCCAGCAATTTATTCCACCCTAATACTTCAAAGAGTGAAGTATTTGTACAAATTCTAAACTAGAATATCTTGAAAAAATATCAAGATTGGTTTACAAATATCTCAAACTGTTTTACATAAATAGAACTTTAATAAAGGACACCAAAAACTAATGCATCTATTTGGCACTATACTTATGGATTGATGGTGACAAAGAAGAGAATTCAAATTTGATATCAACTCTTAGTTGATGATGAGGCATCCAAGTCACTAACTGTTTCCTTTCTTTGTGCATTCTGCTCCAAAAATTCTGCAAAATTTGGGTCCAATGATACCTTTGTATATCTAAATAAGAAATTGATATGTAAAATGTGAAAGAGGTTTTTGTAGATAAATATGTTACTAAGATAAACCTCTCTCCGTTTTCGAAAATTCAATTTCAATTGTTCACAATGGGCTTTGCAAAAATATGTGTAAAACAAAGCTTTGCACAGTCTGAAAAATAGACTATAAATATGTGCATGTATCTCTAATTATATAATACCTGTGAAAAAACTGAGATAGTTTTTCGTAGATAGTTCTTTCAGGAACAAACACCTCCTTCAGTTTTGTAAGATTTATTTCTTATTGGCCACAATCCTCTCTGCAAAATGATGACTTAAGAGGAATTTTCTGTAAAAAGTGTTTTCAAATATTGTTTAATATTTCCAAATCCATAATGGTTGTTAGAAAAGTGAGAGAGGTTTTTGTAGTTGGATATCTCAGGAACATAAAACTCCTTTAGTTTTGAAAAATTCATCTTGTATTGGTCACAATATTTTATGCAAAACAATGACTTAAACAAAAAAATTCTGCAAAAATGTTCCTTCATGCTATATTTTCATCTTTTTACCTTACTGTTCTTTTAACTGTTTTTACTTTCACTTTGGATAAACTCCATTGTTGTTGGTGAAAGTATTTTCATCTTTGTTTAACCATTACTGCCTCTATATTTACTTTTACTTTTTACCTTGACTGCTCTGTAACTTTTCTAAATAACCTTTATTGTGACTTTCATCTGATACACTTTAACTCTGATGCTCTTTGACTGTTATGTTTTCACTGTCATTGTGAACTCTTATTTCACTTTTACCATTCACTATGCAAATTTATCTCTCTCTGAATAAATGACTTCTTTCTGTTCTGCTACCTGGAATATTTTTTTAAGGAATATCATTTAAAATTCATTTCTTTGTGAACTCTTGGAGTAAAACAGATCTTTAACTAGTATTTAGATTGTTTTATACAAATTCTCCTTTTTCTAATGACCTATTTTTGCAAGTATTTGGTCTTGAAAATTTTTCTGAGGCGTCGGAGAGGCTTTCTAATGGTTGTTGAAGTCTCTTGAAGTAAATTGGGAGCTTGAAGTGGTCTCAGCAACAGTTGAAATGGATTTCTGGTTCTTTGGGTGAAAAAATGGAGTACAACGCTTGATTTTTAGTCGGAGATGGTTTAAAAATGGACAGATAATGTAGAAAGGGCTTAACTGTGCACGTTATGAAGTTTTATAATGTTTCTGGTTTAAAACTATTTAAGCATTGAATGGTGGTCAAATCATAGGATGGGTGGTTTTGGGGCTTCGAAGAATAGAAACCACTAGTGGTTATCGCGCACATTTGAGGTGGTAAGCAGTTTGGAATGGATTGAATGTGATCCAGTAGGAATGAGCCACGTGGAGGAGGGAGAGGATTCGAAAACCACCTATTTCGCATGGAAATGAAAGTGCTATCATCGTGCGTCTTTATTTGCGATATGGGAGTTCAATCTTTGGATCGGGAAGGGTCTATGCGAACGGTTGAGATTTGTTGGAGGAGTAGCATGGCATTCAGAGGTGGAGTTCGGGGTATATTATATGCGGGAATGGGTTTTAAACCTTAGAAATTAGCGTTTAATTGAAGTTTTAAAACCTTAGGTTTTATATGATGCGGCAGGTATATGGTTTAAATGTTAAATTAAAACATTTACCAATCTTTCAAACAATACAAGGGCGCGGGTCTAATATATAGTTTTTCAAACGTTTTTTACATTTTTTTAAAAATATAGGGGGCGGGAATTAGCTCTTATAGATAGTTTGAAACCAATGGGATAGGGACGGGGTTTATATTTAACAAGTGGAGTATTTAAACATTGGTTAAAACATAAAATAGAGGATTTTTTGGGTTATTTAAAATAAAAGTGATTTAATACTAAATGGGAATGTGTAAATAGGGATTTAATAAAATAAATTAGAAGTTAATATAAAACGGATAATGTCTATAATGAATAAAAACACGTGTTTAACTCTAAGTAAAGTGAAAATAAGCATAGCTTGTCTTTTATCTATTACTTCACACTTTAACTTAGGATAAATGCATTTGGAGGTTTATGAATGATTTTTGAAAGGGAATGAAATTAGTTATCTAGGGTTTCACTTTTACTAAGTAAAAATGGGTTTTTACTTAGGAAAAGGGATTATGATTATGAATGAAGGATAAATGCTAATGAATGTGGGCTTTATGTAGGAATTCAATATTTTTAACCAATCAGTCATCGAGCGTTGGGTCCGATCCCAACAGAAGTCAGAGAAATGCTCTGAGCATTTTTAACTAATAGTTTAGAATACTGAATAATTGTAGGGGAGGGGAAATTAGTGATTTTTTCCCGATGATGATTTATTACATGCTTTCACAACTGCTTTCTACCTACCCATATTTATTTCTAACATTTTTTACTTCATTTTCATGGGTGCATTTAAGCTTGCAACTCTAAATCCATTTTCTTTCAAAGCATAAAAACTATCTAAGTCTAACCTTATTTCACCCTATTGATCATGTCATCATCCTATTGAAATTTTGATAAGCAACCTCGCTTAAACCTTTCAAACCCCCTCTTTCTGCCCTGAGAAATCCATTTTATGCTCATCGTTACCTTCTCCCAGCCTCAAATCTGCATAAAAGGGCCGAAATCCCACATTATAATATATTCAAGGCCTAGCACCTTTCGGCCCTAGCCCCTGCACCTTTTTCTCCACATGACCGGAGGTCAAAACCGAGTGCTAGCCCTAAAGGCGCTTATCACATGTATACATCGGGCATGTTTATAACCATCGATCTGAATAGATCTGACGGCATTCGCTAGTCTTCATCGCGCCCATGGCCCTCTCCATTCATAGCCCAAATCGCCTATCCGCCGTCCGTTTAAACCACAGATCAACGGCTCACGGTACACCTGCCCCGGTGGTCCCCGCGCTGTGCACTGTGCAAAACCCGCCCAGTTTCTATTGCACCGCCTTTAGGCGACAGGCGGTATTTTATTTTTCGGAGCGATTCCATACATCGCGCGACGCGTGACTCGTGCACTATTTCAAAACCACCTGCTCATCACGCATTATATTTTGGCAGCGGACGTGGCGTGATATCACTGTGAGCCGTCAAATCTGGGGCGATCCATCTGACGGTAGTCGCTCCACGAAGCTGCGTGGGATTTAGCCGAGGCAAGCCGTACACCTGGCCCACCATTTCATCGCCCTCCGATACATTTTCCACCGTCGATCTCCTCCTGATATCGGACGGTCCAGATTAATTACTCGTCCACCACTTGTTTTCCCGCCACATCATCATTCCACACGTTCTTGTTGCGTTTTTCTCCGTCTCCCTTATGCATTTCATTCAAAGGCCCAAGTGTCATGTTTTAGCATTTCACCAACTTGCACCATGACTATCTTCTACAGTCACGCTACATTTTCCGCCACCCTACATTGTTCCACCATTTCTCCATGTCCGCACGACCACTTTCATTGACCTCTCCACATTCACCATCCCCATGGACAGAAGCCTAACGAAGCCTAAGGGCTTTGTAGGGTTAGCGCAATGGACAAAATGCTGGTGGATTTAAGGTACCTTTATCATGTATAGAGTAAACCTAGGTTAATCATTTTTCTGGAATCAGAATTGTTCGTGCTCAATTTAAGCTCCCAACTGAGTTCATTTAATTGTCAACCAGGGTTGGTAAACTGCTGAAGTGAGGTGCATTGTATGTGCCTAGGTGTTTGTTTCTTACTGCGTTGTGTCTAGTGTTTTATGATGTTTTTGGTCTTTTTATGGTTTTATGTTCACAAGGGAAAGAACTAAATGCTGATGGAAAGAAGCTACTGGTTAAAAAACAGAGTGAAGCCTAAATTTATGATGACAAATGACAAATGCAATTACTTAGACAGAACCAAACTTAAACTATGACTAAGCAGAATACAAAGCTTGATAATGACTTCAAGAAAATGAATCATAACATAAACTTAACTTGTCCAATCCATTCATTAAGGATATTTTGGAAGAGCTTGAGGAATGGGCAGCTAAGTGTAAAAATTCTCCTAACTAAACAATTACAGCCATCAACTTCAGAAGGGAGCCCTTGCTCATCTAGATAAAGGTTTATGTCTCATATCTCGAAAAAGAACACTTGCACATCAAAAGATTTCTACTCTAAAAAAGGAGTTCTAATTCTATTCCCTAACTTATTCTTAACAATTCACTAATCTCACTCAAAGGTTATATATTTTGTATAGTCTTTTGAGGAAAGGTTTGTTTGTGAAATAAAAAAAAAAAGGTTTTAAGTTCATGTGCCTTGGATCATACTATCTCTCCAGCTCAAGATACATGGAATTTAATATAGATTTGGAAAACAAAAGAGGTTTTGTAAATAATGAAGGCCGTGGTGTTTAAGTTTAACAACTAATGTAATTTAATATGCAATGGATGACAACTAAATGTGGAATGTAAATACAATGAGCTAAGCTAGAACTGAACTAAGGTGTCACTAGTCTACAATAAACAGTGCTGAACTAACAAGCCATTATCAAACTTAAAATGAAATAACAGAGCATGAATTGAATGCAATTTGACTCCGGAGTACCCTAACTAAGTTATCATGCAATTAATCTATGGGATTCTACAGCCTATTTTGTCCATCATGAATGGTATTTTGGAAGAGCTTGTTAGAACAATCCTGGCTGTACAATTCAGTGCAAATGAAAACATAAAGACTGAAAGTAATTTAAAAACTAAGACATCACAGCTATTTCCTACCCATTGTTATGATATTTTGGAAGAGAGTTTTAAGAGTAAGATCAGCTATGATACTTAGTGTAAACAAACAACTGAAACATTCAGTATCACAGTCATGCCTTAGACATCATAAGGATTTTTTGGAAGAGTTTACTAGAATAAGTTCAACTGTGATAATGAACAAAAGAAATTACAAATAAATCCTACAACACTACAGCCATTTCTCATTCATTATCATGATCTTTTGGAAGAGTTTCTTAGAACAAGTATAGCTATAGTGACTAATGAAATTAACTATGAACTCAAACTTCAAAAACGTGAAAACGACTAAGATACTTATCTAAATTACGAAAGTAAAGCCGTGCGGGAGGCAGGGGCCCTCTACCACCAGACGGAATCTAACTCAAAATCAACTCAACGCGTTCAAAGCAATGCTGTCTTCTTCATTAAAGGAAAATAACTTGAAACAGAGTATTCTCGGTCTTCAGAAATATAGCAGTCAATCCATGAAATCTAATCAAAATCTAGAGCTAGCCTCTCGGTTTCCCGAGTGCATTTATATCAAATCTTCATAATAGAACTTGCAACAATACGGGGATCATTGTATTTTCATATCAAAATCGTACTAGAACTCTAAAGATGGCAGCATAGAGGAACAAAGGACATCTGGACTGTCCTAGTCCTATTAGGAGTCTGCCTCCTTGAATGAGTTCCCACGTACCAAAACCACGTCCAGAATTCGGTTCATTCTTCATGGTGAGCAACGAACGATGAGGACATGATGTGGAATATACCCATGTGTGGCTTTTCCTGAGAGGACACCTGGAACATGCTTGAACGTGAAGACAGCTGCAGAATTGGCAGTTAGCTACGGAATTTCTGCATTCTGTAGCTAGTTTCAGTTAAAAATGCATTACAATGACAAAATCACAAAACTTAGCAAGTTAGCCATGTTATTCATTCTAAAAGTAATTTTAACTAATTTCATTGATCATTTGGGCCTGGGATAACAATGTACAAAGGAAAATGGAGTGAAGTAAGATGAAAGAAAGAACAATCTTGGAGCTCAACATACCCCCACTGCTGACTTCTTGCATGTCCTCATGCAACTTATTCCATAAACTCAGAGACTTCTGCAAGAACATCTAACCCTCTTCTTCTTCTTTGCCTGGAAGTTAAAGGTCTTCTGGGTTTCCTGATGACTAACTTGAACCTTAAATTGGTAAGTGCCCTGATTAGCTTCTTGTTCCTCTTTTTCAACTTTTCATTAGCCTTTTCCACTTTGTCCATTTGTAGAGACAAGGTTGAGTTCATACTGGTTTTGAGTTTGACTTGTTCCTTCATAATATCATTCTCAGTTCTGATATGTCTATTAAGTACTTCCAGCTCGTACCTATGTCTTCTTAACACATCTATTTCGGACAGTGGAAAAATAGGGGTTCTATCTCTACTCTCTGAAGCTTTCCTTTCCAATGTTTCAACATAGTCATAAACTTCTTGCTGTGCAGGGTCAATTTCAGGGGTTTCTTCATTAAAATCTTCTTCAACATCTTCTTCAATAGATGTTTCCTCATCTTCTATGTTTATCACCCCGGTTTGTTTGATCTGTGTTTTCCTTAGTTTCCCCCTGAGTCTATGGCTTCTTCTTGGCTAGGATGATCCCTCTCATTTTTCTATGGCAGATTTTCTGATTACCCTCTCTTCCATAAGCTGTCTCTTAATCTGAGTCAACTTCTCAGAGATTATTTCTTCACTACTTTCCTGTACTGTTTTGTCAATTTCAATTTTAGAGGCTCTCCATTTTCTGCTTCTCCTTGTAGGCTGATGTTCAGGTGAGGGCTCTTTTGGTTCCTTAAAGTGATTTCTTACCAAGAAATTATCCCAAGTATCTTTTGTTTTGGCTAAATGGTGTTCAATTAAAATCTTAACCAAGCCATGATGGTATAGAGTTGTCTCTAGGAATTGGACTCTCCTTTGAACACTAGAAGCCATATTTTTTAAAATTTGAAGCAATAAATAGGGCAAATTTAGCTCTTCCTCCAGAAAATGCATTATCAACCTAATAGGGTAAACATAAAATGTACCATATCTACCTTCACAAGTGATAAATTTTTGTAGAATAAGCAATGTGTTTCTCCATTTATTTTTTAATGCAGAGCTTGGAATTCTTTTTTTAAACACAGTGACATCCATACCTAGTGATTTGAGGATTTGCTTCCATGATTCATTATGAAATTCTCTGTTCTTAAACCATCTTTCTCCATGTCTAAGCAATCATGTTGCTACTACAATAAAAACCTCTGTGACAGTGAATTTAACATCTCCAACTTCAACCTCGGCTCCTTTGAATGACCTTGCAAATGTTTTAGTAACTTCTTTGTGGAAGCCATTAAATTTCTCAAGGAATTGCAGCCATCCTGCCTGTTGCAACATTTCTCTGCTTTGAGGGTATCCTTCCAGGTATTTTGTGCCCACTGGTTCAGTTCTTACAATGAGGCCCATAATTTCTTCTTCAATCTTCAGATTAGTACTCTTTCTGCTCACGGAAACAATGACTTCAACCTTCAAACTGATATACCTCTGGTTCACGGTGATAGTGCTTCAATCTTCAAACTGATATATCTCTGCTTCACGGTGACAATGGCTTCAAATTCCAAACTGATATACCTCTGCTTCACGGTGATAGTGCTTCAATCTCTGCTCACGGTGATAGTGGTTTAATATTTCAAACTGATATACCTCTACTCACAGTGATAGTGGTTCAATCTCTGCTCACGGTGATAGTGGTTTAATATTTCAAACTGATATACCTTTTCTCACGGTGATAGAGATACCTCTGTTTTGTGAAATGAAATGATGAAGGGCTGGCTACGGAATGGAGTAATAGGAAGTGGTTACGGAATGACTTAATGAAGTGAGGTGAAGAAAACAAATCAATGAGTGAAAAGACTGCGGAGATTTTTTTTCAACGGATTCAAAAATCATCATTAAATGATTTGGCTGGGTGACGTGAGAAAATCAAAAACTTCAGCCTTTTAACTGCTTAAATTATGATCGGGTATAGAATTTGAAATGAAAGATTTTTATCCAAAGTTTTGTGGAGGGTATATTTGGCATGATCAATAAAAATAATCAAAACAACTTTTCAAATGATTCATAACTAAAACTATACTAAAGTTTATGATATGCCATTATAACCAGAACTTTTTACCTTTGCTTTTCATCTGCTTTTTGTGGTCTCTATATACTTTGTTCTCCTCTGGAAACCATTACTTTGTGAGTCCTCATAATCCTTCTTAATTTTGCTTGTCCATGGATATACTGAATTATCTTGTTGCAATTCAATGTCTGTTGATCAGTGCCTTCAGGATCTGTAGCTGCGGAATGACTGCCTGGTTGCGGAAAGTCTGATTAGCTGCAGAATGTACTTGTAGAGAGTTTTAATCATGGAATGAAGTGGTTTGGAATATACATGAAATATTATATGGAATGGGTGAAGACAGATGATGAAACATGGTATAATGGGATATGTATGAAGTGAATGATGGAGTGGGATGGATTATAATTTATGAAATGGAGTGGAAGAATATAGGAAGTGGCTTGCAATCCATGACATGTGTTATTCATTTGCAGAAAAACATCAAACTTTAAATTTTGATATGGAAATGAGGTGGATGAAGTATGGAATGAGATGAATGAAATATGGAATGAAGTGAAATATAAATGAATGAATGAAATGGAGTATGGATGGATAAGTAAATGGAATGAAATGAAATGAGATGGATTATAAGTGCAATGGATCTGAACTTATGATTTTGTAACAGCTGCTTGCATAAACAAAATGGAAAAGTTAGAGTGTCAGAAAGACTCTGATTTTCACCCTATCTTTTCTGTATAAACATGCCAATCAGTGATTGGTTTTCATGTTTATACTTTTATTTTATTTTATTATTATTATTATTATTATTTCAAAAGAAATGACTTCAGAAAATTCAATCAAGTTGATGAAGAAAAAAGATTCTTCTTCATTAACTTCACATCACTGTTTTCCTGGAACTTCTTGACAAATTCTTCTCTTGAGAGTGGTTTGTGATACAGCTTCAATCTATGACCATTCACAAGAAAAGTGACCTCTTCTTCATCTAGTGTCCTGATTTTTACTGCTCCATTGTCAAAAATTTCAACAATTTCATATGGCCCTAGCCAATGTGTTTGAAATTTACCTTGAAAATCCTTGAATTTTGAATCAAACAAGAGAGCCCAGTCACCTTCTTTGAATTTCTTCTCTTTGATATACTTTTCATGCCATCTAGTCCTTTGCTGTTGGACTAGACTTGTTTTCTGAACTGCATCTTGTCTGATCTCATCCAATTCATTAATCTGCTCCAATCTATGCTTTTGTGCCTCCATTAAATCAAGTCCTAGCTGAACTGCCATTTTGAAAGTTTGAATTTGGAACTCTATGGGAAACAAAACTTTCTTTCCATAAACAAGTTCATAAGGAGTATGACATGTTGTGTTTCTCCATGTAGTTCTATAGGCCCACAAGGCTTCAGGAAGCCTATCTACCCAATCTCTTCTATGTAAATGAATAGTCTTTGTTAGGATTCCTTCAATGACCTTATTAGTAGATTCCACTTGACCATTTTCTTTTGGATGATAAGGAGTAGATTTTCTATGCCTGATTTTGTACCTCTCCATCATTTGTTCCACTAGCCTTGATGTAAATTGAGCTCCTTGATCTGTAATAATTTCCCTTGGGACACCAAAACGAGTAAAAATATCCTCAAAAAGAAAAGTAACTACAGATGCTTAATTAGCAAAAAGTAATGGCTTGGCCTCTACCCATTTGGTAACATAATCAGTGCAAACTAATATATATCTATTTTGTCTTGATGGAAGAATAATAGGTCCTACAAAATCCAAAGCCCATTTTTCAAAAGGTTCAATATGTACCTGAGGTTGTAATGGAATCTCACCTGAAGGAGAAGGTTTCCCTATCCTTTGGCAACTGTCACACCTTTTGACAAACTCTTTAGCATCCTTAAACAAGGATGGCCAATAATATCCTAAATGAAGGATCTTATAAGCTGTCCTCTTATCAGCAAAGTGTCTGCCACAAGGTTCATCATGACATGCTTTGAGAATCTCAGGCATCTCATCTTCCCGAACACATCTCCTAATGATCAAATCTGGACCTGTCTTGTACAACTCATTAGCAACCCATGAATATTTTGCACTATCATAAATGATTTTTATTTTATCTCTTGCATTCATTATTGAAGGAAATTTTCCTGAAACTAAATAATTAGCAATATCAGCAAACCAAGGAGTTTGAGTAGAAATTGCAAAAAGATATTCATCAGGAAATTGATCTTCAACTAGAGTGTCATCTTTGATGTTTTGGAGTCTAGATAGGAAATCAGCTACTGTGTTTTGTTTTCCAGGCCTATCTAGAATGGTAATGTTGAATTCTTGTAAAATCAATAACCATCTTATGACTCTGCCATTAGTAATTGATTTGTTCATTAAGTATCTAATTGCAGAATGATCAGTGTGAACAAAAGTTTCATAGCCTGTTATATAGTGTCCGAATTTGTTTATGGCATGAACAACAGCTAAAAACTCTTTTTCAGTTACAGTATAGTTTAACTCTGCAGGAGTCAAATTTTTACTGGTATAGTAGATGGCATAAGGAATCAGGTCTTTTTGTCCCAATACTGCTCCTAGAGCTGTATCAAAAGCATCTGTTGAGATATGAAAAGGTAACTTCCAGTTAGGTCCCCTTAAAATAGGTGCTTCAGAAATTTTTGTTTTCAGGGTTTCAAAGGCTAACTGGCAATCAGAATTCCATTTGAATTCACAATCTTTGGTAAGTAATTTGAAGAGTGGAGATGCTATCTTGGTGAAGTTTTCTATAAACCTCCGATAATATCCCGTAAATCCTAGAAAACTCCTAACATCTTTTTGACAACTTGGAATAGATAAGTTAGAGATGACTTCAACTTTTGACTCATCAACTATAATCCCATCCCCTGAAATGTGATGCCCCAAAAAAATACCTTCAGTAAACATCATGAAACATTTCTCATGACTAAGTGAAAGATTTGCTTCCTGACATCTCTTTAAAACTTTTTCCAAGTTTGCTAAAGCTTCTTCAAATGTATTTCCATAAACTGTGAAATCATCCATGTATACCTCTACACAATCATGTATTAGATCTAAAAAAATTCCTAATACTGCCCTTTGGAATGTTGCAGGTGCATTGCATAATCCAAATGGAAATACTCGGTAAGAATAGGTACCCCAAGGACAGGTAAATGTGGTTTTGTCTTGATCTTCAAGTGCTACTTGGATTTGGTTGTAACCACTAAACCCATCTAGGAATGAGAAGTACTTTTTTCTAGCTAATGTGTCTAACACTTGATCTATGAAAGGTAAGGGAAAATAGTCTTTAAGAGTAGCTTTGTTTAGTTCCCGGTAGTCAACACATACCCTCCATTTACCATTTTTCTTTGGCACAATTACCAAAGGAGAAACCCACTAACTATCTGAAATAGGATAGATGACGTTGACATTTAACAATTTTTGCAATTCTTCTTTAACAATCTCCCTAAGATTTGGATTCATCCATATTTGAGGTTGTCTGATTGGTTTGCAATTTTCTTCTATATAGATGTGATGAGTGCAAGTCTTGGGGCTTATCCCTTTCATGTCAGTGTATTCCCATGCATATGCAGAAGAATGTCTCTGTAATACTTTGACTAACTCTTCTTGTTGAGATTTTTCTAGCTTCTTGTTTATGTTCAAAGTTTTTCCTGGAAATATCTCACTTGTAGAGCTACCAAATTTATCCATAGAATGAAGAGACATCTGCCTTGATGACAAAAACTCAATGTTGGATCCCTCTTGAAGTGATTCATGTTTGTATTCTGAAGAGGATTCAAAGTTTTCTAGAGTATTCAGAATTTGATTATCTTCACTAATTTCTGAAATTGTGAAGAGAGGTTGTAAATCTTCTTCATCCTCTATCCATTGAGTATCATCTAAATCTGTAATTGTCCTAGCCGGAGGATACAAAGTGAATTTCTTAGTTGAACTACCATCAGAGATGTACATATCACCAGATCTACAACTAATGAAAGCATCACCGTGAGTCAACCAAGGTCTTCCTAATATAATGTGATGTCTCTAGATTATTCTTAGGAGTTAGGATCATCAAATCCATTGCAGTACTCCTAAGAACGGTGGACACTGAATGTCTTCATTACCCCATCAGTTTGATCATGATCTCTGTCATAATTGTAATAATGTGGGTGTAAAGAGATCTTTAGGAAGTTTGGCCATCCATGATTTGTCTACTCATGATATTTATTGCTGCTCCTAAATCAATGAGTGTGTTTTGAATTTCAATTCCATTGATGTGAATTTTGACAACTGGATTTCCTGGGTCAAGATACTTTGGAATAGCAATCTTGCCCATCATAATGTTTGCTATTTGTCCTACTAGTTGAATTTTCTTTGTTTCTCTTATTCTTTTTCTTGTTGTCTTCATACTCAACTCCTTTATTGTTTTGGCTAAAATTGGAATTTTCTTGATGGCTTGTAATAATGGAATTTTAATGCAAACATTTCTCAGCTCATCTAGGAAATCATAATTAGGCACCATGATTTGTTTTTCTACACCTCTATCAATTTGTAATCTTTCTGGAAAGGGAGGTATAGGTATAGAAGTAGATGTGGATGGTTGCTCTAATACAGGAGTTGAAATTATTGGATCTTTTTGCTTTAATTTTTCAGTGTTTGGGTCTTGAAAAGATGTATCTTCTTCAAGACTTTTATTCACCCATAGAGAGTCTTCCTCAGAGTTATCTTGTTCTTGTATGATCACAGAAGGTTTCCTCTTTTCAAGTATTCTTCTAGACCTAAGTTGAACATCACTAAGGTCTAAAGGAGCAATTAAATAAGTTGGAAACTGTTGGCCTTCTATCATGTATGTGTTCTGAGGATTTTTATTATTGGGGTTTGGTATGGGTTGAGCAGGCAACTGATTTGATTTTTGAGGAAATGGTAATGGAGGTGGTTGATTTTGATGTGGTAGGTTCTGATAATGTTGTTGAGGATTTTTTTGAAAATTTTGTTGAGGATTTTGAGGATAAAAATGTGGGTATGGTGGATAGGATGGTGGATACTGATAGTACTAAGAGTATCTTCCATAGGGATTTTGTGCTCCTTGTGCCCAAGCTTGAGATTGATTTTGAAATTGAGGCCAAGGTTGCTGCCAAGAATTCCAATTTGGTGGAGGTTGGTTATACATTTGATCATGGAATCCTTGTGTTTGAGGTCCTTTCCAAGGCCTTCTAGAGACAAAATTGAGAGATTCTGTGGAATTTGTAGGAGTTTCCTCTTGAAAGACAGATTTAAGACTAGGAAGTGAAGGAAAAATCTTGGTCTCATGTTTTTCTAAACAAATTACACAAGTCTCTACAACTTTTGCATCCAAAGGAAATTCTCTCAAGGCATGCTTCCTTCTACATTTGGGACAAAAGATTGCTAAGGCATCAGATTCAGCTTTTTGCTTGTTTTGTAACTTAAGGGTGTCTATTTGTTCACTAAGACTCCCTAAGATGTCAGATTTGAATTCATCAAGCATATGCCCTATCTCTGCCCTACTTACTGTCCCAGAAGCAGACTTACTTGCCCTTGCAAGAGCAGGGTCTCTTGGACCTTTTAGAGTTTTGGATTTCCCTCTTGAAAGGTTGATACATAACTCGGATATTTCAGGTAATGTGAGCTGAGATATATCCCCTTTTCCCATCATGTTAAGGATATCCAACCATTCATCCCTAATTGTCTTCAACAAGAGAGCTTTTAAGGTGTCTTGATCTAAGTTCTCCATTTTTTCTCTTTTGATGTTGTAATGAAATCTCTCCAACAAATATTCTAGGTTTTCATCTTCTTTTTGTATCATCTTGAACACTTCCTCCTTATGATTGACTGGCATACAATAATCCAAATACCTCTCTAGAAATTCTTGTTTCATATCTTCCCATGTCCTAATAGAACTGTTGATCAAACTCATAAACCACTTCAATGCTGCTCCTTTCAATGTTGAAGGAAATAGTTTAAGTTTTTGAGCATCTTGTAAGTAGTCATAAGTTCTACACAAGATTTCAAATTCAAATAGGAAGGTTTCAGGATCTTCAGTTTTAAGTCCATAGAAGTTTGGAAGGACAGAGGGTGAAATGTTTTTCATGGTTGTATTGGTTTCTTCATCAATTATAGGGAACCCAAAATAGCTTCCCATTTCTCTTCTACCTCTTCCTCCTTCTGCACCTCTACCTCCTTCTCCTCTACCTCTACCTCTACCTCCAAATAATGTGTGTTCTCCATTAAAGACTCCTCCTCCCCCTTCTTCTGCCATGGTTGAATCTCCTGTGGAAGTGGAAAAGTTTGTGTCCCTAACAGGAGTCTTTGGATCTTCTTCTAAGGCAGGTTCAGTGGATGAAGTGGAAGGTTTCTCTAATGGAATATCTGATCTTAGGTCTTCTAGAAGTCCAGGATCAGTAAAGGATGGAATGTGGGTCTAAGTTGAAGGTGTACTAGCTCTTGGTCTAGGTGAAACAAGTGGTGTTCTAGGAATCAAACTTCTGCTTCTGCTGCTTATGAATCTACCCCTTGAGTCTCTCTCTCTACGCATATAATTGTTTTTGGGAGTTAAGAAACAAAGGTTACCTAGTTTTCACTTTCCCGGCAACGGCGCCAAAATGTTTGTGCTCAACCTAGTCTCCTAAATTGAGTTCATTTAATTGTCAACCAGGGTTGGTAAACTGCTGAAGTGAGGTGCACTGTATGTGCCTATGTGTTTGTTTATTACTGCGTTGTGTTAGTGTTTTATGATGTTTTTGGTCTTTTAGTGGTTTTATGTTCACAGGGAAAAGAACTAAATGCTGATGGAAAGAAGCTACTGGTTAAAAACAGAGTGAAGCCTAATTTGTTGATGACAAATGACAAATGCAAATACTGAGACAGAACCAAACCTAAACTATGACTTAGCAAAAATACAAATCTTGATAATGACTTCAAGAAAATGAATCACAACATGAATTTAACTTGTCCAAACCATTCATTAAGGATATTTTGGAAGAGCTTGAGGAATGGGCAGCTAAGTGTAAAAATTTTCCTAATTAAACAATTAAACAATCAACTTGTAATGATACAACATCTCATCCATGCTTAAAGGTTTATGAAACATATATGGAAAAGAACACTTGTAACATCAAAAGATTTCTACTCTAAAAATAGCTCCTAATTATATTCTGCAACTTAGTTTAACACCACTAAACTTCACTCAAAGGTTATAGATTTTTAGAATAGTCTTTTGAGGAAAGGTTTGTTTGTGAAATAAAAAAAAAGGTTGCAGAAGTACTCCAGGCCTTGGAATGTTACTATCTTCTGTCCAGATGGTTATGAATTAATATAGGTTTGGAACAAAAGAAGTTTTGTAAATATTGAAGGCCGTGGTGTTTAATTTTAACAACTAATGTAATTTAATATGCAGTGGATGACAACTAAATGTAGAATGTAAATACAATGAGCTAAGCTAGAACTGAACTAAGGTGTCACTAGTCTACAATAAACAATGCTGAACTAACAAGCCATTATCAAACTTAAAACGAAATAACAAAGCATGAATTGAATGCAATTTGACTCCGGAGTGCCCTAATTAAATTATCATGCAATTAATCTATGGGATTCTGCAGCATATTTTGTCCATCATGAATGGTGTTTTGGAAGAGCTTCTTAGAACAATCCTGGTTGTACAATTCAATGCAAATGCAAACATGAAAACTGAAAGCAATTACAATTAAAAACTAAGACATCACCGCTATTTCCTACCCATTGTTATGATGTTTTGGAAGAGCGTTTTAAGAGTAAGATCAGCTATGCTGCTTAGTGCAAGCAAATGAAACCTTCAGTATCATAGTCATGCCTTAGCCATCATAATGATTTTTTTGGAAGAGTTTGCTTAGAATAAGTTCACCTGTGATAATGAACAAAAGAAATTGCAATTAAAATCTATAACACTATAGCCATTTCTCATTCATTATCATGATCTTTTGGAAGAGTTTCTTAGAAAAAGTATAGCTATAGTGACTAATGAAATTAACTATGAACTAAAAATTCAAAAACGTGAAAACAAACTAAGATACTTATCTAAATTACGAAAGTAAAGCCATTCAGGAGGCAGAGGCCCTCTACCACCAGACAGAATCTAACTCAAAATCAACTCAACGCGTTCAAAGCAATGTTGTCATCTTCATTAAAGGAAAATAAATTGAAACAGAGTATTATCGGTCTTCAGAAATATAGCAGTCAATCCATGAAATCTAAACAAAATCTAGAGCTAGCCTCTCGGTTTCCCGAGTGCATTTATATCAAATCTTCATAACAGAACTTGCAACAATACGGGGATCATTGTCTTTTCATATCAAAATCGTACTAGAACTCTAAAGATGGCAGCGTAGAGGGACAAAGGAAATATGGATTGTCCTAGTCCTATTAGGAGTCTGCCTCCTTGAATGAGTTCCCACGTACCAAAACCACGTCCAGAATTCGGTTCATTCTTCATGGTGAGAAAAGAACGATGAGGACATAATGTGGAATATACCCATGTGTGGCTTTTCCTGAGAGGACACCTGGAACATGCTTGAACGTGAAGACAGCTACAGAATTGGTAGTTAGCTATGGAATGTCTGCATTCTGTAGCTAGTTTCAGTTAAAAATGCATTACAATGACAAAATCACAAAACTTAGCAAGTTAGCCATGTTATTCATTCTAAAAGTAATTTTAACTAATTTCATTAATCATTTGGGCCTGGGATAACAATGGACAAAGGAAAATGGAGTGAAGTAAGATGAAAGAAAGAACAATCTTGGGGCTCAATAGTAATTATGGAGAAAGGCCTGGGAAGGCATGTCGACAAGACTTCCATTAAAGAAGCAGGGTTAAAATCTGTCAAACCCTCCAGAGTCATTTAAAGCACAGTTCGCGCAGATGGAGATATTAATGGAGCAGCAGAGAAATATCATGAATGATCGAGGAATTCAACGTTCAGCATTGAATATCTTAAACCGTAATTCAGGGTTTAGAAGGCAGAGGGTACCATTCATAGAAAACAATACCCTAAAGTTCTCTTTTCGGCACCATTTTCTTCCAGGAAAGGACGGAATGTCTATGTGATTTTACTTTTTGCCGTGTTCCTGAAGAGATTTCTACCCAATGCATTTATTTCAGTAATCAGGCCACAGGGTACAAACAGCATTACAGATTCATCGAGCAGTATGGGCGTGCACGTTTCCACCATCTTGTCTTAATGAAGCAAATTAAATATTCATCACCTACTCCCTTTTCGAGCTTTCCTTTTTCCCTATAAATCTCCCGAGGAACAGATGATTTGGGGTTCCAGATTTTATCAGAAATTGATGCAGTGAAAGGATTTTTGTATACGTTTTGTTGAACTCTTGTATAAAGGCTCAGAGCCCGTAGGGTCTCAGTGAGGAGGAGTTCCATCTGTTAAGAGGATTCTGGTCTTTGATATTTCACAGTGTGTAACTTTCTCTCTTATGTGCTATTTTAATAGATCATTTCATTTCACCCATCTTTCCTGTATCATGTTTCTGGAATGCGAGTGGCTCACTAATTTTTGGTATGGATTTATCCTAGTTGATACCCATGCTCGGATTAGCCAAGCGCTTTAAATATGGCTCAGGCATGATATTATGTTCCGCTATTCATCTAAATTTTATTTCTGCTATATTAGTTGCTTTGGGAGGGTGTTTTTAAAACGCTATTGTCATGAATGGATTCTTAAATTGGTAAGCCCATTACATGGTGATATTGTGTATCTGGATATCAGCCCAATGACAACTAGTATTCTCTCAATATTTCATTCACTTCATACACCTTCTGATAATTTATTTCTGTGAGGTATTTCTGAATTGGCCCTCTTTACAGTAAGATGTCTCTGAATTGTCTGTTGCTTTTATAGAGGATTTTTGCATGTTTCCTCTGCAGTTTTCCTTTCTCTGTGTCATTTTCTGAAGGTCTTGGTCCCATTCAGATTAATATTCCTTTTTTTTCATGAAATAGCATGAGAGCTTTTTATTGATAACTTCCTCTGTTATACCATATGCTCCTTGCTAATATAATATGTCCTAGGCACTGGTCTATCACAACTCTAGGCTGTCTCTAGGAACGACAACATCTTTTTGGCGCCATTGCCGGGGAACGAAGTTGAGAAATTTTAAACCCCTGGGCCTCGACAAAATCTAATTCACTCTTCAAGTAGGCGAGTATGGATATTTGAGAGTTGTAGATCCCTCACCTTGGCGACTCCAAATTTGTTTATTTGATAAATCTATTTGCAGTCCTAGCTCCTCGTAAGCCACACCCGAGGTCAGATACGTCTCAGCCAAAGACACCTTCAGTGTCTGACCCTGAAAAGATCATACACAGAAGAAATTGGAGGGAAATAAAATCAATCCACTCTGAAATCCCTGAATTTTCTATAGAAAAATTTTCATCCTCTTCTTCTCAAGTAGCTCAAATGCTAGTTCTCGACTCCACTATGGGAGATACCGATTATTATTTAGATAGTTCAACCCGAGGAGGTGTCAGAAATAAAGACAATTTTCACCCTACTCCTGAGGTCGAAGAGGTCAAGGAAGTCACTGAAGTATCTGCTATCAATAGACCATTGTTCCCCTCAACACCTCAAGTTGTTGTTCATTATATTCCTATTGTTATCCATACTCCACTTCCACCTCCTCCTCCTCCTTTTACACATCAAACTATTGCACTACCTCCACCCCCTCCAATGGCCAATGTTCCAGGCTTCTTGATAAATAAATACGCCCCTCTGGCATTACCCCAAGTGTTGAATGATATGCCACAGGATTATTTGAAGATTTTACCCCGATTCAATGGGGAAAATGAGATTGATGCTCAAAAACATCTTGAGGTCTTATGTGCTTTTGCAGAGAATTTTAATGTTGAACATTTAGATGTGATCTTAAGGCTGTTTGTCCAATCTCTTGATGGTGAAGCTTGAAAATGGTTTAAGACATTGGTAGGTCGTTCTATTACCACTTGGGAAATAATGGAAGATGATTTTCTCAGAAAATGGGGAGAGAAGACCATGGGCATTGTCTTATTGAGTTCAATACACTCAAGAAAAGACATAATGAAGGAGTGTCAGAATTTATCAAGAGATTTAATAAATTGTATTTGAGTCTTCCTGCTGATATGAAACCTCATCAAACTGCTGCTAAAGTTGTTTTTGTAGTAGCTTTTGATTCAGAATTTGGTTTCTCTCTCAGAGAAAGAAAGCCTGCTACTCTGTATGATGCTCAGACAGATGCACTAGAGTTGGAAGCAAACTTTTCCTCCACTGGAAAATCAAAGGGAAAATCTTAACAAGATACTAGAAGAAGGGGCAAAGAGGAGGTATCTACCTCCTACCAAGACAGAGACTCAGCTAATGACAGAATTGAAGAAATGAGCAAAATGATTAAGAACCTTTCTGGTAAACTGGTCAAGCTTGAATTGGAGGCCAAGAATTCAGCCTCCAAGAATTTCCACAATGCTCAAAATAGAGGTTACAATCCTCAGTACAGGAAACCACCCCTGCAGACATTGCCAAGGGAACCAAAGGAGCAACAAGATCAAGTACCACACACATTGTACTTGGAAGGTCCAGAAGATGATCCTACTGAAGACACTGCTTATGGACTAGAGGATGCAAATCTTGCTTTCTCGAATAGTGATGGAGAAGAATACCCTTTGCAAGGAAATGATGGAACCGAGTGCTCATTGCAAGAAGAAGAGAAGGCTAGAGACACAGAAGACGCAGAAATTGATCATTATTGTAAACAATTTGTTGATTTCATGCAAGCACAGTTCAATAGAAGATGTGATCTCAGATCTTCTAAGAAGAGGACTCGTACTCAAGATCAAGAAGAAGATCTACCCCAGAAAGAAGCACCTGCTCAGAAGGAATCAACAATGTAGAAAGTCACAGACAAAGGTAAAGGCCCTCTAAACAAACCTTTGCAGTCTAATGATCAAATTCCTTCCTCTTCAAAAGTAGTCATTCCCCCTAATACCAAGTCTGTGTCAAAATAATTCAAACCCTCAGCTGAAAATAAAGAGTCAAAGGAGGTTGTAATAGAGAATTCCTCTCCTGTCTTCAGTCTGCAAAAGGAACTTGAGAAAGTCAAAATCCCAGTTCCCTTGACTGAACTGTTGAAGCAACCTACATATCAATCCCAAGTCACCTCTTTTATGATCCCTCCAGAAGCAGCACTCACCCCAGATAGTCTCAACCTTCAAGAAGAAAGATCCATGGTTGTATTTGGCCCACATGTTGAGGAATTAGATGCTTCTACTCCTCCCTTCTATGTGTCTCTAGTGATTCATGACCTACTATTACATAACTGTATGTTAGATTTTGGAGCTTCCCATAATCTATTGCCTCTGTCAGTCATGGAACAAATAGGATTACAAATCACCCGTCCATACAAGGACCTCTATTCATTTGATTCCAAAAGAGTTAAATTCCTAGGGATGATCAAGGATTTGGTGGTCAATCTGGCTCAAATCCCATCAAAAAGTGTGGTAATGGACATCGTGGTGGCAGGCATCTCGGCTCGCTTTGGCATGTTACTGTCAAGGTCTCGGGGAACAAAAATTGGTGGGTCAATTAAGTTGGATTTAACATATGCCACCATCCCATTTTTTGGTGGCCAAGAGAGGAGGTTGTACAGGGAGACTAGATTTTTCAAGATGGTGACTAAGGCTGACAACTCTGTTAGTTCACCATTCTACAGTAAAGAAAGAGATTTCTCATGCTTGATGCTGGAAGAAGATCAAGATTATGCTCATGAACCATCCTTCTGCCAGATCAAGACTGAGCAGCCCTCAGAGAGCCATGAAGCAGGAATCTGGACACTTCATTTTGATGGAGAAAATTCAAGAGAAGGTAATGGAGCTGGAATATTATTGATTTCTCCTACAGGAAAATGGGTCCCATTGTCTTTCAAGCTAGAATATGAAGCTACTAACAATGTGGCTGAATATGAAGCACTTATGTTAGGATTGCAGACAACTAAGAGCATGAATATACAAAGTTTAAAAGTTCTGGGATATTCGGAACTGGTGGTTAGACAAGTCAGGAATCAGTGTCAGACCAAACATCCTCGGTTGAGGGCTTATAGGAATGAAGTTTGGGACATAGTGGAAAATTTTTTCTTGGCTTTTAATATCCAGTTCATGCCCCGAGAACAGAATAGGATGGTTGATTCCCTTGCTATGGCTGCTAGTACATTTCGTCCACCTCAGAACCCTCTTCTAAGATATGAAATTGAGGTACGTTATCAACCATCAATCCCAGATAACATCAAGCACTGGCAGGTATTTGAGGATGAAGAACAGATGAAGAGATTCCTGGAAAATGTAGGGGAATTCTCAAACATGGAGATTGATGCTGAAGAAGAAGGTGAGTCTGAAGATACCTCAGAAAGAAATTGGGAGGAGAAAATTGCAGGTAATAAAGTGTTGCAATTAAAGGGAAACATTATACCTAGAGGGCTGGTGCCTCTAGAAATATTATTTGACAAGAATGATGTCCCACTGCAGCCAAGCAAAATGATAGAAGAAAATCAGGTAGAAGACCTAAATCTTGGTACTGATGTTGATCCCAAGATTGTAAAATTGTCCAAGAAAGTCCCAGAAGAATATAAAAAGCTATATCATAAATTATTTCAGTCTTACAAGGGTGTGTTTGCATGGTCCTATCAAGACTTGAAAAATTTTGACATCAGTATAATGGAGCACAAAATTCCACTAAAGGGGGATGCAAAGCCTCATAAGCAGAATCTCAGACAAATAAATCCCCTACTGCTTCCTTCTATTGAGAAGGAAATTAAGAAGTTGTTAAAGGCCAAAATAATTGTGCCATTTAGGTACTCTAAATGGGTGGCAAACCTAGTCCCTGTACGAAAAAAGAATGGAGAAATAAGGCTGTGTGTGGATTTCCGAAATTTAAATAGAGCATCCTTAAAAGATAATTATCCACTGCCTAAGATGGATCACATCCTGCAGAAGGTGGTTGGAGCTTCTAGGATGTCAATGATGGATGGATTCTCTGGCTACAATCAGGTGGTTGTACTTCCAGAAGATCAAAAGAAGATCGCTTTCACCACACCATGGGGTACATTTATGTACGCCAGGATGCCTTTTGGATTGATTAATGCAGGGGCCACTTTTTAGAGGGCCATGGATATTGCTTTGGTTGGGGAGAAAGATAAATTTCTGGTAGTCTACCTCGATGATATCACTATATTTTCAAAGAATGACACTGAGCACATTGAGCAGCTGCGTAGAACCTTTGAGAAATGCAGAAGGTATGGTCTCTCTCTTAACCCTCAGAAGTCTTTATTTTCATTAGGAGAGGGTAAACTTTTGGGGCATATTGTGACTAAAGATGGGGTGAAGATAGATCCTAAGAGGGTAGAGGTTATAAATGGTATAGCTCTCCCTAGAAATAAGAAGGAGGTATAGGTGTTCCTAGGGCGTATCAATTTCCTGAGAAGGTTTATTCCTAACTATGTTGAAATAGTTAGACATATAACTGACATGCTGAAGAAAGATAATGAATTTAAATGGTCCCAGGAATCATGAGAGGCCTTTATCAGGATAAAAAATGCTTTTGCAGAAGCCCCTATACTAGCTGGACCAGATTATGCTAAACCTTTCATGATCTTTTCTTTTGCATCACCTCATACAATAGCAGGAGTTTTATTGTAGAAAAATGAGGAGGGGTATGAGCAGCCCATTGCCTTCTTCAGTCAGGTGCTCTGTGATGCATAATTGAAATATAACATATTGGAAAAGCAAGCATACACCCTAGTAAAATCTCTCAAAGCATTCCGCATGTATATCTTGCAGTCCCATATCGTGACTGCATTTTTGCCTACAGTTGTTGTAAAAGATATTCTTATCCAAGGGGATAGTGAAGGAAAAAGGGGGAAGTGGATTGCTAAAATACAGGAGTATGAATTAGACATCCACCCTACTAAGCTGATCAAAGGACAAGGGTTTGCCAAAATATTATCTGAATCAAACTATCAAGCTCTGGGTATAAATTTGTCCATAATAGCAAGTGAGGAATCTGAGGAGAAAGAAGAGCGACAGGGAATTGGGGTAGCTACTCCGGAAACACATATAAAGTACCTCACCAGTTAGTGGTACAAAGAGATAATAGAATATCTCCTCACACTCAGCTGCCCTCCAAGCTATGATAAAGCTAAATACATAACGCTGAGATTGAAATCACAAAAGTACATAGTCGCCAATGGCCGGCTATACTGGCGAGATCTCTCAGGAATCCTACTCCTGTGTCTCACAGAGGATGAGGTAGGGAGCATTATAGCCGAATTTCATGAAGGAATCTGTGGGGGTCATTACAGCTAGAGTGCCACTGCTCACAAAATCCTGAAGGCTGGTTTCTATTGGCCCAAGATTTTTGGAGATATTTTTTCCCGGGTAAGAGCTTGTGAGAAGTGTCAGAAATTTGCTGAAAGACAGAAATTGGCACCTCTGCCCATGATTCCTGTGCACGTGGACGAACCTTTCCGACAATAGGGAATTGATTTTATAGGTGAAATACATCCTCCATCAAGTGGTCAGCATAAGTGGATCTTAACTGCCACTGATTATTTCACAAAATGGGTGGAAGCCATACCTGCAAGGAACGCCATTGATACTGTGATAATAAAATTCATGGAAGAAAACATCATATCCAGGTTTGGCTGCCCTGCCAGAATAGTGACTGATAATGCCTAGGCCTTCAAGTCTGCAAAGTTTGTGAGCTTCTGTCAGCAATATAGCATCACACTAAGCCACTCCACAGCCTACTATCCACAGGGAAAAGGCTTGGCAGAGTCATCCAATAAAACCCTGGTGAGGGCATTGATGAAGGCTATAAATGAAAATAAAAAAAATTGGGATTCCCAGTTGAAATTCGCTCTGTGGGCCAATAGAATTACCAGCAAGAGAGCAACTGGGAAATCCCCATATGAATTAGTATATGGGAGGGAAGCAGTATTCCCTATACAATTAGCCCTACCAGTAGCCCGATTCGTGTAGGAAAGTCAAGAAGAGCCTGATGATATGACCAGGAGAATAAATCAACTGGTAGAATTGGAGGAAACATAGAGCCATGTAAATCAAAGGCTGACAGAGTATCAAGAGAAGATGAAACACCTTTTTGATCAGCATGCCAAGGACAAGAATTTGCAGATTGGTGATTTAGTGCTTAGATGGGATATCCAGAGGGCTGAAAAAGGAAAACATGGTAAATTCGACCCACTCTGGTTCAGTCCTTTCAAGATTGTGGAACAAGGAGGTAACAACACTTTCAAGTTGGAAAATTTACAGGGTGACTTACTTGACGCCCCTGTAAATGGTTAGTTTCTTAAAACCTACTTCCAGTTCTAATTCAGGCAGAGATAGCCTGATGTATCATACTGTATGTTAGTTTCTTATTTTCCCCGTTGTTTGAATAATGTGGGTGTCGTGATGAATTACGAAAAAGAAAAAGTAGAAGTGTTGAAGATGCAGAGTTCACACAGAAGATTATCAGGTGGTCTGTGAAGTTCTCGACACGCTCAGGTATGAACGTGTCGTCCCCAGGTGGAGCCAATGTTGATCATGTCATCATCCTATTGAAATTTTGATAAGCAACCTCACTTAAACCTTTCAAACCCCCTCTTTCTGCCATGAGAAATTCATTTTATGCTCATCGTTACCTTCTCCCAGCCTCAAATCTGCATAAAAGGGCCGAAATCCCACATTATAATATATTCAAGGCCTAGCACCTTTCGGCCCTAGCCCCTACACCTTTTTCTCCACATGATCGGAGGTCAAAACCGAGTGCTAGCCCTAAAGGCGCTTATCACATGTATACATCGGGCATGTTTATAACCGTCGATCTGAATAGATTCGACGGCATTCGCCAGTCTTCATCACGCCCGTGGCCCACTCCGTTCATAGCACAAATCGCTTATCCACCATCAGTTTAAACCACAGATCAATGGCTCACGGTACACCCGCCTCGGTGGTCCCCGCGCTGTGCACTGTGCAAAACCCGCCCGATTTCTATCGCACAGCCTTTATGCGGCAGGTGGTATTTTATTTTTCAGAGCGATTCCATACATCGCGCGACGCGTGTCTCGTGCACTGTTTCAAAACCACCTGCTCATCACGCGTTATAGTTCGGCAGAAGACGTGGCACGATATCGCTATGAGCCGTCAGATCTAGGGCGATCCATCCGACGGTAGTCGCTCCACGAAGCTACACGGGATTTAGCCGAGGCAAGCCTTACCCCTGGCCCACCATTTCATCGCCCTCCGATACGTTTTCCACCGTTGATCTCCTCCTGAGATCGGATGGTCCAGATTAATTACTCGTCCACCACGTGTTTTCCCGCCACATCATCATTCCATGCGTTCTTGTCACGTTTTTCTCCGTCTCCCTTATGAATTTCATTAAAAGGCCCAAGTGTCATGTTTTAGCATTTCGCCAACTTGCACCATGACTATCTTCTACAGTCACGCTGCATTTTGCACCACCCTGCATTGTTCCACCATTTCGCCATGTCCGCACGACCACTTTCATTGACCTCGCCACATTCA
This sequence comes from Pinus albicaulis, assembly GCA_034641835.2. Classification (NCBI taxonomy): domain Eukaryota; kingdom Viridiplantae; phylum Streptophyta; class Pinopsida; order Pinales; family Pinaceae; genus Pinus; species Pinus albicaulis. The sequence continues at coordinate 79,653,438 of CM076571.1, read as the reverse complement.
CCATCCCCATGCATGGTTTTCCTAATGAGTTTGCGGGTTTTGCAGGGTTACAGCGACAGAAAACTGCCATGATTTACAATCTTGATTGCAGTAGCAGAGCACACCGGAAAGGACCATTTTTCAGAGGCTGTAATTATGGAGAAAGGCCTGGGAAGGCATGTCGACAAGACTTCCATTAAAGAAGCAGGGTTAAAATCTGTCAAACCCTCCAGAGTCATTTAAAGCACAGATCGTACAAATGGAGATATTAATGGAGCAGCAGAGAAATATCAGTGAATGATCGAGGAATTCAACGTTCAGCATTGAAGATCTTAAACCGTAATTCAGGGTTTAGAAGGCAGAGGGTACCATTCGTAGAAAACAATACCCTAAAGTTCTCTTTTCAGCACCATTTTCTTCCAGGAAAGGACGGAATGTCTATGTGATTTTACTTTTTGTCGTGTTCCTGAAGAGATTTCTACCCAGTGCATTTATTTCAGTAATCAAGCCACAGGGTACAAACAGTATTACAGAGTCATCGAGCAGTATGGGCATGCACGTTTCCGCCATCTTGTCTTAATGAAGCAAATTAAATATTCATCACCTACTCCCTTTTCGAGCTTTATTTTTTCCCTATAAAGCTCCCGAGGAACAGATGATTTGGGGTTCCAGATTTTATCAGAAAATGATGCAGTGAAAGGATTTTTGTACACGTTTTGTTGAACTCTTGTATGAAGGCTCAGAGCCCGTAGGGTCTCAATGAGGAGGAGTTCCATCTGTTAAGAGGATTCTAGTCTTTGATATTTCACAGTGTGTAACTTTCTCTCTTATGTGTTATTTTAATAGATCATTTCATTTCACCCATACTTCCTATATCATGTTTCTGGAATGCAAGTGGCTCACTGATTTTTGGTATGGATTTATCCTAGTTGATACCCATGCTCGGATTAGTCAAGCACTTTAAATATGGCTCAGGCATGATATTATGTTCCGCTATTCATCTAAATCATATTTCTGCTATATTAGTTGCTTTGGGAGGGTGTTTTTAAAACGCTATTGTCATGAATGGATTCTTAAATTGGTAAGCCCATTACATGGTGATATTGTGTATCTGGATATCAGCCCAATGACAAATAGTATTCTCTCAATATTTCATTCACTTCATACACCTTCTGATAATTTATTTCTGTGAGGTATTTCTGAATTGGCCCTCTTTACAGTAAGTTGTCTCTGAATTGTCTGTTGCTTTTATATAGTATTTTTGCATGTTGCCTCTACAATTTTCCTTTCTCTGTTTCAGTTTCTGAAGGTCTTGGTCCCATTCAAATTAATATTCCTTTTTTTTAAGAAAATAGCATGAGAGCTTTTTATTGATAACTTCCTTTGTTATACCATATGCTCCTTGCTAATATAAGATGTCCTAGGCACTGGTCTATCAAAACCCTAGGCTGTCTCTAGGAACGACAAAACACCCAAGGGCTCATATTAAATTGTTGAGCTCCTCATTTATTCTCTATCTTATCTACTGATTCGTCAAGTTTAAACTGTTTGACAGATCTTTATTCTCTATATAACAACATGAAATTTAAAGCATGAGAGGTCAAGTTTAAACTGTTTGACCCTCATGGATTGTGGCATTTAGGACAAGCTGCACACAATCTTATTTTCAAAAAGTAAACTAAAGTAGTGGCATTTAAGCTTGCAACATTTTCATGATCTATTTTTGATGGGGTTCATATTTAATATTCTTTTGATATTTGTTTCTTTTTGTCCTTTTATTGTTCTTTTAGGACATACCCTATTTTCATTTTTTAATTTGGAAATACATTTGCAGAAAGCAAAAGTATGTACAATATTTCAATATTTTTAACAGAGTCAAATCAAAATTATGAATCCTATATTTATAGGACCCTAACAGTGCCAATGATCCTTGTGCAGTTTAGGAAGGCCAACATTCCTAAAGAATAGGAATTTCATTCATCAGGAATTGCGCAAGAAAGGCATGTTGTTTAGAGGCTAAGAATTGGCTAAGTGTTGGTCAGTTTTGTCTAGTATAGTGTGAGACAGTTAGTAGAGTGTAGGAGACTTTTGTGAGAAGAGTGCATTGTAATTGTTTCATGATTCCATGGTTAATATACAATAGAAGATAGAGGGGTTTTGAGCAGCAAGATTTCCCCAGGAAATTATTTGTGTTGTGGTTTGATTTGATTCTTTCTTTTATTCATGTGATTGGAGATTGTGTTTAATTTCCGCAATTGATTTGTAGAAGGATTCAATATCTAGCTTTAGTATATCATTAGATCAGATTGAATCCATTAATATGCATATGTTTTTTATAATTTCTACATGGTATCAGAGCACGGGAAATCACTATAGTGGAGGAGAAGTTGATTTTATGACTGAATAGAATTCGAATTTGCAACATACATTCTTGGTGCGACAGGCGATTAAGGATCGAAATGGCTGTCAATGGCTTGAGATTGGAGTATGCACTCGAGGGAAAATCTAACTATATTGCTTGGAAAGACAGGATAGAGGCAGTATTGGAGGACAATGGGCTAAAAGAATTCATTGACAATGGTGTTCCCAAACCTTCTGTAGCAGATGTTGCAAATATTGATGCTTGGCAAAAGAAGGTTGCAAAGGCGAGGAGGATCTTATTGGAGGTGTCAGACTCCTGTAATTCACAGTATCACAAAGTGACTGATCATTTCTCAGGTATTTCATACTGAAAATAATATTCCATGGCTACCATTTAATTTTCAGGAAAAGAAGGGAAATCCTGACTGTCATAAACATCAAAGGAATCAATCTGCCTCTCAGTTCAATTTAAGGAGGAAATTATTGTTGATAAAGTGCGATGGGGAAATTACCAAAGGAGAAGTTTATTCAAAGGGTTATAAGTTTCTTAGGATGTAAATACTATCCTAGGTTAGTTAACCCTTATTCTAAGTTTCAAAGGTTATATATATCGCTCTGCATACATTACTCCGTATTCATTATATTTACCTTTTCATTTTCATTTCCCTAATTCATTCCCTTTTATTTCATTACCGCACACTCATTATCACTTTTCACATCGGAAAAATCGTAAAATCATTCAATCGTCGTCTCCTACAAAACCTTTCGAAATGCGATTTTCAAGGATGGTGGGACCCATTCACTTACCGCTTCATACGCCTTGAATACATTATAAACTCTTTTATTATGATTTACGTGTGATTAACATTACTTACCTTTCACCCTTTCCCCGCTTCGCATCGCAACGCAAATACTATTTTGCAGATTTGGGAACTTAACTTATCACATTTCCGCCAACCTTTAATCTTGTGATCACTGATGTACGATATTCATCGCATTGCACAGATTTTAATTTTCCCCGCACCATTCTGCTGCCACCCTCATCGCATATCACAAAACATAACTTATCGCATTTCGCAACTTTAAATTTTAACCATGTTGAAAAATTGTATGCAGTCACGATTGTGATTTGCGATGCGGTTGGCCCATCATAACTGCCCTCCGATATACTCTGCTCACCGCTATTACTCCCGCTAATTCCACTCCACATCATCGAAACCATCGCCCCTCCCACCATGTCACCTCCGCACTTTGCATCGCATCATTGATCCCGTTCCTCATAACATAAATCTTAAAACATGCGATGTGTGATATTGACATGGATGCAATGAAGTCCAAAGCTAAACCCTACATAATTTAAAGTCTGGGTGTATGGGCTTTATACGTTGTTTCATGAAGGAAGAGCTAACACTACATAAGGATTCGGGTAGGACCCAACACGGAGAAAAAGGCAGAGTACTGTTGAACATCACGGTAGTAAGGAGATAGACAGAAAGTGTCAAGTCAGGCAAAGGAATTTATACAAAGATTATTATGTTATAATTGCAAGAATAGAAAGAGTGGCGAACACATCAGCACGGCTACTGATCCACGAAAGATGCCAGCACCTCATCAATTTAATAATCCAACAATGATTTTCAGAAGAGGAAGATCCAAGGTTTTAGAGCCTTCCTCGCCTCTTCGGCATCAGACAACGTCAGATTTTGATCATTGCACAGTTAATAACGGACTGCTACACCCACGTTCTTGGTCAGAAGTATATTTTCACCGCCTGTGTGGTTCCACTTCTCAAATTTTTACTCCATCATAGCCTCTTCGTGATCACATGAGGCAATTCCTTCCTTATTCTATAATAAATAACGGACTACTAAAGCCATTGTTATGGCCAGGCTCATCTTATCACTGCCTGCATGATTCCACTTGTCAAGTTTATGCTTGAATGTAATCACTATATGTTGTGTAACCAGCTCCAAAAATAGAAGAAAAGAGATATCAACGCCTTAGAAATGAGCCACTTCGAGGGGGCAACCTCCAATACATTACATAAATGAACAATTCTTGGATGATACAATTTACAAAACCTCCTTTCTATATATAGGAGTCCATGGGGCCATAATGTAATCCTAGTGGGCCACAATGTAATCCTATCCGACCTAACAATAATAATTTAAGGGCACAATAATAACAAAATGGTGGTTACAAGGGTACAATAATAACAATAAGGGGGTTACACTAACAACAATAAGGGACTATACTAGTAATATAGGGACCTAACATGCCCCTCTCCTTCAAAAAAAGTGTTGTCCTCAACGCTTGAGTAGCTCTGGGTGCTTTCGTATAAAATTCTCATCCTCCCATGTAGAATCTTCAGTGGGTAAGTTCTTCCACTTGATGAGATACTCTGAAATTGATCGATTCCGTAGTTGTCGAGTTCTTGTTTCCGTGACCGCTTCAGGTTCCAATATGATTTTTCCTTCCTCATCAAGTTCTGAAAATATTGTTTGAACTGGAAGATTTTCACCTATAACCTTCTTTAAGCATGAAACATGGAAAACTGGATGTACTCGCGAAGAAGCAGGAAGCTCCAATTTGTATGCCATAGTACCAATCTTTTGCAACACCTTGTAAGGACCATAGTACTTTTGTGATAATTTATTATCCTTCTTAGCTTGCTTGAGGGACATTTGTTTGTATGGTTGTAGCCGTAAAAATACCCAATCTCCTACATCAAAACTTCTCTCGCCGCGATGTTGATCTGCCTGTTGTTTCATTCGATTTTGTGCCAAATTCAGGTTATCCTTTAAGAGTTGGAGAACTTCTTGCTGATGCTCGATGTGATCTTCCACTGCTTGAACCTTCGAATTTTCCCTTAAAGATGATGTGATGGATGGTGTATGATATCCATAAAGTGCCATAAATGGGGTCATTTTTGCTGCAGTATGGAAGGAAGTGTTATACCACCATTCAACAAGAGGTAACCACTTGACCCATTGTGTTTGTTTATCAGATACAAAACAACTAAGATATCCTTCCAAACATTTATTTACTATCTCAGTTTGACCATCAGATTGAGGATGATAAGATGAGCTATGAGCTAATTGAGTACCTAAACAAGAAAATAACTCCGTCCAAAAATTTCCAGTAAAAATGGGATCTCTGTCGCTCACAATAACCCTTGGGCTTCCATGTAGCTTTTGAATTCTATCCATAAATGTAGTACCAACTGTACTTGCTTTAAATGGATGAGATAATGCACAAAAGTGTGCATACTTGGTAAGTCTATCAACTACCACCATGATGACACTCTTTCCTTCAGACTTAGGTAAACGTGTGATAAAATCCATTGAAATCTCCTCCCAACGTTGACTTGGAATGGATAAAGGTTGTAGAAGTCCCGGGGTCTTAATTGTTTCCACTTTATTTTGCTGGCAAACCAAACATTCCGCCACAAACTTTTGAATATCAGATTTAAGGCCATCCCAAAAAAATTCTTTCTTCACCCTGTGGTAAGTTTTTAAAAATCCTGAGTGTCCTCCTAAAGGAGAAGTGTGAAATTCCAGAAGAATATTTTGTTTTAGTTGGGAATTCTTGCAAAGATATAAGCCATCTTTGTACCATAAGGAATCATTTTTCCAACTAAATGTATCAGATGTACTAGGATCTTGCTGCAACTTTTGAATGAGTGTCCATACATCTTTGTCCTTCTTCCGTTCATCTCTTGCTTCGGTTATCCAATCTGGTTGGATAATAGAAATGGCACAAAGCAATGCTTCCACCTCTTCATTCTTTCTTGAGAGTGCATCTGCAACAACATTAAGCTTTCCTTTTTGTAGATTATTTCAAAGTCATAACCCAACATCTTTGTGACCCATTTTTGCTGCTCTTCTGATGATAGTCTTTGTTCCAAAAAGTGTTTAAGACTATCATGATCAGCTTTTACCTTGAAGTGTCTTCCCATTAGGTAAGTTCGCCATTTCTTTAGTGCATGTAGTATTGCTAACATTTCCTTCTCATAAATAGGTTTCTGTAAATACTTTCCTTTGATCGGACGACTTTCAAAAGCAATGGGTCTTCCTTCCTGCATTAAAACTGCACCAATTCCATTTCCTGAGGCATCACATTCCACAATAAAGATTTTTGTGAAGTCTAGCGTAGCTAAAACCGGTGCTAGGCACATTGCCTCTTTAAGACGTTCAAAGGCCTTAGTTGCTTCAGGAGTCCATGAAAATGCATCTTTCTTCAATAATGCTGTTAGAGGTGCTGCTATTCTCCCATAATTCTTAACAAACTTGCGATAATACCCTGTTAACCCGAGAAATCCTCGCAACTGCTTTATGGTCATGGGGACTTTCCATTCCTTAATGGCTTTAATTTTGTTAGGGTCTACTTTAACACCCTCGTGAGATACAATATGACCCAGATATTCCACCTCTTGTACTCCAAAGAAACATTTGGATTTGTTTGCATATAATTGTTTCTCCTGCAATAGTTTGAGCACCCTGTCAACATGTTCAACATGATCCTTCCAAGACCTGCTGTAGATTAGTATATCATCAAAAAATACTAGCAAAAATTTTCTAAGGAAGGGTTTGAAAATGGAATTCATCAACCCTTAAAATGTAGAAGGTGCATTGGTAAGGCCAAAAGGCATGACCAAAAATTCATAATGACCCTCATGAGTTCGAAATGTTGTTTTTGGAATATCTTCAGTCTTCATTCTAATTTGATGATATCCTGAATGAAGATCCGACTTGGTAAAATAAATTGCTCCATGTAATTCATCCAATAATTCATCAATCACAGAATGGGAAATTTATCTTTAATGGTGAGCTTATTGAGCTCCCTATAATCCGGACACATGCGCCATGATCCATCCTTCTTGTGTACCAATACTACAGGAGCAGAGAAAGAACTTTGACTAGGTTGAATTATACCCGCCTCTAACATTTCTGCAATCATACGTTCAATTTCACTCTTTTGGAAGTAAGGATGTCTATAAGGCCTGATGTTTGGAGGAACACTTCCTGGAATCAAATGAATAGCATGATCATGATCACGAATAGGTGGGAGTCCTTTGGGAGTTTCAAACACCTTGGAATGATTGTCCAAGACTTGTTGGAGATCTGCAGAAATAGATGATTTTGATGTGGGAACTTCTAGTGAGCATAATTGTGCAATTACGCCTCGCTGTTCTTTCTTTAGAAGCTTTGTCATGACATTAGAGCTTATTATCCTTCCTGGCTTCCCCGCAATACCCAGTAATTCGACTTCCTTTCCTTCTGAAAAAAATTTCAAGAAAAGTTCTTGAAAATTAAAAGCTACCGTCCCCAAAGATTGTAACCATTGTACTCCTAGTACAACATCGGCACCTCCCATAGGAATGGAAAGCATTGGACTAGTCAATACATATTCCCCCATGGTTAGCTTGATATTATGGCATTTCCCAGAGCAATTTATAGTTCCTCCATTTGCAACCATCATTTGACATTCTGGTGCTGGGTATAGGAAACAATTTAATTCCTTGGCTACCTTACAATGAATAAAATTATGGGTGCTACCTGAATCAATCAACAATATTACCTTTTTCTTCTTGATTTGTCCTTGTATCTTGAGAGTTTGAGGAGTGGTAATTCCTGCCAGTGCATTACACGATATGGTCGGATTCATTTCTTCCTCTTCTAGGGTTGGTTCCTGGTGTATATCCTCTTCTTGTTCATTTCCTTCTTCCTCTTCACAATCTATGTAAAATAATTTCTTCTCAGCACACTTATGACCTTTAGTGTATTTGCTATCACAACTGTAGCAAAGCACTTTTGCTCTTTTTTCTTCCAATTGTTGTGGTGTCAACCTTGTAGGTTGTGGAAATCTAGGCGTAGCAACACTTCCTTCTTTATAGAATTGAGTGGTAGGCTTCCTTGTCGCCATAATTTTACATTCAACTTTTCTTGCCAACCTGAATGCCTTCTCCAATGAATCAGGTTCCAAAACAAGAACTTCATGTTGGATGTTATCCTTTAGAGTCCCTATGAAGAGATCAATCATGTGTTCCTCTGGAATATCAGTTACCCTTATATTCAATTTTTGGAAGTCCTCAATGTGCTGCCCCACTAAACCCTTTTGTTTGAGATTTATCAATTGGCTAAAGAAGGTGTTGCTCTTTGTATCCTCTTAATGTGCTATCATTTCCTCCGTAAAAATTGACCAAGTGACAATTTTTTTACGGGAGCAAAGCCATCGATACCATACAAATGTATTTTGTTCTAAATGTAAAGTTGCAATGCGTACCTTTTGTGTGTTTTGCACATTATGGAGAACAAAATATTGCTCCATCTGTAGTATCCATGTTACAGGATCCTTTCCATCAAACTTCCTCATATCCATTTTTGGAATATGGTGGTTCTTCCCGCCAACATTAGAGGTTATGAAATCAAGATTAACATTTATTTTGTTCTCATCATGAGGTTCTTCTACTATATTTCCGCCATTAGGAATTGTTTCTTGTTTTAATCTTGTCATCAAGCCTTCCATGTATTCTTTGAGATCATTCTTCATGTTTTCCATGTTGTCTTTCATGTTTTCATCGATCTTAGCTTCCATGTCATCAATCTTAGCTTCCATGCCCACTTCCATGCCACCCATCTTAGCTTCCAAACCATTCATCTTAGCTTCCACACCTTTCTTCAAACCATCCATCTTAGTTTCCATGTCTTTCTTCAAAACTTCCATTTCATTTTTTGTTTTTCTTTGTGAGAGTGAAATTTGTTGTTGCACTTGCTCTTGTAATTTTGATATGTCATGTTGCCATTCTTTGTCTTCATGAGTCACAGTAGAGCCTTCTAAAGGATTAATGGGAGTTGAATTCTTTTTAGAGGCCATTTTAGAATCCAATACTGATATCGATTCTATAATATTCCCTTGGAATCAATTCAACTTGATTCTTCAAACAAGACTTATGCAATTCGGAAAAAAATGCACACCTTTTACTTGCTTTTTAGGAGCTCTGTATTGAAATTGAATTATCTTTGTAATTGAGAATCTTCAATATCTGAAATTCACTGCTGTAGTAGCCTTCTGAACTTTCTTTCAAATTCCATAGGTATGATCTGATTTGGATTCTTCAAGACAAATTTATTTCCAATCTCCCACAATGACCCAATTTTGGACTGGTTCAGTAGAGCGAACTTGTATGACTTGCCACGTGTCACTGTTTCATCCTTCATCTCTGAAATTGATAGCCAAGAACCGCAGTCCGTGTGCTTGCAACCATTTTACGCACTCCAATCCGATGACTCCAATCCAATGCCCGCAGAGAGAGTTATTGAACTTTTCCCACGATCACCTCTTTGAGGATAACTAAAGAGCTCCGAAAAAAGCACTACCTTCCACAGATCATATCTCCAAAAATATTACGAACCAAGCTCTGAAATTTTTTGAAAAATTTCCTCAGGATTTCAGCTTCGCACCATATGAATTTCAGATTCTGAACCTTCGTAGAAAAATTTTTATAGTGCAAATGCCACGATGACCTGTTTAGGAGCCTTAAAAAAGACCTAACTTCCACAGATCATATCTCCGAAAATATTGCGAAAAAAGCTCTGAAATGTTTAGAAAAACTTCCTCAAGATTTCAGCTTCTAAAGCTTCGTAGAAAAACAATTATAGCGAAAATTCCACAATGACCTGTTTGGAGCAGCGAAACCCTAGAATCCCAAAGCTCTGATACCAAATGTTGTGTAACCAGCTCCAAAAATAGAAGAAAAGAGATATCAACGCCTTAGAAATGAGCCACTTCGAGGGGGAAACCTCCAATACATTACATAAAATGAACAATTCTTGGATGATACAATTTACAAAACCTCATTTCTATATATAGGAGTCCATGGGGCCATAATGTAATCCTAGGTACAATGTAATCCTAGCCGACCTAACAATACTAATTTAAGGGCACAATAATAACAAAATGGGGGTTACAAGGGTTCAATAATAACAATAAGGAGGTTACACTAACAATAATAAGGGACTATACTAGTGATATAGGGACCTAACACTATAGTAAACAGATTAACCGACTTAATTTTTATATAAATACTGCATGCACTAGCCATAAGAAAGAGGCCTGAGAAGGGGAAAAAACCATTGTAAGGTCTCATCTGGTTGTAAGCACTCTCTTTTGAATGAACGAAAGATTAAGTTGTTTTCTAGATTCTTGTGTTCTGATCTGTGGTGAAGTGCTCCTTTTCTTGTAATCTGTCATCTCTAGTTTTACATATTTTTTTCTATCTTTACTGCAGATAGAAAATTTTGTGTAGGATTTACTATGGGGTACCCTACTCAGTCTTGAAACAGTACTTTATGTTTTCCTCTCAGACCTGAATGAACAATTCAAAGATGGTTTGCTCTACATTTATGTTGAATCTTAATCTCCTCTTCCTTTCGACTTCATAAGCTATTAAGATCCATTGACATGGCTAGCTTGCCTGGTTGCACCTGATATTAGTTATTCATCCCTTTGAATTTGTTTACACCTGTTTGACTCCATAGCCTAATGGCCCTCTTTTTCTGCCTCAGCCAGAAATATTCAAACAAACTCCTATGCACTAACAGCTAGCCTAAAATGCCCCTATAAACAAAGCTACATCTAACAGAGAGAGCCCTCTCTGAGTCTAGGAAGGCTAGGTCCTAGATTCCAAAGCGGTTTGATGTTGGCCCTCCAGCGTTTTGTCTTCAGCATTCGCAATTACGGGGAGCTAACATAATGGTGACCATACTGGGGACGAAATTTATCTTCCTCAGAAAGTACATCAAAGTTCAAATCTGATTACTGATGGTGGACAATGTGACTAGACACTAGAAGGTTGCATTATTCACCTGGCTACTCCATGATTCAAATAACCCAGCTTTTGAGCATTCATGGCGACTCCAAAACATGCTGACCAGAGTTCTTGTTGAACAATATGACAAGGTTTTTGGCATACCTTTTATCTCGTGAAGATTTAAATGCATTCAGGAATCAATTATCAGAAATTCAGCTTGATGAAAATTTTCTAGAGGTTGTCTTTCTCATTTTGAAATCAAGAAAATTTAGTTGAAGCTAAAACATGTTTTATGGAGATAGTTTTTGAACGATACGAAAATGGCATTGAACTTTTGAATTCTCAAATTTTGTCATATAATTTTCGAGACCCTAAATAATTCTTGGAAAATATTCCTTCCCCTAAGCAAGAGGAATTGTACCACCTCTTGACTTACATATTGAGGATGATGGTGCTTTCAAGTACCAAACTGAAGATTTGGTTTCAAGGTTTAATATCGAGGATAAAACTAATCAACTAGTCATTGAAGGCCTAGAAGCAAATATCATACACCATGCTTTTATCGATCCTATAGCAGATTATATGGAGGTTCTTTTTAGCTCAAATTATCAAACATGTACTCTCTATCAGGATCAGATACATCAGCAATTTCCCTTTCATATAATAACTTTGGTTAGGTGGACACATAATGAAGTTATACTGCTAATTTTCTTGACAAACAATCAAGTTGTCCATTTGGTTCTACTGCTACTTAACTAGCTGCACTAGCATTACTATATTATTTAGAACAACATTAATTTCAGTAGGGTAGGGTAGGTAGGTGTGCAAATAAGCTCAGTAATCTGAGCATATTTCCAGTTTTAGTTTTAGATTGCTTTCTAGTTTTCAGCACAAGTATATTCCAGACTTCAGTTTGCAAAGAGTGTTGACTCCAGCTTGAATATTGTCAGCCACAGAGGTTTTGTAGCAGATTTAGTTGCAGATTTGGGATCAGCCCTATGGATCAGGCCACTAGTCTACGGTGTTCTTAACACCTCCTGAAGGAGCTCCCAGCTCCCATCCCCAGTTGGAACCACTATTAGACTCTTGTAATTCACATTATCACAAGGTGATTGATCATTTCTCAGGTTTTCATACTGAAAATAATATTCCATGGCTGTCATTTAATTTTCAGGAAAAGAAGGGAAATCCTGACTGTCTAGAATACCAAAGGAATCAATCTACCTCTCAGTTTAGTTGAAAGAGGAAAGTACTTCTGATAAATTTCAATGGAGAAATTACCAAAGGAGAAGTTTATTCAAAGGGTTATATGTGTGCTTAGGATGTTAATACTATCCTAGGTTAGTTAACCCTTATCCTAAGTTTCAAAACTTATATATATCACCCCGCATAAATTACTCTGTATTCATTATATTTCCCTTTTCATTTTCATTTCCCTAAGTCATTCCTTTTTATTTCATTACCGCACACTCATTATCACTTTTCGCATCGGAAAAATCATAAAATACTTCAATTTTCGTCTCCTACAAAACCTTTTGAAATGCAATTTGCGAGGATGGTGGGACCCATTCACTTACCACTTCATACACCTCGAATATGTTATAAACTATTTTATTATGATTTGAGCGCGATTAACATTAATTACCTTTCACCCTTTCCCCACTTCGCATCGCATCGCAAATACTATTTCGCAGATTGGGGAACTTAACTTATCACATTTCTGCCAACCTTTAATATTGCGATCGCCGATGTGAAATATTCATCGCATCCCATAGATTTTAATTTTCTCAGCGCCATTCTGCTACCACCCTCATCGCATATCGCAAAACATGACTTATCGTATTTCGCAACTTTAAATGTTTAACCATGTTGCAAACTTGTATCCAGTCCCGATTGCAATTTGCGTCATGGTTGGCCCACCATAAATGCCCTCCACTATACTCCACTCACTGCTATTATTTCCACTAGTTATGCTCGACATCATCAAAACCATCGCCCCTCTCGCCACATCACCTTCACACTTTGCATCACATCGTCGATCCCGTTCCTCATAACTTAAATCTTAAAACATGCGATGTGCGATATTGACATGGATGTGATGAAGTCCAAAGCTAAAACCTACAGAATTTCAAGTCTGGGTGTATGGGCTTTATACGCTATTTCATGAAGGAATAGCTAACACGGCAGAAGGACTCGAGTAGGACCCGACATGGAGCAAAAGGAAAAGTAACGATGAACATCACGGTAGTAAGGAGATAGACAGAAAGGGTCAAGTCAGGTAAAGGCGTTTATACAAAGATTATTATGTTATAATTGCACGAACATAAAGGGCGGCGAACACATCAGCATGGCTACTGATCCACGAAAGACGCCATTACCTCATCAATTTAATAATCCAGCAACAATTTTCTGAAGAGGAAGAGCCAAGATGTCAAAGCCTTCCTCGCCTCTTCTGCATCAAAAAATGTCAGATTCTGATCATTGCACAATTAATAACAAACTGCTACACCCACCTTCTTGGCCAGAAGTATCTTGTCACCGCCTGCGCGGTTCCACTTGTCAAATTTTTACTCCATCATAGCCTCTTCGTGATCCCAAGAGGAAATTCCTTCCTTATTCTATAATAAATAATGAACTGCTAAAGCCATTGTTATGGTCAGGCTCATCTTATCACCGCCTGCATGATTCCACTTGTCCATTTTGTGCTTGAATGTAATCACTGCAGTAGACATATTAATCGACTTAAGTTTTATATAAATACTGCATGCACTAGCAATAAGAAAGAGGCCCAGGAGGGGGAAAAAGCCATTGTAAGGTCTCATCTAGTTGTAAGCACTCTCTTTTGGATGAATGAAAGATTATGTTGTTTTCTAGATTCTTTTGTTGTGATCTATGGTGAAGTGCTCCTTTTCTTGTAATCTTTCAGCTCTAGTTTTACATATTGTTTTATTTCTTTACTATGGATAGGAATTTTTGTGTAGGATTTACCATGGAGTACGATGCTCAATCTTGAAATGGTACTTTATGTTTTCCTCTGATACCTGAATGTAGAATTCAGAGATGGTCTGCACTGCATTTATGTTGAACCTTAATATCCTCCTCCTTTCCATTTCATAAGCTGTTAAGATCCATTGACATGGCTAGCTTGCCTGGTTGCACCTGATATCAATTATTCATCCCTTTGAATTTTTTTACACCTATTTGAATCCATAGCCCAATGGCCCTCTTCTGCTGCCTCAGCCAGAAATCTTCAAGAAAACCCCTATGCACTAATAGCTAGCCTAAAATTCCCCTACAAACAAAGCTACATCTAACAGAGACAACCCTCTCTGAGTATAGGAAGGCTAGGTCCTAGATTCCAAAGAGGTTTGATGTTGGCCCTTCAACGTTATGTCTTCAGCCTTCGAAATTATGGGGAGCTAATAGGAGGGAGTATAAGACCACATTGTCTCAAGTCTCCACGGAAAAGAAACACCATATGCAATGTGGAAATATTTGACAGATCTATTTCAGAGCAACAATGATCATAGAAAATTGGCACTGAAGGATAAACTCAGGAAGATCAAAATGGAGAAAGGCGACACCATGCTGGAATATTTGAAAAATTTTGTCCAATGTCAAGATGAGCTTGGGAGCATTGGAATTACTGTCGCTGATGATGAATTGATGAACCTAGATCTTCTAGGACTTTCCAAGAGTTGGCATAGTTATCAAGACTCTGTCAATGGAAGGGAAAAGCTGTCAGATTGGGAATGACTTTGGTCAGATTTGGTGCAAGAGGAATTCAGGTGGAATACCAGGGATGGATCTTCGTTTAAGGTTGATGATGAAGAATTTTAAGCTTTGGCTACCAAGGCAAAGAAGGGGAAAGGAAATAAATTCCATTCCAAATTTGTGTCCGGTAAAGATGGCAAGAAGCACGACATGTCCAGAGTGAAGTGTTTTCACTGTCACGAGAATGGACATTGTGCCACTAATTGTCCAGAAAATAAGAAGAACAAGATGGCTTCAGGATCTGCAGCTGGTGAGGCTTTGGCCTCGCAATTTTAACTTGACTTATCGCTCATTGCATGCATGGTTTCAAGTGCATTGGGATCAGTGTGGTACTTGTATAGTGGTGCATCCTTTCACATGACGGGAGACAAAGAACTTTTCAGTAGCTTGGAGGAGAAGGACCTCTAGATGCATATAAAAATGGGTGATGAAGGGTGGTACAGTGATACCGGGGTTGGTACAATTACCTTCCAGAGACAGTCAAGTAAACCCTTTCAATTAAAAGATGTAATGCATGTACCAGGCTTGAAGAAAAATTTAGTCTCAGTTGCAATGTTGGAGGATAGAGGCTATGATGTTGTTTTCAGTGAGGGAAAATATTTCCTGCAACACAAAACAATAGGACAAGCCAAGAAGATCGGGATTCAAGTTAAGAATCTTTATAAACTTGATGTAGATGGCTGCACAACATTGATGGGTAAGGCAGACAAAGTGGTAAGCCAGGATGAAGGTGAGTTATGGCACAAGAGATTGGGTCATCTTCACCACAGAGCCTTGAAGGTCATGTAACATATTTCTACGGGTCTTCCCAAGGGTACTCTTGCACAGTCAGACACATGCAAGGGATGTACTATTTGGAAGTATGCAAAGGCCACTTTTCATGAGAAGGAGAACCGAGCTTCAGAAATCCTTGAGAGAGTTCACTCAGACATGTGTAGATCATTCTCTACTGCTTCGACAACAAATCATAAGTACTATGTGATATTTGTTGATGAATTTTCTCGAAAGTGTTGGACCTACTTCACGCATAAGAAAGATAAGACATTCTCAAAATTTCTTGATTTCAAAGCACTGGTGGAGAAAGGCACGAGGAAGCATGTGAAGGCTCTTAGGAGTGACAATGGTGGTGAGTACATCTCCAATGAATTCAATAACTTCTGCAGAAAAGAAGGAATTCAGAGAGAGTTGATTGCACCTCATAACCCACATTAGAATGGGGTCATAGAAAGAAAGAACATAACAATTGTGGGTGCAGCACAAGAGATGTTGCATGATCAGGGCCTACCATTGCATCTATGGGCGAAGGCATGCAACACAACGGTATTTGTGCAAAACCGTTGTCCTCATCCGATACTTGGCATGAGTACACCAGAAGAGGATTTTACTGGTAAGAAACCTTATGTTTCACATTTTAAGATTTTTGGCTCATCTGTTTATGTGCATGTGACCAAAGACGCCAGGAAGAAGCTTGAACCAACAACTGAGATTGGGGTACACCGAAACTCCCCAAAACTATCGAGTGTATTTTCCAAACAACATAATAACTGTTATGCGATGAGATATAAAATTTGATGAGGAGAAAGACATGCGATTGTCCTGTTAAGTCTCCATTTTGCCCATTTTTCACACCCTTCACAAGCCTTACCTCTCCTAATTTTGAACTCCTTCCACCCTTAATTATGCTTAGTTCGGCTATATTTTCTAGTTTTGGCTAAAAGGGTACTATAAGCGTAAGGTATGTCAAATAAACATAATAAGTGTCATTTTAGACTTAAAGTATTCTTTGATCTAGTTGTAACTTTACTAAATTACTACTCCCACTAATCTAGAACTTATGTGCATATTTTATTTTATTCTAAGTAGCTCCGCAAAATCTGGGAGACAACTCGTGCAGCCACAATTCCTGCCACATCTCTAGATTTGCTGCAGCAGATCTGGATTTCTTGCAGCAGTTCCATATTTTCCGCAGAAGCTGCGATTTCCTACAGCGACATCAATGATTGAATATATTCTACTTATTGCCATATCCAGAAAAGACATGGATTTTGTGGGGAATTCATTCCACATGAAGGCTATCCTATTGGCTGCTTCAAACCTCTTTTTGAAACAACCCAAACTACAGATTTCTCCTCGTATCCATATTTCCTGCAGCTTCAACTATGTAACAGAAATCATCTAATCCATACTTTCAGTCATGTATTAGACTCAACAGAAGCGAAATTCGATAGCCTAGACCTGTATTGTTGGTTGATAGCTTAGATTAGTCATTTGAGCCAAATATGGGCTTTAGAGATTGTATAAAAGGAGATGTATTTCATATTGTAAAGGGTTGTTGGGTTGGGATTTTTACTGATCAGAAATATATCATACATCACATGGCTATATATTTTCATATTAATGCAATATATTATGCTTTGTCTACTTTTTTGAGCAACCTCTTCGAGTTTTAAAGGGGTTGTGAGTGAGGGTGGGCCCCCTTCGCTCACAACTCCTGCAACGCAGTGTGTGTGTGTTTAATTATTTTTATGTAACAATAATTCTTTTACACAGCTAATGCATTCTTTCTAAAGTTTCAGCAACATATTGTTAATTGATTGAATGATTAAGTTTCTTATGCTAATGTGTTAATTTCATTTGATCAAATCTTGGATTTATGATTGTCTAAGTTGGTTTCCTGAGTGTTGTAATTTTATATTTTATCTTTTCATGGTCAATATCAGCAATACCGAGAGCTGTAGAGGGATGTTATATTCGACTCCATAGCCTTTGTTGCCAAGTATTGATGTAGGAAAGAAGCATTAGTTTGTGTGTGTATGAATATTCAATATATAAACATTTACAGTAATCAACCTGCATATATTTTTCATAGTATCTCACAAGCTTACCTACCCTGGGTTGACAATTTATGATTGGAAAATTATAAGTGTATAATTTGACTCAATATTTTGGCGTCATTGTTGGGGATGTGCTAAGGGATGTTACTGAAAGTGATTTTGTTTGATTTTGTTGATTTTTTTTATTTTGTTTCTTTTGCAGGACTAGGGGAGTCGAAGTGATAAGACAAAGGGAAAATCCCACACACCCACAGAGGTTTTCCAAAGCCATGTCATGATTGTTTGGTAAGTAGAGTTTTTGAATTTGTTTGTATAATAGATGAATAGGGTCCAATATTTTCGAATGTTTTTCGTGGTAGTGTGAGCACCACTTATTTTACTAATACACTGGCCATAACAAGGAAGTCAGCAAGAAATAAGGCATCAAATAAATAAGAATCCGAACAGGAGGTCTGTAGTCCGGAGTAGGTTAATAATTCCACAACAAAGTCCTGTGTTGGAAAATATTCTATTGCTGCCCATCTCGAGTCTCCCCTTACAAGAAATACATCATCTCTACTTAGTGGTCAATCTGAAGAGGAATTCCTCGTGAATCCTATCATAGAAACATAACTCCATACCATTGATTCTGAAGAATCTGTAGCCTTCCAAGGTCCCACTTTTTCTTGAACCAATATGGCTCATCTAGAAGGCACTGATGAGAATGAGGAGAAACTAGTTACATTTGAATTTCCTATTAAGGAGACTATTGGAGCTACTCAGATGAAAAACATTCCTCCCTCAGCCTTGCCCAATTTTCGTGGTGCCTCTAGTGAAGACCCTGATGCCTTCCTATTTGAATTCGATGTACTATGCAGAAGCTATGGCTATTCTTCCAATGCTCAGAAGCTGAAGTTATTTCCTGCTACATTGAAGGATGCAAATCTAAAGTGGTTTATGGGGTTAATATCAAACTCCATTACAACTTGGGATGAAATGAAGAAGGTGTTCCTAACGAATTACCAAGACTATTTTAAGACTAGAGATATCAGAGAAGAAACCTTTGGCATGACTCAAAAGGAAGGGGAGAGCCTTGAAGATTTGGTGGAAAGATTCCAATATAACCTACAAATATCTAAGATGAATCAATTGGATCAAGAAACCAAAAGAACCGTTCTATTTAGGGCAATCAGATCAGAGTATCTGAAGGTCTTAATTTTAATGGGAGCAAGTGATGTATCAAAGCTAAGCTATGATGATATGTGTGAGCTTTTTAGAAGATACTCCAGAGGAAATTCCAAGGTTGGAGGAGGGACAAGAGACACTTCTTCTAGGATTGTTAAATCAATTTCCAGAGCTGGAGTAACCCGAGTTGAAATGGGTAATTTATTTGAAAATTTTAAAACTGATATTCTTAGTACTTTGTCTTCACAATTAGATGTTTTGCAGGCTAAGAAGAAACAAGAAAAACATGATGAATTGGAGAAAGCCTTGGCTGTGTTCTGCTCCAAATGCAGGAAGAAACATGCTTTAAGGGAATGCCCTGCTGACAGTATAAAGGTATGTCGAATTTTCAAAGCTGAGCATTCCACTGATCAATGTACTTCTTTTCCTGAAATCAAAGCAGCATATATGGTAGATCAAGAAGCTGCCAATGCCCTTTATGCAATGGCACCTCAAAAACCATGGCAACCACATCCTACAGGTATGTCACGACCGCATTTTGAATTTCCTTATGCTCAAAATCAGATGTGGAATATTCCAATGCCCTGGCAGCCTTGGCCCCCTCAACAACCTTGGCAGGGGAACTATTATTACCCTGCTACACAAAGTTTCCCAACTCAAAACATTTATCCTCCACAACCCACACCACAACAAATGATACATCCGCAACAACAACTTCAACTGACCGCCCCACCAATTCAACCTCGTCCCACACAGCTACCTGCTCAGCCAGTGTCTAACCCCAATAATAAAACCATCCAATCTACTCACAATATTGGATTGGTCACTTATCCCACTTTTCCTACCTATTGTATTGCACCGCAGCCGCTGCAGGAAATTTTTGTTCCTGTGCTGCAGGAATTCCCCGTGCTGCTGCAGGAAATCTCTGTCCCTGCGCTGCAAGAATTCCCTGTGCCACTGCAAGAAATTAAAGTTATATTGGGAAAAGTGGTGTCTCAACCCGAAAGAATTGAAGATATTGTAGAGGAAGATAGCCTGGAAATACCTAAATATAGAACCACACCTAAACCAAAAAAATCATCTAGGCCACAAGAATCTTCCTCATCCTAGAGATGTTGGAAATGGAAATAAAAACAAAAAAACCCGAGTTCGATCTTGTATCTGAACTGAGAAATATGTGCATCAAGATCCCATTGCTACCAGCAATCGAGGACATCCCAATCTATGCCAAAACAGTGAAGGAACTATGTACCAAGAAACCAGGAAGACAAAAGAGAGAACCCTCCACAATTCAAGTAGGTGGAAATATTGCAAGTTTAATGTCCACTGGATTTGTTACTGAAAAATATGTCGACCCGTGAATCCCTGTGGTTACCGCCTTTATCAATGGGTATCTCATAAATAACACTTTGATTGATTTAGGTTCAGCCATTACTGTGATGACTATGGAGAATTTATCTCATATAGGATCCTTTGACTTATTAGCCACTCCTACCATGTTAGAATTAGCAGATAGGTCTAAGGTTAAGCCAGAGGGGGCATTAGAAGACATTGTCATCTCATTAGATTCTTGGGAGTACCCTGCAGAATTTTACGTTCTTCAACCTAAAACCAACTTGGGAGGGCATCCATTGATATTGGGGAGGCCATGGCTAGCCATAGCTGATGCCTGCATAGGGTGTAGATCTGGAAATGTGACCATCACTCATGGGGCTGAAACAAAGCACATTAATTTGTATCCCCCTGCTAAACCCCTCTTGAGATAAGATAATACACATTGGATTGAAGAATAAGAGCATGATTTTGAGTGTACCCAACCAATCTTAACAATAGCCCAAGCCATGAGTCTTAAGGAAAATTTTGTGGAAAATCTGATAAATTGTTGTATTACTAATCCTAATTTTCCACAGCAATTAGAAGAACAATCTAGTCATAATTTAGATATCATTGTTGATCTGCAATTTTTTTATGAACATAGTACAGTTTCTGAATTACATTCAACCCTCTTATCTGCATTTCCTGCATATTCAATGACTGAATGGGGGAGTAAGGTAGTGGAATTTTTTCCTGAAAAATCTTTAAACAGTAATTATGCCTTAACTCTTGAACAAGAGAAACAATTAATTCAAACATTGAAAAAAAATTCAGATACATTTGCATGGGAATATACAGAGTTGAGGGGCATTCACCCAGACACATGCATTCATCATATTTATATATAATAAAATGCTAGGCCTCTGAGATAGCCACAAAGGAGAATGAACCCCTCTTTAAGGGAAATTGTAAAAGATGAATTGCATAAATTATTAAATGTAGGGTTCATCTATCCTATCTCAGATATCCAATGGGTGGCCCCACTAGTTATTGTCCCCAAAAATAATGGTAAATGGATAGTGTGTGTATATTACAGGGAATTAAAAAAAGCTACATTAAAAGACCATTTCCCTTTACCGTTTATAGACCAAGTACTAGACACTCTAGTGGGGAAAAAGTACTTTTCCTTCCTAGATGGGTTCAACGGATACAATTAGATTACGATAGCTCCAGAGGATCAGGAGAAGACAACATTTACATGTCCCTAGGGCACCTATGCATATAAAACATTACCATTTGGTCTATGCAATGCACCTACCACATTTCAATGGGCGGTCCTTGGTATTTTTTCTGATCTTTTGCATGATTGCGTGGAAGTTTATATGGATTATTTTACAATCATGGGTGATACTTTTGATACATAATCTTGAAATTTTTTTGCAAAGATGTAGAGAAACTAATCTTTCATTAATTAATGAAATTTTTTTTATGATTATGACTGAAGGTATTGTTTGGGGTCAAATTTTTTTGTTGCAGGAATTAAATTTGATCCGGAAAAAATTGAAGTCATTGTAAATATGCCCCCACCAATCAATCAAAAGGGAGTGTGGAGTTTTCTTGGACATGTAGGCTACTACAGAAGGTTTTTTGAAAAGTTTACAAAGGTAGCCTCTCCATTTTTTAAATTATTGACTAAAGAATCTGAATTTCATTGGAATGATGAGTGTCAAGATGCATTTGATAAACTCAAGGAAAAGCTTTCTTCAGCACCTATCTTGAGAGGCCCGGATTGGAATTTTCCCTTCCATATTTCCACTGATGCCTCTGATTCAACCATATGAGTGGTATTGGGTCAAAAGGAGGATCTTGTAACCCATGCTATTTATTTTGTTAGTAAAAATTTAACTCCTGCAAAACTGAATTACACGGTAAATGAAAAATAATTCCTTGCTATGATTTATAATATTAACAAGTTTAGACACTACATCACGGATTATGAATTTTTTGTACACACAAGTCATTCTGCTATTCATTATCTCATGAATAAACCGGTCACTAATGGCAGAATTACTAGGTGGATGTTGTTGTTGTTGCAAGAATTTGACATCACAATATTGGATAGGTTGGGAAAAGAAAATCAGGTAGCTGATTTCTTGTCTAGGCTCAATCATTCAGGTGAGGATGTTCCTGTTAATGATAAATTTCCAGATGAAAATTTGTTTTCCATCTCTGTTAAAACACCTTGGTTCGCATACATGGCTAATTATCTTGCTACAGGAAAGTTGCCACCTTACTTTTCATCTAATCAGAAAAAATATAATTATTAGAAAAAATATTGATTACTCTTGGATTAGGGGAGATCTCTTTTTCACTAGACCTGATTTGATTATTCGCAGGTGTGTCAGGGAAGATGAGATCTATGACATATTGAGAGCCTGTAATGATGAACCTTATGGAGGACACTTTTCAGATAAGCAGACAACTTATAAGATCATTCACTCGGGTTATTATTGGCCTAGTCTTTTTAAAGATGCAAAGGAGTATGTTCAGAAGTGTGATAGCTACCAAAGAATGGGGCAGCCTATACAATCAGACGAGATGCCTTTACAGCCACAGGTTCTTATAGAACCCTTCGAGAGGTGGGCTCTTTATTTTTTAGGTTCCATCAATCCTACATCCAAAGGTAAGAATTATATTTTGGTTTGTACTGATTATGTTACAAAGTGGGTGGAGGAAAGAGCACTACCTAGAGAAACGAAAAAAGCAGTGGTAGATTTTCTTTTCTCTGATTTTTTTGTGAGATTTGGAGTATCTACATAAATAGTTACTGATCAAGGTGCTCAGATTGTGTCTAATCTTATGTAGGGAATTGTGCAAAAATATCAGATTACCCACTGGAATTCCACCCCTTATCATCCACAGGCCAATGGGCAAGTGGAATCGACCAATAAGGTGTTGGAGATGATCCTTACTAAAACAATGCAATTACACAAAAAGGATTCGTCTTCCCAGCTTCCTGAGGCATTGTGGGCTTATAGGATCACATCGACGAGTACCACTAGTTTTTCTCCATATGAATTAGTGTATGGAAAACAATTTTTTCTGCCCATTGAATTTCAGATCAAAAATTTCAAGATGGCAACAGATTTGGGTATAGACCTTGATGAAGCACAACAGTAGAGAATCTGGCAACTCAATGAGCTGGATGGGATTAGAAAGGATGATTTTCAGCATACTGACTTGATCGAGCAACAAAGGGCTAAATGGAACGACAGATACATCAAAAAAGAAGAAATTAAAAGAAGGAGACTGGGCATTGTTGTATGATTCAAAATTTAAGAACTTTAAAGGGAAATTCAATACACATTCTCTAGGACCCTATGAGATGGAGAAAGATTTTGAAAATGGATCATTTTGGCTTAAAACTATTTATGATGGGAATGTTACCTTCTTGGTGAATGGGCACAGACTCAAGCTATATCAAAAACCCCAATCAAAGGATGAATTTGTGGAATAAATTGTGAAGAAAAAGAGCTAGAGATCTTAAGGGAAGGGATTATTCCTTCCACTATCTCTTCTTGATTTTCCCACTGATACAATGAGCTTAATATTTTCCACCTCGTGCTCAGTAAACCATGAGAGGAATTTCTATTGGGTATAGATTTATTCCTTTTTCTGAGCCTAATGGACTAATTACGAAAAAGGAGCGCCCCTGGAGTCTTCTTTTTCAGTATTTTAGACTCTCTAAAATTCAAATCTGGCGAGCATGGAATGCCACTGGGCTCATTAAAAACATGGGTTAGTAGATCCTTTGGGATCCTCTCTCTCTCTCTCTCTCTCTCTCTCTCTATATATATATATATATATATATATATATATATATATATATATATATATATATATATATATATATATATATATATATATATATATTATCATTTAATCTATGTATTTCTCGTGTTGGACTGATGTGGGATTTCTTAAGGCCCTCCTTCCAACAATATTTTCCCATTGACATCAAAAAATTATCTGGCAGTAGGATTAGAGCCTTGTGATGCCTTGAAGCCTGTATGCCCTAGTGATAGTCTATCTCACCAGCAGCAGTGGAGAAAAATTATGGCTCCTTTACTACTGGATATTACAGGGGGTTCGACAACAAGTCATAAATTCACACCTGATAGGATGCATCATGGTACCATGGTCCTCACTCTCATTAATGGTGATGGGCCTCGCATTGGTTAACAATTGACCTCAATGGTTCGTAATCCAATGAGATCATTGCACATTCAACATAAACACCTTCATTCATGTGCATTGGACTGTACATAGATGGTGGAGAATATCAATTTCAATTCCTGCAGAAGGATAAAAAATTATTTCAATTCCTGCAGACATAGTCTCAATTCCCGCAGAAGGTTCAACAAACATAGTTTCATTTCCTGCAGATACAATCTAAATTCTTGCAGAAGGGTCAACAGACACAGTTTCAATTCCTGCAGAAGGTTTGACAAACACAGTTTCAATTCCTACAGAATGTTCAACAGTCACATTTTAATTTTTACAAAACATTTGACAGGCATAGTTCCATTTCCTGTAGCGATGCCTTGGGTTCCTGAAAAAAAAAAGTATATACAGAACATTAGTTTAAATTATTTGATATAGTACTAACAATCATTATGGATCGAAGTCATAAATTAGGTGATCAAATGTCCAATGTAATGTTAGTAAGTCATCATTGCAAGGACAAGCAATGTCATCAAGGACTGAACCGTTGGAGGTAAGCTCAGTAAGGTACTGCCGATGATAAGATGCTTGAGGTAAGGTATAATGACGCTTTGATTTTAATAATTTGCATGACTTAGGCTATGATAACCCTTGTGGAAAAATGTGGTTGTAAGTCGTTGCGGCGTAAATCCCATGACATGTCATCATGATTCTGACATCACAGTGGTTGTACTTCTGATGCCTATCCTGCAGGTCGAATCATCATGGTCATCATTATCACGACCTACCATTCGAAAACGTCGTGCTTTGTGATCTTTCCCATTTAACCCCCTTTATTTGTCAAGAAATATATTGCGAAGGTCTCGGTCTACATTCTGTAAACTGTGTGCATTAAACTCTCCCATCTACATTCTTGTGAGTCACATTCTTTATCCCTTCCTTCCTCATCCGCTCTATCCATTTCTTCCTTCATCATGTCTAAACCACGACCCCCATTCGATTTGAGCCACAGAGCCTCGCGCTGCTGGAAGCTGACCCTCACAGCAAAGAAAGGATAGAAAATTCTGGATGGTTTCCCTTTTTTTAGAAGTTCGGTGGCCATAAATCCAAAGTGACAAAGTTGTTCGCCTTAAACCTCAATGGTGATAAGGCGTAGGTCAAAAATGTTCAATTTCGACTAACAGAGGACCTGGTGGCGCGGGCATGTGGGGTTCCACAAGATGGGGAACGATGGTTTAAGAACCAACGCTTCAACAAGGGAATGTGTGCGTCTTTTCTTTGAAAGGATCATTCAAACCATGACTGGGGCAAGGGGATTCCACAATAGTCTCTAAGGAGTAAGTACCATCACCTACTATTCTTCTTGCAGAAGTATATAATGTGCAAAGGTCTCTTTGGCCTCGCATTTCTATTTCACATTCAGCTTCTCGGACAATTTCAAGATCAACCCTAAATTTTCCATATTATTTGAAGATTTCCTTGGCCAAAATGTCCACAACTGCGAAAGAAAGAGTCGCCCATATAGAGGAAAACCTCTATCACCATGGGCTGGTGAAAATCATCCTGATGGAGGTCCTACAGAAAAAGAAAAAGACATGGGAGGACTTTTTGGCCGAGAACCATTTTGTGGAAGACAAAGACTCTGACTCTCGAGCAGTCGAGGAAGAAAAGCCAACAGATAAGCCTAAGAATAACCGATGTACTAATGGGCCACGAGAAAAAGAGGATAATGGAGATGAAGAAGTAATGGTGACCGAGGAAACCACTGGAGTAGCTATAAAAGGTTCCCAGTAAAAGGGACCTTCTACCCCCACTAAAATATTTACGATGAGCCAAGCCACTAGGCTGTCTATTAAGGATACCATAAAAGGGCGAACACCACCCAAGAAGTCTAATAAAAAGAAAGGAAAGTCCCATGGTCAGGCCAAGGGAAAAGAGAAGGTGGAACCGGCCACATTCATTGATAAGGACACTATGTCCTTCCATATTACTTCATTGTAGGAAAGCATAAACAAAACTATGGAAGAGCAGCAAGGGCAGGGGGACCTTAGTGTGCCCCAATCTTTCCAGGGACATCATGAGGGGGAAGATACTCCCCAAAGGAAGTGGTCTCGATAGGCGCTAGAAGAGACCATTAAAGAGCTCACCATTTCGGAGCAGGCCTTAAGGAAGGAAAACACGGCCCTGAAAGAGAACAACCTTAGAATGCAAAAATATCATGAGGAGTGGCATGAGAAAGCGACCTGCATTATGAAAAAGAAGTAGGTTCAGATAGACCATCTGAAGAAGAAGAACTAAATGTATAGGGGATAGATTCAGGTGGAGTCTAGTCGGGCCCAGTTGGATCATCTGGCCGCAGTAGTTGCGGCCCATGTGAACGACTAATTCTCTGTTTTTTAAGGCTGTTATAGTTTTGCTTGCATAGGGACATGCAAGAGTTTTGGTTTGGGGGAGATGTTAAGTCTCCATTTTGCCCATTTTTCACACCCTTCCCAAGCTTTACCTCTCCTATTTTTGAACTCCTTCCGCCCTTAATTATGCTTAGTTCAGCTATATTGTCTAGTTTTGGCTAAAAGGGTACTATAAGTGTAAGGTATGTCAAACTAACATAATAAGTGTCATTTTTCCTTAGACTTAAAGTATTTTTTGATCTAGTTGTAACTTTACTGAATTACTATTCCCACTGATCTAGAACTTATGTGCATATTTGCTTTGATTCGAAGTAGCTCCGCAAAATCTTGAAGACAACTCATGCAACCACAATTCCTGCAGCATCTCCGGATTTCCTGCAGCGGATCTGGATTTCCTACAGTAGTTCTAGATTTCCCGCAGAAGCCGTGATTTCTTGTAGCCCCTGATTTCCTGCAACGACATCGGCGGTTGACTATATTCTACTTATTTACAGATCTAGAAAAGACATTGGTTTTGCGGGGAATTCGTTGCACATGAAGGCTATCCTATGGCTGTTTCGAACCTCTTTTTGAAACAATCCGAACTTACAGATTTCTCCTCATAACCAAATTTCTCCCAGCGTCAGCTATGTAACAAAAATTGTCTAATCCATGCTTTCAGCCATGGATTATACTCAATAGAAGCTAAATTTGATAGCTTAGGCCTGTATTGTTGGTTGATAGCTTAGATTAGTCATTCGAGCCAAATATGGGATTTAGAGATTGTATAAAAGGAGATGTATTTCATATTGTAAAGGGTTGTTGGGTTGGGATTTTGATTGATCAACAATATATCAAACTGTACTTGGCTATATATTTTCATATTAATAGAATATATTATGTTTTGTCTACTTTTCTGAGCAACCTCTTCGAGTTTTAAGGGGGTTGTGAGTGAGGGAGGGCCCCCTTTGCTCACAACTCTTGCATCAAAGTGTGTGTGTTTAATTCTTTTTATGCAGAAATAATTCTTTTACACAGCTAATGCATTATTTCTAAAGTTTCAACAACAGATTTTCAATTGATTGAATGATTAAGTTTGTTATGTTAATGTGTTAATTTCATTTTATCAAAGATTGGATTTATGATTGTCTAATTTGGTTTCCTGATTGTTGTAATTTGATCTTTTATCTTTTCATGGTCAATATCAGCAATATCGAGAGTTGTAGATGGATGTTATATTCCACTCCATAACCTTCCCTACCAAGTATTGATGCAGGAAAGACACATTATTTTGTGTGTGTATTAATATTCATTCTATGAACACTTACAATAATCAACCTGCATATATTTTTCATAGTATCTCACAAGCTTACTTACCCTGGGTTGAGAATTTATTATTGGAAAATTATAAGTGTATAATTTGACTCAACATGCCCCTTGAGAGGGAGATGGATTTGCATGCAGAGGAGGAACTCTTGGTTCCAAAGAATGAACCTCAATATGTGGAGAAACCACATGCCGAGGATCATGGAGTGGCAGAAAACACTCATGCAGATCCATCAACCAGAAATGGTAGAAGACGCACCATGGAAGATGATATATTGATACTTGATGCAGCAGAGAATGTAGGAGTGCCTACTTCACTGCGCAGACAGAGACAATCTCCAGACATGTTTACTGGATACATGGCTCTTATGAGCAAGTGTATTGTGATAGAACCATCTTCCTTTCAAGAAGCAGTGCAGCAACCAATTTTGGTTTATGCTATGGTAGAGGAGTATGAATCCATTGTCAAGAACAGTGCATGGGAGATTGTCTCAAGACCGGTCAGAAAATCAGTGGTTGGATATAGATGGATCTATATAGCAAGCTGCTGATGGGAGTGTGGAGAAGTACAAGGCTAGATTGTGGCCTAGGGATTCTCACAAGTTGAGGAGATTGACTATGAGGAGACTTTCACACCAGTCATGAGGTACTCTTCCATTAGATCTATCCTTGCACTCTCAGTGCAAATGGGGTGGCGCATTCATCAGATGCATGTGAAAATTGTGTTTCTCAATATAGTTATTGGGGAAGAAGTGTACATAGATAATCCAAAAGGTTTCGAGATCTTTGAAAGTGAGTTGCATGTGTGTCGACTCAAGAGAGCACTGTATGGGCTGAAGCAAGCACCTCGTGCTTGGTACACTCGGATTGACAACTATTTGACTGGGATGGGCTTCACCAAAAGTGAAGCTGATGCAAACCTGTACCAGATTGTGGTTGATGGTAAGCTCTTAATTATCGTACTTTATGTTGATGATCTAATTTTGACAGGTGATGAGCAGCTGATAAACTCATGCAAGGAGAATCTTGCAAGGGAGTTCAAAATGAAGGACATGGGACTCCTTCACTATTTCCCTGGTTTGGAAATATGGCAACGGGATGGTGAAATTTTTGTTTCTCAAGGTAAGTATTCCAAAGAGATACTGGGTAAGTTTCACATGGAGAGTTGTAAACCCATGGACACTCCTCTTCTAGTAAATTGGAGGAAAGAGGATGCTACTTTAGGAGAAGTAGTGGATGCTACTATCTACAGGCAATTAGTGGGTTCACTGATGTACTTGGTGAACACTAGACCATACATTTGCTACGCAATTAACCAGCTGAGTCAAGCTATGGTTAAGATGACCAAGCTCTTTTGGAAGGCGGGGAAGCATGTCTTGAGATATCTCAAGGGCACTACAGAGTATGTATTATGGTACAGACGGACAAAGGGAGTGAAGCTTCAAGGCTTCATGGATGAAGATTGGGCAGGCAATCCATCATACAGAAAGAGCACATCAGGAGGGATCTTCGGCATAGGATCGACAATAGTTTCTTGGTACAACAGGAAGGAGCGATCTGTGGCACTCATTTCATCCGAGGCAGAGTACATGGTAGTAAGTCAAGCTGCATGTGAGGCCATCTGGATGAGAAAGATCCTGGTTGGTTTGTTCTCAGCTGGACCTGACTGTGATACATTGTGATAACCAGAGTTGAATTAAACTCTCATTCAATCATGTGTTTCATGATAGGTTCAAGCACATAGACATCCAGTACCACCATCATAGAGATTGTGTTCAGAGGCACATTATGTTACTGCAGTACATTCCCACAAAATATCAGGATGCGGATATTCTAATGAAAGCACTCACCAGGAGAAAATTCAAATACCATAGAGGCAGGATCAGGGTGGCAGATAATCCCTTTCTTGTTGAGAGGGAGTGTTGAAGTCAAACAAGAAATTGCAGCACACACACTAGTGTGGGACCAATAGGTCCTAACGATACATTATTGTGATGGCTAGATTAGTTAATTAATTTGGTGCAGTGTCTAATTTAATTTTCCCTTAATTAAATTGGACAATAAAATGTAATCTTATCTCATGATCACTTGTAATAGTTAACTGAGTTTGATAAACTCAATTAGCTCATGTATTTCGAGTTGAGGGTGTTTGGTGAGGCATGCATAGTAATTATATTAGTTATGGAGTTCGAATTGCAGTTGGTGCATTAGTTTAATGCACGAGTAATCAGGTAACTCAGTTATGAGAGTTAGAGTCAGTTGAACTAGTTATAACTATTTGTTGCACTAGTGAGAGATCAAGTGAATTAAATATTATTTAATTCACAATCAGTGATTTACCATGCAACTGATGATTTACTATTAATAGTTGCATGCATGCCAGTTCCAGTGGAGACCTAGTTGAGACAAAGGTTAAAGGGAGGTTAACTATCAGTTGTGTGATTAGTAGGTTGCTTGCATGCAACCAGAAATCCATTGGAGTGCCCATGATCCTTGCGCAGTTTAGGAAGGTAAAAAATCCTAAATAATAGGGATTGCATTCATCAGGAATTGTGCAAGAAAGGTAGGTTGTTTAGAGGCTGAGAATTGGCTAAGTGTTGGTCAGTTTTGTCTAGGAAAGTGTGAGACAGTTAGAAAAGTGTAGGAGGCTCTTGTGAGAAGAGTGCATTGTAATTGTCTCATGATTCCGTGGTTAATATACAATAGAAGCTAGAGGGGCTTTGAGCAGCAAGCTTTCCCTAGGAAATTATCTGTGTTGTGGTTTGATTTGATTCTTTCTTTGCTTCATGTGATTAGCGATTGTGTTTAATTTCCGCAATTGATTTGTAGAAGGATTCAGTATCTAGCTTTAGTAATTGTTAGATCGGATTGAATCCATTGATATACATATGTTTGTTTAATTTCTACATTGATATGCTTCGTTCGATCATGAAACTTTGGGTTCTTGGCCATATTTATTACAGAAGTGCTGTCAATCAAAAGAGGAGTTAAATTCACTTGTTTCTCCTGGAAATCTTCCCATATTTTCTCGAGCCACATAATTTCCTTTGTTGCTTCAGTTTATGCCACACATTCTGCCTCAGTTTTGGAATTTGTTGGAACTAATTTTTTGCATGAAATCTAGGAAACAACTCTTGATCCAAGACTCATAACATAACCTGAAGTAGACACCCCAATTTATTTATCTCCATCGAAGTCTGAATTAGGGTATCCAATCAAGATGAAGTCGCCCACCTATGTATACTTAAGTCCAAAGTCTTGAGTTCACTTCAAGTACTTAAGAAATATTTTTGCAACATACCAATGAACCTAACAAGGATTTTTCATAAACATGGAGAGGATTCCAACAAAAAATGAAGTGTCTAGTTTGGTAGTGGTCAAGTAGTCGAGAATTCCTACGAGTTGTCTATACTTCGTTGCATCCTCAAATTCTTTTCCTTCAGTGGATGTGAGCTTTAAGTTCCGTTCCATTGGAGTAGTCAAAGGATTACACTCAACCATGCCAAATCTATTCAACATATCTCCAATTTACTTCTTCTGCTAGAGGAATATAAACTTCAAATGTTGAGTTACTTCAATACCAAGATAGTAGTGAACATAGCCCAATTTGTTCATTTCAAAACCTTTCCTCTTTTCCTTCTTTATGGATGAAATGTAGCTCTTAGTTTTCCTTGTCATCAGAATATCATATACGTACACCACAATATATACAATTGTTTTTCCAAATTTCTTGACAAACAAAGTTGCATCATCAAGATCATAATGTTTGAAGTTGAGTTTTAGAAGATGCTCAGTTAACTTCTCATACCAGGCTCACGGTGCTTGCTTGAGGCCATACACGGATTTCACAAGCTTGCATACTTTGTGTTCCTGGCCCTTCACAATAAATTCCTCTGGTTGGGACATAAAAACACTATCTTTCAGATATCCATTCAAGAAAGCAGTTTTTACATCCATTTGATGGACTTTCCAACCGTTCTCAGATGCCAAGGCAAAGAGTGTCCGGATGGTAGCCCATTTTGCTATGGGGGGGGGATTCTCCTTATAGTCGACCCCTTCCTTTTGTGCAAAACCTTTTTCCAAAAGCCTGCCTTTGTGCTTGTCAAGTAAGCCATCTACTTTATACTTTTTCTTGAAGACCCACTTGCAGCCTATTGGTTTGGTTCCCAATGGAGGATCAAACAACTTCCAGGTGCCATTATTTATCAAGGCATCATATTATTTCTACATCACTTTTTTCCCTTCATCATGAGAAGCGACTTCTTTGAAGGAAGTTGGTTCGTAATCTGTAGACAAATTCAGTTCACAACATAAGAAAAAACCATATCAATTGGTGAATTAGGATTGTCTACATCACCTCTATTTTATTTAGTTGAGCTTCTTGTCCATGTATTTCCAACCTCGTCAGGACGACCGCTTTCAAGTGTATTTGTTAGAGATTTTGGAGGACCTTTCTGAGATGGCCCAAGCTACTTAGTTGACCGAGTTGGGGCTGAATCAAGATTTAGACTCCCAATTCTATCAATCACATCACTCAAAGTTTCATCAGTGGTTGGATCTTCATGCGGGGGAGAGAGTGCTTCAGAAGAAGATTCCACAGATTGATCCAGTATGGAACCCCCCCTTCAAGATGTGTAATATCATTATCAAACTATTGAAAATATTTTTCATATTCGAATCTATCCAAGCGATCAAGCTACCGCTCAACAACATTGTCAACCTTGGAATATTCAAGAAAGATCACATCTCTAAATATTATAAACTTCTTATTGACTCATCATAGAGACGGTATGCTTTGGAGGTATTTGAGTACCCCAAGAATATACACTTGTGACTCCTTGCACCGAGTTTGTTTCTCCGTTCCTTAGGTATCAGGGCGTAACAGGTTGAACCAAATACCTTGAGATGCCTCACCAAAGGAATGTGGCCATACCACATTTCATAGGTAGTCTTGTTCTTGATAACACGGGATGGGCACCTGTTATTTATATACACAACACATAGAACTGCATTGACCCAAGGCATCAGTTTAACATTCTTGAAAAGTATCATGGAGCATACCATATTTAATATTGTCATATTCATTCTTTCAGCTACTCTGTTTTGTTAGAGATTATAAGGAATGATTGTTTGATGTTTGATCCCATTCTGGCGAGGATAATTTTCAAATACATTTGAAGTGTATTTTTTTCTATTATTAGTTCGAATAGTGCCACTATGAGATTGTGCACCATTTTCAATCCATGCATGAAAGTTCTTGAATGTTTCAAAAGCATCAGATTTTTTCTTCAAAAAATAAACCCAACACATTCTGGTGTACTCATCAATAAATGTCATCATATATTTATTACCAATTGCAGAAGGAACAGGCATTATGCCACATAAATCAGAATTAATGAGTATAAATTTTCTATGTGCTCTAGAATGAGAATCATGAAAATATTGTTTGTTGTGCTTTCCTAAGATACAAACATCACATTGCTTAAGTTTACTAGGAATTGTAGGCAAACCAGTAACACCATTTTTCTTCAACAAACGAAGGTTTTCATAGTTCAAGTGTCCAAATCTAGCGTGCCATAAAATTCCTCCTGCCTCTAAAATTCCTCCTTCCTCTTCTTCTTCGACCATCTCTTCCTCTAGAAGAATCTTGTGCATGATTATTCTATTTTGTGCAAGGCACACATATTCTTCAGTAGACTTAGGCGTTGCCTTCTTCCCAAAATCCTTTTCTCTTTCAACAAACTTCTTCTCAAGGGCATCCAAGGAAATTTCCTTAAGGTTTCCACTTGCTTGCAATGACTCAAGATAATGTGAATAGGTGGGATATAGTTCCTTGACATAAGATATGAGAGGAATATTTATCTCAACAACAATGGCTTTTATATCATGCATAATGGATCTTAATTCTGACCCTAAGGCAAGAGGGTCATCATTTTTCAATTCAAGACTGGACAACTTAATCATCAATTCAACAACTTCAAGTTCAAAGTGTGAGCCATACAATTCCTTCAACTTCTTTAAAACTTCAAAGGAATTTGAAGATGGAAAAATATGTCAACTCACATCTTCATCTATTGACGCTGCAATCAAGGCATAGGCCTTGTTGTTCTTGTTTTCACAAATGGCAAGATCCTTATCTGAAGTGGGATTTTCAGGTGAATTATCTCCTTCTCCTTTAAAAACCCCTTTCCACAACTAATTGAAGATGTGGGTGTTTTTTGTCTTCCGGGACCACTCAGGATAGTTCTATGTTCTAGAAAGAACTACTCCCACAATGGAGATGAGTGAATGCATTATAAAATTTAAACTCGACCCAAAATACTTGCAATAAAACTGACGTGTCTCTGCAACTGATTAATTGGCATACAATTATATCTTCAAAAAATTGCAAGCTCTCAAATATATCTTCAAATATATACTATCATATAGTACCATACCACTCACACCTCCTTCAAACAAAACTCGCCTCCTTCAAAAAATACACTACTCACTCCTTTAAAAATACACCATTCACACCTTCAAAAAAATACACCATTAACCCACGTGGGTTTGGCCGAACGGTAGGCGTCTCGCATCGTAAGGCGTTCGTCTTGCAACATAGGGGCATCTCAGCCTAGGTTCGAATCCTCATTTACCCAGGGGCGGTTGCTACGGGTGACAGCTGCTCTCCAACAGTTATACGGTGGTTGCGAGATTCGTTCTCGGGTGGCGTTGAATTCAACTCACCTTGTCTCCAATTCTGCTGTACAAAAAAAAAAAAAAACACACCATTCAGATTTGAGGTAAAAGATTCGAGCACGGTGCATCACAACTTTTGACCTAAGAGCACAGAAAGGGATAAAGTGGGAATTATGCTACATTTTGTGTGTTACCAATCAACCCACTAGATCCATGTACAATAAGCCCTATCAAGGAGGGCGCCCTATCCACATCAACAAGAAAACTCCATGAATAAGGCTAATTATGATAATGTAGCCTTCAAAGACCCTCCAAGATTGGGTGCTCTCTCTCCAAGTGGGAGTGGAAGGTGAAGAGTTTAACCCCAAACCATCATCCAATACCATCAACTAACACTTTATGGTCTTAAAAAGGGACATAAAACATTATAAAACATCACTTATGAGTCTTTAATTATCCCACCATTTATAATGACCATACTTCCTCTTAAAAACTCTATGCGCCCTTTAAAAACTTTAATGGACATGGCTTCACGATTTATATAATACGGGTCTTCAAAAATGGTTAAGGTATAGGCAGCGAAAAATTATTTCACACCATAAAGGAAACTTCTACCTAATTCAAACAAATGAGTTGACTTTTGTTGAAATCAAAATATGGTTTGTTGAAATCACAATATGGTTGATGAAATTAGAATTTGTTGTACATACAAGTCGCTTCAACACCAGAGACTTGACTTTAACACTCAACTCAAGCAAACTTTGGAAAAACACTCACGACCGCCATTTAACTTTTGGAGGACGCCATTGCAAAGCTCGAAAGCCTTCCCAATGCCGATACCAATCTCACCCTCTTGGAAGTTTTGAATGACATTGGCAGAAATTATTTTCCAGTCCCGGCTTGTCCATCAAGGTCGATATCTACTTCACCAAGGCTCTGCTCATTAAACACAGAGCCCAAAAACAACAACCCAAACCTTCTTCTAATCTCAAAGAAGAGGAAAACGACAAGAGATAGTCTGAAAACTCCAAATAAACCGCAACTAGCGAACCGTCTGCCTCCTCATACGAAGATTGGTAGGCTATAGCAGATCAAACTCCAGAACCAACAAATCATTCACAAATGACTGTAGAAGTATCAAAACCCTCTCTAAACAATCAGTCTCGAAATTCTAAGCAATGGGGAAGGGGAGTGTACACTTATGGAAAAAATTCTCTTTACAGTGACTCACCAACGCAGATAATTGCACCGAGAGATCTTGGGTTGCGACTTCACAAGTAAGGAGACACCAACGCATGGCAACAAAAAAACAGTGCACACAGATATTTGAAATTCAAGAGGAATCTGAAACGAAATTTGAGTGGGAGAAGATAACTGTATGCATTCAACAGACATAGGACAAAGAAGAGAATCAAGGGAAAAAAAAAAATTAAAGGGAGAGAGGCAGAGGACAAAGAATAATAGCAAATGGCAGGAGTTAAAAAAAAAACAACTAATTTTGGGAGTTGGCTCTGATACCATGTCAGGGTAACTCCACAAACGAACTTGTTTATTTCATTAGCCATATAATTAATTTATACATGAGCTGAGAGACTCTTGGGATTCCAATTCCAAGGTATCTTGGTTTTCCCAAATGCATAACTGAAAATATTTATTTACAATAATCCTTTTGGATTAGGTGTCAAAACTTAAAAAAAAAAAATTTAAAAGTTTTCAAATAAAATGTGCAAGATGAAAAAAAAGGTGATGTTCAGAACTATAATATTTGAGTGATTTTACCCTACCAACTTCAAGCAATCATAAAGTAGAACCATGGAAATAGAGAAAATAAACTTACAAGTTCCTGAACCAATGGAAGAGATATTCTCTGTCCCAAAAGACTCAATTGATCGAGTGTAATGTTATTGCCTACAATTTGTTTATGATGTCAACATCCCTCAATTTGTTGAAGAAAAAATGATGGCACCTAGTTATAATTGTATGAGGTAGCTGAGTCTAGATTTGTCATAATTAAAATGAAAATTACATGTCGAGGTACTTGATCAAGAATCCTTGAGATGGTATTCCAAGCTTCACTTGTCAAAGTATCACAATCATCGACTATAAACACTCTAATGAGATGGGGATGAAGAGAGAATCATTTTATCCAAGAGGCTGGAAATATTATCAAGATCCAAGTTGCCAACATAACTAATTTCCTTACATCTGAGCTCTCTCCATTGATCTGTGCTATACATGCACTGCATGCCCCACAGGGCCTAAGCTACTCTGGAGAATGACAGTTTAAAGTTGCTGCAAATATTCTTGCACATGAGGTTTTTCCTGTACCATGAGAACCATAGAATGCATAGATCAACTCGATTTTCCCTCTTAGTATAACATTGTTCAGAGTCCACACGAACAAATTTTTCCCCACCAACTCCTTGAAAGTCTTTAGTGCATATTTTTGAGTCAAGCTCCTGTTCCTGTCTTCATGCCTACAATTTTTTTTATGATGTCAACAACCCTCAATTTTTTGAAGAAAAATTTATGGCACCTGGTTATAATTGTATGAGGTAGCTGATCCAGATTTGTCATAATAAGAACGAAAACTGCCTGTCAAGGCACTTGATCAAGAATCCTTGAGATGGTATTCCAAGCTTCTCTTGTCAAAGTATCACAATCATCCACTACAAACAATTTTTAATGAGATGGGGATGAAGAGAGAATCATTTTATGCAAGAGGATGGAAATATTATCAAGATCCAAGTTGCCAACATAACTAATTTCCTTACATATGAGCTCTCTCCATTGATATACATGCACTTCATGCCACACAGGGCCTAAGTTGCTATGCATAATGGTGTCCAATAGGATATTATCTCTCAAATACCCTGAACATTGTTATAAAAATAACTCCAGAAAGGAAAAATCTCAAATCAAACTGCCAGCTAGCAATAACGAGTGAATGATATCCCATATGACTAACACTGATAGTATTAACCACACATATATACTGAACACTGTTTTTTTTTTCCACGCATCTGCTCACTATCAAAGCTTAAGAAAAAATATATAATGATGTCAGGACATTACTCAGTGGTCACATACTCATCAGGTCTCACATAAAATACACCAAAGTTTAAAATGATATTGACAAGGAAAGATGTTCAAAAACTCATTTCCAACAATTGAAGAATGCTTTGGCATCATCTTCTAAGATGTCTTTTTCAGAAGGTATCAATACATTTCAAATTCCAAATCTGCCGAAACTCTTCACGACTTCCATTATAGTTGGTTTTTGGGCCATGTCTTGGTGAACTTTGAAAGCTTGATGGCATAATGCCTTGTAAACTTAGTTTTTGACCACAACCACTAGTTCCAAGTCAGTCGGCCCGCTAAAAAATGATGGAAGGCCTTAAATATACTTTGGGGGTGCATTTGGGGTTGTAAAATGTGCACACTAGTCATGATCTAAATGTCCCCTTTGGTACCTCAAGGTGCTAGAATGGTCCATGAGAAAGAAACCTCTTAAAATTGCAGCCCTTGTAGCAGTATTCTTAAGAGCTATGACTAGTAACAATATTGATAATATTGGTTTTCAAAGACGGTGCAGAGCACTGCAACATTATTTGAATGTCAATTTTTGTCATAATTCAGAGGCTATTATATACATGCACTGCATGCCCCACATGGCCTAAGCTTCTCTGGAGAATGATGTCAAATAGGATGTAATCTCTCAAATACCCAAAACATTGTTATAAAAATAACTCTAAGAAAGGAAAAATCTCAAATCAAACTGCTAGCTAGCGATAACTAGTGAATGATATCCCACAGGAATAACATTGATAGTATTAACCACACATATATACTGAACACTTTTTTTTTTTCCAGGCATCTGCTCACTATGAAAGCTTAAGAAAAAATATACAATGATGTGCCTAAAATTTTGAACATTGCATATAGAGTGCACCCCTGTCAGGACATTACTTAATGATCACATACTCATCAGGTCTCACATAATATACACCAAAGTTTAAAATGATATTGAAAAGGAAATATGTTCGAAAAAGCATTTCCAACAATTGAAGAATTGATTTGGAATCATCTTCTAAGATGTCTTTTTCAGAAGGTATCAGTACATTTCACATTTAAAATCTGCCAAAACTCTTCACAACTTCCATTATAGTTGGTTTTTCGGCCATGCCTTGGTGAAATTTGAAAGCTTGATGGCATAATGCCTTGTAAACTCAGTTTCTGACCACAACCATTAGTTCCAAGTTAGTTGGCCCACTAAAAAATGATGGAAGGCCTTAAAGAGACTTTGGGGGTGGGATTGGGGTTGTAAAATGTGCACACTAGTCATGATCCAAATGCCCCCTTTGGTACCTCAAGGTGTTGGAATGGCTCATGAGAAATAAACCTCTTAACATTTGCATTCAAAATTTTTATTTCATTATTTTTCATCATTAAATTTATTAACAATATTTATCTCAACAAACTTAGGTAACTAAGCAAATTTTAAAATTAAAATGACCAGTTAAATATCCAACATGTTTAGCATATATAAAATTATAATATTTATATTAGATGTATTTACATATTATTCATAAAATTAATCATATGTTCTATATATTTTCCTTGGCTTCACACGACTGGAACCAGCCTAGATCCATCTAACTCCGGATCTATCATGCGCCTAGAGGTATCAAATCTCTTGAGGTGCAAACCTTTCCTCAAGTTTTGCACTCAAAAAATAGGTTTGCACCTCTAGAGATTTGATCCCTCTCGGCGCATGATAGATCCGGAGTTAGATGGATCTAGGCTGGTAGCAATATTTTCAGGAGATATAACTAGTTACATTATTGATATTATTGATTTTCAAAGACGATGCAGAACACTGCAACATTATTTTAATGTCATTTTTATTTTTATTTTGTCATAATTCAGACGCTATTGTAAGGGTTTGAAAGTTCCATGATAGCATGGCCTTTATGAGATAAATACAAGCTAGCGTACATTGACTAATACACTTCAACCCAAAACCAGGGTATGCAAGCATCTATATTGTACACTTTCATAAGCAAAAGTTACATGCTTGAGATACTCTTTGGGAGCCCATTTCTGCGGATATGCTGAAAGTCATTATATTTCCTGGGAGGGTTTCTAAAGTCATATTTTTTTAATGCATTAATCTATTCTTTGCAAAACCAATATATCTAAGCATCTCTCTTAGAGTTTTATAAGAAAAAGTTACATTTTTTGGGAACCCATTTCTGGATATGCTAAAAGCAATTATATTGGTTTCTAAAATCATATTTTTAATGCATTAACTTATCATTTGCAAAATATAATGTAATTTTACTGAAAAACTTTCATTCTTAAAAATACACAGACAACCACTAAAAAGAGTTTCCCACCCAAAGTTTTTGAACAAGACAAAATCCCATAGTTCTCACTGCAACTCTTAATAGCAACTTTTTTGGATGCATAGCTCTTGAGAAATGAAGGCATCCTGACTGAATAACTGATTATAAACTGACCTCTATCCTCAAAATTTGTACAATCTTGAGACTTAAACTGCATACTTCTCCTACTACATGGGGTGACATGGAAAGATATAACAAGAATACCCATTGCAACAAAGGCCGGTCTTAGGCCTGTATGATGTTGATTAATTTTTCTGTTTGTAAATATGGTTGTTTACATTTCATGGATGTTGAATATTTGAGTGATATATAAGCTTTGATACCATCCTAAAAAGGAAAAAAACGATGACAATGTAGAAAGTGCAGAAAATCCACATAGATTCAACTGATTTTGTAATATGCTAAAACAAAATACTTGAATCTATTCTACAAATTGTGGAAACCAATTACGATCGCATAATCACATGAAGAAGAAAGAGAAAGAATTTCAATCGCACAACACAAATATTTATATGGGGCAAGCCTCAGCTAAAAACCCCACTATCTGCATATTGCATAAAGCCAAGAACATGAAACAATACAATGCTTCTCTCAAACTTGAGATATATCTGCACTATCTTTGACTGTCTCACTCTACCAACTTGTGCACAAGCTTCACTTGGAACACCTTTCTCTCACAAGCTCCACGCACAAACTTGTGCTTCCTATTGCTTGGTCTCACCAACTCGTGCTCACCAAAACAATGATTAAACTTGTGCCTTAATTCCTCCTTTTAAAGGAAATTCAAATGGTTAAAATTAGTGAGTTCTCTAATTAAGGAATGATTTATTTTAGGCCTTCTTCTGACTACATGCACCACCTGTACAATTTAGATGATTATATAACTGATAGTACACTTCCCTTTAATTCCAATCTCAACTGGCTCTTCCTCAGAACTGACATGCAACAATTACTTATAGCAAATTATTGGTTATTTGATTGATGACTTCATGTGAATTAAACCAGGTTTAATTCACTGGACCTCTCACTAGTTCCTCTATCAGTTAGAACTAGTTAAACTGATTTCAACTCAAATAATAAAGTTAAATAATTACAACTAAAAATAAACTGTAACTGGACCTCCTAAAACTTAGAGTAAACTCTACATGCCTCCAGTTTGACCCCCAGTTCGAATTGACTAAGCTAACTAAGTCTTCCTAACTCAGTTAACTTGTACAAGTTGTCATGTGATGTGGAATTGCAATTTCCTTCTAATTTAATTAAGGGAAAATTAAATTAAAATCCATTTTAATGCCAATTTTTAATATTTCTTGTTGCAAATTTCAACACTCCCTCTCAACAAAAAATGAATTCAACTCTATCCCAATTTGGTATCTTTGGAATGTTCTGCATGCAATACTTCTGCATGCTACTACAACTTCTAAAAATGAAAAGCATCCAAATTGAATCAATATGATGCATCTGTCACGACAGTCTCTGACTGGTACTAGCTACTACACTGTCAATTGAAAAATATGTGTTGCAATTGACCCTGCATTGTTCCATCTGCACTACAAGCAACTCTGCTCTGTGCTCCCCAGAATCTGACTGCTGCTAATCTCTGCATCTATCACTCTGACACCTGACTGCGTCAACCATCACTGATCCATCATGCTACTATGTATTGTGGGCTCCCATAGCAAGGTAATGATCCATGAGACAAACCATCTCAATGGACCCTGCCCAAATTTCTACACTCTTGGGACTATGACTTTACATCGCCCCACCTCTCACCTGGAGGTATGGCTGCATGTACTCCTTCTGCCCACTTGGCTCGAAATTTCCCCTATTTGGAGGTCTATGCTTGAGTGGATGCCTCCACTTGCTCTCATCTCTGATTCTCTAATTGTGGTTGCTACACAAATTTTTGAGGCTTCTTCTGAGGCTGCACGTTGAAAGGTAATTCATGCTCCCTCTCAACCACCGAGTCTATAACCTTTGTCTTGCTCCTCAAATATTTGCATGTATTTGCTACCTCAAGTGCATACAAGTTCTTGAATCACACACCGATCTGTTTCATCTATCTTGTGGCAATGTGTCTAAGGAAAACCTTCCCTTTTTTAAATATCACATCGCCTGGGCATTCTGGAAACTCAGGTCCGCGCTATAATTTTCTTGCTTTCACAAAATTTTCTAAAAAAAGCGTTGGTTTTAAATCAACGATATCTCCCTCATCCGAACTTCGATTCGGCCGATTTTTTTTTTCGATATTTATTCACAAAGAATCCATATATACTATTTTTTTTTTTAAATTTGTATCAAAAATTTTAGATCTTCTCTGCAAACTCTCAGCCCAAAAATTTTCTATGATACCGTAGAAAATCCACATAGATTCAACTAATATTGTAATATTCTAAAAAAAAATACTTGTATCTGTTCTACAAATTGCGGAAACCAATTACCATCACATAATCATATGAAAAAGAAAGAGAAACAATTTCAATCGCACAACACAAAGATTTATCTGGGGAAAGCCTCAACTAAAAACCTCGCTATCTGTATATTGCATAAAGTCAAGTACATGAAACAATACAATGATTCTCGCAGGCTTGAGATCTCTCTACACCATCTCTAACTGTCTCACTCTACCAACCTTTGCACAAGCTTTTGTTGGCACACATTTCTGTCACAAGCTCTACACACAAACTTGTGCTTCCTATTGCTTGGTCTCACCAACTCATGCTCACTGTTGTCCTTTATAGACAGTTCTAGGCCAAGGAACTCTGTCAAAGCATCTAAAAATATTGTTTGGTTTTGTTTGGATGACCAATATTATAAACTGTTAAACAAATTAGAGTCTTGATTACTTTTGATTTAATAAAAGGGCTGATTCCTCACCTTTAACAGAGTTAAGCTTTAATTTCTTTTGGAAATGTGAAATTTAAGATAATATATATGCTTGATTAAACATTCAAACTAAACATTTAACTTGTCATACATAGATTATGCCTATAAAATCCTTTTACAA
Source organism: Pinus albicaulis (assembly GCA_034641835.2). NCBI lineage: Eukaryota > Viridiplantae > Streptophyta > Pinopsida > Pinales > Pinaceae > Pinus > Pinus albicaulis. Next base: position 79,610,167 of record CM076571.1, on the reverse strand, counting down.
CCAAATAAAGCACATTTAAGGTAACATGAAGCAACAATTAATTCATGTAGAGGAATTAGCTAAAACAAACAATTTTAGTCAATTAAGCTTTGTAATTGATTATAACTTTTAAGGGGATTTCAAAAATATTAATACTTAATATTTTATTACCCAAATTTCCCATTAAGTTTAAACATGTGAAAAAATAAATAAAAATGGAACAATTAAAAAACTGGAAAAACTCATAGGAAACACAATCTGCTGCAAAATGAGTCTGTAATCCTTCTATTAATCTTCAGAAATATTTCAGGGAATTACAATCGTATTCATAAGCTTATCACAAGGGTTCAACCCTTCATACTTAGATTTACATAGTACTTATAGGTTTTCTTGAAAATATCTAGACTTAAGGTCAAAATTTATTACAAAATATCCAATCCAAATTATTTTGATTTTTTTACAAAACTAGAACTAGAAGATAGGAAATCTAAACTAAATTGACATATTGCACATGATTTGAGGAAAATCGCTAATGGATGGAGCTGAAAAGTTGTTGTTCTATTTTCGGTTCCTGGAATTCTCTCCTTTGTTACTGAAACATCTGCTCCCTTGTCAACTGATTAGCTCACACAATTTGTCCCATCTTTCCTAACTAGGAATAGAAAATTTTACTAGCTTTCTATACACTTCACCGACTTTCGTATACTTCTCAAATGTTGGTTTAGTTATGAATAAATGTTTTAACTCATGTTGAATTAGTAAATCATAACTCAAACCCTCCATGAAATATTTACCAGTGATGGTCCCATTAATCTTTGAAAATTTGGCCTTATCTACTGCTATGTCATGTAGTCTATGCTGATACACTTCAAGAGGAATTAGCTTATCACCAATGCCTTGCAGACCCGGGAGTCCTTTTTGGTGTAAAATTTTAAATTTTCTGTGAAAATTTTAATTTGCACTTCCAGATTATGACACTTATTTTCTAGCTGAAGCATTAAGTTTCTTTTGGTCAACACTTTTCTCACCTCCAAGATAGTTTCATTTCTATCTTCAATAACACATTCTTCAAGCTCTTCTTTTGTTTTTGAGTTTAAGACTTTGATTATCCTGGTATCATCTCTTGATTTGTGATCCAGGTCTCTCTTTAGCTCTGCCACTACTTCCTTTGACTTCTGCAACAATTTTTCTTGTTCAAAAATTATTTCTATAGAAGGCCACAACTCAGTCATAGATTCATTGATATCTAACCATATACTTTCCTTTGCTTGAGCAATGGTTTGAGCCATTACTGATTCACTTTCATATGTAGCTATTTTTTTTGTTAACTTAAAGTTTTTTTGTATTTATGCTATATATGCATTATGAATATTCAATTTTTGTTCCTATAATTTATGTAATTGCAAACTGAGTTTTTCAATTTTTTGACCTTTGAGTGTCAAGTATCCCATGGCTTTAGATAAATCTGTTGCCACATCACCTGACTGTGTGTCTGCTAGAATAGTTGATGTTTTTTATGTTCCTACTGTCGAAGTACCTGCAATAAAATTTTATGCTATAGGAATAGCTACTGAAACACTTAGTTGTTGTTCCTTTTCTTTTAATAATGTTTCCATTTCAGCTTTCATTTTCTATATTTGGAGGTTTTGTTCAATTATAATTTTGAACATGTTTTTTTTGTCTACCTCCAAATGTCCAACTTCTTTGGCTTGTAGATGTTTTGTGGTTTGAAGCTTCAGCTGCTTCCTCAATGCCTAGATATCAGTGTTTTTACTTTTTATCATTTCTTTTGTCGTTTTGACATCACAAGGATTATATCCTAACTTTACCAGAAGATCCTCCAATGGTTTTATCTTGGTATCTTTGGCCAGAGAAGACATCTTCTCCATCTTCAAATGTGAATGAATATTGTTCAGCGAGGCCCGTAATTTTGATGCTGTTGTTCTCACTAAAAATGATCACTTAGCCATTTTAATCTGTTATCACTAAAAAATGATCACTTAGCCATTTGTAACGAAGTGGATCAAAATACACCATGTAAGACCAATTTTACCATAGTAAAATTGTTTCCACTATAGGAAATAATTTGATAAACCATATTTTATTAAATTTTTTTCTAATTAAAACAAGAAACCCCATAAGGAATAATTAAATAAATCATTATTTATTTTATTTTCCTCTAGGAATAATTAATTAAATCACTATTTAGTTAATATTCTTTGTCACGTTTGACCCAATCATGAGAAATAGTTAAATAAATCATTGTTTATTTGATTTATCTCTAGGAATAATTAATTAAATCATTATTTAGTTAATATTCCTTGTCAAATTTGACTAAATCACCCACGAATGATTAAACAAATCATTATTTGTTTATTATTCCTTAACCACTTCCTTGAAATAATAAATAATCATTTGTTTGTTTATTATTTCTAAATAAATGTATTTAACCAATTTAAATATTTTTTCCCTCCAAAACATATAATAAAATCTTCCAAGCGGTTAGATCTAGATTGTGGTTAATAATATTTTATTATTTTCCATTTTCGAGAATAACCAAATATTTTGTTATAAATAAGAGAGTTTTCCATCCATTTCTCACCATGATCATTGACATCGTCGTTATTATTTTCTTTTTTCCATTGATCTCTCATCTGAGTTCAACACATACTTTTGGGTTTCACACATCAAAGAGAGAGAAAGATCCAGAAAACTAAAGGACAAAAGACAACCAAAGGACCCATCCCATTTGAGGGGGACCTCTAGCCATAATATGAGTCTCCTTCACTAGATGTACCATAGTAATCATAATATTATTCATTCTTTCAAATTTCTTTGTCCATGGTTTGGGGTTTTACATTAGTTAATCTTTTTGCTATTTAATATCTTTTACTGCACAAATCTATTATTTTGTAGGTTTCTTCTAACTTTCTGTTGCATATATGAAGAATTATATGACCATATCTGTTGTCAGGGCCATTAATCACTTGTGGCTTAAGTGAAGCCTTTTTGGTACACCTACTAGAAAACTTCACACTAACAACTGGCGACTCCATTGGATTTTTAATTACATTTGTCGTCAATAAATGACGACTCCACTGGGTTTTAAGTTACATTTGTCGTCAACAAATGGCGACTCCACTGGTGTAATTCAGATTCCTGGGTGATCAAAAACTTCAGCAATCAGGACTTTTCTTCAACTCGTTTTTAGTCTCTTGATATTTCTTTTCAGCTTTTATGCCCTTATTTAGTTACAATTCCAAGTTATGATAATTTTCTAGTGTTTTCAACCATAATCCCGCGTTTTCACCTCCAGATCGCACTTTTTGGCCCAAAAACTGCGCTATCCTCCTGTTTCAGGTAAGAACTTGCAATTCAAAAAAAAAAATTGGGATTTTTTTTTGAAAATTTCAGGGTTTGTCGAGAGCATTGTTTTGGGTTTTTTTGACCTTTGTTTCAACTTGTCTTAGGCATGGATATGCTCAGTTTGTCTCTTTGAAGAAAAACAATCCCCCTAGGATTTCAATATAGTTCCACCTTTTTAGGAGGAGTTCAGCTGAGTAGATAGTTGTTGAGTCAAATTATATGCTTATAATTTGCCAATCATGAATTGTCAACCCAGGAAGGTAAACTAATGAAATGCAGTGCAAAGTATATGCAGGCTGATTAATTCAAGTGTTAATAAATTATACACACATCAACTAATGTTTCTTTCCTATGTCAATACTTGGCAGCAATGGCTATGGAGTGGCATATATCATCCCTCTACAAAACTTAGGATTGTTGATATTGATCATGAAAAGATAAATATCAAACAACAATCAACAACTCATGCTTCTTTGTTGTATCAATACTTTTGTAGCAATGGCTATGGAGTGGCATATATCATCCTTCTACATCACTTGAGTTTGCTGATATTGATGCAGGAAAAGATAAAAGATAAATCGTAATCAAGAATCCAACTTAAAGAGCATGAATCCAAACATTGATCAAATGAAAAGAACTCATTAATATAAAGAATTAAATCACTTAACCAATTAACAATTTGTTGAAGGAAATATAGAAAGAAAGCACTAGCTATATACATAAATTATTAAGGCATAAATAAAACAGGAATAAAACACACACACTATGTTGCAAGAGTTGTGAGCAAAGGGGGGCCTCCCTCACTCACAACTCCTTCAAAAGTCGAAGAAGCTGCTCATAAACATAAACAGAAAATAAACTATTTTATTAATCTGGAATTCACAGTCAAGTACAGTCTGATATCTTGCTATCAACAACAATCTCAACCCAACCCCCTTACAAAGCGAAATACATCTAATTTATACATTTCTCGAAGCTCATATTTGGCTTGAACAAAGTAGATCACTATTATAAGCCTAAAGCTAATGATATAACTACAAATTGATAAGTCTGTTAAGTCTAATCCATGACTGGAAGCATGGATTAGACGATTTCTGTTATGCAGCTGAAGTTGTTTCTCCATGTGGGCATGAGAGAATATCTGGAAGTTTGAGTGGTTGCAAAAGAGGATTCGGAATAATGAATAGGAAAACTTCCATATGCAGCAAATTCCCTTCAAAACCCATGTATTTACTCGATCTAGAGATGAGTGGAAGATGGACAACCATTAATCTCGCTGTAGGTAATTGAGACGGTTGCAGGAAATCTGGAACGTTTGCAGGAATCTCGGCTACATGAGCTATCTGCAAGAATTTCGGAACTGTTCAAATCTTAGCAAATATGCACACGAGTTCTAGACTAGTTAGAGTAATAATGCAATAAAGACATAGCTATATCAAAGAATACTCGAATTTAGATAAAATGACACTTCTTATGATAATTCAACATACCTTAGGCTTATGATACCCTTTTTAGCCAAAGCTAGATAACATAGCCAAACTAGGTATAATTAAAGAGAGAAAAGGGTTCAAAAATAAGGGAGGCAAGGTCTAGGATAGGTATAAAAAATGGGTAAAGTTCAGACTCAACATCTCCCCCACAACAAAACTCTTGCATGTCCCTATGCAAGCAAAACTGAGGCAGTCCCCAAACATAAAACCGAATGTTCTCCTGGGCTGCACTTACTGCAGCCAAATGATCTAGCTGGGCCCGACTAGATTCCGCTTGAATCTGTTCCCTGTATGCTTCATTCCTCCTTTTTAAGTGGTTGATCTGGGCCTGCTTCTTTTTCATGACGCGGGCTGCCTTCTCATGCCACTCTTCATGTTCTTTTTGCATCTTAAGGCTGTTTTCCTTCAGGGCCGCCTTCTCTGCTTTGAAGGCCCGTTCTAAGAGGGTAAGTTCCTTAATGGTCTCTTCCAGCATGTGTCGAGACTGTTTATTTGATGGAGTCACCTCTTCCTCATGATGCCCATGTCAGGATTGGGGCACACTCAAATCCTCCTGCGCTTTCACGGCTTCATTCTGACTTTCCTGCAGTGAAGGATCCTAAAATGACACAGCGTCCTTGTCAATGAATGTAGCAGGCTTGACCTTCTCCTTTCCCTTGGCTTGGCCACGAGACTCCTCTGTCTTCTTAGTAAACTTTTTGGCTAGTTTCCCTTATTTTGTTTTATCCTTAATGGCCAGCTGAGCAGCCTGGCTTCTAGTATATCGTCTATCAAGGGTAGAAGGCTTCTTCTGCTGGGAGCCTTCCACAATAGTTTCACTGGTCACCATAACTTCATCATCCCCATCATCTTCTTTCACCTTTGGTCCATGGGTCTATAGTTTCTTCTTCAGTTTCTCTGTGGGATTTTCCTCCCTGACTCCCGAGGAGTCAGAATCTCCAACATCCACAAAATGGTTTTCTATTAGAAAATCCTCCCATGACTTTTTCTGTCTCCACAGGACTTCCACCAGAATAATCTTCACCATCCGGTGATGGTAGAGGTTTTCCTCAATGTGGGCGACCCTCTCTTTCACAGACGTGGACATTTTGATCAATGAAATTTTAAAATAATAGGGAAAATTTAGGGGCTTGTCTTGGAACTGTCCAAGAAGCCTGATATGAAACAAGAATGCGAGGCCAAAGCGACCCTCACATGTAACATACTTCTGCATGAAAAACAACAACTGACAATATTTACTCCTTAAGAACTCTTGCAGAATCCCCTTACTCTAGTCGGAATTTGAGTGATCATTTTGCAGGAAAGATGTGCACATTTCTTTGTTGAAGCGGCGGTTTTTAAACCATCACTCTCCATCTTGCGGGATTCCACATGCCCGTGCCACCAAATCTTCTGTCAACCTGAATTGTATGTTTCCAACCTGTGCTTTATCCCCATTCAGGTTCAGGGAAAAATATTTTGTTACTTTAGAGTTATGGTCATTGAACCTCTGGAAGAAAGGCAACCATCCTGCCTTTTCTATTCTCACCTTGCTGCGAGGATCAACTTCAAGCAACACAAGGCTTTGCGGCTCGAATCGGACGAGGGCTCGGAGCTTAGACATGGAAGAGGAGGGAATGGACAGGTAAGTGAGGAAACAGACAGAGAAATTGAGGACAGAAGGAAAAGAGCGAATGCGGGTTGTGGGAATATAGTCTGAGACTTATGCAACAGTTTCGACAATGGAAGGGACTAAATAGGAAATACGGGGCTTTTTCGGCAGCAGGTCGTGATCATGATTTCCATCATGATCCAACCTGCAGAACAGACCTCGAAAGTACAACCACTGTTGGTGTGATGATAATAGGTCATGGAATTAATGCCACAAGGCTCACGACCACAAGGGTTACCAAAGCCTTAGTTATGCGTAATTTTAAAGATTAAAGCGTCATTATACCTTTACCTCGAGCATCTTATCACCAGTCGTACTTTACCGCTTACCTCCAACAGTCCTGTCCTCGATGACATAGCTTGCTCTTTGCAATGATAGCCTATCACATCAAACATATAATCCACGATCTTAACCAAATAATGACTATTAGTACTTTACTACATGATTTTGATCTAGTTTTCTGTTTAATGATTTTTCTTTTGTCTTTTCAAGAAATCCAGGTGTTGTTGTGCCTAACAGATGTTCTGTAGGAATTTAAAACTGATTGTCGAACGTTCTGCAAGAATTAAAACTAAAATTGTTGAACATTTTGCAGAAATATTGTTAAATATTCTTCAGGAATTGAACTGCAACTGATGAACATTCTGCAGGAATTGAAACAACTGTGAACATTCTTTAGAAAGTAAAAACTACAACTGTTGAACATTTTGTAGGAATTGAAGCTGAATCTACAGGAACCGCTTTCTCCACCCATTGTGTACATTTCATTGCACATGAATGAATGTGATGATGTCGAATGTGCAATGGCCTCGTTGGATTACCAACCATTGAGGTCAACTATTAACCAATGCGAGGTCCATCACCATTAATGAGAGTGAGGACCAAGGTACCCTGATGCATCCTATCAGGTGTGAATATATGAGTTGTTGTCGAACCCCCTATAGGATCCAGTAGTAAATAAGCCATGATGATTCTCCATTACCACTGGCAATATAGCCTGTCATTGGGGCATACAAGCTTCAAGGCATCACAAGGCTCTAATCCTGCACCCAGATAATTTGTTGATGTCGATGGGACAAAATTGTTGGAAGGAGGGCCTTAAGAAATCCCACATCAGTCCAACACAAGCAATCCATAGATTATTTGAGGAAAAACAAATTTTATTGAGAGGATCCAAAAGGATCTACTAACCTGTGTTTTTAACGAGCCCAGTGGAATTCCATGCTTGCCAGATTTCATTTTTAGAGAGTCTGAAATACTGAAAAAGAAGACTCTAAGGGGTTCCTTTTCCATAAATAGTCCATTGGGCCCGGAAAAAGGGATAAACCTATACCCAAAAGACATTCCTCTCATGGCTTATCGAACACGAGGAGGAACAGAGTGAGCTCATTGTATCAACAGGGAAATTAGGAAGAGAAAGTGGAAGGAAGGATCCCTTCCCTTACCATTTCCAGCTTTTTTTCTTCATAATTTCTTCCACAAATTCCTCCTTAGATTGGGGTTTTTGATATAGCTTGAGTTTGTGCCTATTCACCAAGAAGGTAACATTCTCATCATCAATATTTTTAATCCAAATAGATCCATTGTCGAGAGCTTTCTCAATCTCATAGGGGCCTAGCCAATGTGTATTAAATTTCCTCTTGAATTTTTTAAATTTAGAATCATACAACAATGCCTAGACTCCCTCTTTGAATTGCTTCTTCTTGATGTATCTGTCGTGCCATTTATCCCTTTGTTGTTGGATCAAATCAGTATGCTGAAAAGCATCCTCCCTAATCTCATCTAACTCATTGAGCTACAAGATTCTCTGTTGTTGTGCTTCATCAAGATTTATACCCAAATCTGACGCCATTCTAAAGGTTTTGATCTGAAATTCGATGGGCAACAGAACTTGTTTTCCATACACTAGTTCATACAGAGAGAAACCAGTGGTACCCCTCCATGTAATACGGTAAGCCCACAAGGCCTCAAGAAGTCTATTAGACCAATCCTTCTTGTGTAATTGCACTGTCTTGAAAGGATTGTTTCCAACACCTTGTTGGTTGATTCCACCTTCCCATTGGCCTATGGATGATAAGGGGTGGACTTACGGTGGGTAATCTGATATTTTTGCACCATTTCCTGCATAAGATTAGACACAAACTGAGCACCCTAATCAGTAAATATTTCCCTAGATACTCAAAATCTTACAAAAATATCAGAGAAAAGAAAATCTGCCACTGCTTTTTTCGTTGCTCTAGGTAGTGCTCTTGCCTCCACCCACTTTGTCACATAATCAGTACAGACCAAAATATACTTCTTAACTTTGGATGTAGGATTGATGGGACCTACAAAATCAAGAACCCACCTCTCGAATGGTTCTATAAGAACCTATGGTTACAAAGGCATTTCATTTGATTGTACAAGCCACCCCATTCTTTGGCAGCTATCACACTTCCGAACATACTCCTTTGCATCCTTGAAGAGATTAGGCCAATAATAACCCATGTGAAGGATCTTATAAGTTGTCCTCTTGTCTACAAATTGTGTTCCACAAGGTTCATCATGACAGGCTCTCAATATTTCATAGATCTTATCTTCTCTAACGCACCTGCAGATAATCAAATCAGGTCCAGTAAAAAAGAGATCTCCCCTAATCCAAGAATAATCAACACTTTTCCTAATGATTCTATTTTTTTGTTTAGATGAAAATTAAGGTGGTAAATTTCCTATAGCAAGATAATTGGCCATGTCTTCAAACCAAGGTGTTTTAACAGATATGTCAAACAAATTTTCATCTAGAAAGTCATCATTAATAGGAACATCCTCACCTGCATGGTTGAGCCTAGACAAGAAATCAACTACCTGATTTTCTTTCCCCTGTCTATCCAATACCGTGATGTCAAATTCCTGCAGCAGCAACAACCACCTAGTAATTCTGCCATTAGTGATTGGTTTATTCATAAGATAACAAATAACAGGGTGATCTGTGTGCACAAAAACTCCATAACCCTTAATGTAGTGTCTAAACTTGTTAATAGCATAAATCACAGCAAGGAATTCTTTTTTAGTTACCGTGTAATTCAGTTCTGCAGGAGTCAAGTTTTTACTAATAAGATAAATGGCATGGATTACAGGATCCTCCTTTTGACCCAATACTACTCCTATGGTTGAATCAGAGGCATCAGTGGAAATATGAAAAGGAAAATTCCAATCTGGGCCTCTTAAGACATGTGCTGAAGAAAGATTTTCCTTGAGTTTATCAAATGCAGCTTGACACTCATTATTCCAATAAAATTCAGATTCTTTGGTCAATAATTTAAACAATGGAGAGGCTACCTTTGTAAAGTTTTCAACAAACCTCCTATAGTAGCCTGCATGTCCAAGAAAACTACGAACTCCCTTTTTATTGGTTGGTGGAGGCAGCTTTACATTAACCTCAATCTTTGCTAGATCGACCTTAATTCCTGCAGCAGAAACATGATGACCCAAAACAATACCTTCAGTCATATTCATTAAACATTTTTCATTACTTAATGAAAGATTAGTTTCTCTACACCTCTGCAAAACATTTTCAAGATTATGTAAAGCTTCTTCAAAAGCATCACCCATAACTGTAAAATCATCCATATAAACCTCTACGCAATCATGCAAAAGATCAGAGAAAATACCAAGGACCACCCGTTGAAATGTGGCTGGTGTGTTGCATAGACCAAATGGTAATACTTTGTATGCATAGGTACCCCAGGAACATGTAAACATTGTCTTTTCCTAATCCTCAGGGGCTATCCTAATTTGATTGTATCCGTTGAATCCATATAGGAAGGAAAAGTATTTTATCCCTGCTAGATTATCCAGTACTTGGTCTATAAATGGTAAAGGAAATGATCTTTTAATGTAGCTTTGTTTAGTTCCCTGTAATCTACACACACTCCCCATTTACCATTTTTCTTGGGGACAATGACTAGTGGGGATACCCACTGGCTATCTGAGATAATATAGATGAATCCTACATTTAAAATTTTTTGTAACTCATATTTTACAATTTCCCTTAAAGCAGGGTTCATCCTCCTTTGTGGTTGTATCATAGGCCTAGCATTTTCTTCTATGTAAATGTGATGAATGCATGTGTTTGGGTGAATGCCCCTCATATTAGTATATTTACAAGCAAATTTATCTGAATTTTTTTTCAATGTTTGAATTAATTGTTGTTCTTGTTCATGAGTTAAGGTAGAATTAATGTTAAGAGATTTTTCAAGAAAAAATTCCACTACCTTACTCCCCCATTCAGACATTGAATATGCAGGAAATGAAGATAAGAGGGCTGAATGTAATTTAGAAGCTGAACTATGTTCATAAAAATCCTACAGATCAGTAATGATATCTTAATTATGACTAGACTGTCCTTCTAAATGCTGTGGGAAATCAGGATTAGAAATACAACAAATTATCAGATCTTCCTCATAATTTTCCTTAAGACTCATGGCTTGGGCTATTGTTAAAACTAGTTGGGTACCTTCCGAACCATGTTCTTCTTCTTCTTCAACCCAATGTGTGTTTTCTGATCTCAAGAGGGGTTTAGTGGGGGGATACAAGTTGATATGTTTTGTTTTAGCCCCATGAGTGATAGTCATGTTTCTAGATCTACACCCTATGTAGGCATCAGCTGTGGCTAGCCATGATCTCCGCAAGATCAATGGGTGCCCTCCCAAGCTAGTTTTAGGTTAAAGAACATAAAAATCTACAGGGTACTCCCAAGAATCCAATGAGATGACAATGTCTTCTAAAACCCCCTTTGGCTTTACCTTAGACCTATCTGCTAGTTCTAACATGGTAGGAATGGGTAATAAGTCAAAGGATCCTATATGAGATAAAGTTTCCATATTCATCACATTGATGGCTGCACCTAAATCAATAAAAGTGTTCTTTATGGGGTATCCATTGATGAAGGTGGTCACCACAGGGATTCTGGGATCCGCATATTTTTCAGTAACAAATCCAGTAGAAATTAAACTTGCAAGATTTCCACCTACTTGAATTGTTAAAGGTTCTTTCTTTTGTCTTCCTAGTTTCTTGGTACATAGTTCCCTCACTATTTTGGCATATATTGGGATGTCTTTTATTGCTTGTAGTAATGGGATCTTGATGCACATGTTTCTCAATTCAAACATAAGATCAAATTCAGATTGTTTCGTTTTAATTTCCATTTCCAAACTCTCTGGAAAAGGAGACTGGACTATATGAGATGAGGAAGGTTCTCGTGGCCTTTAGGTGGATAGTTTTGTTGGTTTAGGTGTGATTTCCTCTTCAGGTGTTTCTAAGGTATCTTCCCGTATAATCTCCTCAATTATTTCGAGTTGAGTCACCACCTTTCCCAACCTAAGCTTGATTTGCTGGATTTGCGCAGGTAATTCATGCAACTGTATAGGAACAAACATTTCCTGCATAATTCCTGTAACACAGAGTCAAAAACTTCCTGCTGCGGCTGAGGTGCAATACAGTAGGTAGGAAAAAGTGGGATAAGCGACCAATCTGATGTTGTGAGCAGATCAGACGGTTTTATTATTGGGGTTAGACACTGGTTGAGCAGGAAGCTGTGTGGGACGAGGTTGATTTGGTGGGGTAGTCAACTGGAGCTGTTGTTGTGGCTGTATGTAATATCCTGAATGGAAATAAAAAACAATATAAAGCACATATACAAAGACATACAAAAACTAAAGAGAGATCATAAGAAAAACATACAATATGGAGAACGCTAAGCCATTTTATTAACACTGAAAAATGGAATGAGTACAAAAGGTGATCAGAATGATGGCACCTTGGTGCAAGCATAGAAATACTCTCAGAAGATGACTCGGAATGGCTGCTCCCTCAATACTGCGTTATCTCCAGTGCTGCTGGTACTGCTACTGTGCTGCTGCTACTACTGGAATGAACTGACTCTTTGGGGCTGCTCCCCGCCTCGGAAAATCCTAAAACTTTGGGAATGGCCCCTCCACCCAATACCCAGAAAAGCCCAGAAATCTCTTCAGAAATGGCTGACCCCTGAAAATGACTCCCTTGAGGCACTACACTATCCCCAATGAGAAACGTTGGCCCTGAATGATCTGCTCCAAATAACGGCCTCCGACTCTACCAAAATACTAGAATAGGGAAGCGTTGACCCCTTTCCAACTCTCTCAGGCTGAATCTCGTGATAAACCCTCAATCTGGAACCACCTCCTTCCAAGACTGTGTCCTCCCTCTCACTGACTACGCTGTCCCTTCCAGTGAATGCTCCCAACTGTGGTTTTTGCAACGCTCTCTGAAAAAATAAGGATGGAACTCCTCACCCGAGCAGGCACTCGTAGTCCCTTGGGGCTAAGGTTGGGATCCCGCACAGACACACACAGTTTACTGAACATTACGTGCAGACTTTTCTCAACAGCAAGTGTGCTCAATGTCAAAAGACAAATAACAAAGATGCATAATCAGAATGAATCCAAAATGAGGAGACCCTCTCCGTTTTATGCTTGGAGAGCCTTGCTCTCACCTAGGCCCTACCAACAACTGCACTGTCTCCTTGAGCCACGCTGTCCATCTCTCTCTATGCTGGCTTGGTCCCACGCTACCTACGTTGTCCTTTTTCCCATCCTGCCACTTGACCACTAGGCCCCACGTTGCCAATTTTTCATGTCTCTCAAGTGACTTTAGGAAATAATTTTTATCCTAAGTGTGAGTTAAGTGTCCCTCTTCACCCACTTTATTTATAACTTAACTTTATTAAAGTAAAATAGTCAAAATTAATATTTCCAATTAGCTATTGCTAATTGGGAATATTGTAGTCCTCCCCAACAAAACGTTGCTTGTCCTTAGGCAACTGCAATGATGGATGTTGCAAATCTTCTCACTCTCCTAGGTGGCATCCTCATCTGGTAGATTCCTCCATCTCATCAGGTACTCCCTGACTATCTTGCTCTGCAACTGCCTCTCCCTAGTGTCAATAATGGCCTCCGGCTGTAGCACCAGATGCCTCTCATCATCGGTGGAAAAAAGCTCCTCTTTTGTAGTCACCAACTGTCATAGTGCCTTCTTCAGGCATGACACTTGAAAAATGTTATGAATCTTGCTACCAGTGGGCAACACCAACTCATATGCAACCTCCCCAACTTTGTGTGTCACCCTATATGGTCCATAAAAGCGAGGCTTGAGCTTTTCAACCCCCTTCTGCTTCAACATGGACTGTCGATATGGTTGCAAACGTAGGTAGACCAAATCCTCTACCTCGAACTGCCTCTCAACAAGTCCCCTATCGGCATACAACTTCTGTTGATTCTATGTTGTAGCCATGTTATCCTTAAGATCTCGGAGTATATCCTAAATCTCCTAGATCCAATCCTTGGCCTTAGGGGCCTTGCTAGCACCAAACATCACGTCAGCAAAAGATAAATCATGATACCTATATAATGCATAAAATGGAGACATACCGATGGACATATGATGAGTGTTGTTGTAGCAATACTCCCCCAAGTGCAACCATCACAACCATGCCTTCTGCTGCCTACTGACGTAGTTACGTAAGTATCCCTCCAGCCACTTGTTCACTATCTCTGTCTGCTCATCCGTCTGGGGGTGGTAACTAGTACTCAGTGTCAACTCAGTGCCCACCAAACGGAAAAGCTCCTGCCAAAACCTGCCCATGAAGCGGCTATCCTTGTCACTGACAATGGTTATTGGGAGACCATGTAATCTGAAAACATCCCTGAATAATAACTCTGCTACCTGTGCTGCAGTGTAATGTGCCGATATGGCAAAGAAGTGAGCATTTTTAGTCAATCAATCAAAGACTACAAATATGAAATCCTTGCCCTGTACAGTGGGAAACTCTATAATGAAATCCATCGAAATACTCTCCCATTTCCCCTCAGGTATTAGAAGAGGTTGCAATAACCCTGCCGGATGGTTCATCTCCCCCTTGTTACACTGGCAAACTTTGCACTCCCTGACGTGCTGGAGTACGTCCTCCTTGAGGCCCTTCCAAGAGAACCTCTCTCTGATGGCCCTATAGGTCTTGGTGAACCCCTGGTGGCATGATAATGGCGAGTCATGTGAGGCGTGCAATATCTTCTTCTTGAGCTAGGAGTTCTCAGTCAAGAAGATCCTATCCCTATAGTAGATCACCTCACCCATCACCCTGTACCTGTCATTTGTCACCTATCTGTCCAAAATCTCACAGGCAAAACGGTCCTTGGAGTAATCCACCAAAAGTTGAGCCCTCCAGTTCGTGTCCAAACTCATCAAGGACAATGCTACTGGTCTGCGTGAAAGTGCATCGACCACCACGTTGTTCTTCCCCTTGACATACTCGATGTCAAAATCATATGCCTGGATTTTTCTGACCCACTTCTGCTGCCTCTCCTACAATTGTTTCTGCTCTAGGAAGAATCAGAGGTTGTTGTGGTCTGTCCTCACTCTAAACCTGTTCCCCACCAGGTACTGCCAAAACTTGGCCAATGCATGCATGATGGCCAACATCTCCTTGTCGCATATAGCATACAACCTCTCATGTGGCAGTAGCTTCCGGCTCTCGAAAGCTATGGGATGGCCTCCCTGCATCAAAACTGCGCCTATCCCCTCCCCTGATGCATCACACTCCAGAACAAAGGGCTGTGTAAAATCTGGCAATGCCAAAATCGGACAGCTGCTCATCACCTCCTTGAGCCTGTCGAAAGCCCTCTGTGCTATATTAGTCCAACTGAATGCCCCCTTTTTGGTGAGATCTGTAAGGGGTGCTACAAGTTGGGAAAATCCCTTGAAGAATTTTCGGTAGTAGGTGCAGATACCCACAAATCCTCGAAGCTCCATCATATTCTTCGGCTCTGGCCAATCCCTGATGGCCCTGATCTCCTCCTCGTGGACCCTCACTCCATCCACCCCGATGATGTGCCCTAAATAGAGCATCTCTATCAATCCAAACTCGCACTTGGAGAGCTTAGCATAAAATTGCTGCTCCTCCAAGATGCGCAGTACAGCCTCTATATGTTGGAGGTACTCCTTCCATGTCCTGTTATAGATCAAGATGTCGTCAAAAAACACCAATATACACTTCCTCAAGTGACTGCAGAAGATGTGATTCATGCACGACTGGAATGTGGCCGTAGCATTGGTCAGCCCAAAGGGCATCACCAAGAACTCAAAATGGCTATAATGACACCTAAAAGTGTTCTTGGGAATGTCCTGCTCCCTCACGCAAATCTGATGGTACTCAGATCTCAAATCAATCTTTGAGAAGAACTTCGACCCTCTCATCTCATCCATCAACTCATCGATCCGTGGGATGGAGTACCGGTTCTTCATGGTCTTCTTGTTTAGGGCCCAGTAGTCAATGCACATCTTCAATGTGTCGTCCTTCCTCTTCACCAATACTACGGAAGAAGCAAAAGTGCTAGTGCTGGGGCAGATGTTTCCAAGGGCTAAGAGCTCATGGATGGCCCTCTCAATCTCATCCCAATAGGCCTTAGGATGCCTATAGGGTGTAGTGATGATAGCCTGGATGCCCTGCTCCAGCTCAATCGTGTGCTCAAACCCTCGATCTGGCAGCTGCCCTGGTGGTATCTCCCCAAAAACCGTAGCATACCTATCTAGGATGGTCTGTATATTTGGGTGTACGACCTTCCCTGTAGAACCTGCCTCTGACACATGAAACTCCACTGCCTACTCTATGTCCCCCTTCTGGAAGTTTGTCTCCATCCGGTGTGCTGAAACTATTTGTGGTGGGTAGATGTGCATACCCTGAATCTTCTCATGCCTCCCAGTCTTCTTATCCATCCACTTCATCTCCAAGGTCTCCCAATTAGTGGTGACGTTTCCCAGTGTGATCAAACACTTTACCCCCAGTATCACGTTGGTGTATGGGATGTCCACCATGAAGAAGTGATCTATCAGGGTGTACGTCCCCATCGTCACTGCCAAGGCTGGCACATACCTGGCACACTACATGGTCCGGTCCCCTGGAACCAGTACCGAAAACCCATCAAAGCTCTCCATCGGTATGCCCCTCCTCTCTATTAGCTGGGCATCAATGAAATTGTAGGTGGCCCCACTATCCACTAACACTGAAACACGTTGTCCCCATACTGTGCCTCAGACACTTAGTGTCAAGTACTTGGGAACTCCCTGCAAGGATGCAAGGGCTACCCTGATAAGTGCAAAAGCTGCACCTCCCGATCCCAGTGGTGGAGATGGCAGATGATCCCCTCTCTGTGCTATATTGCTGCCTCCTGCCTCTATCTCCTCATACTCCTCTTCTTCCCTACTACTGTCAGAGAAGACCTCGATGTAATGTGGCTTCCCCGCGGCACAACTGTGTCCTGGTGCCCATGGCTCCTAGCATGTGAAGCATATCCTCCTCCACTTCATATCTCTCCTGGCCTCATCATCCCCAGGCCCTATGCCCTGGTTCCCTTGGAGGTGGAACCCTCATGTCCTTCCCCTTCGGCTGGAATACCGGTCTCTGGGGAAAAGGAGCTCTAGTCCAGGGTAGTGCATCCTGCAAGTCCTGAGTCCTCCCAAGTACATCATGGAGTGTAGCTGGCCTCGTCGATCTGAATAATCCCCGTAGAGGCTTTTCCAATCCATCTATGAACATATAGATCATCCAGGCTGTGGATAGATCAAGCACCATCACGGAAAGTGTCAAGAACTCTGAGATGTATGTTTCTGGACTCTTGGTTTGCTTGAGCTTAGTCAACTCAACAAAGTTCTCCTCTGGATCCCTCCAATCGAATCACTCTATCGGCCTCCATGTGAATTCGGCGTATGTTGTCACTCTTGAGCACCCCAACCTAGCCATCCCGTGAAACCACTAGTCATGGGCCTCGCCCTCCAGGTGCAGCGCTGCCACCTTGATGGCCTATGGCTTTGCCATCTGGTTAAGCTGGAAATATATATCCAACTTCTCCACCCAAGCCTTCGTCGAACACTTGGATGATCCGTCAAATTTCGGTAGATAGAACCTGCCCACAGTGCGTTGTGCATCCCCGTCACGTGAGTGCATGTTCCCCCTATGATGGTTGCAGGGTCTGTTGTCCCGCTTGAGTTGAACGAAGTCATAGAATGCGAGGGCATCTCTGAACTCCTGACCGTAGCACTGGTACTCAACAAAGTAATCTCCCATGTGTGTCGGTTCTTGCTCCTATTGTGCTCTTTCCCCAGTGTCTGCGGCAAGAAATGTAGGCATCGTGGAATGGGGAGGTGAGTGTGATGCCATCTATTGTGCTGTGATGTGCTTCTGCAAATGATGGGATGTGCCCGAGCCCTCTCCGATATGGAAACCCCTTGGGGTCTCACGCTATCTAGACTCTGCCATGAAATTTTACCCCATCTCCTCTATTCGTCTCGACAAATCCTGCACTGATTTGAGGAGAAGTTCCTCGAAATCCTTCCCGACATCTCTTTCCTCTGCCATTGGTTCCTGTTCCTCTGTGTCCACTATTGGGACACTGTCACCTTTCCCAAAAGTGAGCTCTAACCTTCATTCTTGATCTCTGTACTTTCTCCCTTGGTAACAAATGTATGGTTTACCTGAAGGTTTCATAGAAAATCTGCTCCACAGGCTGAGCCAAGTCTATGAGCTCCGATACCACTGTTAGATCCCGAATGGAAATAAACAACAATATAAAGCACATAAACAAAGACATACATCAACTAGAGAGAGATCATAAGAAAAACAGAAAATATGGAGAATGCTGAGCCATTTTATTAATACTGAAAAATGGAATGAGGACAAAAGGTGATTAGAATGATGGCACCTTGGCTTGCACTAGGAAAGCGTAGAAATACTCTCAGAAGATGACTCGGAATGGCTGCTCCCTCAAGACTGTGTTATCTCCAGTGTTGTTGGTACTGCTACTGTACTGCTACTACTGCTGGAATGAACTGACTCTTTGGGGCTGCTCCCCACCACGGAAAATCCTGAAACTTTGGGAATGGCCTCTCCACCTAATACCCAAAAAAGCCCTGAAATCTCTCCAGAAATGGTTGACCCCTGAAAATGACTCCCTTGAGACACTACGCTATCCCCAATGAGAAACACTGGCCCTAAATGATCTGCTCCAAATAACGGCCTTCGACTCTACCAAAATACTAGAATAGGGAAGGGCTGACCCCTTTCCAACTCTCCTGGGCTGAATCCCTTGATAAACCCTCAATCCGAAACCACCTCCTTCCAAGACTGCATCCTCTCTCTCACTGGCTACGCTGTCCCTTCCAGTGAATGCTCCCAACTGTGGTTGCTGCAACTCTCTCCGACAAAATAAGGATGGAACTCCTCACCCGAGCACGCACTCGAAGTCCCTCGGGGCTGAGGTTGGGATCTCCGCACGGAGACACCCGGTGTAATGAATAGTACGTGCAGACTTTGCTCAACATCAAGCATGCTCAATTTCAAAAGAAAATAACAAAGACGCATAATAAAAGTGAATCCAAAATGAGGAGACCCTCTCCCTTTTATGCTTGGAGAGCCTTGCTCTCACCTATGCCCCACCAACAACTGTGTTGTCTCCTTGAGCCACGCAATCCATCTCTCTCTGTGCTGACTTGGTCCCATGCTGCCTACACTATCCCTTTTCCCACGCTGCCACTTGACCACTAGGTCCCATGTTTTCAATTAGTCATGTCTCTCAAGTGACTTAGGAAATACTTTTTATCCTAAGTGTGATTTAAGTGTCCCTCTTCACCCACTTTATTTGTAACTTAACTTTATTAAAGTAAAATAGTCAAAATTAATATTTCCAATTAGCTATTGCTAATTGGGAATATTACACTGTATCATTTGTTGCGGTGTGGGCTGTGAGTAAAAATTTTGAGTTGGGAAACTTTGTGTAATAGGATAAGAATATTTCCCCTGCCAAGGCTGTTGAGTAGGCCAAGGCTTCCAGGGCATTGGAACATTCCACATCTGATTTTCAGCATAAGGAAATTGAAAATTTGACTGTGACATACCTGCAGGACATCGCTGCCATGGCCTCTGAGGTGCCATTGCATAAAGTGCATTGACAGCTCCTTGATCTACTATATATGCTGCTTTAATTTTAGGAAGAGAAGGAAATTGATCAGTGGAATACTTAGCCTCACAATTTCCACATACCTCGATACGATCAGCAGGGCATTCCCTTAGAGCATGTTTCTTCCTGCATTTGGAGCATAGCACCTCCAAGGCTTTCTCCAGTTCATCTTGTTTCTCCTGTCTCTTCTTAGCCAATAAAACATCTAATTGTGAAGATAAAGTGCTAAGAATATCAGTTTTAAAATTTTCAAATAAATTACCCATTTCAGCTCTGGTTACTCCAACTCCGGCAACTGATTTGACAAGCTTGGAAGAAGGATCTCTTGGTCCTCCTCCAACCTTGGAATTTCCTCTTGAATATATTTTACAAAGCTCACATACATCATCATAACTCAGCTTCGATACATCACCTTCCCCCATTAGATTTAAGACCTCTAGATATTTTGGTCTGATTTCCCTAAGAAAAATGGTTATCTTGGTCTCTTTATCCAGTTGATTCATATTAGATATCTGCAAATTATATTGGAACCTTTCTACCAAATCTTGAAGACTCTCCCCTTCCTTTTGAGTCATCCCAAAAATCTCTTCTCTGAGGTCTCTGGTCTTACAATAGTCTTGGTACTTTCTCAGGATTACCTTCTTCATTTCATCCCAAGCTGAAATGGAATTTGACCCCAACCCCATAAACCACCTGAGAGCTGCATCCTTTAATGTAGCAGGAAACAACTTCATCTTCTAAGCATTGGAAGAATAGTCATAGCTCTGACACAACACATCAAATTTGAATAGGAAGGCATCTGGATCCTCGCTAGAAGTACCATGAAAATTAGGCAAGGTTGAGGGAGGAATGTTTTTCATCTGAGTAACTCCACCAGTCTCCTTAATAGGAAATTAAAATGTGACTAGTTTCTCCTCAGTCTCACTAGTGCCGTTTAGATGAGCCATATCAGTCCAAGAAAGAGTGGGACCTTGGAAGGCTATATATTCCTCAAAGTCAATGGTATGGAACTTTGGTTCTTTAACAGGGTTCACAAGGAACTCCTATTCTGGCTAACCACTGAGCAAAGATGTTGTATTTCTTGTAAGGGGAGACTTGAGATGGAAAGCAATGGAAGACTTTCCAACAGAGGGTTCTGCTGTTGAATTGTCAATATGCTTCAGACTGCAGACCTCTTGTCGGATTCTTCTTCCTTTACTAACTTGTTTCTTATAGACTTCCTTTTTCTTGCTAGTGCATTAATAAATGAAGTGGTGCTCACACCACCACGAAAAAATGTAGGAAATATTGGACCCTATTCATTTAATATTCAAACAAAATTAAAACTTATCAAACAATCCAGACAAAAATTTGGCGAGTGTCTAACCTCGCGTGGGCTTTGCCCTTCATCTTTGCATTTCGACTCCCCCAGTCCTGAAAAACAAAATCAACAAAATCAAACTAAAACACTTTCAGTATCATCCCTTAGCATCTCCCCGGTAACGACGCCAAAATGTTGAGTCAAATTATATGCTTATAATTTTTCAATCATGAATTGTCAACCCAGGAAGGTAAACTGATGAAATGCAATGAAAAGTATATGCAGGTTGATTACTTCAAGTGTTAATAAATTATACACACATCAACTAATGCTTCTTTCCTATGTCAATACTTGGCAGCAATGGGTATGGAGTGGCATATATCATCCCTCTAAAACACTTAGGATTGCTGGTATTGATCATGAAAAGATAAATATCAAACAACAATCAACAACTCATGCTTCCCTCCTGTATCAATACTTTGCATCAATGGCTATGGAGTGGCATATATCATCCCTCTACAACACTTGAGTTTGCTAATATTGATGCAAGAAAAGATAAAAGATAAATCGTAATCAAGAATCCAACTTAAAGAGCATCAATCCAAACATTGATCAAATGAAAAGAAATCATTAATATAAAGAATTAAATCACTTAACTAATTAATAGTTTGTTGCAGGAAATGCAAAAATAAAGCACTAGCTGTATACAGGAATTATTAAGGCATAAATAAAACAGGAATAAAACACACACACTATGCTACGGGAGTTGTGAGTAAATGGAGCCCTCCCTCACTCACAACTCCTCAAAAGTCGAAGAAGCTGCTTAGAAAGATAAACAAAACATAAAATATTTTATTAATCTGGAATTCACAGTCAAGTATAGTCTGATATCTTGCTATCAACAACAATCTCAGCCCAACCCCCTTACAAAGTGAAATACATCTAATTTATACATCTCTCGAAGCTCATATTTGGCTTGAACAAAGTAGATCACTATTCTAAGCCTACAACCAATGATACAGATACAAATTGACAAGTCTGTTAAGTCTAATCCATGACTGGAAGCATGGATTAGACGATTTTTGTTATGCGGCTGAAGCTATTTCTCCATGTGGGCACAAGAGAATATCTGGAGGTTTGAGTGGTTGCAAAAGAGGATTCAGAACAATGAATAGGACAACTTCCATATGCAGCACTTCAAAACCCATGTCTTTACTCGATTTGGAGATGAGCGGAACATGGTCAACCATTAATCTCGCTACAGGTAATTGAGACGGTTGCAGGAAATCAACGTATCTGCAGGAAATCTGGAACATCTACAGGAATCTTGGCTGCATGAGCTGTTTGTAGGAATTGTGGAACTTTTCGAATCTTAGCAAATCTGCTCATGAGTTCTAGACTAGTTAGAGTAGTACTGCAATAAAGACACAATGAGATCAAAGAATACTCGAATTTAGATCAAATGACACTTCTTATGTTAATTCGACATACCTTAGGCTTATGATACCCTTTTTATCCAAAACTAGATAACATAGCCAAACTAGGTATAATTGAAGAGCAAAAAGGGTTCAAAAATATGGGAGGCAAGGTCTAGGATAGGTATTAAAAATGGGTAAAGTTCAAACTCAATAGTAGTCTGAGATTTTCAGTTCTTTCAGCCTTTGTTTCAGGATCTAATCCATTTTTTTTCAGACCTTTAAGATAGATTATTTTAACATCCATAACTCCCTTTTGAGTTTTTCTTGGCCTTCCCCCTTAGGATCCCATTGTTTTCCCTAGGTTTTAAATCTTCTATCCTATCTTTTGCAGCTTTTTCCCCTCTAGTTTATTGTTGTTTTCTGCACCATTTTCAGCAGTATAGAGTCATTTGATCCCAGTCCCATAGAAATTAGATATTGTGACCCTTTTAGCGCGTTTTGATTTTCTTGTTTGCCTCTCTTGTATCCATTGTTTGAGAGCCTTGTTTGGGTGGTGTTTATGCTTAATTTACTGTTTATTTTACTGTCATTATTTCAATTTCATTTACAATTTTCAACATTTTATTTCAGAAACACCTTGGCATCATCATAAAACATGCTTAATTAACACATCCACAATACACACTTATTTTCACACGCTCAGACCTAAAGCGAACGAGAGCTTGGTTTAAGCCGCCAAGACAAGACTTAAACACACCACTTAATATAATATAACCCACATAGATTAAGACCACTTGGGCATCAGGGCCAAACAATCTTTGTAGTTAGTTGTAGGATCATTGAGATAAGATTATAATAACACCCATCAATCACATACATTGAGAAATAGAAATTTGAGTTAATAGGGAGCTTAAAATCCTTCACCATCCCGTGGTCAAAGTCGGAGTTCAACATAAACCTATTTCAGAGGGGGTTACGCTAGGACATCGTGCAAGAATTTCTCCTCGCGGCTACCCAACCCATGGTAGGGAATTCTGTGCGTTGTATGATTTACCAAGAAGCTCAAGACTCAACCACCCCTGTGGGACAAAGGTAACCTTAATGGCCAATCTTAGGAAAACTCCTTATACGACTGGCTATGGGAAGCATTTTTTTCTCTACCCTAACTTTCTTCGTGAAAGGCCATCTAAAACATTCGAATCTAGGACTTTTTGAGTATTTAGATTAGCTTTAGGATAGAGGTAATTTTTATTTTGATAAGACATGCTTTCATGGATTAGAGTAGGTCATATAATAGTTAGTTTACACTTGGCAGCACAACACTAGGAGTTTGCTTTTTGTTTGTTACTCTTTTGTTTCTACCATCCTTTAGTGTTTAGTGACATATTTGTCTTCACATCATTGCGCCCCAAAGATTTTTTTCACAGAGAATCCAAGGTCTCCATCCTCAGTTTCCGTTAGGACATATTTCTCCAACCCGTCAGGTTCGAAATAATCCTCCCTGTCCTCCATCGATTCCCTCTTACAACTTTGATTCTTCTGACTCATTGAGTTCTTCCTCTGATTCTGCATACTCTCATCGTCATATTGCCACCATGTTTGACACCAATGTAGGTGCATGACCCCAAGGTGGTATCCCGGGTCCCAACCTGGGCACTACCACTAGCGGAACCATTACGGCTACGGTCGCTGCCACTCCATTACTCCCCTTTATGGCTGGTCTAAGTCTCCAAAATTGTAACCAGTTAATCAACGATCCCATTCTACATGATGCTGGTTAGCCAACTATTCCAACCAAACTTCCTTATGAAATTCCTAAGTTTGAAGGAAATAGTGGAGAAGACCCCACCAATCACATTCGTTCCTTTCACATGTGGTGTTCATCAAACTCCATCACCGATGACTCCATATGTCTTCGATTATTCAAATCTACACTCATTGGAGATGTTGAAAAGTGGTATATTGACTAGCCCAGTGCATCTCATTCCACTTTTGTGACTCTTGCTAAAGCGTTTCTGTCATATTTCCAGTTACCCTTCTGTTATGATACCGGTACCGAATTGTTGATCGCTTTCCATCAAATTTCTGCGACTCACCTTTCTGACCATGTACAAAAATGGCGTAGAAGAAGGAGCATGTGTAGAGCTCATGCCTTCAATGACTGTGTCTATATGGATTGTTTTCTTAGAATGCTCTTAGCCCCAATCAGTAAAGATGTCACATCTCACTTTCCTCAGACCAAGGAAGAAGCTCTCCAGATAACTTTAAAATATGACTTGATTTATAACCATTTAGGTTATGTTTATACAATTTACCATACCTTCCTAGACCTGGTTGTGCCACTGCACTGGGGACATCTCATGCCACCGATAGTATTGTTGGATCCCTTTCACACCCATCACCATATCTTCCTCCTTAGACGTGTTACGATCACCCTTAGGAGGGGAACACTTCCTTCAACACTTATCCCCCTCCTCCAAGAAACTTGTATCTCGGTCAAAGTATGTCTTATGCATTTTCCCAACAACAACAATGGATGCGATGGCCAGCTATTGCTAAACCTGTTTACTAGAATGTTTCCTGATATCCTTATTATCCTTATGCACTGCAAAGCACTCCATCCCCTCCGGCATTAGCGCCTCAATGTCCCATGCCTTCTCAATCTATGCCACAATAACCACCTCCTCCTCAAGTTCAAGTGTATGCTCAACAAAGCGTGAATAATCCCCTTAGTTCAAAGAAAAATAATAAGGGGAAAGGAAACCAGAACCAACAACCATGGGGTAACCAGGGCCACCAAGGTACTCAACCGAATGCACCCTAGAGAACCAACTAAGTACCACAACCCAACACCAGGGTGATCAACCTAAGCAGAACAAGGCTATTCGTATGAATAAGACTTGTGGATGTTGTGGTGTATATGGCCATTATACACTTGATTTTCCCCTTTTACCGCATATGCATGAAATGTGGGATGCCCAAGTAGCTTCTTGAGGGAAACAACCCATGGTGTCGCTTCCTTAGAACACTGCTCCAACTCAACTGGCTATTTTCACTAATCATTTCCCTCAACAAGGATATCTCGCTAGCCAACATCCACAAGGTTAGGCTGCTCCCCCACCTCAACAGTATGGTCACCCCGATTACCAGATTCTCATGATGAACTCTGATAAGGTCAATACAACCCTATTCAACCTCTAAACATGGTTGTGCATGTATGACAAGAAACCTGCTATGTCTGCAACCGAGTCTCAAACCAAAGTGTACACTGAGTCTATTCTGACAAAAAATGGTCTTTTACAGATCCCTTAGCCTAAGGAAAAGGTTATACCAAATATCCCCAAAGGGCCATTACATTGTAATGCTGCTTCAACCAAAGTCGCCCACAAAAACCTTAACAGGAACCCACTCCCGTTGCGAAATAATATAGTGAGGGTGGCAAAGCCAATAAGAAGGAACCTAAGGACAAGGCTCCCCAAACAACTCCAGCTCCACCTAAGCCTTTGATTCCTACTCCACCATGTGCTTTGTGAGATTATTTTTGGAGTTCAACCAATAAATGTTCTGAACTCCCTCGTCTCAAACCTATGGTCGACGAAACGTTTCTTGACTCTAACATCCTAGAGGTCCATGTTACCTTACCTGGGTCTGCCAAGAAAACAAGTCGTTACACACAAACCACCCATGCGCTTTGTGTGATAATTATGGCCACTATTCTCACCACTATTCTCATCTCGAAGAATTTCATGATACCCTTCAAGCACTTCGTGAAATAGAGGTTGCTCTTAGTGGATCATCTACTCCTCTACTTGCGAATTTTGGCACCACCATTACACCAGAACTGGAGGACTCTAATGCACCCATTGTGATCCCTCCCCCCAATGTCGATATGACAAACCAATTGGTAAGTATTCTCTATTTGTCATCATCCATGAGATCCTCGAAGGAAGATCCCTCTGGGGTTCCCCATAGTGCTTCTGTAGAACCTCCCTTGTCAAACACCTTGGTCTCAACATCAGTAGATGTTCCATCTACTAGCTCTTCGTCTACCCCTCTTGACGATGCGTATGTGAACTATATGTCTCATGATGATGTGTCAGGTAGCTCTGTCACATCAAGTGGTCTCCCTTCCTATATTTCTCCCATCTTCCATTCAAATGAAGACATCATGGAAGCCATGACCACCGCTGATTTTCCT
Source organism: Pinus albicaulis (assembly GCA_034641835.2). Taxonomy (NCBI): domain Eukaryota; kingdom Viridiplantae; phylum Streptophyta; class Pinopsida; order Pinales; family Pinaceae; genus Pinus; species Pinus albicaulis. Next base: position 79,583,743 of record CM076571.1, on the reverse strand, counting down.
TGGGATGATATGCACCATCGTGTGTACTTCCTTTCACAAAAAACTCATGACCAATATGTTGTGGAGTCGAAATACCTTATCCATAGTGAGGTTGATTGGTTCAATAACCCCTTACTTCGAACCCATGAATTCGAGCCACATCCACCTTGTGGCCATTACATTGCCACCCAATTTTTGGTTAAGGGGCCATCTATATTTGAGAATCTAGGAGAAGAAATTCTCCCCAACCCTCCTAGAGCATATGGTAGTGTCGACTCTAGTACCATTATTTTGCCCACCTAGAAGAAGCTCTAGAGTTTCATATCACTTCGGATCACTCTAGGCCCTGATCCACTTAATCATTCCTTCATATTAAATCAACAACCCAGTCCGTTAGACATTGTTGTTGACCAACCACAATGTTTTCTAGGTGAGCACTAGTTCATTATATCCGAAGGCACTCTTTGGTATAGTGACACCATGTATGTGAAACCATAAATTTAGTCCATTTGATTCATATATGTAGTTCCAAATGAGTTTGGTAATCCACTATTTCCTTTCTCTAACTATATCTATCCATTCTTCCCACAAGAATATAACCATAATATAAACAAATGGTGAACCAAATCATCAAAATGTGTTTAGAGTCCATTATTCTAAATACATTTGGCATGTCCATATCTTTCTTGGGGGCACCTATGCCCCTATATATACTCACCATTCTCTTGAGGATTTAGTGCTTGTGAGACCGAATGCTTCAATCCATTATTTTAACACTTGGAACATCATGGCGCTCCATAAACTCCTCTGGCTAGGGGCATTATTCCCACCTTTTCATACCAGATCAGTCCTCTCCATCACATATGTTGGGGGGAAGTATCCCATGCTTAGGGGCATGATTTCCCCTGGCCACCTTCTCACCCGATTAGCGTAATTCTTGGTCTACACTAGAACGATCTAGGTATGGTCATTTATCCTTTCATTCCTTGGATATTTTGTCCTACTGGCCTCTCCGGTGATCCATATACATTGCATATCGTAGACACTTGATACCATATTTTCAAACATTCTACTCTATGTGATCCCACACTTACAAAGACTAGTATATGATTCTATACCTTCTCTAGTAGTTCATTACTGTATTACTTTCTTATCTTGAGTCTTCACCACGAACCATTCTTCCATGAAGCATTAAGGCCATTTTTAGACAAGTAAGGCCACCTGCTTGAAATTCACAGATCCTGATTTCGACGGTCATTTTTTCCACTACAATCTCCACAAGATTTAGGGCCTTATCCTCCTATCCAAATTCACCACAGCTCACTTAGAAAATGAATTAAAATTGGAGGAAAAACATCATTTTATAGGAGAAACCCTAGTTTTTTTCGTCACCCATTGCGACCAAACTGTAGCCTAGTTTGACGAAACGTCAACACTATTGGAAAGCTCTCACCAAGTAATACAATGGGTCTTCCTCTGTTTTTGGTAATTTGACACTTCACCCTGAAGCCATTTTTTTCATGAAGTTTCACTTTACCACCAATTTAAACCGAATTTCTTCATATGAGTCACTTGTACTTTCGTACCACTTTGCCTTGGCACTTTAATCCTCGTGTGTCGATTTTGTTCGTGAGTAACCATTATTTACTCATTATTTTATGGTCCCCCTGGGCCTATCCTATGTGGAAACATTATCGAGTTACCCTTGTTCAAAGCATCCGAGTTGAGTCATCTTCGCATTTTTGGAGTCTGTCCTGAGCCCCATTATCTCTTGTTATATTATTCTATCCATATTTGCGTCACATTCATCCCATGTTGCCCATTTTTTGCCTTCAGCTATAGTGTCTGTCATCATTCCCTACGGACTTGAGTCATTCACTGCTAGGTCAACCATGCATTTTATGCTCTGACAAGGGAAGTCATTCGTCCACCTCTCAGTTTCCCTCCTTCAATAATTATCCCTAGTGTTATTCCATCAGTCGCTCTATCATGATCCCTCACACTGTAGTTGAGGATTCCTTATTGCCTCAGCTATGGAATACCATATTCTCTCGACCTCAACACATTCTTTCCAGAAGAATGACCTAGAGGGTGATGTACCTTGGTTTTAGCTTTCATCATTGTTTGGTACCTTTGATTAGAGGCTCAATATTTAGCTCAAAAATATCAGAAATTCTCCAAACTAGAATGATCAGATAGAGCTCATCACCAGGATTCCAATGCAATTCGTTTCGTCAAAATCCAAGTTCGTATGAGTAATTTATGACCTGATGTCCATTTACTTAAACTGGTAAAAAATGTGTAGAACAATGATAGATTGATGACTTGGCAGTCCAGTTAGCACCTCAAGAATATCCAGGGAATATTATCCATTTTTCAGCCAATAACACTGTGACAAGTGTCACAATCAGATTCGCCAATGTTGCTTGGGGAAATTAAAATTTTCTTCCTATTCTAAGGTTGAAATTTTAATTATATGGTGCATTATTATTTTTAAATTTGGTGTAATTGGGGGTCAATGGAGAAGGGACACGTGGAGCAGCCAGAGGTATCCACGTGCCCTCCCCCATGGCAACGAAGGTTTCCAATATATATTTCATAACCAAATTTCAAATAGCGCGCATATATTTTTAATGAAGGTTCGAAGAAAAGTTCTATTCAACAAAAATTATTGGCAGAGGAGGGGCGGAGGTTGGGGTCGACCTCGCGACCTCCCCCAGACTAGCGCCTGCACTAAACAATACACCATACGATGTTTCTTAACTCCTATGGGATGTTGCTTATATTTAAAGACTGTTAGCGCCAGAGTTGGGGGTCCAGAGGGGGCCAGCCCCCTCCCATATGCTCGAGAGCAAAGAACCACGGGCGAGCACTATTCATCGACGAGAATTTCAAACGGATAATCCATATTAATTAAGCCACTAATCTCGTATTAATTCGGTTAATTATTAAACGCGCTTTGCGCTAACCCTCTGTTAATCACACTTTAAAACGCACTTATCGTTAAGTTAATGTGCAGTTAAACTAGCGGAGGAGATGGCGGAGTCCACCAAATGCGGCGGAGCTCTAGTTTTAGTGGAGCTATCTTGCCAGATCCCCGATTCAGTGGAGAATTTGTAGGAAAATTTGGTTTTTCCATAACTGAGGCATTTTTTGACCAATTTTGGCTCAGGAAGAGTCATTCTTGGTATATTTTTATGTTTTGGAGCCATTAGAGTAGGGTGCAAAGGCAACAGGAGACTATAAACAACACTTTTGCACAATTGAAGCTAATACAAAGGCCCATGCCATGGAAGCTGGACGAAGGAGATGTAGCCCAGGAGGGGTGAACTCCTTCATCAAAACCATGTGTATTTGACTCAGTTGTTTCTGGTTGCTGTGTGTTTTTATGCTGATGTTCATCATTTAGTTTCCATGCTTTTATGTTCATGCAATACACTTAATCTCATCAAGTTTATTGATTTATCAATTATAAGCACATGTATAAACCCTTGTACAAAAAGAAAACCTAAGCACTTTCATATTAAATTTGAAACTTATATTAGCACAAAATTAAATAACAATAAATTTCAGATCAAGTTGGTATCAGAGAAAATTTTATTTTCTTTCTTTGCTTGAGATTGTGCAAGAAGGGTTTTAATAGTTACAATGTTGTGATGCTTACAAGGTTGAAGTTGCAGAGAGAAGAAGGGAAGCTATTGGTTGTTATTCCTGAGGTTAGGAAAAGAAGAAATAGAGCTGAGAGAGCATCATATTCACCCAAGTTCTACTCATAGCTACACTTGAAGCACCTCAAGTTCTATCTCCAACAATTGAGATTGAAGAGGTACAAATTGCACAAGAAGCTAAGGTGATTGAAAAGGTACAAGCATCATAAGTTGAGCTTGAATACTTAGCCATTATGTCAGGTGTTGGAGAGACTCAAGGAAATTCCAAAGAATAAGATGTCAAGAGAGACTTCAAGGACATTCAGAGAATGGTTAAAATCATGTTTTATGCATTCACTGCAGAAAGGGCAGGAGAAGGTACTAAGCCTCCACATGGAGAAGGAACTTCGGATGATAAGAGGGATGAAGAGAAGAGTTCAGAAGGCAGTGGAGGAAAGCCACCTCCATCTCCACCATCCTCATCCTCATCATATTAATTAGCATCATCTTCCACTTCCACCACAAAAACCGCCCACACTCATTCAAAAACCCTAAAAGGAAAAACTCTATTACTCAAGTTGGACATCAATTTTGAACTTCCCACATACAATGGTGAGGTAAATGCAGAGAAGTTGGAAAATTGGATCTGTCAATTGGAAGTATACTGCAGAATTCAGAATCTACAAGAGGACGACATAAAGATACATTTGGCTTCATTAAGGCTAGAAGGAGAAACACTAGTTTGGTGGGAGGAAAAGACTCAAGAAGAAATGTGAATCCATGGTAAGATATCCATTTCTTGGGTTGAATTAATTTCTTCCATTGAAGTATAGTTTTATCCCTTAGCCTATATTCAAAAAGCAATTATGAGTTGGCAAAACTTTAGGCAACTCAAGGGCCAAATAGTTCAAGGGTACACCCAGGAGTTTAGAAAGAGGGCTTTGTTGTTAAGAGTAAACTTGAATTCCCAAGACACACTCTTGAAATACATTAGGGGTTTACATTCCTATTTGAAACATATTATCCTTATGTTTAACCCAAACAATTTAGATGAATCATGTGTGCAAGCCACACATCTTGAAGCAAGGGGAATGAACATTCAGGAAGAGGGTAGTAAGAAGAAGCCATTCAAGGGTAAGGGAAAAGAGAAGAGAGGAAAATGGAAGGGAAAGAAGAATGCAAGAATCAATAAAGAAGGGGAGAAAACTACATGCAAACATTGTTCCAAAGAGGGGCATGATGAGTCCCACTGTTGGAAACTACATCCCAAACTAAGGCGTATGAAACCAAATAACAAGGGGAAACAAAAGATGATTTCCACCACACAACATGATCTTGGATCCAATTCCAGAAATGAGACCAATATCGTAGCCATGGTCAACAAGGGAAAGGAAGCCATAGCAAGTACTAGTTCCTCAAAAAGTCATAACAACACTCTGAATGAAGGCACAAGGATAGAATTGTTCCATGTGAGAGTGATTTCAAACCATACAAAGATTGATGCATTGTTTGATAGTGGGTCACAAGCAAACCTGATTTCAGAAGACTTGGTCAAAAAGCTTAACTTTGAAACCATACCACATAATAAACCATAACCTTTCGGTTGGATAGTTAAGAATTCCAATTTATAGGTTACAAGGAAATGCATATTTCGATTTTCTATTACTGCAAACTTTGTTGATGAAGTCGAGTAAGATGTGGTTCCACTTGAAATTTTTGGTATTACCTTGGGAAGTCCATATTTGTATGATAGGAAAGCAGTGTTTTATCACCATGAGAAAAAATATCATTTTCTTAAGGATGGGGTGGAATATATTATGAGAGCTCATCGCAAAAAGTTGAATATTTATTTAGTTAATGCAGGGAAAATGAAGAGGCGAGTTAATGCAAGTAAAAATTTTGTGCTTCTCATGATCAAGAAAAAGGATGATGTTGACTATGAATCTTTTGAAGGATGTGACAACAAATTAAAATCTGATTTGTTTGATGTGGTAAGTCAGCATAGTGAGATGTTTCAAGAACCAAGTGGGTTACCTCCCAAGAGGGGAATTCAGCATGAGATTCAGCTGTAGTAGGATGTTTCAATTCCAAACATTGGTATGTATTGCATGTCAATTATGGAGATTTTAGAAATCAAGAAGAAAATCCAAGAATTTCTAAAAAAAGGTATCATATGCCCATCTACTTCGCCATGTGGTTTACCAATTTTTTTGGTACCAAAGAAGGACAAGACTTGGCGCATGTGCATAGATTTTCGTGCACTGAATAAAATCACAGTAAATAATTGCTACCCACTCCCACAAATGATTTTCTTGATCAGTTAAAGTATGCAAATTATTTCACTAAAATAGACTTACGAAGTGGTTATCATCAAGTTAGAATAGCTAAGGAGGACATTTGGAAAACTGCATTTAAAACTAGACAAAGATTGTTTGAGTGGCTAGTTGTGCCATTCGGTCTAACAAATTCTCCAACTACTTTCATGAGAGTTATGAATGATGTACTAATACCATTTATAGATGACTTAGTCATTGTTTACTTAGATGATATTTTTATATTCAACAAATCGAGAGATGAACATATCATGCATGTGAACAAGGTACTTGATGTCTTGAAAAAAAGCAATTATTCTTAAAGATGTCGAAGTGTGAGTTTGGCAAGACTTCTTTAGTGTATTTGGGACACATTGTTGGAGAAGGTGAGTTGAAGATAGACCCTTCCAAAGTAGAGGTCATTTTGAATTGGCCCAAGTTCAATACAGTAATAGAGGTAAGAAGCTTTCTTGGGGCAGCATAGTATTGGAGGAAACTCATTGCTATTTTTTCTTCCAATGCAGCGCTGTTACATGCATTGACAAGTGTCAAGAAGGTCTCCCATTGGGGAGATATGCAGAAAAACAAATTTGATGCTTTAAAGAAAAATATAAGTTCAACACTCGTATTGGCTCTTCTGGATCTTAGACAACCATTTGAGATCCAAACAGATGCAAGTGATTCTGCCATGGGATCAGTTCTCATGCAACATGGTAAGCCTATTTTGTTTCATTCTGAAATTTTTAATGGAGCTGTGACTAACTATCCCACCTATGACAAAGAGTTATATGCATTGGTACAAAGTGTAAATAAATGGAAGCACTATTTTATGGGGAAAGAAACCATTATCCATACCGACTATCAACCATTGCAATACTTACAATCACAGTCAAAGTTACAACAATCAAGAAATTTCAAATGGATGGGATTTATTCAACAATTTTGTTTGGTTATCAGGTATAAAAAAGGAATCTACAACAAGGTAGCTGATATGCTCTGTAGGCCTATTGTAAATTCATCTATTATACTCAAGCAAAATTCAATTATGCATGAAATTTACATTGAACAATATGTATATGATAGTGATTTTCAAGATGTGTATGAAAGCTTGAGTTAAGGAAACCAAAATGAAGAGTTAGATTATCATGTGCATACCAGTTTTTTGTATAACTTGGACAAGTTATGTATACCACAAGGATAAAGAAAGAATATCATAAGGGAGGTGCACACTTCATTGATTGCTGGACATTTCGGTGTAGGCAAGACAATAGTGAATCTTCAAAGGTATTGTTATTGGTCACACATGATTGATAGTTTATCTTGTTTTATTAGAGGATGTTATTTATGTGAAATAAGTAAGCCTAGTAATATGAAACTTGGATTGTACACTCCACTTTCGGTTCCTTCACATCCTTCAGAGAGTATCTAAATGGATTTTTTAGGTGGTCTTCCAATGTCAAGGAAAGGTCATGATTACTTGTATGTTGTTGTAGATAGGTTCAGAAAAATGTGTCTTTTGATGCCATGTAAAAAAATAATTACAACTGAACAAACAACTCATCTTTTCTTTCAAAATGTATTGATTCATTTTGGTCTTCCTACTTCTATTGTAAGTGATCGAGATTTCCGGTTTGTTGGGAATTTTTGGTCAAAATTATGGGACATGATGGACACAAAGTTGAAGAAGAGTACAACATTTCATCCACAAACAGATGGTCAAATCGAGGTGGCTAACAAGAGAATCATTCATCTTCTTAGAGGCTATTGTAGCAAACATCCCAAGTTGTGGGATGAACAATTGCATTACATTCTACATGCATACAACAGGGCAAAGCATTATTCCACAAACACATCGCCATTTGAGGCATGTCTTGGGTACTTGCCAAGATCGCCTTTGGAATTCATGTTTGAGAAAGATGTCGCTAGAGATGTTCATAGTGACATAGATAAGAAAAGGAAGTTCATTGAGAAATTCAGTGGGTACATCACACAGTGCAAGAACAACTTGAAAAGAGTCAAAGCAGCTACACGGCAAGGCATGATAAACACAAAAGTTGATCACAAATTATGGGTTGGAGATGAAGTTTGGTTATATATCAGCAAAGAATGATTGCTAGGGGAAGGTAAAAGCTCAAGAAAATCCATTATGGTCCATTTAAAATTCTGAAAAAGATTGGTACTAATGCATTTAAGATAGATTTTCCTCCTTATATGCAAATATATTCTGTCGTTAATGTTGAGAATTTGAGATTGTTTGAGCCTCATTTAATTGATGATCAAGGAGAGCATGTTCAAATGCCATCAATATATTATTTCTCGCTAGAATATCTTGATGAACTTCACCAAGATCTCATACTTGACAGAAGAACCAAAACTTCAAGGAGAGGGAATGTCGAGTACCTTAGAGTGGGACTCAAGGGACACAATCCTTCCAAGGCCAAATGGATGGAGAGATAAAGGGTGAGGGAGTCGTACCCTCACCTTCTGAACAACTGAAATTATATTTTAGGGTCCAAAATGCTTCTAGTGGTGAGGAATGATCACAGGCTCAATATTTAGCTAAAAAATGAAAGTGCTCAGAAATGCTCCAAACTAGAATGACTGGATAGAGATCGTCACCAGGATTCCAACACAATTCATTTCGTAAAAATCCAAGTTCATATGAGTAAGTTATGACCTGTTGGTTGTTTACTCAAACAGGTAAAAAATGTGTTGAATAGTGACAAACTGATGACTTGGCATTCCAGTCAGCACCTTAGGTATATCCAAGGAATATTCTCCAATTTTCAGCCAATTACCCTGTGACAAGTGTCACAGTCAAATTCGCCAATGTTGCTTGGGGAAATTGAATTTTTATTCCTATTATAAGGTTGAAATTTTAATTATATGGTGTATTATTATTTTTAAATTTGGTGTAATTAGGGGCCAATGGGAGCAGCAAGAGGCTGCCACGTGCCCTCCCCCATGGAAACAAAGGTTGGAAATATATATTTCATAACCAAATTTCAAATAGCGCACATATATTTTTAACCAAGGTTCGAAGAAAAATTATGTTCAACAAAAGTTATTGACTGAGGAGGGGCGGAGGTCGGGGTCGACCCCACGACCTCCCCCAGACTAGCGCCCCCACCAACCAATAGACCATATGATGTTTCTTAACTCCTATGGGATGCTGTTTATATTTAAATACTATTAGCGCCAGAGTTGGGGGTCCGGAGGGGGCCAACCCTCTCCCATATGCTCGAGAGCAGAGAACAACGAGCGAGCACTGTTCACCGACAAGAATTTCAAATGGATAATCCAGATTAATTAAGTCACTAATCTAGGATTAATTCATAATAATCTGTAGTTAATTCTTAAACACGCTTTGCGCTAACCCTCCATTAATCACACTTTAAAACACACTTATTATTAAGTTAATGTGCAGTTAAACTAGCAGAGGAAACGACGGAGTCCAGAAAATGCGGCAAAGCTCCAGTTTTAGTGGAGCTATCTGGCCAGATTCTAGATTTTGGTGGAGAATTTGTAGGAAAAATTTGTTTTGCCACAATTGAGGCAATTTTCGACCAATTTTGGCTCAGGAAGAGTCATTCTTGGTAGATTTTGATGTTTTGGAGCCATTGGAGCAGGTTGTAGAGGCAACAGGAGAGTGCAAACAATGTTTTTGCAAAATTGAAGCTAATACAAAGGCCCATGCCATGGAAGCTGGACCAAGGAGATGTAGCCTAGGAGGGGTGAACTCCTTCATCAAAACCATGTGTATTTGACTCAGTTGTTTATGGTTGTTGTGTGTTTATATGTTGTTGTTCAACATGTAGTTTCCATGCTTTTATGTTCATGAAATACACTTAATATCATCAAGTTTGTTGAGTTATCAATCATAAGCACATGTATAAACCCTTGTACAAAAGCCAAACCTAAGCACTTTCATATTAAATCTGAAGCTGATATTAGCATAGCATTAACTAACAATCAATTTCAGATCAACCTTAGATCGAGCAAAGGGAATCATTTTTCCCTTTGACTTGGTTGTTTCTCACATGCTCGCCCCAACTCATTATCAAATGATTGAGAATCATACACTTGATGGTTCAGTGATCCAGCAGATTGTACCAGTGATTCTGTGGTGTGTTTGAGATGTTTCAAAGCTCATGAGGGGGTGGCCCTTTAGGTAGCGCCCCACGTGCCTGAATGACCTCAGATTATGCTCCAGCCTTAGATGCAGTTCCACAGATTTGATAGGTTCGGTTCCAGCCACTTGTAGCGCCCAAAACATGCATGTCTCATTCAGATGATCCAGTCAGATCTTCATATCTCTTTCTTATTCAACAATACTTTTTTGGTCGTGGTCCCCCCTCCCCATGACATATGAAGGGGCATTATGTCTCATGTACTCAGATATTATTGTATTAAGTCCTAGCCACACTCTTTTTCCAGTTGCATTATGTATATGGGATTCATTGTATTATTTTCTGACCCATTGATGCCAGCATGTCATGTATCATGTATCTTGTACTTTGTAGCCCAGTCCCACATTGCCGGGCTCATCATTATTCTTTGTACACAATTATTTCGGCGGGTATGGGTATGCCTCCCCCGCCTCATTGAGGTCATGTACTACAAAAAAAAGAGAGACTTATGTCAGCTAGTAGGTATCACCCCCTCCATCCTTCCTCTCTTCGCTTCAATTATGTCTCTCTCTCTCTGACTCCCCTTTAGTGTCTAATGATTGTGTTCTTACAACGTGTTTCGGTCATACGATTTTCTCTTAATGCTCGTATGTTGGGGGCTAATCTGTTATCACTAAAATATGATCACTTAGCCATTTATAACTAAGTGGATCGAAATACACCATGTAAGACCAATTTTCCCATAGTAAAATTGCTTTCACTACATGAAATAATTTGATAAACCATATTTTATTAAATTATTTCGAATTAAAACAGGAAACTCCATGAGGTATAATTAAATAAATAATTATTTATTTGATTTTCCTCTAGGAATAATTAATTAAATCCCTATTTAGTTAATATTCCTTGTCACATTTGACCCAATCATGAGAAATAGTTAAACAAATCATGGTTTATTTTATTTTTCTCTAGGAATAATTAATTAAATCATTATTTAGTTAATATTCCTTATTAAATTTGACTAAATGACCCAGGAATGATTAAACAAATCATTATTTGTTTATTATTCCTTAACCACTTCCTTGAAATGATAAATAAATCATTTGTTTGTTTATTATTTATAAATAAAGGAACTTAACTAATTTAAATATATTTTCCCTCCAAAACATATAATAAAATATTCTAAGCGATTAGATCTAGATTGTGGTTAATAATATTTTATTATTTTTCATTTTCGAGAATAACCCAATAATTTTGTTTTATAAATAAGAGGGTTTTCCATCCATTTCTCACCATGTTCATTGTCATCTTCATTATTATTTTATATTTTCCATTGAGCTCCCATCTGAGTTAAACATAGACTTTTAGGTTTAACACATCAAATAGAGAGAAAGATCCAAAAAACTTAAGCACAAAGGAAAACCAAAGGACCTGTTGTGGATCATATTCGTATCCTTTTATTTTTCAAATATTTGAAAAAATAAAAATATAAAATGTGGGAAAATATGTTGAAGTATTGAAGTTTTATACTTTAGCATGAAAAAAGATTTATGTTCATCAAAGTCTAAGTTAAATTTTAAAAATTTAAAATTTATAATTGTGGGTCCGGTATTAAATGTTAAACAGTGATTGGTTTGAATGGCAGAAAGTGCCGATCATTAAAATATTTATCAAAAATCCCAACCCGCGGGTACAACTAGCACGCCAGATACCATGAGGAGTGCCTCCGCAGTTGACCGGGTTGACTGTGGGGACAGCAAAGTTCAACGATGGAGATTGAATGCGGGGGCACCAACCAAAGTTTTCTTTTGTACCCCGAGATCCCCCGCAGTGACGTAAGATGTTGAGTTGGTCACATCTGTCTTCCACGTCAAGCAGAGTTAACGGCTTACTGGTGCATCTTGTCAACATTTAATTTAAAACCCGTGCCACCTATTTAAATATTTTTTTGTCTGCTTTTCAAAATTACATGTGAATTGCTGCGTTGCACCCCATTTTAGCTTTCTGCCACCTGCAAAATTTGACCACCCTATAAATTGTTTTCCACGTAAACTTTTAACCATGGCTAAACGATCATCCCTATCAGGTTCAACTAGCCATATCCCTCTCATGGATACTGAGAGGGATATTCAAGATACCCTTTGTTCAGTAATTCACCTCCCCTTTTACTAGCAAGTTATCTCGAATGCTAATGCCTCCCCTGTGTATTCTGCCATGGTCAAGTCAGGAGTCTTGTCTACATGCATTCCTAAAACCCACCTTTTCCCTGAATTCATCTATTGGTTGGTATCCGTTATGTATCTAGGGAAATGTTTTGTCATGAATTCCCAAGGAGAGAATGTTTTGTAGGTGTCTACCCTGTTAATCCGCCAAGCCCTTTGCTATCCTGAGTCAAAGTCATCCATTCAATTTTCTGAAGATTTACTGGTTCAATATAATGATAATCTTGCAGGAGAAGAATTCAATCAGTTCATGTTTCATTTGAAGCTTGACATGAAATAATTTTAGCCAGATTGCAAGGAGTTTGATATGGGGGTTTTTGATGCTGAGACTCGTCCAGTATTGAGTCATATTGCAAAAAAATTGGGTAAGGATGATGATAATACAATGGATAAATCAGTTCTAGGGATGTTTTCCATGATGATGAGGCCAGGAATGGTGCTGGATATTCCATCATATTGGCAGGAAGAAGTCAAATCACAGCTGATGAGCCTTTCCTTAACAGGTTCCTTTAAATTTCCCTCATTAATTGTATATTTGTTCTTATACTAGAATGTGGAAGAATTCATGCATTTAGGTCTAAATATAATGGATGTAAATAAAAGAAGACAATCAGTTATATTATGGACAAATGTAGTTAGAAGGGAGCAAAATGAGGCTGGGTTGTTTGATTTTGCTAGTTATTACATGCCAAATGCATAAAAAATATTGAATGGAAGTCCTCCTCCCTGTTTCTTACCTAAAGCTCAGGAGTTTCTACATTTAGGAAACAATTGTAAATATGGAGACTGGTTTGTTTTTGAGGAATATTCTGAAATAAGGCTATATGGAGCAAGTGTTGAGCCTTACAGACTCCCAAATTTTGTACCAATGAGGCTTTTTGCTTTAGAATTCATTAGACAAAGTCTAAATGTTGATCAAGTTCATTTCATGCCTATGAAGAAAGGACACATGTATAAATTACCCATGGTTGTAGGCCCTTTCACAGTAAATATGAGATGGGAATTTGATGAAGTAAAAAAAATGTTAGATGACATGCAAATGTTATTAGGAGAAAGTTGGGCTTATGACCCATATAGTGTTATCTCAAATAGAAGGATTGAGAACGTGTTTTCTTCTTTCATTCATGAAAGTAGGCCAGACAAATAGAAGATAGCATGTAAATATGTGAAGAACCCAGTAGATGCTAACATTCAAACTCCTATTATAACATAGAAAACAACTAAGAGAACCAAGGAAATGGTGATTGATCTAGATGATGAGGAGCAGGGAGCCATGAAGAGAACAAAACTTACTGAAGAGAATGCATCTACTGCTTTGGTTTTTTTTTGCATTTGGGAGAAGAACAAAATGCTTCTGCCTCACCCAGGAATCATGAAGCTTCTCATGAACAGGTGCTCTTGATTAAACAGATGTTTTCACAAATTGAAGAAAGAAATCAGAGGATGAAGGCCAGCATGGAGGCCCAAGCTGAACATCAAGTCACTACTGAACAAACAAGATTGTTAATTGTAATGGATCTTGAAAAAGACCAGCTTATAATTGCCCTCTCACATCCTACAGATATGTCAATTGGTTCTTCCAGCGATTTCAACACTGTTAATGTGACTGTGGATGTAAAGAAGATTCCACTAATAGATAAAATGAACTTGCATATGCAAACAGGTCAATTGATTGTAAATGACCTCACAAAGACTAATGCAATGGTAATAAAGGCAGATAATATGTTGGGTAAAGTAATTAAATAGTTGAAGTTAGAAAAGGCTAAATCAAGAGCCTTAACAATTCAAAAATGAAGAATTGAATAAGATTATTATAAAAATTGGAGTAGACCCTAGTGATAAGACTGTTGTGCAGAAATTCATGCAAAGTGCCGAGGTAGAGATATCTACATTAAGGAAGAAATTGAGGTTACCTATTGGTGAACATTCAATGGCTACAAAAGTTGCAGAGGTAGAGAAGGAAAAGGAAAATTTGTTGCAGCAACTCATGCAGAAGGATGAATAACTATCCAAAATAAAGCAGACTGCAATTACATTGCAAAATCATATTGATAATCATAACTGTACTTTTGTTTTTCCTACAGGTGATAAAGACCCTCAAACAAAAATTATTCAATTAAATACTGAGTTGCAGATGGCTGAAAGAGATAGAAATAAGGGTTACACAGATCTGGAGACTGCAACAAAATTGATGAAGGTCATAGAAAATGAAGCAGATAAATACAAAATGGATTTCCGAAATGCTGAAGCTGAGATTAAGAATCTCAAAGAAAGAATGAAAGGTAATCTTTCACTAATAAAAGCTAAAGATATCATTTGGACTGATATCATTTCAGAAATGAAATTCAATTGGTGTTTCCTGATGATAATTGCAAAAGAGAAAAGTTTTATTGTAGAGTGTGAAGAACCAATTATGTCCAATAAGAAAAAAGGAATTAATAGAGCCATTTGGGCGAGAAGATTTATTGATTTTATTAATTCCAAATCAGATCAGGAGTTAGAGGAGAATGATATGTAGGAAAGAATGTTATATGCAGTGGAAATTAATAAAATGATTGTCAGGAATGATCTAAGAAAGGATGCAGAAAAGAAACTAATGGAAATCAAAGAAGAAGTAAGTCAATTTGATAAATCTTTTGATAAAATGACAAGAGTAGGCTTGCCATCATGTTGGGGAGCTGAAGGAAATATTTTGTCACTGAGCTCTTATGAGAATTTACTGGTGATGACAAAAAGCAAGGTTGATAACAGGAATGAAAAGACTCAGGTGCTTAAAGGAGAGACAATGGTCAACTTCTTGCAGAGACATTTTCAACTCTTGTGAATGGTAAAAACTCTTTTCTTAGAAAGTCCTTATGATTGAATTACTACATTCAGATTGGAATATCACAACCTGACACATTCATCCAGGACGAAGGTAGAAATATGGAAAAAGTGCAGAGCTTGGACAATTGACCTGCCAAAAGAATCAGCAGCAAAGAAAGACAAATTAGTTGACCAAAGAAAAGAAGCCACATCATCAACAATTCCTATAGATTAGGATATTTATTTTATGTTATTTTCTTAAAACAATGTAATTGTAAAAAGACATTTTCAAGGCATGTACTAGACATCCTTCGAAGTCTTGAAGTAGTTTTGGTAGTTAGGATTGGTTACAACAGTTCCAAACTGATTTTTAATATATTTAATGTAATTTTCAAGAGAAAGAAAGGTTCCGAGTTTTGGACCTCCAGACAAATATTTTTGTACTCGAAGATTCAAAGATTAATGAATGAGTAAGCAAGTTGCTGGCATTTTGTTTATGTTGAAATGTATTCAAATTTTCATTATGTATTTCCATCTATGAATAAAACAAGGTTATGAGAAGTAGGTCTATTTTTACTTCTGTGTTATATGAGTTAAAAAACCTTAATTGGAGCTCTTTTGTTTTAAATATTTCTTTCACATATTTCTTCTGGGGTTTGGAATGATATTTTTTGTATAAAACACCATAGAATTTTGGAATTCTTCTTACATTTTCTTCTAGTCACTTCATTCAACATTAACAGATGGTAGCATTGTGAAGCATTCATAATATTTGATATTTAAGGGTTTGACTATAAATACTTGAGGGTTAATAAAACAGAGACATAAAAATTTGTGACATAATCATAAAATGTCTTCAGCAATTATTTCTTATCACAACTAAGGGATTGTCTCTTAAGGTACAACATTAATTGGCGTTGTTGCTGGGGAACGAAGATTCGAAGGTTTTCCCTGGGTTTTGTTCATATTTCCTCTGGTTGTTCAGAGAGGAGGAAACACTAAACTATGCTTTATTTTAAATAATTCTGGCTCCTAAGAGGCCTCACACAAGGTCAGATACTTCTCAGCAAAAATTCCCTATTCTGTCAGATCCAAAAATGTTCGTTTCAAATAAGGGCCAGAAAACAAAAATATTTTCTACACATGATGCCACACTGCTTGCACTAGGCAACAGTTCATATATTTTTCCATCCAAGGAAATTTCCCGGAAAAAGAATCCTTATCATCACCCATTCATTTCCAAGGACCAACATTAGAAGAACTATATTTTGAGTCTGTATCATTTCCATTCACTGAATCTCAACCTAATTCAATTTCCAGTTCTTCTGCTATCGTTCATATACCCCTTCCCATATCAGTTGTTCCACCCCTTTTATCCCCACCTACAACTGGTATTCATTTTACCCTCTCTCAAGGAGCAGTCAATCAGGGCATAAACATGGCGGCCGCTGCTTTCTTGATGAATAGATATGAACCATTAAATCTACCCCAACCAATGAATGCAATGCCTCAGGAGTACCTTAATTTACTCCCTATATTTACTGGTGAAGATGAAATAACTGTAGAACAATACTTGCCTTTGTTTTGAACTTTTGTTGAAAACTTTAATGTAGAACATCTTGATGTTGTAATGAGACTTTTTGTACATTCTCTAAGTGGAGAGGCAAGAAAATGGTTTAAAGGATTACCTAATGGTTCAATCAATGATTGGGATGAATTAGAAAGACAATTCATCCAGAGATGGGGTGAAAAAAGAGACCATGGTTATTCTTTAATAGAATTTAATGCTATAAAGAAAAAATCAAATGAAAGTATGAGTGATTTTGTCAAAAGATTTAATAATTTGTACAATAGTTTTCCTGTGAAAATGAAACCTCCTCCTATTGGAGCAAGGGTTGTTTTTACTGGTGCATTTGCATCAGATTTCAGTTTTACCTTGAGAGAAAGAAGAGCCTCCACTCTTGAACAAATTCAAACTGATGCCTTAGAAATTGAGGCAAACATGACGACTGCTGGAAAGGTTCAAGACAAGGGAAACGCTGAAGAAGAAGATTAATCACAAGATCAAAGGATAGATGATATGACTAAGGTCATTAAAAAATTGTCAAATAAATTAGTAAAGATGGAATTAGATAACAATAAACATGCACAACAAAACAGAGGGGTTTTCAACCCCAATTCAGAAAATAGCCCCTATAGATTCTACAGAGAGAGAAAAAATCAAGATCAAGTCCAAGCACCTTTATATATCAAGGCAGCCCCATCACATTCTTCTGATAATGATCAGAAAGAAGATGAAGATCAAATTTCTGCTGTATATATGGAAGATGGTGAAATAAAAGAAGAGAGTGAGAAAGAATATGAAGAAGAATGTAAAGAAGCTAATATCTCATTTGATTAGGAAGAAATGGATGACTATTGCAAACAATTTATTGATTTTATGCAAGCAGAGTTACATAAAAAATATGATCTGAGGTAAAAAAATAGGTTGAGAACTCAGGATGATGAAGGAGAGGAATCAGAATCAGTACCTACTTCAATGGCGACTCCACTACAAAAGAACCCTATTAAAAAATCAAATAAGGGGAAACAACCCATGAATCAAGAAAAAGAGAAAGAGAAGTAGCAAGATGAAGCTCCTCAAATAAAATCTAATGACCCAAATATTTTGGAGAAAATTGTTACTGTTCCTAATCAACATGAAAATTCAAATAAAAACCAAGAAGAACTTGAAAAGTTAACAAAACAAAATCAAACGTTCAGCTTGTCTAAAGAATTAGAAAAAGTAAAGATTCAAGTGCCACTTATTGAGTTGGTCAAAACCCCTGGTTATAAGAAATAAATTGCATAGTTTATTATTTTATCTCAATCTAATGAGGTGGGTGATATAGTGAATTTGCAAGAAGATAAACCAGTGGTTACTTTTGGACCTCATGTTGAAGAGGCAGATTCTTCTGTTCCATCTTTTTATATATCAGTTCTGTTGCATGATTTCATTTTACATAATTGTATGCTAGATTCTAGAGCATCACATAATCTAATGCCACTGTCTGTGATAAAAGAATTGAATTTACAAATCACCAAACCATATAGAGACCTTTATTCCTTTGATTCAAAAAGGGTGAAGTGTGTGAGTCTTATCAAGGATATGGTTGTTTCCCTGGCTCAAATTCCAGCTAAGAGTATTATGATGGATGTGGTAGTAGCAGATATCCCAGCCAGATTTGGTATGTTGTTGTCTAGATCTTGGGGGGCAAAGCTTGGAGGAGTTTTGAAATTGGATTTCACATATACTATAATTCCTGTTTTTAATGGGGAGGAAAGGAGGTTATACAGAGAAACTAGATTCTTGAAAACTACTACCAAGAAAGATGCAGGTAGAGAAGGAGAATCTCTCTTGTTTCATGCTGCATGAAGATGCAGAATTTGCTGAAGATTCACAAAAGCAGCTCACGTCAGCCAATGTACATAAAGAGCTGTGTTCAAATAAAATTTGGAAGTGTTATTTTGATGGTGCATTCTCTTAGGAGGGCACTGGAGCTAGATTCATATTTATATCTCCTGAAGGTAACTTTTTACCTTTTTCCTTCAAATTGGAATTTGAATCTACTAACAATGTGGCTGAATATGAAGCATTGATTCTAAGTCTGCAGACAGCTAAACAAATGGGAATTCAGTTTTTATCTATTTTTGGTGACTCTGAATTAATCATAAGACAAATTAAGAATTGGTCCCAGACTAAACATCCCTGATTGAGATCTTATAGAAATGAGGTGTGGGATTTAGTTGAGAATTATTTTGAGGCTTTTAATTTATAGTTTATTCCAAGAGAAGATAACAGAATGGCAGATTCATTGGTAGTTGCAGCTAACACATTTAAACCGCCAATTAATCGAAGATTGAGTTATGAAATCGAATTGAGATATAGGCCTTCAATCCCTGATAATGTAAAACATTGGCAGGTTTTTTAGGATGATGAACAAATTAATCAATTTTTAACAATGATTGGAAGTTTTGAAGATAGTCAAATTGCTTTAGAAGTTGATGAAAGTGGTCAAAGTGATATGTCCAAAAATCTGAAACATTCAATTAGTGATCAGAAGATAATTCAATTGAAAGATAATATTTTGCCCAGAGGCCTGGTACCTCTTGAAAGATTGTTTGATGCTAATGATGTGTCGATGAATAAGAAAAAAGTATCCCAAGATGGAGAAATGGAGGACTGCGATTTAGGGACTCAACATGAGCCTAAATTAGTCAAATTGTTTAGAGGAGTTCCTAAGGAGTACAAAGAAAGGTGTGTAAATATTTTTAAACAATTCATGGACGTATTTGCATGGTCATATGAAGATTTGAAAACTTATGATTTGGATATTATTCAACGTAAAATACCACTGAAAGATGGGGTTAAACCACACAAGCAGAAGCTCAGAAAAATTAACCCACTATTGCTGGCTCCAATTGAAAAAGAGGTGAAAAAAATTTTGCAAGCAAAAATCATAGTTCCACTAAGATATTCAGATTGGGTTTCGAATCTGGTACCAGTCATGAAGAAAAATGGAGAGATAAGATTATCTGTAGATTTCATAAATTTGAACAGAGCTTCCTTAAAAGACAACTATCCTTTACCCAAGATGGATTTTGTTTTGTAGAAAGTAACTGGAACATTCAGGTTATCCATGGTTGATGATTTTTCTGGGTATAATCAGGTGGTTGTGGAGAAGGAAGATCAAAAGAAGATTGCTTTCACCACACCTTGGGGAAAATTCATGTATGCCAGGATGCCATTTGGCCTCATGAATGCAGGAGCAAATTTCCAAAGAGCAATGGATCTTGCTTTTGTGGATGATAAATTTGTAGTTATTTATCTTGATGATGTTACTATTTTTTCAGATTTTGATGATGAACACTTAGAACACTTGAAGAAAGCTTTCTTGAAATGCAGAAAATTTGGAGTATCATTAAATCCCAAGAAATCTTTGTTTTCTTTAGAAGAAGGTAAGTTGTTGGGTCACATAGTTTTAAAACAAGGAGTAAAGATTGACCCTACAAGGGTTGAAGCTATACAGACAATTCCACTACTTAGAAGTAAAAAATATATTCAGAGGTTTATGGGAAAAATCAAATTTCTAAGAAGATTTGTTTCAGATTATGCTGAAATTGTCAGGAGAATAACATATGTGTTAAAAAAGAATGCTGAAGTAAAATGGGACAAATATGCAAGAGAATCATTTGGTAGAATTAAAGAAGCTCTTCAAGGAGCTCTTGTCATAATCAGTCCAGATTACTTAAAACCTTTTCAGGTCTTCTCATTTGCATCATCTTCTACTATTGGTGCTATATTATTACAAAAAAATGAAGAAGGTAGTGAACAACCTGTATCCTTTTTCAGCAAAGTCCTCAGAGATGCAGAGCTGAAGTATAATATCCTGGAGAAGCAAGTATGTGCTTTAGTAAAATCATTAAACGCTTTCAGAACTTATATACTTCATTCTCAAATAGTAGCATATGTGCCTAATTCTGCTGTAAAGGATGTGCTAGTACAGAGTGATGTTGAAGGAAAAAGAGAAAAATGGATTGCTAAAATCCAGGAATATGACTTGGATATCAAACCAAAAAAGTTAGTAAAATGACAGAGACTAGCCAAATTGCCGACAGAATCTAATTTCCAAGCTTTGGGAATTAGTTTACTTATGCTTATAGATGAAGTAATTGAAGAAACAGATCAGATTAAGATAAAGTCAGCAATTAAGTACAATTTTCTCTGTTCAGGCTGGTATAAGGATATCATTCATTATCTCTGTTTCTTTTCTTGTCCTCCTTCAATAAACAGAGTTAAGTACAGAGCTCTAAAACTTAAAGCTCAACCTTATGTTATAATCATTGATTTTGCTAGTTATTACATGCCAACTGCATACAAAATATTGAATGGAAGTCCTCCTCCCTGTTTCTTACCTAAAGCTCAAGAGTTTCTGAATTTAGGAAACAATTTTAAATATGGAGACTGGTTTGTTTTTGAGGAATATTTTGAAATAAGGCTATATGGAGCAAGTGTTGATCCTTACAAACTCCCAACTTTTGTACCAATGAGGCTTTTTGCTAGTTATTACATGCAAAATGAGTCTATGTTGTTTGATTTTGCTAGTTATTACATGCCAACTGCATACAAAATATTGAATGGAAGTCTTCCTCCCTGTTTCTTACCTAAAGCTCAAGAGTTTCTGCATTTAGGAAACAATTTTAAATATGGAGACTGGTTTGTTTTTGAGGAATATTTTGAAATAAGGCTATATGGAGCAAGTGTTGATCCTTACAGACTCCCAACTTTTGTACCAATGAGGCTTTTTGCTTTAGAATTCATTAGAAAAAGTCTAAATTTTGATCAAGTTCATTTCGTGCCTATGAAGAAAGGACACATGTATAAATTACACATGGTTGTAGGCCCTTTCATAGTACATATGAGACATGCATTTGATGCAGTAACAAAAATGTTAGATGACATGCAGATGTTATTAGGAGAAAGTTGGGCTTATGATCCATATAGTGTTATCTCAAATAGAAGGATTGAGAATGGGTATTCTGCTTTCATTCATGAAAGTAGGCCAGAACAATAGAAGATAGCATGTAAAGATGTGAAGAACTCAGTAGATGCTAACATTCAAACTCCTATTATAGCAGAGAAAAAAGGAAATGGTGATTGATCGAGATGATGAGGAGCAGGGAGCCATGAATAGAACAAAACTTACTTAAGAGCCTGCATCTACTGCTCTTGGTTTTTCATTGCATTTGGGAGAAGAAAAAAATGCTCCTGTCTCACCCAGGAATCATGAAGCTTCTCATGAACTGGTGCCCTTGATTAAATTTTTTTTTTCACAAATTGAAGAAAGAAATCAGAGGATGAAGGCCAGCATGGAGGCCCAAGCTGAACATCAAGTCACTACTGAACAAACAATATTTTTAACTGTAATGGATCTTGAAAAAGATCAGTTTAGTATTGCCCTCTCACATCCTACAGATATGTCAATTGGTTCTTCCAGCAATTTCAACACTGTTAATGTGACTGTGGATGTAAAGAAGATTCCACTAATAGATATAATGAACTTGCATATGCAAACAGGTCAATTGATTGTAAATGACCTCACAAAGACTAATGCAATGGAAATAAAGGCAGAGAATATGTTGGGTAAAGTAATTAAACAATTGAAGTTAGAAAAGGCTAACTCAAGTGCCTTAATAGTTCAAAATGAAGAATTGAAGAAGATTATTATAAAAATTGGAGTAGACCCTAGTGATAAGACTGTTGCGCAGAAATTCATGCAAAGTGCTGAGGTAGAGATATCTACATTAAGGAAAAAATTGAAGTTACCTACTGGTGAACATTTAATGGCTACAGAAGTTGCATAGGTAGAGAAGGAAAAGGAAAAGTTGTTGCAGCAACTCATGCAAAACGATGAAGAACTATCCAAAATAAAGTAGACTGCAATTTCATTGCAAAATCATATTGATAATCATAACTGTACTTTTGTTTTTCCTACAGGTGATGAAGACCCTCAAACACAAATTATTCAATTAAATACTGAGTTGCAGATGGCTGAAAGAGATAGAAAGAAGGCTCAAATAGATTTGGAGACTGCAACAAAATTGATGAAGGTCATAGAAAATGAAGCAGATAATTACAAAATGGATTTCCGAAATGTTGAAGCTAAGATTAAGAATATCAAAGAAAGAATGAAAGGTAATCTTTCACTAATACAAGCTAAAGATATCATTTGGATTGATATGAATTCAGAAATGAAATCCAATTAGTGTTTCCTGATGATAATTGCAAAAGAGAAAAGTATTATTGTAGAGTGTGAAGAACCAATTATGTCTGATAAGCAAAAAGGAATTAATAGAGCCATTTTGGCCAGAAGATTTATTGATTTTATTAATTCCAAATCAGATCAGGAGTTAGAGGAGAATGATATGCAGGACAAAATGTTATATGCAATGGAAATTAATAAAATGATTGTCAAGAATGATCTCAGAAAGGCTTCAGAAAAGAAACTAATGGAAATCAAAGAAGCAGTAAGTCAATTTGATAAATATTTTGATAAAATGACAAGAGTAGGCTTGCCATCATGTTGGGGAGCTGAAGGAAATATTTTGTCATGATGCTCTTATGAGAATTTACTGGTGATGACAAAGGCAAGGTTGATAAGAGGCATGAAAATATGTAGGTGCTTAAAGGAGAGACAATGGTCAACTTCTTGCAGAGACATTTTCAACTCTTGTGGATGGTAAAAACTCTTTTCTCAAAAAGGCCTTCTTATGATCGAATTACCGCATTCGGATTGGAATATCACAATTTGACACATTCATCTAGGACGAAGGTAGAAATATGGAAAAAGTGCAGAGCTTGAACAATTGACCTTCCAAAAGAATCATCAGCAAAGAAAGACAAATCAGTTGACCAAAGAAAAGAAGCCACATCATCAACAATTCCTATAGATTAGGATATTTATTTTATGTTATTTTCTGAAGACAATGTAATTGTAATAAGACATTTTCAAGGCATGTACTAGACATCCTTCAAAGTCTTGAAGTAGTTTTGGTAGTTAGGATTGGTTATAGCAGTTCCAAACTGCTTTTTACTGTATTTAATGTAATTTTCAAGAGAAAGAAAGGTTCTGAGTTTTGGACCTCCTGACAAATATTTTTGTACTCAAAGATTCAAAGATTAATGAATGAGTAAGCAAGTTTCTGGCATTTTTTTTATGTTGAAATGTATTCAAGTTTTCATTATGTATTTCCATCTATGAATAAAACAAGGTTATGAGCAGAAGGTCTCTTTTTACTTCTGTGTATAAGAGTTAAAAAACCTTAATTGGCGCTCCTTTGTTTTAAATATTTCTTTCACATATTTCTTCTGGGGTTTGGAATGATATTTTTTGTATAAAATAGCATATCAGTTTGGCCTTCTTCTTACATTTTCTTCTAGTCACTTCATTCAACATTAATAGATGGTAGCATTGTGAAGCATTCATAATATTTGATATTTAAGGGTTTCATTATAAATACTTGAGGGTTAATAAAACAGAGGCATAAAAATTTGTGACATAATCGTAAAATGTCTTAAGCACTAATTCCTTATCACAACTAAGGGATTGTCTCTTAAGGTAAAACATGACCCATCCCATTTGAGGGGGGCCTCTAGCCATCATACGAGTCTCCTTCACCAAGTGTAACATAGTAATCATAATATTGTCCATTCTTTCAAATTGCTTGGTCCATGGTTTGTGGTTTTACATTAGTTAATCTTTTTGTTGTTTAATATCTTTTGTTGCACAAATCTATTATTTTGCAGGTTTCTTCTAAATTTTTGTTGCAAATCAAAAGAATTAGATAGCCATATCTATTGTTAGGGTCATTAACTACTCGCGGCTCAAGTGAAGCCTTTTTGGCACACCTGTTAGAAGGCTTCACACAAACAGTTTCCATGGTTGAACTGGTTAAAGTAGAATAAATCATTTCACCTATCTATTTGTGCAAATAAATTTGGTCAATTGCATGAATTTGTTTAGTTTCAAAGGAAAAAATAGATGTCTTGTAATCATCAACAAGTTTAGGGACTGAAACTTTGGGTTCCAAGAATTCAAGATGAAACTATCCCTTCTTTGTATCCAATGCATAAAGAATTATGTGCTGAGTGGAGGAGGTTTGTTTCAAAAAATCAAAGTATGTTGTGGCCTTGAGTGCCTCATTCTTCCTTTTAATTTCTTTATACCTGGAAAAAATGTTCAACTATTTTGGACCTTGTGTTCCTGATGACATGGGAGAATATGGAGAAATCTCCTCTACCCTTGGAAATTTTGTTGTGTGCAATCGTGTCAGCACCATTGTTGCCCGATACTCTGAAATTTTGTTTGAAAAGGTTCTTCATGAGTATTAGCCTTCTTTATCCTCTTGAATACTGTAAAATTTGTTTCTTGGATCTTTGATACTGAAGGGGATAGAGTTTCCCTTTGTCCCTTTGTTTCCTTCTCCCGTGGAATTGGAGTTTTTGAAACCGTTGGAATAACAAATTTATCTTCTACTTCTTGTAGAGTGTTTTCTTGCCACTCTTCTTGATTTACATATTGTTCAATATCTGGCCTCAGTGTATGTGCATAAGGAGTTGTATTTTGTTCAATTATGAGCTTAGAAATGATCCCCAAGGGATCATAAGACTAGGTGAAGCTCAATTTGAAGTATTTGCTTCAATAAAGACTCTGTCTGCTTTGTTGCTGCTCTAGTGTTGATGATGAATGGTCCTATCTATGCCTTCAACTTGAATTTAGACTTTTTTTTTTCTAGAAACAAACTGTAAATCATCCATATTCATCATCTACCTTATGTATTCAAGTGCAAATATTCTAGTTGGCACAAACTTTGGAAATCTATAAGGAGATATTTCAGATCCATAAATTCTTATCTCTATGTAGTTCTAGTATAGATACCAGTGTCCAATTTTTTTTTTCTCACTGAGATGAAGAATGATTCTGATCTCAGGTTAAATTCTTGGAATTACATCACTACTCAAAAAACATAAGGCCATGTACAGAAACTGATTTACATAATTTGAAAATGAGAACTCTTCAATGTTCTTTCTTAGTAAGGAAGTCCAATGAATTATAGATTGGGGGTTTCCTTGTGCATCTAATCTTTGTAATGGAAACTTAAACCTTTCTCCTTGGAAGAACATAAGAAAATATACAAGGACTGACTGATGCTTGAAGGAACTTTTAGTAGAGAACTTGAGAAATTTATCATGAATACAATCTGCCAGAAACTCATTATGATTGAAAATTTATGATGGTTTTTCTCATG
Source organism: Pinus albicaulis (assembly GCA_034641835.2). NCBI lineage: Eukaryota > Viridiplantae > Streptophyta > Pinopsida > Pinales > Pinaceae > Pinus > Pinus albicaulis. The sequence goes on along the minus strand of CM076571.1, from coordinate 79,557,800 downwards.
CTGAAAATATTGATAAGAAACCTAGAATTACTTCATCAATCCATTGATCACTTGGATAACCTAATAGACATGAAACCATAGAGATAACTTGTCTAGACATCTCTGGAAATATGGAAGAGGAGTAAGGTGGGTTTGTTCTCGGTAGCTTATAATTTTCAGGCATAAATGTTTCAAATATTTTTCTTCTTTGGGATAAGGTGAGCTTATGATAGATTTCCATAAGGGAATCTACAGAAAATGGTTGCAAGGGGACTGTAGGATTGACCTGAAGGATCTGGGAAATTGAATCAGGGATGACAATGAAAAAAATTCATTATTTTGGGAAATAAAAACCTTTTGACTCGGGAGGTACCTGAAATTACACCAGGTGAAAAACTCTGAGAATAAATGGGTCTAAGGGAAAACAAATTGAGGTAGGAAGGAGTCCCACATATTCAATTCATCACTGGTATCAAGAAATTTTTGCTTCACCCAATCGTGGAGTTCATAAATAGCGAACTCGCACTAAGTTTCACAGATTTTGTACTGCTTATCTACCAAGGGAAGTTCATCTAAGTTTATGACATGGGGCAATACTGGACTCTCAATTACTATTTTAGACTTTCCCTTTGAAGAATATATGTTTACTTGAGGATAGGTATACTGAATTACTAGGAAATTATTTGTTTGCTAATATGGCGGCTTACTGGATCTTGGTGATAATCAGATTAGCTGCTTGCTGCAAGAGAACGAGACGAATAAGAATTTGAATGATGCTGGGATGATTTATAGTTTATTTGGTCAAGATTACCGTTTTGGCGCGTCTAATTAATGAAATTATACATTTATGGGAAGATACAATGATTAATTGGTCGTTGGATGACGGGATAAGAGAATTATAGGTGAGATAATGAATGAGGGACATGTGGCGAGGTGCGCAGAAGTGACGGTGAGAGCCGAGAGATGAAAGGTGGTTTTAGGGGTGGGGGGGCGGTCGAAAATTCCCTGATGCTAACACATACCCCTTGGCGGTGTTATCACTCTCCCCAACTTCCTAAGGCTGATAGTAGGATTGAAGAAAGGTAACCACAGACCAAACTTTAGGTCAGGTAGCTAGCCCGACCCAGATTAGAGAGATGATTGGATAAAATGTTTTAGGCTAGTTATGATGGTCAATAGATTAAGTTTTTTGTTTGTTTGGAGTTTTGCTAGATAGGAATGACAGTTAGGAGACTAGGTCTAGGGTTTTGATCTAATTTCAAAGGTTTAGTTGCAGAGGTAAGGGTGAGGCCAAGTAGGTAAGCTAAGAAGCTGATTAATTTGTTATTGTGTATAGAGTGAAATGAGAGGGAATCAGAATGAGAATTAAACTGAATTCATTCATCAAAAGAGCAAGACAATTTCATGAAAAAATTATGAAAAACAAAGCATGGAAAGCATGTTTTATGTCAATAAAATGATAAGAATTAGCATAAAGAAGCATATATGTGAAAGATGAGTAACATAACATTAAAAATCATGAGTTTAGAGAGAAAAGAAAATGCTCAAAGGCATACCACAGGAGTCTCAACACTATGTCTGCAACATTGTCCCTGATTTCATTAGCAAAAGCTTGTACAATAGCTCCACTGTGAATAATAACTATCCAACCCAAAAAAAGACAAAATAGAGTCTACTTAGAGAAAATATAGTCTATGACACCTCATCAGGTCGAAATCCCATCCAAAATGGATCATAAATGCAAAATACGAGTCATTTCCTAGTTTCTAGGGAGATTAGAAACCATTCCCTGAATTTTAGCTATAAACTAGGAGTGTTTGTCCCTTACATTTATTACATTCCTTCATGATAGGAAGCCAAAAACAACCCAATAACTCTAATGACAACTCATAGCTTTGAATTTGTGACCATTTCTTAGCTTGATAAGTGCCCTGAGGGAATCCGATGTTGATTTGTGACAATTATGACTGAAGATTTTTAAAACAATTTGCAGAAGTGTAACAGTGTTTTGGAGGCTCTTTTGAGGAACTTTAAGAAGTCCAAATCCACTTCTGAAAAAGTGGTCAACTAGCCATGTGTGTCTAGTTTCCGGAACATCTTGAATTTTTCAAAATGGACCTTGGGAAGGCCTTCAAAAATCCATTTTCCCCGAGTCACTCAAAAGCGTAACAGAGAGTCCAAAAAGGAGGGAGAAACATGAAAAATAGGTGGTTTTGAGCTTTTTCTCCTAAATTGCAGCTTGTCATGCCATGAGGGTTACTGTTCATCAAAATACATCCATACATGTAAAGAAATAACCATTTGGATGCCTTCAAAACAAAAAGTCATAATTGTATGTTACCCTTCTGTAATGAGAAATTGCCAAAATTTTGTAAAAAATCATGTAAAATACCAAAATTACTCCAAAGCTTTCAAAATTGGATTTTTGACACCTGTAAGAGATAGGCTACACAACTAATGAATCTATAGCCAATAAATCCAGGTTTTCCTTCTTGAGCTTCATTTGTGCCTCTTTAAGCATTTTTTTCACTTGTTTCAACCTTATTTGAGAAATGGTATCCCTGGTATGATAATGACTTGTCATGTGCCGTTACAGCTTGTTATCATTTTTAGCCTTCTTCAATAGCTTCTCTAGATGCTCATTAACTCTTGATAGCCAAAGCTCTCTATCCTCATTGATCTCAATGGAAATGAGCTCATCAAATGTCATCTCTTCAGATTGATGAATTTGTTCTCTCTCGCTCTAGTGCCTTTTTTAGGCCTCTTGTTCTTGGTCTTTTTGTATGTGTTTCAGCCTCCATCTCTTGCATTTGGTCAACAACAACAATCTTCTTTCCTTTGCCTCTTTTTTCCTCCATGTCTGATTTGCACTTTCTTTGTAGGAGATGATTAAATTTCAATTGAAAATTTTCCCGCTCAAGGAAAGTAATTCGGATTGGGAAATGGAGAAGGCCTCTTTCAATTCTACTATCTCTTTATCTTTATATTTTATGATGTCTTCAACTGATCTGACCTCCTCATTATTTGATACTTTAGGCTCTAATGGCACCAACTCATCATGTTGATGTAAGAGAGGTTGTTCCTAAAATTGCTCATCATGGGTGCTAAGTGTACGAAAAATCCTGGTAGACTTTGGCACAAAGTTGTCTCTTCTCTCTTTCATATGTGTGAGCAAATCCTACAACCCTAGGGACATATGAGCATGTATTTCTTGGTCATCTTCATAGCACTGGTTTTCCATTTGAGAATTTACAAACTCTTCTTCTATCTGCAAGAAGTTGCTGATATGTTTATCATCTTGAAAGACTTGCCAATACTGAACATTATATGGGACAACAGGGCAGTTTTTACATTTATCTCATACTTCTTATTAGGATACAATGGAATTTTGAACATGCTGGCTGAAGTGGCTAGAGAATCAACAATAACATTGATGTCTCTTGGAATCAAAGATAAGGTGTACTTAGAAAATGTCTTGAGGAACTCTAGCACTGCATTTTGGCAAGCTCGCGTCCTTGGATGCTTGACCTGGTATTACCCTTTGTCTTGCTTTATTACTAACTTGGAGTCACCATATACAAATATCTTCTTTGCACACAGCGTCTTGAGAATTTTCAAACCGGATATCAAAGGCTCATACTTAGCTTCATTGTTTGAACATTCGAAGGCCAGCTTGTAGGAGGACATTCGAACATTGGGAGGTATGTTTAATGATTGATTTATAGGGCTGTGAATCCATACTCCAATTCCAGCCCCTTCTTTGCCCAAAGATCCATAGAAGTCCATAGTCCACAAACTACTTTCCTCTTCCGGAAACTGCGAATCGGATGACAGAACTTTTCTTGATGTTTGAGAGACCTCTGTTGTATCAAAAACTTCTAACTCTTTCATTGTTCCATCACTTTTTTGAGGTGATGCACTCAGTTCCAAACCATTTGGCATTTTTTTACAAATTTCTGCATTTGCCAATTCTAAAACAGAATTTGAAAATTCATAATTTTCTGCAATTTCTTCAATCAAAACTTCGGAAGACGCTGAACATTCATCATTGAACAAGATAAATGACTCTAAATTTGTATGAACAACATGTATAGGATGGTTATTTGGCTTTTTTTGGCTGGTGATCATGTAGTTCATCTTACTTTCCCGATATAGTTTCCTAAGCTGTCCAATGATAGGAATGGTAGCATAAGAAAAATCAAGCTGTAAGATACCTCTAAGCTTCGCTCCCCATGACAAATAAAGTAGAATTCCATATCTGGGTGGGATATCAGCTAGAACAACATCCATGAGGACATTCTTGGCCAGGATTTGCTCTAATGACACCAGTAGGTCCTTGATGAGGCCAAGACATTTTACCCTCCCTTAATCAAATGAGTAAAGATCATGATAAGGTCTTATGATGTCCAGTCCTAATCTGCCATAATGGCCTTGGGCATGAGGTTGTGAGAGGATCTGAAATCAAGCATGGCACTATGGAGGATAAAGTCATGGATTTTGAGGCTTAAATAAAATGGAGGGACTTCACTATCTTCTAAATCATCATCAATAGTAGGACCAGAAAGAAGCTCAGGGTCATCATCACTCACATTAACCATGTCTGAAATTTGATCAAATCTAAGCAACTTAGCAACTTGAACTTTGTACTAATCATTCTTAACTATTTTAGTTAGAGGAATGGAGACTTCCAACTTGGCAATTTCATTTTCAAGAGAAAAAAGAGCATAATGTTTTTCTACCTCTTTCAATGGTGCATCTTTCTTCTTGGGCTGATCTTTGTGTGAAGGCTCTTTCTTCTATCCTCCTTCTTGGACTTCTTTATCTTTCCTTTGACCGCTGGAAGAAGCTTCGTTGCCTTTAACATGATTAGGAACAACATGTAAGTAGGGTAATTTGTGAGGTGAAATAGGGTGATGGGGTTGAGCAAAAATTCTGACAAAAATTCAGTGGATAGGGTAGTGTCTTGTTGTCAGAATGAAAGTGGAATGAAGGAAAACGAAGGGGTTTATGATGATCAAAACCTCAAAACACAGTCATTTCCCAATTTTGACTATGGGAAAAAACTAGTGAACTAGTGTTTTTTATGTTTGAGGGCCATGGAGCTTGATAAATTTTTGACAAAAAATTAGTGAATAGGCTGACACCTTAGCTCCACAGTGCAAGTGGAATGAGGTCAAATGGATAGGTTTAGGTCATTCAAAACCCTAAAACACAATCACCTTATATTTTCACTGTTTTTACTGTGTAAAATAGTTTAGAATTAGGCTTTTGATGGTGTAAAACATGTTATGGATGGTGATTAGGTGATAGGATTGTGATGATGGAGCATGGGGGTGTAGGAATCATGGTTTAGATGATGGGTTAGGGTTTAGGTTGAAATGTGTAGGTTAGGGTTTGTCAACATATAAAAATATATATATGTAGACAATGAAAAGCATGGAGGAGAAAATAAAAGAAGATGACATGCCTTTAAAACCTCAACATTAAACCAAAGACTAGCATGGATGAAGGCTTACCTTTTATTAGAGGCTAGACCAAGGATGAGAGCATGAGCTTGAAAGTTTAGGAGGGTTTTTGAGCTTCAACAAGACCAGAGACTGTCACACACAGAAGCGTAACGACATAGCTAATGTATTGCACAGGAGCGTAAAACTAGTGTTTGTAATACATATAAGCGTAACAAGTGCTTCTCTATTCCACAGGAGTGTAACGTCGTGATTTTCTTCACCATAGGAACGTAACAACTAACTTCTCCTCACCATAGAAATGTAACAACAGTGTTTTTGTAATACATAAAAGCGTAAAACTGGTGTTTTCTTCACCACATAAATGTAACAACGTGGTTTTCTTCACCATAAAAACGTTACACCAAGGTTTGTTGAGGGTTGTGAGAGAATTTTGAGAGTATGGAGGGGTAATCAAAGTGGAGAAATTTTTCTCTCACATATATGAAAGGGTAAAAATAAAAGAAAAATGAAGTTTCCTTTCCCTTTATAAGCTTTGACGACCCTTACCATTTTTCATGACATTTACAATGACTTTTTAACCCTTTTGCACTTGAAAAGTGACTTTTGGCTTCTTTAAGTGAGATGAGAAGATAGGGTTAACCTCTTTTGCATTATTTGACACTTGAGGTGACCTTTTTTGGCATTTTAATGAAACGTTGAAACAAACTTTCTCCTTTTCATGAGACAAGAAGACTGCTTTTAAAAACTTTGAAATCTTTCACCTTTGGACTTTCACATTGGATAATGGCTCTTTTCAAAACCAGATAAGATGTCTTTGAAGCTTGAAATGACTCTCTTTGCTTTTGATTGGGACAGTAGGTCAAAATGACCTCCCTTGGAGCTCTGACAATCAATGATGAATTTTTGGTCTTTAAAATGAGACAATAAGACAAAATTCTTCAATTTTCATGAAACAGTTAGACAGAGATGAGATTGTTGAAAGTTTTTAGAGCTTGAGCCATATGAAACAAGAGAGATGGCTTTATTTGAACTTCATAAACAAGCTAGCTCCTTCATTAGGGTTTTATGAATGGAATGGAGGGTTGCTGCCTTATGTTCAGTGAAAATTTGAAGATTTTTTCAAAGGCAGGGTTGAACCTAGACTTGACCTATATGAGATGGAATGACCTAACCCTAGAACTCTTCAGTGATGATGATGGATATGGTGACCATGAAACTGATGATGGCGATGACCTTGACAATGGTGATGATAAATGAAATGAAGGAGCAACATACATGGTTTAGCCCTCTTCAGTGACCGAAATGATTTCTGAGAACTGGTTCGAAAAAGTAAAATTTTTGACCTATGACTTAATGGACAACAAATGAAAGAGTCATTTGATCACTGACATACCTAGGCTAACATTGGCTACAGCTAGGAATGACAGCTCCTTCAGGAGGTGTCAAAAACACCGTAGATCAAGTAGCCTTACCATTGGGCGATGGAGTCAAAATGAACTTTGAAAAAATTTGACAAATTAGAAATGATGAACTAATTCTTGAAATGACTTTGACTAAAAAAAACCGACTTGACTCTGACTTGACAACTAACTGAAACTTTTTTTAGATTTTTGAAAGAAAACATGAGTTGTATGTAGAAGTCTCATGGTCTTCTCCTCGGACTTCAAACTTCTACAACAACTTCCTTATTTGCTGAGACATCAAATTTAAAATGATATGTACAATGACAGTGACTTTCTTCTTCAATGATCAAGTTAGATAGTGTTTGAGGAACCTACCATTGATTGGTCCTCCCATCACTTCTTGCCCTTCAAGATCCTCTATTAAAAATGTTTTGTTTCCTCTAAATGCAATGATCTTGTAAGATCCTTTCCATATATTGTCGAAATTTCCATGCTTACTCTTATCTTCATTCCGGGCATCCTAGTGAAGAACAACATCCCCAAGCTTGAAATCATCTGCTTTGGTCTTCCTATCATAAATCTTTTTTATTTTCTCATGAAGCTTTGAAGTATGGCTGAATACCTCATCTCTTGACTGTTGTAGATGGATAATTTGGCTGATTCTTCGCTGAATGTCATTAGGCTCACTGTCTATCTCTTGCAGAATTTTCATCATCGGTACAGCTAGAGAAGAAGGGAACACCGTGTCAACACCATACACAAGCTAGAAATGTGACATGTCGATTGATATCTTCGTGCTAAACCTATCCGCCCATAGAAAATTGGTAAGTTTTTTGTGCCAATTCCTCTTGTTTTCTTGCAACATATTTTTTATTATGTTAACCAAAGATTTATTTGACGATTCAGCAAGCCTGTTGCCCTGAGGATAGTGTGTCGTTGAATGACCAAGCCTAATGTGATACTTGTCACAAAAGTCAATCATCTTCTTGGACTTGAAGGCAACTGCGTTGTCAATGATGATCTTGTGTGGACAACCAAAACGAGATAGAAAATTGTTCTCGAGAAACTGAATGATAACAGTATCAGTAGCTTGCCTCATGGGGATGTCTTCAATCCATTTGGTGAAATAATTTGTGGCAGTGAGTATCCATTTGTGCTAAGATGACGATGGAGGATGAATCTCGCCTATGAAGTCAAGTCACCACTGCTGGAATGGCGCTTGTACTTCAATTGGTTTAAGAGGTAAAGGCAAGAGCTTTCTTTTTCCCTGAAATATTTAACATTCATGACAACTCATGATTGTTTTATAAACATCAGAAAATAAGCTTGGCCAATAGAAACCCGCTTTTAATATCCTATTAGCTGTAGTATTCCAATAAATATGACCATCACAGTCACCTTTATGAAAATCTGTCATGATTTTTTCAACTTCTCCTTCAACCAAACAATTCAACAATACTCCACCTGGATCTTTCCAATATAAGACACCATTAAGAATGTAGTACTTAAGAGCTTTTAACTTTAAATATATAGCCTTGCTACTTGGCAAGCCAGGAGGAGGATTCAAATGTTGCAAAACATGTACTATATCAACATACCAAGGCGATAGAGAGAAAATTTCAGCTACCTCAAGTAATGTTTCAACATCTTGTTCTTCAGATAATGCACCAATAAAATTGATGCCTAAGGCATGAAGATTTGAATCCGCCATGAGCTTCGCCAGGCCTTGTCCTTTGATCAGCTTTGTGGGCTCCATCTCCAAATCATACTCTAACATGGCAGCGATCCATTTACCTCGCCGCCCTTCAGGATCATTCTGTGTAAGCACATATTTGACAGCAATGTTTACAACATATGCAATGACATGAGAATTTAGAATGTAGACCCGAAAGTCCTTCAATGCTTTGACTAACGCCAAGGCATGTTTCTCAATGATGTTATACTTCAAGGCTGTGTCTCTTATGGTTCTATTGAAGAAGGCGATGGGTTGATCTGTGTTCTGATTTTTCTTTTGCATGAGGATAGTAGCAAGAGTATGCTTTGAGGCAAATGAAAAAATGATAAAATCAAGTGTATAATCCGGACTAATGAGGATAGGAGCATGGGATAAAGCCAACTTGACTTGATTGAATGATTTCTTCGCCTCTTCAGACCACTTTAATTCACTATCTTTCTTCAGCATGTCAGTAATCTGCCTTAAATGTTCAGAAAGATTGGGAACAAACCTTCTCAAAAAATTGATTTTCCATTTAATGACTAAATTTCCTTTTTTCTCCTAGGATATTCCAAGGTCTGAATTGCTTCAATCCTTGAAGGATCTATCCCAATTCCATATTTTTATATGATATGGCCCAAAAATTTACCTTCCTTCATAGCGAAAAGACTCTTCTTTGGGTTCAGCGATATGCCAAACTTTCTACATCTCTGGAAAACTGTTTTCAAGTGTTGCACTTGTTGCTCATTTGTCTTGGAAAAAACAATGATATCTTCAAGATAAATGACCAAAAAGACATCATTTTCATTGGCGAAAGCAATGTCCATTTCTCGCTGAAAAGTAGCCCTTGCATTCTTCAGTCAAAAAGGATTTTTGGCGTACATTAAGGTACCCCAAGGTGTTGTGAATGTTGTCTTTTCTTGATCATTTGGATGAACAAGAATATGATTATAATCAGAGTATTCGTCCAATAATGAAAGTCTAGAAGATCCAACTACCCTTTGTAGAATATAGTCCATCTTCGGTAGTGGTTAATTGTCCTTCAATGACACTTTGTTCAGATTTCTAAAATCAATGCACAAGCGAAACTCTCATGTCTTCTTCCTTACTGGCATTAGAGTAGTTACCCAATTTGAAAAGCGAAGAGGCACAATAATACTAGCAGTGAATAATCTATTTACCTCTTTCTGGATAAAGGGGAACAACTTGGGGTTCATTCTTCTTAGCTTCTAGCGGAAAGGTTTTTGATCTTGCTTCAAGGGAATTGTATTCTGAATTATGATCTTATCATAGAATTTCAAATCAGAATATTCCCAAGAAAATACATCAACAAATTGAGACATAAGCACTGCATATTTACCTTTCATTTCTGCACTCAAAGATTTTGAAATTTTTACCATTTGTGGCTTTTTTCGGAGTGCCAAGGTTGAGATCTTCCACTCCCACTTCTGTCGGTAACATGCTCAGTTTATGCAACATCATCTTGATCAAAAAGCTCTTCCAAAGGTACCAAACCTCTTGGAATAGAGTTATCTTTCAGCTGAAGCACTTGCATCTCTGCTGCATGGATTTCTTGGTCATCTTCATAGCACTGGTTGTTCATTTGAGAATTTGCAAACTCTTCTTCTGTTTGCAAGAAGTTGCTGATATGTTTATCATCTTGAAAGACTTGCCAATATTGAACATTATCTGGGACAACATGGCAGTGTTTTACATTTATCTCATACTTCTTATTAGGATACAATGGAATTTTGAACAGGCTGCCTGAAGTGGCTAGAGAATTAGCAATAACATTGCCGTCTCTTGGAATCAAAGATAAGGCGTACTCAGAAAATGTCTTGAGGATGTCTAGCATTGCATTTCTGTAAGGTCGCATCCTTGGATGCTTGGCCTGATATTACCCTACCACAGGACCAATGGAGCTTCTACTAGCTCACTCTGATCTCTTGTTGGCATCCCACGACACCTCTTGAAGGCTCTATCCTCCAAGAACTTCACGACTCGTTTCACTACAATCCTCCTACTGCTAGGAATATGGATCTTGTATGCCTTTGAAGTTTCACTATACCCAACTAGAGAGCTCTTCTTTGCAGTCTAATCCAATTTGGTATGCTTCTCATTTGGCACATGACAATAATCTATGCTGCCAAATATCCTAAAGTGACTAACCTCGAGCTTCTTTCCTGAGAAGACCTCTTATGGCATCATCTTCCCCAATGCCTTATGAGGAACCACGTTCTGGATATACATTGTTATGTTACATGCCTCTTCCCATAGAAACCTAGGAAAATCCTGGTCATATATCATCGCTTTTGCAACCCCAACTATAGATCTATTCTTCCACTATGCTCCCCAATTTGTTGTGGATTACATGTCGTTGTCCAATCTCTTTTGATGCATTCCTTTGTTCAAAAAATTGTGAAGTCTTTATATGTATACTCTCCACCATTATCTAAGTGAAACACCAAGGTGATGAAATACTCGAACCCACTAAGAGCTCTAGTGGACATAGGGCCACAAATGTTTGAATGAAGAAGTCCCAACACACCATCTGCTCTATTATCACTTCTTGGGAATGTTGCCTTAGCATATTCCCAAGCACACACCCTTTACACACATCATTGTGTTTTGTGCCAAGTTCTATAACACCTGTCACAGTCTCCATGACCATTCTCAGTGCTCCATGAAGTAAATGTCTCATTCTCCTATGCCATAGCTCATTCAGGTCTTTCTCACTGCTACTGTCACTGCCTACTAGTGACATTGGAGAATCAAGCTGCAACCTGTACAATATGTTGCTTCGAACTCCAATTTGTTTCACCCTCTTCCAACTTTGGTGTTTGACAAACACCTTCTTTCCTACAAAGTGAACATCATATCCTTTATCATGTAGTTGGGATACATAAATAAGGTTCATATATAATCCTGACACATGCAGTACATCTATAGTGTTGGTACTTGCTTGTGACTTCCTCTAAAAATCGATGGTACCTCTCCCCACTTGAGTGCACTTCATCTTGTTTCCCATCGTAATCTGGAAGTGCATCTAGTCTTCTTTGTAGCTAGAGAAATATTCTCTAACTCTTGTCATGTGAGCTAACACTCTATTGTCTATATACTGGACACCTTGTGAAGTTGAGCTAGATAAGAAAGAAAATTTGTCCTCTAATCTGGAAGACAATTCTGAAGCCCCCTGAATATCACATCTATCCATCGCCATTTTGGAGATATCTGAGGAATTTATTGAAGGCATAATCAATATGGTTTTGTGTGTTATTTCTCTTCCACCCGACATTGATTTTGCTCTAGCAAACTGTTGCAAAACCCTTATGGGCCCAGACAAGAAATCTGCTCAACGAAAACACTGAGTTGTTGTTGCTCCCTCTGCATACTGGAATCACTTTTTCAGAGAAGTCAAATTTTCTGCTACCCTGCAACTAAAAATCAAACCCTTTTGTCTAGCAATTTGCATTGCCTGACTAGGCACTGCGCAACCCCTGAAAATTTCAACAGAGTGCTCCCTTTGAACAACGAAATTTTCCCCTTCCACTTCTGAGCTTCCTGTCCGACAAATATACTTTGATACCATGTGAAAATTCCTTGAAATGCAACAACTGTAAATATTTCTTCTAAATGATAAATTAATTATGTAGTTTATTTTGTTAACGACAAAATAACTAAATATTCACTACAATTTCTTCACCAAAATAAGTATTGTGGAAGCAAAAATAGGAACTGAGAAATGCTAGCACACACAAAAATTAGAACACTGTTATTTTTTGACAATTGTCCTTGAAAAAAACCAATACGGGAAAACCAGTGCAATAGTGAGGGTTTTTATTATTATGCAACAAGAGATTTTGAGTATAATAAAATGTCGCCAAACTAGCGAATCTACCTAAGAGAAATATTGGCAAAAATATATTGAGGGATTTTACCCTTCGAAAAATCCCAATACCTAACTACCTCTCAAAAAAAAAAATTGTTCACTCTGCTCTGCGCAAGCGCTGTATTGACCTTGCGCGGACTATCAAACGCTCAGCCTAGAACTCCAAAAAATCATGTTGTCTTGCATGTTGCTAACTGGAAATTGTCTCTCCAACACTGAAAAATCCTCCCGACCTCTGGAACTGGAAACTAACTTCTCCTTAGCTAAATCAAAGTTCTCAGTTGAGGCTCTGTGCTGCCCTTGCGCAACCTCCTAGAGATAAATTTCGACCTCCTCTTTTTAAATCTCCAGAATTAAAATCTCCTCCGGACCACTACTTTGATGCCCCCCTGCCACCTACTACTCACCCACTGACTTGATATACACTGCTGAATCACTCCTACTATTGGAAATTTGAACTGCCTAGGCAACTGAGTATCTGCATTGGTGTGTTCTCTATCTACCTATCGACCTCCTCTTATAATCTGTAGTTGGGACTCCAACGACCAAGAATAAAACTTAATCGATGGCTGATATAATCTCTGAGTTGATCCGTGTGAGTTTCTAGAAAATTCTTACATTTCTCAATTAATTACTATTAATTAACCATTTTTCTCAAGTTCGACTTTGGAACTTTTTAGTGATGGTCAATTAATTTAATTGAACCATCTCTAGGTGAAATTTCCAGAAACGATTTCTAAATTTTGGAGAGCTCATGTGTTTTAGCCTCTCCACAAAGTCTCGAGACTAGAACACCATCTAATGCCACAAAAATAACAGTATACAAGGAAACAATGTCATGCGAGTGATGGATTGCCTAAATAAGAATATTCAAGGATGGATAAGGATGCATTCAAGCCTGCAATTGACGAGGGTTGAGCTGAGGCTCCTACTAAAATAAAGTGGCAAAAAGAGTTAAACAATGTGACACCAATTTATTAAAAAAATGTAAAATTTGAAATTTACTTAAGTAATTTTTTGGTGGTTAGTTTAACTATGGTTGGTTTACCAGTAATTTGCATAACCAACGTTATTGTACCTACTTAAATATATCTATAAACCCCCAAAAAATAAAAGATTGTAATATATCTAGGAGGAAGTATTTTTTAAATGATTTCTCAACCACTATTATGAATAACTAAAAATGAATTAAATCTGTTTCTCATTCATCATTTTACAGATACATCATATAAATATGTAAAATATCAAGATAACCAAATTCACCAATAAACCTTATTGACTTCACATGTTTCCACGGATATTCAACCCATGTAACCTGCACCAGTGTATGGAAAGCAAACATAAACATTATCATGAGATTTACCGAGATATGGCAGTTGTTGCTTTATTACTTTTATACCCATTGTTTCCTGGCCAAGCCCATTGCCATATACCCAAAAATTCATTTGATTAATTACCGGGCACTCTCGAAAAGGCAAAACTAAGAGCGGATATTTTAAAAATGTTTAAAGAGACCAAATTTGGAAAATGACAGATTTGCTGCTGGACAGTATCTCCAGTTTATGTATTAACAACCTTCCAAGCTCGGTCACACATCAACTTACAGTTGAATAATAATGCTTATTACAACCCAGATATGACTACTATCACAAACAGAAGAGAACAGAAAACTTATGGAGTTGCTGCAGAGCAGTCCTTAATAATATTGGCGTTTGGATGAAAGCATTCCTTCTTTGTCTCATGCTGACAAATGGTCATCGAGGATGACTAGAATTAGCGTAGTTCGGCTGGCATTGAGAAAAACATGTACTCAATGCTAAAAGAATTAAGTTGCACAGCTGCTTAATTAAAATAACAAATGAAGATACAAAATTATCCAGATAGCCATGGAAAAAATTGCACATATGTGGATCCAAAATAGAATTGCCGATGCTTCCATTTCTGCGAAGCCCCTTAAATTAGCAACAGCCCCTGCATTCATATACATCGACTGAAGCTTGTTATCATGTTTATTTTGCAACAACGGATCAAATGGTATATATAAACTGTTTAGCTGACTAACTTGGGCAGGTAACCTTTTAAACAAGCAATGAAACGTGAGAGGATCTACCAATTTCTTTTCTTTTCTTTTTTAAAAATCCATCAAATTTTTTTTAAGCCCTAATCTTTTGATCTGTACGTCTATTTGAGTTGTTTCATCCCCAATGAAAGAGTACATAGAGGAAGCTTTAAAACTCTAAAATATGTTAGTACGTCTATTTGAGTTGTTTCATCCCCAATGAAAGAGTACATAGAGAAAGCTTTAAAACTTTAAAATATGTTAAAGTTGATATTTAAGGAAAAGCAAGTCGCTCATCTCGATGAAGGGAAGGGTGCTAACTAATAGGCATGGGCGGCAGAAAGTCGAATTACAAGAAAATGTTTTTTTTTTCTGAGTTTCCGATTTTTCATATTGTGAAATATAATTAGATATAAGTACAATTCAATATCACACCCTGGTCGCGAAGCTTGTCAAGGCACTGGCACAAATAAGGATGGCAAGGTTTTTTTTGGGGTCATGTTTAAAAATATTAAAAACTTGAGAAAGTTTGATGAGTCTCAAGAACCAAATATAATTGCACATTGTGTATGTACCATCCAATTTAGTTTAGTAAACACCATTGTTTTTTGTTAATAATTTTATAAACATCATTTATTTAGTTAATAATTTATTTATCTATTTTAATTTCAGAGTTATCAGGGTCGAGAGATCAAATCTCTTTACTTCAAAAAACTTTTGTATTTTAAGAGATTTGATTTTTCTTCGCACTTAATAAATCTAGAGTTAAGATGAATTTAAGTTGGTTTAATTGCCCCCTTAAAATAGTCTATATTCCACATTGTATGGGTCAAGACTCAATACCATGGAGGAATACTATGAAGTTATTTTTATTTTTATGTTATTTTTCTATTATTTTTTTATTTTATTTTGACTTAAAAATGTTCACATAGGATTATTTTTATTTTATTTTGTTATATTTTTATGTAATTAGACTGAATAGACATTACATTACATCTCTACCATAAGGATTGGAGAGAACAATACTATGGGAAAAAACATAGTCTGTCACAACTTGGAGCCAAAAACTAAGACAGACTAATTTACCTCAATTTTATTTTTATTTTTATGTAATTTGACTATATTAAAATGTTTAATAAGACAAAACACCCATTACAACATCTCTTCCATATTAAACTAAAAACTATATTATTATAAAATTTGTTGAAATCAAAACTTGATAAGCTTATTGCATTGCTTTACTTCACTAACTCAACTATGTTATCTTGAATAAGTAAAGAAATATGTGGTTCACACTTTTTTATAAAATTTTAAATGAACTTGTGTGCTTATTGCATTACTTTACTTCATTGATTCAATTATCTTCTCGTAACCGGAAGAAATAAAGAAATATGTGGTAACTCAATTATCTTGTCATAACTGGCAGAAATAAATAATTATGTGGAATTGGTGTATCGCTCAAGTTATTAATTTTGGGATATAAAATTGTGTTCAAAGTTTTTATAATATATATCAAGTGATTGTTGGTGTATCAGTGTGAAGATATAAGAGGATTTTTTTAATTAACTTATTTACTTTAATTACTAAATAAACTTTTTCCAGTAAAGACTCAATTAGCTGATATGAGTGTGAATAAAATTTAATGCCCTCCCCAATGCTTATACCAATGCTTATACCTAAAATGTAGCAAAGTTAAAAGTTGAGTTAAAAGTCCAACTTTTAACTTTGCTCGTGGATGCATGGAATTCACTTTAAACTTTGCTTATGGATGCATAGAATAGACGATTAACATTAAGGATGGTTTTATTGAATAATTTTTCTGTTTTAAATATAGCTTCGTTAATAAGTGAATTGTTTTTGAGGTGTAGATCACTGGGTTTGAGTGGGTTTGTGTGGGATTTAGTCCCTATCAGATTATTGGAGAGATAGAGAATGGGAGCCACTTGTATACATATCTTGTGCAATCTGAGTGGCAACCTTTCACAGGTGGGTAAATAATTCTTCCATCCAATATTGGGGTTGGCACTGGTCTAGGACCAACCTAGCACAAAGAAGAAAAAAAAGAAAAAAAGAAGTGAACTTCCCACCCTTGCCATCAATTTCTGCATTTGAATGTGTTTGGTGTTGGATATATTTGGTAAACCTATAGTTTTTGAAAATATGTATGAGAATTTAGGTCCCATTCTAGAAATGAAACTTGACAGGAAAAACTACAATGATTAAGTTTATAGAATAGGACCTTTTCTCACTCTCAAAGAGCAATACAACCAAGTTATTCCCAGTGAAGTACCCCCTACGGCGCAGAAAGAACTTGAAAAGTGGATTAAGCAGAGTAAGGAAGTCGGGAGCCTTATTCAACTGAGCTGTAACAGAAAAGTCTGGACAAAGGTTAATGTTTCAGGGTCGCTGAAGAGAGGCATCATTGACAGAGGTATAATACCCATGATCATTGTGGGTTGATGATTCAACTAAATGGTGGAACGTACGTTAATGTGAGTATCATGGCCAAAAAAGTCACTCTCTAGAAAGCATTGGAACACACAAAATGACATGTTGGGGCAATCGTCAAAGATCGATTGTGGATGGGTAGATTTTGACACTTGGCACATGATTACTACAAGTAACAATGTTGAAAAGATTCTACTACTTCAAGGTCTTTATTGTTGAAGTATTTTGTCTAATTAATTGAGGATCTGAAATCCTGGAACCATGAGAAAGTGGCCTGGAAAACTAAAGACTCGAGGAGGGAGGATGACCTTAACTTTGAAGACTAGAATATAAGGAATCTTCAGAAGCGGAAGATGATTTACTTCTTATGTTCAATAAGTTAGATCTATATCTGTGAACTATGGTGTGTCAAATTAAACCCTTTTTGCCTTATTTTTTTTCGTGTTTGGGGTGTTAGAAATTGATTTTGAAGAAGCCCAAAACGGCTTGTCAAGGCTAGATCGTGGGATGCTTACCAGTGCCAGCCTTTCTAAGGTCGCCTCCAATTTTATATATTTATATATTAAATCCTCTCCTCAATTCTATTGAGGACCAGATTATTTGTCTCTTATATTTGTTTATATACAATTGTGTTTGATTTTGGATTACGATACTTTCCCAGGGTAAACCTAAGGAAATTTCAAGTAATAATATAAATCAAAGTTTAGCATACTAATGGGCAAATAACCTGCAATTGTTAAATAAAAGGAATAAGAATCAAAAGTTACCTGCAAGAACAGACGTGGGCATTGTGTGTTGGAGGAGGAGAACAAAACGAAACATTTTGTCATTGGGAGGGAGAAAACCCAATTTGTCAGCCAAAGTAACAATACCAAGACCAACTGGAGGCACCAAGAATAATCGACCAAATATAATGGCTACTGTCGTTTTAAATCCTAGGTTAGAGTTTCCAGGACCTGTGCAAAAATGATAGATAAATAAGCATGCATCTAGTAGAGCTCACTAACATACAGAAAAAAATATGTTGACAAAGAAAGGTGCAAAGAATTTACTAACCACCCACAAGGTTGCCACCTAGAGCCAGCAATATAGATGGAATCATAGCTCCTCTGCACATTTGAAGCAAAAAAATAATATATATATATATAGAGAGAGAGAGCATTCAATGATCAACTGGATTAATATGAATACTAACTAATATGTTCCAACTATGAACAATAACTGCGGAACAGACAAGGAAATAACGCATTGACTGTATGCATCACTGCTTTCTCAAATGCATTCATTAAAACACTATGAAAATTGAATGTCTATAATTACATTGCAAAATAGACTTCCATGCCACTCTTAACTTGGCAAATTGGGACTGGGAAAGCAAAGGACGAAGTGAGAATACTAATTTTGCGTAAGGCTTGTACTAGTGAATTCTTTTCATTACCCTTGTGATTTTCATCACAAAGAGCTTTGGAAGATTGAGGCATCACTTGGTTCCGTGGATTGTTAATGACATGGATGATAATGAGCTAGAGGTTTTGAATCTTGTATCTTGGCTCAGCAAAAAACAATCATCTATATCCCTTTCTACAGCTGAAGCCGAATATATAGCTGCCGCTGATTGTTGTACACAAATTCTATGGATGAAGGAAGCCTTGAAAGACGTCAACATAGAAACTAAGCAACCAATTACTATTTTTTGTGACAATACTAGTGCCATCAGTCTTTCAAAGAATCCAGTGATGCACTCAAGAACCAAACATATTCCCATCAAATGCCACTTTCTTCGTGAACAAGTTGTTGAACACAATATCAGGTTGGAACACGTCAATACAAAAGAGCAAATTGCTGATATCTTTACAAAACCCCTTCCACGAAAAGCATTTGAGTATCTTCGCCAAAGAATGGATGTCATTGCTCTTACATCACATTAAATCAAGCATCATGTCAGGGGTACAGTATGATAGGCAGAGCAGCATGACAGGGGGAGTAGCATTGCCATTGATGTCAAAGGGGGAGAGACGAAAAATATTGCCATAAAATGACAAAGGGGGAGATTGTTAATCCAAGTTGTCATTGATGGCAAGAGGTTGAAAGACTTAATGAAAACATGGAAGATATCATTTGAAATTCTCCTAATGATGCTGCACTATGACATATTACTGCACTTGCTGGGTACTATCATGATGACGCTATGACCCCATGATTAAGAAGCCAATATGACCCCATGATTAAGAAGCCAAGCAATGGAGAAGGCATTCTGTCCTATATATTTTCTGCACTAAAATTAAGGACAGTTACAAAGGAAAAATGAATTTTGGCATCTTGGAGGCAGCCAATCACAATGGGACTTAGACCATCTTAAAGAGGACTCCTTCCTCTTTCCAACGAGCCCTCATATGCCCCAAACCTCCTCGTGGTTAGAAAGATATTGTTTTTTGAAGTTGTGTAATAATTATATTTTTTCTGAGCTGACTTGTCCTAGCTCCTTCATGTCAGCCTACATCTAGAAAGATGTGTCCATTCTTCTAACATCAAACCTGTAAAAGTATGACGTCCCATCACTTCATTTTATCATCAAGTTTTCGGTGAAGATAAGAAGAGGACATCAGAGCACACGAAAAGGGTTCACATCTCATGAACTAAAGAAGGCAGATAGAACCGAGTTAAAGATCCATTTTTTTGGTCTGCTTTTGTAACAGCAATTGCACCCTTGCACCTGTTTACGTGGTTTAATAAGACAAGCATATCAGAGACTGTTTCTATGATAAAAGAACTCGGAATCTCTTCAACAGAAACGGTATAAGGATCCCTCTTCATATACATCAACTTATGAACCGAACTACTAAGGCATATTAAAGTCCGAGCTCCCTTCTGAAATTTCCATCACTGTAATACATCGAGACAGTAGTGGCTCCAAGATCATGACAATGTGGTAGCACCGACACTGTGATACTGTCTTGACATCGTGACTGTAATAGCATAACACTGAGTCCATGTATCTCTGTTCTGTATTGCGGCCCTAATCTGTGGAGACAATCTGTTGCATAAACCTTGTAAGCAGTGCTTAATTGCTGCCTTCAACAGGTGCGGACTATCACTCATTTTCAGACCTATAGCAGGGTGAAGAACTTGGAATAGTCACCTACTCGGACTGTGTGAAGGAAAAATCTCGGATTGAAGAAATCTTGTGGAAGTCAAGCATTTGTAGACAAGGACAGTCAAATATGACAGAGGTCTCTTAGAAACATTTTATTGAACAGTCGAGGACAATTTTGGATCAAATTAACTGAATAGTGAATATTCTTGTTGAGGACAATCAAGTAAATACATCTCACATTTTCTCTCTAAAGAATTCTGAAGGATTGGTGTCCTTGGAGTAGGAGCTCCTAAACACAAGGTTGGTGCCTTGAGAAGATAGGGTCGAAGCCCTAGAGGTCGGAGCCTCATCAAAGTCCAAGTTGGTGCTTGGCAAACAGGTTGGTGCTTGTTTCATTAAAAGGGTTGGTGCCCTTCTCTCATCTATTGTATACTATTATTAAAAAGGGATTGAAGTTCTCTTTAATTCTTAATATCATTATTATATATATCTCTCTGTCTTTAATTGTGAAGAATCTAACTGGCAATAATTAACAATTGAAAAAAAATACTGATTCACCCCCCTCTCAATATTTCCAACAAGGATTGTTTGATGATAGGTCCTGTGAGAGATCAGTTGGGATCCCGACATTGAGGGGTCTATTCCAGGCGGTTTGACACAGGTGCATAGCAGCACCCAGAGGTTTGTATGGGATCTGGGCATTGGGTCTCAATTGCATCGGGCCAACAAGGTGGCCCAAATATTTGGATTGCTTGAGGGCAAGAAATCTTGGGGCAGAAGGTCTGTAATATTCCCTTTTTTGGTGTCACCTATGACAGGGCTAGGATGGACTTCCAGAGTTAGGGGCAGACAGGTCACAGGTACAGGTTGGTGTCATCAACGGGCCCAGGGGATTTTTGGAGGACTTTTGAGGAGTTTCTATGTGGTCGGGTGGCATTTGCTTGATATATTATATCATCTGAGCAACTTGCCTTTCGTTCTGGTGCATTCCGACAATTTTCGGAAAATTGAGTTATTTTTGGGCTTAACTAAGTTAATTATGCTCAAGGTGGCATTCCAGGAGGAATACATGACAAAACACCTTAGTTTAATAGCTCATTGGAACTGGGACGAGGATACTTACATGATGGGACGGTTGGACAAGAGTTTCAGTGACTAGAGGAGACGTGGTAGCCAATTTACTCTTTTCTGCATTAAAAAGGAATATTTTAATAAGAGGAAAAAGTGCTCCATGAATAAAATAATAATAAAATAAGGCTCTAGAAGGATCCAAGGGATCTATAAAAGAAAGGGAGGAGGCCATTGAGGGATATCTTTGGATTAGATCATTTTCTTATGTGAGAGGTTTGAGATGTGGTTCTCTACTTCAATTGGTAGCCCCAGAACAGAAACCCTCGGGTGATTGGTGAGTGTTGAACGGAAACCCAACTCTCTTTGAGGAGACTTCATTCAGAAGTTTCGCAGAGCTTCAGAAATATTGGAGTGAGGATCATTCAGATCTTCAACGGGTGCTTCAGTGGTAGTTGTTGCCGGAGGGAGAGTGCAACAGTTTAGTTTTGGAAGCCAGCACAATGCAACAGTTCATATTGATGGCTAGTTCTCCAACTTAACTCTTTTTTGGTCAGATGTATTTGTAACTGCAGTTATTATCTATAATAAAAATGCTAAGATTCTTCCTGTTCGATGTGTTGATAGATTGCAATGCTTATGTGTTTTATTTTACATGGCAATCTTTTGTTTATTAATTTAGTAATTTTATGGTAAAATGCTAGGTTAGTGTGATTTCTGCAAAATTAGTAAAATATCCCTTTTGGGGATATTACATCTATGAAGTTGAGCTAGTTAAGCAAGCAAATTTGTCCTCCAATTTGAAAGACAATTTTGTAGCCCCCTGAATACCAAATTTGTTTGTGGCCATAATGGAGAACTCTGGAAAATTTATTGAAGACGTCTTGAGTATAATTACATGTGTTATTTCTCTTCCACCTGACGTTGATTATGATACTGCAAAACTTTTACAAAAAACAACTGCACCCAAATTTACTCAACAAAATATTGATTTGCTTACGAGAACTGCTTCTTGGCTTCACCACTCCCTGTTGGAACTGCTACTAAACAAATCAAACTCTTCCTGTCACCTGCAATTGGAAAATTGAACCCCTATCTAGCAATTCGAACTGCCTGGCTAGCCTTTGCATAGACCCAGAAGAAATTTGTTCAAACTCCCTCTGAACTATGAAATTTCTCCCTTTCCGTTTCTGAGCCTCTAATCTGTCAAACTTACTCTGATACCATATGAAATTTTTAACCTATTGCAACAACTAGGAATTATTCTTCTAACTGATTAAAAATCAAGTGCAGTTTATTTGCTATGACAAATAACGAATAAAATCACAACTGCAATTTTCACCATAAAAATGCTGCAAAAAATAAAATGTTGGAAACTAAGAAAGATAGAGCACACAAAATAAAATTAGCAGTTCTTTTTGGACAAATGTCCTAGGAAAAACCCAATGCGGCAAAACCGGTGCAACAGATGAGGATTTTATTATTATGTAGAAGTGAAATAATCTAAGTACAATCTATGGATGCCCAACTGGCTATCCAATCAGCTAATATCTGACAAAAATATTAGAGAAATTTTCTCTCTCCACAAGCAATCCCGGCATTGGCTACCGCAGAAAATTTGGTCGTCCAAACCCTTGCGTAGGCCTTCAGCGCAAACCCTAACACGTCTGGCTCGATTCTGCCTTTGATAAAGTCTTCTTGCTTGTCTCTGTTGCTAGAAGTGACTCTTTGGCCCTTTGGAAATTTTTCACGGCCTCTGGAAGTTGAATTGACCTCCCTCTCAGCTAAATCAAATTGCTCACTTAAGCTACTACACGACCCTTGCACAACTTCACTATGGAATAATTTTGTCACTTGTCTCTCTGGAACTGGAATCTTCTCCAGAATCACTGTCTTTGCCCCTCATTGACTCTGCCTCCCCTCTGCCTCGAACTCCTCTTCCCTACTCAGTTGTTGCTGCTGGATAGCTCAATTTGTGAAGGAAATCTATCTCTTAGTGTGTCTAGCTCCAACCCCATCAACCTCTTATAATCTCCCATTGGCTCACCAATGACCATGATTAGATTCCCATCAACAAATAAGATCATCTCTAAGTTGATCCATGTGAGTTTCTAGAAAAATCTCACCTTTCTCAATTATTTCCTATTAGTTAATCACTTTTCCTAAGTTAGACTTAGGAAATATTTAATTATCAGCTAATTAACTTAATTGAGCCATTTCTAGGTGTTTTCTCCTTAAACGTTTTCTGTGTTCTGCAACTCTTGTGTTCCTTAGCCTCTTTGACCAAATTCAAGACTAGAACATGTTAGTTTTTGTAGCATCGGATGGTGTTCTAGTCTCAACAGTTTTCAGAGAGGCTAAAAAGCTCTAGGACTACAAAACATAGAAAAGGTTTCAGGAAAATCCACCTAGAAGTGCCTTAATTAAGTTAGTTAATTAGTAATTAAAATTTTCCTAAGTCTAACTTAGGCAAAATGATTAATTAACAACAATTAATTGAGAAAGGTGAGATTTCTATAGAAACTCACAAGGATCGACTAGGAAATGATCTCAATCATTGAATAAGTTTTAATATTGGCCGTTGGAGTCCCAATTGGAGATTATAAGAATACGTCAATGAGTAGATGGAGAAAAACACTAGAGAACAATTTCCTTGGGTAGTTTGATTTTCCAGAGAGCAACAACATTTTGACGGAAGAGTTTGAGCCAGAGAGGAGACGCAAAGACAATGAGTCCAGAGGAAGTCTTCCAATTTTGAAGAGTAAGCAGCGGAAGGATCGTATTTCACAAAGAGGTTGCGCAGACCCAACGCAGATAGCTTCAAAGGGAGATAGATTTTGCTGAAGGGAAGGGTGATTCAGTTGCAATTGGTCGAGAAATTCTCCAGGAGGCCAAGTGAGTCACTTTCAGAGGCAAAGTCAGCTAGTATGTCATCTTCCTAGTAGTTTCGGGGCACAGTGAGTTAGAGCCTATGTAAGCACTGCACAGAGGTTGTACGAACAACTGGATTTGCTAGTTATAGGAGCTAGATCAGGCGTGGTGTTGAGGTATTTGCCTCATAGATATTTTGGCTAGATTATTTTGTTGATTGGATTGCCAGTTGGGCATCCATAAATTGTACTCAAAATTTCTCACTATTGCTTGATACTAAAACCATCAGTTGTTGCACCGGTTTTCCCACATTGGGTTTTTCCCGAGACTTTCGTCCAAAAATTGTTGAATTTCCACAATCTTGGCTCTAGGTTAGAGTCTTAAAATCACTAACGCTACCAAACCAAGAATCTCAACCATAACTACTTTGCACAACGAAAAATATAAATCTGTAAATCACACATGCACAAGATAGACAATTTTAACAAAAATGTACAATAATGTACAACCCAATCTTCGTTATATTAAACCAAATTTGAATAATACAACAGCCTATGGTATACAAGATACAATGACAAACACGTTGCAACTTCCATGTCGTATCTTGTCTTGTCAGTCCTTTGCTTCTGTACTGCTCACTCACTACCCCTTAGTCCTTCGAAGGACAACATTTCGAGACTCCAAGAGGGATGCCACCTAACACTGCTACAAGTCACTTATGTTGCATGTACATGAGCCGATCCAATCTTCTCTCTAGGTTGGCCAATTCCCAAGCTCCAAACTGCTAGGCTAGCAGTCACATTTGTCCATCAAGGTGTTGCACTTCGGCACCAATCTTCACCCAACCTTCAGCTCCTCTTAGTCACTTCAAGATAGCTAGTCAGGGGCTACTTTGGGCTATCAACACGCTGCCCTCCACCAGACCAATGATGCCCAATACTACACTGCAAGATCTACACTGATCAAGGCTTTCAATCACCCAATCAAGCCTCCAAATTGGCTCCCACGAGCTGCCCAACAATTTGATATAACGCAGATCCAACACGCATCCAACTGCTGCACCAAGTCTGCTTTTGCTACTATTCCTCACCGTGACTGGTTAAGGCACCCACGTGCTACAACAATCCTCAAACAGTCACCCAAAACATCCCTCAAAAACTGCAGCCTCATCAAGGAAGGGTCTTCTCCATACATGTTGTTTTGGGCATTTTTCAGCCCAACCCTCCACACTATCCCTGTTTTAGGTTGGCAAGGCCTACGACCTACCACAGGGACTTGCTGTCACCTACAACCAACCAAAACGAAGTTTCCCTTACCTTAAAGCTTCCCACACAGACTTGCATTTAGCTCCTTAAGGCCTCAGCCTTCCAACAAATACGCTCGGGCTCCTTCGAGCAGCTCGGTGCCCTGATTTAGCCCTTAAAATAATCCTTAACTCCTCGCTGCCTTAGCCTCTCCTTGTTGCAATTATCATAGAGAATTCCTTTCCTCCAACGAGCTTAGTTTTGGCTAAATGTGTTGCACAATTGGATGCTTAAATGCTTCTACAAAACATTATATTTATACACATACAAGGGCTCCTCCAAAATGGCATCTTAGGGGCTTGAACAATTGTCACATGCCATTTTTACACCATGCCGACCTTGCCACTTCATGTGCAAACCCCACAATTAACTTCAACAATTCATATCTCACTAAGGACAACTCAGAATTCGACAATTCTCGAAGTGTTACTCTCCTTTCTACCCTCTATCATCTCATTCCATCACATGCCCAAAGTGCTCCATGGAAATGCTGCAAAATACAATTGGTGCAAAACACCATGCTTGGGTTCCAAGCCAACAAGTAACTCTTGTGGCGCTTTACCCTCCAATCCTAGAACCCTAGGGCTTGGAGTACCTCCCATGTTACTGAAAAATCAACACTCCCTCTTAACGAGAGAGGTACTTCTAAGACTAGGAAGCAACTCATCATCATCATCACTACTCGCAATGCTCGCCTAACTCTTTGCCCTCACAATCGTAGCAATCCATGTTCTGTGAACTACGCCTCTCTCGAAAGTGTCACTGTCACTGCTGGACGCACCCTACTTCTTCTTCTTCTCCTGTATCGCTTTCCAGTGCTTGCATGATTCCTTCTTGGTAGGATGTTGAAGCACCCTTGCTCTCCACTGACCACACACTCTTCTTGGGTTGCAAAGTCTCTCGATGAACATGCAAGCTCCCGCTAGAACTCAACTCCCTCTGAGTCTTTGAAACCTACACCTTCTTCTCAGGAACCTGTACCCGCTCCTCTAAAGCCTGCACTTGCACCTGCTTCTCTAGAACATGCATTTGCTCCACCTGCTTCTCATGATCTATAGACTTGCCCGTTAAACTATATAGACCATGCTATCTAACTCCAAGCAAGATAACAACAAAGCTAGAGCCTCTAGGCGTGAGTATTGACTTACCATCCTGGAACAAGATCTCAAACCCCTTCTTCTCGATCATCGAGACAGAAATAATGTAATATCTAAGCCCTGGTACAAACAATACATCTTGGACCCGCATCACTCATCCTGTCTCCATCCTGAATGGCACTGTTGACCACTGGAGTCGCACCTTAGGATAATGAGAAGACTCCATGCCCAAGGATGAACCAGAAGACATTTGTACCATCATGATCAGATATCATCAGATATCACCAGTTCAACAGAGTTTTTTAACTCTACTTCTATTTCTCATCATTTTTCTCTTGTACCCAGATTCCACGCCGTGAGGGGAATTGTAATAGGTGATGCTAGTAATGAAGAATTTGAGTCAGTATTGAGTCTATAACAGGCCTAGGTAGCTTGGGACCTTTCCAACAAGAGAGTATTACTCTAGGAGATTTTTTTTACTCGGTTAATTATCATCTCCCTACCAGAAGTTAATAATTAATTGAGTTTTTTCCTCCAATTTTACCCCAAAGACGAAGTACGGCTTGATGGTGAGGCCTTGGGTGAGTCCTAGTGTCTCGAGTCAAAGTATATTACCATACTGGATCACACAAATTTTTTTGTGGAATTTACTTAGGTCTAGGTAGTGATTTTTTAATTTCTTAGATTTCTCGTAGATCGAACATTGCAATAAAAATTGTAATTGGATTGTAATAAGTCTTGTCTAGAGAACTTGTATGGGGTATGAGTAATCAAAATTACACTTCCCACCCTCAACTTTCTACTATGACACACTTTGAGGGGTTAATAATGAGTTTTGGACCCTCAAAACCCACATTTCCTTAGTTTAGTGGAAATTGTGACATTTAATTAGGCTAAAATTAAATAAAATAGAGAAAAATAAATTATTCCATTTGACAAAATAACGTGGAAATGACTTGGAAATTATTCTAAGTCAAGAGTTGAGTCAACAGACATGTGGAGGATGACTGAACGCACTGCATCATTAATTCATCATTTATTTATTCAAAATCGAATTTCCCTGAGATAAAGCAGCAGTTACACACAAGGAAAATCAAATTTATTAAAGGCAATTGAGCATAAAAGGAATATTGTACAAGATTAGTTGACTGAAGACCAAGTGGGGACCTCTTCTCAGGAGTTATCTTGACACTTCACTCAGAGGATTTACGTTATTCCTTGAGCTTAGACTGCGCAGTCACTCAGAGGAAACACGCAGTTCTCAGGGACCTATGCAAAAGATCATTGGGGTCATCTACAGGTACGGTTTCAGTTGGTTCGAGTTTGCAGTGGTGGACTTGGTGTAGCACGAGACTTCGTTTGGCTTATGGATGAGTTCACTAGATCATATGGGCAATTCGATTGCCCTTGGTGTGCACAAAAGAAATTCTATGTTTCTCTGGGTATCTCAATCTTCTCCACATGGAACTTGGCTTATTTGTACTTGGGATTTGCTCCAAGTTCACTTCTCACATGCATTCGTCCTTGGGATTTTCTCCAAACTTTCTATATAATGGAGCCATGGGTTCTCATATTGTATCATGTAATACGAGCTATTAGGCTTGAGGACGCGCTGTCAGATTGTACACGTACTTGCAATATAATACAAAAGTCTCTGGGGTAACGTTCTTCTCCTTGCATATGTGGTAAATTGTTGACTTGTTGTTATGCTTTTATTTATTTCCTCATGCTATTATTTCCTTCCTGCTTGTTTCAAGTTATGTTAGTATGCAACTATCTCATATTAGCATAAGAGTTACTTGATCACTTTAGGATAAGAAATCTTCTATTTGCTGTCAAATATATCTATAGGAGTTCTTTCCATTGCTTTTATTTAATTTCATATGGATTTAATATGTTGTGAGGATCCATCTTTGGTCAAGCTTTTCAAGCGTGAGGGGAAGTTCTTGGAGGAACCAACCCATTCTTGAAAATATTCAAGGAAAACCCACATGTGTTGATTTCCAAAGTCTAATCTATATTTTATTTTGTCTTGTAGAGGTTCTTTTAAGTTTCTCAAAGCTCTTATTTCTTGCATCAAAAAAATCAAACTTAAAATAATTTACTTTTCAAGTATGGCTCTTCAGTTCTTTAATATCTGGCTATTTCAAAGAGCCAAGCTATGGCTAGTAAAAAAGGAGAGCTTGCTCGGACTCTTTGGCCTAGGCTCTTGTAGATTATTCTTGTAATATTACTTTGTGATTTTTTTTTGAGCTAACATTTGTTGTTGTAGATTTTCTCTAACTTGTTGTCTTGCAGCTACTTGCAGGTTTCATTTTCAGAAAACTATTTACAAGTTTGCATGCAGGACCTTGGGGCTCCAACTTCTAGATTATTTCGTTCCCTTGGCCATGAGCATTAGAGGACATTTATTGGACGAAGCTGAGTTCTTCTTAAGGGAGGTCGAGTTCACTTGGGGTCTCTATCTCTCTCTCTTGGCCATGTTACTCAAAGAGGCTTTGTCTTTCTTCTTCTTCCTCGAAAAATCTGCATTTTGTTGGGCTTTTATGGGCCTCAAATTGCAAAAATTTTCAGCAAGGAAAGATCTATGGCTCAAGCCAACAATGTGAAAACTTTCCATGGATTTTAGAGAAGACTTCATAGTTTTCTCCTTGTAATAACTAATAAAATTCTTGGATTTGGGAGCGTGGGTTTTACCCATTGGTATCCCTATCTCTCCACCTTTTTCGAGAGACTTTGTGGCTTGATCTTTGTTCTTTTCACTTGCATGCACATCATTTAATTGAGGGATTAATACAATCTTGCATTACATTCATTTTGCATGCACCTAAGACTAATTTGCTACATATTTTTAGTCTTTTTACTTTCATAACAGGTTCAAACTTTTGCATGCATGAATTTTTAAAATTGTCATGAATTTTGTTCCAAAACCACTTATGCTTACATTTAATTACATCTTACATGCAATAAGTATTTGGGCAAATTTTCTCCATAAAATAACATTCTACTTCATGACATGCAAATACATCTCAAATTTGAAAGTTAATTCTCAATGTTGATTAATTTACTGACAAGCACCAAGCAAATCACTAAAATTTTACCTCCAACATAAGTTGGTTGAATAGACATTTTTTTATGCTTACATTTAATTACATCTTACATGCAATAAGTATTTGGGCAAATTTTCTCCATAAAATAACATTCTACTTCATGACATGCAAATACATCTCAAATTTGAAAGTTAATTCTCAGTGTTGATTAATTTACTTACATGCACCAAGCAAATCGCTAAAATTTTACCTCCAACATAAGTTGGTTGAATAGACATTTTTAGGGATCCTCCACTGACTCCTCACTGTGGGATCCATATCTTTGGGCGAGGGTGAGGTCCATGGTTTAAAGAGTTGAATTGTAACCTTGCTCTAGAACTAATTAATAAAATAAACCAAGAGCATTTTTCATCACATTTAGCTTACTTGCAAGTTTTTGAATATTGCTTTCTTGATGGTTCAAAGTCTCACATGAATTATCATTTCCCTTTTTCAAGAAGCATTTACTTTCATGCAAGTATTGTAATCTCTTTTGCAACAAGTTTAGCTTAATTTTTCTTGAACTTGGACATTATCTACTTTAGAAAGCTCCATTTCATGTTTAATGTTCATCATGTTCATGGATGTTTGATAATCTCGTTTCCTTTCAAGTACTCTTATTTCATGTTGCAAGGCTAAATGCATGTCGGTTTAACTTTCAAGTCTTTTTATCATCTGGTTTATATTTAGATTACTAATTGTTTCCTTGTGAACAAGATACCTTCATGTGCTTTGATTTATAAATTCGTTCATCTTGAGAGCATTTATGATATCTTGTGATAACAATATTTTGTTTCCTTTTCAGGATTACCGTGCTCTCATCTTTTTGAGCATTACTTTTACTTTTGAGCACGTTATTTGATAAGGCACTGGTTAAATGGTTTGTCATTATTATTTCAAAGTTGCTCATAAATGCTCATGAATATTTAAAAGTAATCCATTTTCACTCTAATATTCTCCTAGAAATTCAAATCTTTAACTTAGTTTTCCTTTAGGGACTACCCCCCTTAGCTGACCTAGGAGAGAGCTAAAACGGAGAGAGTCAGGATTAGTGTGACAGCCCCTTCTCTGAGATCCTTGCCACCAACCACACTTATGGGGTTGAAGGCTTTTTCCACTGACTTGTAGATAGGTGTAGGCGACAAGGAGAAGCGATTAACATTTTTGGAGCCGCTGTCAGGGACAAGCTTTCTTGTACCTGGGAAATCGAATAAATCTTGGTTTTTGCATGCTGGATTTTAGATTTAGATTCTTGCTCAAGTGGCGACTCCACTCAATCCTAATATTGCAAGAGTCTCTACTAAGAGAAATTCAAGCGATTTAGTTAGCCCCTCTCCTGATCCTGAAAGTGTAAATTTATGTAGATGTTCTATGCTTGATGCAACTTTACTTTTTCTTCCAATCTCAGACAACAATCACATAAACAATAAAGTAAAATGCTGATAGAACATACCAGTAGATCGACAGAAGACAAGCGAGGAATATATAAGTGTGTTGGTGCGTTACTGCGGTCAACATGATGCTTCAACCAGCAAAGTCTAAGTATGGTCAGCCGACCAGCAATGTCACACAACCTCTAGGACAACCAAACAGTCAACTCAGAAGTCAACGATGTCAGTCAATGGTCAACGTAAACAGTAGTAGCAGCTAGATCAACATAGCAAAGTCAAATTCAACGTCTAGCCTCGGGAATAGTGCCAAAAAATGCAGATCTAAAAAATCCAACTTTTGGGAGAGTTTCAGGTCTGTTTGACCTTGCGTTGACTTCAAGGTCAACGCTGGTCAAAGCTGTTGCAGAAACCCTAGGCCGAAAACAGAAAAGAACTATTGCTAAAATTTCCCACGTGTGGAGAGAAGAGCCTCCAAGGTCATCGAACCAATCAGATGAGGAGAGAGAAGTGTGTGTAGCATGAGAGACGATGAAAA
Source organism: Pinus albicaulis (assembly GCA_034641835.2). NCBI lineage: Eukaryota > Viridiplantae > Streptophyta > Pinopsida > Pinales > Pinaceae > Pinus > Pinus albicaulis. Next base: position 79,526,391 of record CM076571.1, on the reverse strand, counting down.
TGTCCCTGAACGTTTACTCAATTTATATCCATCGGCGGGAGGGTGTGACACAACTCGCTGGGCAAACCCTAAGGCCGACCGTACATATTCCGGAACAAATTCAAAATAAACAATTTCTGCTCATCGCATCAAGATCATCTTTAGATCGATCTTGACTCCTCCGAAAGAGAAATCCAATAAAAATATTGGTATCTTCATCTCGAGCATCAAAACATGGAGCTAATTCAGTTTCTTCAGTTGTCCGTAAAATTATTTTAACACTCCCTCTCAACTAGGGAGAACTCCGTCCACTAGTGCAATCCAAACATCGTGCGTCATCTCGCCGTAACTTGCTTTGCTGGCCTCTTTATTTCAGAACAGAAGTGGGTCAATCACAAAGACATCATACCCGGCTGACAGATTCAGCCCAGAGGTCCGAAACCTCTATCAGACTCACAAAGAGTCTCCAACCAACCCGAAGTTGGTTCATCTGACCCGAAGTCAGGCAGAGGTCCCAGACCTCACTAAACTTGATCCCAGATCAAGTGGTTGGACCGTGCCATCCTAGATAAAGAGTACGGCAATCTCTGATGCGTCCATCAGTCTTTGCTAATAGTCTCTAGCTTTTCCCACCTCATTGGCCAAATGAGAGGTACTTCCCATGAGCCCCGAACTCAATGGGTAGGATGCATACGGGGCACAGATAAATGAGAGGCGAACCAAATTGACAATCACAATAGTGGTGCGTAAGCACACAAACAAGTGCCTATGCAAGCCTAGCTCCCCGTGACTTATAGCTCTAAGAAACTATCCCCAAAGCCTCCTAGAGCTCCCAGAGCTCATCATCCAACAGGACCCTTAGGATAGGGTCATTCCATGATTCCAATATTCTCATGGAAGGTTAGGAACTTGACCTTCCCCAAGGGCTTTGTGAGAATATCCGTGACTTGCTCATCAGTTCCTATACGAATGAGCCTTATGACACCTCGTTGTACCATATCCTGGTTAAAGTGGTACCTGATATTAATATGCTTGGATAGATCGTGGAACACGAGATTCTCTGACAAATGAATCCCACTCTGGTTATCAAGGTATCATAGTGGTATCTTGCACATGCCCGAACAACTTGTTGAACTTGTTGACTACACTGCCACACCCATAACAAGACACCTACTTTTTCAGTCGTATCTATCATGTTCGACGTGGTCGCGCTCATTCAGATTCCACCAACAAACGTTACTTTTATAAATTAGATAAATCCATATTCTCGCATGTTTATGATATAAATGATCTAAATAAGACCGTCAATGTATGTAACAACCTAGGTAAGCCTAGTATGTTGGTGACGATCTCTATCCTAGGAGGTTTTTTGTCTCACTGATTTACTTGTGTTTTTCGACACAAGTTATCGGCAGAGTTTTCCCCTCTAGGCTCACTCCAAAGCTAAGATGGATTTTGTCATCAGCATGCTAAGTGAGCCCTAGTGTTTTCTATCGAGTCCTTGTAAAAGTAGTTTGGGAATAATCCTAGCTATTTGGCTAGATTATTTTATTACAAGCTACTTGGTCTACTAGATCATGTTTTGAATCACAGAATTGGGTATTTATTTGAGAGTCTATACGAATGGGTATTCCCCCTTCATGTGTCTAAATGTATTATCTTATGTAAAGAGGGTTGGAAAAATAATTAAAATCCCCTCTCAGTCAATTAATTAAAAAATCAGAAGCCAAAAATTTAATTAATTTAGGGTCCTAAGTGAGGATGAAATTCTTCAAAGGCAAAATTCGTTGGTCCTTAAAAAATGAATTTTTAAAGGCCCCATGTTAAGAGAATATTGAGAATTTTAAGAAATTTTGGACCCTTGGGCCTAGGTTAAGTCAAAGTAAAAAATTTGAGGTAATTAACTCAAAAATAGTATTTTTGAGTTAATTCAAATGAATTTAAATGATAAATTCGTTTTTTTCCCAAATTTATAATTTCGACTGTCTAGATTAAAAGATGATCAAATATTATCGACGGTCGAGATTATTTTGACGTGGATCAACCGAACTAGCCGTTGGAGATTTTGTCCTATAAATTAAGAGGTCTTTGTCAGTCTTGAGTGATCCGATCTTAGAATCGTGCACTTGTCTTGGAAGCTCTTGTGAATTTTCTTTAATGAATAAGGCATAAAGACTTTGCGGTTACAAATTTTGGTGTTCCTTTTCCAGATCTATGTGGTGATATTGTCTCTAAACTCTGCTACTTTATTTGGTATTTTATGGTTGATGGCCTTCATGGATTAATTTGCATATAGGTATCTTGTGCAATTTTCTGGATTCATAAAATGACATTTTGAATTTTTTTTTCTGAAGAATCTCATGTTATTTTCTTAAATCTATATCGATCTAAATTTTAGATATGAGTGTGCAGGGAATTTTTTTTTTAAGATTTGAGTGTCTGGAAAGTCTTCAGTTGGACCAGCTGACTCTTAGATTCGTAACTCTAAAAAAGCCCATTGTTTCTAATTCCTGAATCTATCTTACGAATTTGTGTTTTTACAGGGTCTTTTGAGGCTTGTGCCTCTCCTCAAAATTTCAAATTTCTAAAAATTGTGCTGAAATGGATTCAAATCTAGCCATGAGAGCCTCAAATCTGTAAATTAGCTTGTAAATTTGTACATTTGTTGTAAGCTGTAAGGGTTTAATAAATTTTTGGTGTATATATTTTTGAGATCTGACTGGTTTTGTAGGTTGCAGGGTTTACTCAGAATTTTTTTTAAAAGATCTAAGTCAGATCCAGCCCCCAAGGGCCAAATCTGACCTCAAATCACCTCTGTGCACAAATCTAGACGTTATTGGATTCAAAGAGCATTGAAAATATGAGTTTGCAGGGAGATTTTTTTTTTTTTTTAATTTGAAGGGAGAAATTTTAATTTAACTGGGTTTATCCACTGCAAGAAACACTGTTCTGTCCACTGCCTTTTTTCCGCCCTCCATCTCTCCTTAAGCCTGTTGTTCGACCCTCTCCTTGGCGTCCACTCTGCATCCCTTGCCCTTCGATTTCCTTAGTTGCTTCTGACCCTTTCCTCACGCAGGCATTTCTGCCATCGAATCCTATCTTTTGCGTTCCCCTTAATCTTTTGACGTCCAATCTGCCCTCGTTTCTCAACTTTTCGTTCCAGCTGTCGTCCTGTAGTCTTCACGCCGTCCTCCCTTTTTCATCGCAGACCCTCTCCATCAAGCTTTAGCTACATCCATTCTTCACATCGAATCCTTTTTGCCCTCCGCATACATATCTCCTCTGCCCTTTGAAACCTCCAATTTTGCCGTCGGCTTCTTCTATGTCTAGTTCACCTGCACACAACGACAAAAAAAAAAAAAAAAACTTAGCGTTTATTTCTTATCGGATTCGATTTTCTTAGTTTAGTTTAGGTGTTAAGTTTTACATTTTAGATTTTTTAATGTGCAATGTTAGATTTAATTCTTAGATTTTAATTCAATTTAATTTCTTTAGCGTAGTTTTAGTTAGCGTTAGATTTTTTAATTTTAGATTTTAATTTTTAGTTTAGATTTTAGTTAGGCTTTAATTCTAGTTTTTCTTTAGATTTTAGTTTTATTTCGATTTAGATTTTAGTTTAATGTTTAGCTTTAGTTTTAATTTAGTTTAATTTTAGTTTAGTTTAGTTAGAATTAGTTTTGTTTAGTGAGGTTCTAGTTTTAGTTTTATAATTTAATTTTTTTTTTAATTTTAGTTTTAGATTTAATTTAGTTTAAGTTTAATTTCAACTTTAGTTTTGTTTAGACTTTTAGATTTAGATTTTAATTCTAATTTTTCTTAGATTAAAGTTCTAATTTAGATTTAGATTTTTTAATTTGTTTTAGATTTAAAAAATAAAAAATATATATATATATAAATTTCAAAATTTTAAAAAATTTCTAAGTCCTATAGTCAAATGAGCCTAAAATTTTCTATCTGAAGTTTGACTGTGGAGCATTTCAATTTCTGGACTGGGTTATATTGAGACATCATAAATTCGGAAATATTTCAAGCATCTGACAGTTATATTTAAAGATCGTTTCATGATAAGCTTTGCTCTTCATCTCAGTATCTTAATGAATGATTGTGGTGCTTTTTACTGAATATCATTGTGGTCATTTATATTTTCATAACAGCATTTATACATCTAATAATTAACTTTAATTGCATAACGGGATCTTTTAACTCAATAAGGCACTGGTTTTAATGTAATTGATCTTGGAAATCTCGTTAATCTTATCAAGTATTTGGTGTTTTCGCTGTGTCTCCTAGATTGGTTGATTTGCAACCAATTCTTGTCCTTCATTTCTGTTAGGGTCTACCTCCCTTAGCTTGCAAGGAGACAGCTTAGATAAAGAGATTGGGGATCAGGGTGACAACCCCCGATCTGAGCCGTTGTCGCGGTGCATAGACATTCTGTGCGACAACACAGCTCACTGAAGAGCTTTCGCAACCAAACTGCTTCACAACAGACCATGCTCGTTGCAATGTATTTGGCCTCCACAGTTCTCAAAGCCACCGACTTCTGCTTCCTACTCATCCATGATATCGAACCATAACCAACTGTGAAGCAGCATCCCGATGTGCTCTTACGATCCACCATATTTCCAACTCAATCGGCATCAGTATATCCATGGAGTGTCACGCTCTCAGCAGTGTATCTCAGCTCATGGTTTATTGTGCCCCGAAGATGTCTCAACAGATTCTTGGCACCAACCCAGTGAATGTGATGAGGCTCAACCATATGTTGACTCAAAGTGTTCACTGCAAAACATACGTCCGAACAAGTGTTCACTAAGAACATCAGGGCACCTACGAGTTGACGATACTCAGTAGGATTTTCTAACACAGGCCCAGCAGCTCTGCCACTCAAATTCTTAAGGTTGAGTTCCATCGGTGTCGACACAAACTTACAGTGCACCATACCAAATCTTTCCAAAAGCTTCGCAATGTATTTTCCTTGAGAAAGGAAAATGTCGCCAGGTCTCTGTCAGAACTCCAGGCCTATGAAGTAATGCATCAGTCCTAGGTCCTTCATCTCAAACTCAACAGCGAGGTACCTCTTACACTGATGAATGAGAGGGTCAGCACCAGTCAAGAAGAGGTCGTCCACATACAACACCAGAATGAGAGGTTTTTCTCTATCAACCTTGAAGTAAAGGTTTGGATCAGCATTACTACGAGTGAAGCCCAACTTCATCAGGTAGCTCTCTATCCTCTTGTACCAAGCTCTGGGTGCTTGCTTCAACCCATAAAGGGCTTTCTTCAACCTGCATACATGGGTGTCCCGATCCTGGATTCGAACCCCAGAGGTTGCTCCACATACACCTCTTCTTTTATCGCACCATGCAAAAATGCGGTCTTCACATCCATCTGATGAAGATTCCATCCTTGCGTAGCAGCAATGGCTATGATAGATTGGATGGTGGTATATCGGGCCACAAGTGAAATATATCATCAAAGTCTATGCCTTCCTTTTGGGAGAAGCCACGGGCAACAAATCTTGCCTTGAACTTTTTAGCACTTCCTTAAGATCCATGCTTGATCTTGTAGAGCCATTTCGAGGTGACAACTTCTTTGTCCTCTGGTCTTGTAACCACATCCCAGACATCATTCTTCATTATGGACTCATTCTCTTCGCGCATAGCATCCTTCCAAACTTGATTTACGGCTTGCTTCAATGCATAGAGGGCTTTCTTCAACCAGCACACATGGGTGTCCCGATCCTAGACTTCGAACCCCAGAGGTTGCTCCACATACACCTCTTCCTTTATTGCACCATGTAGAAATGTGATCTTCACATCCATCTAATGAAGACTCCATCCTTGCGTAGCAGCAAGGGCTATGATAGATCCGATGGTGGTATATCGGGCCACAGGTGCAAATATGTCATCATAGTGTACGCCTTCTTTTTGAGAGAAGCCACGAGCAACGAATCTTGCCTTGAATTTTTCAGCACTTCCATCAAATCCATGCTTGATCTTGTAGAACCATTTCGAGGTGACAACTGCTTTGTCCTCCGGTCTTGTAACCACATCTCAGACATCATTCTTCATTATGGACTCATTATCTTCATGCATAGCATCCTTCCAAACTTGATTTAAGACTTCCTCAAAAGATCCAGGCTCAGATTGCACAATAGTACTCATGGCTACTAGATACCCTTGGTATCTATTCGGCTTCTTACTTTCACGGAATGTCCCCCTTGGGGCCATATGTCCTTTGGCATCCTCGAGAGTGTCCCTGAGCCATGATGGTATCTTCCTCATCGAAGGTGGTGGATCAATCGGGTCCATCGGTCCTTCAACATCGGGCATCATCTCATTCTTCAGTTCTTCTTGATTTTCAGGCCTTGCTTCATGATCTTCCTCAGATCTAGGAAGATTCACTACTTTCCTCAAGGAAGCATCTTCGTCAAAAGTAACATCGTGGCATATCTCCACTTCCCTTTGACCAGGAACATAGACTCTCTAGGACTTCGAAGTTTCACTCTAGCCCACAAACATTCCTTTCTTCCCAGAAGCATCCAACTTGCTCCTCTTCTCTTTCGGCACATGAAAATAAACAAGACATCCAAAAACTCTAAAATGTGAGACGTCAGGGTTCTTACCAGAGAAAACCTCTTCGGGAGTTTTGGAGTCCAGAGCGGAATGCGGGCATCGGTTTTTGTATGTACACAGCAATGTTCGCAGCTTCTCCCCATAGAAACTTCGGTAGACCCTGGTGACATAGCATGGCACGGGTAGCTTCCACAATGGTTCTATTCTTTCGTTCAACAACGCCATTCTGCTTAGGAGTATAGACAGTTGTGGTCTCCCTCTTGATGCCACCTTCTCTGCAAAAGTTCTTGAACTCGTTCGTCTCATATTCAATGCCATTATCGGTCTGTCGGATAGTATCACATGTCATTGCTCCCAGTGGACTTCCTCCAACCTGGTAGAGTGTATCAACTCTAAACCCAATCGTGATAGCTTCCTTGAAACTCTTCTTCCAGATGCGTACCTTCCCATCAATGAATGCCACATTGAAACCTTTGTCTTCCATGGCCGATATAGACACAAGATTCTTCTTCAAATCAGGTACATAAAGTACATCCTACAAGCGGAGGACTTGACCTTGAGACAAGTGGAGGGTCACAATCCCTGTCCCTTTCACGGTATATGTGGCATTATGTCCAAGGATAATTTCCAGATTAGTATCCTTTTCAACCATATCAGAAAGTGCTTCATTGAACCTAGTGATGTGCCTTGAGGCACCACTCTCTATCAACTAGACATCCATAGTGTCGGGTGGAGATTCAGCAGAGAGGGCAGATACAAGAATGAATTCATTTCTTTTATCAACAACATTTGATTCCTCATACCTAGAATTTCTTGACCTTTTGAAAGGTTGACCATTTTTGCCGGAGGGAGCCTTCCTCTTTCCCTTGAACCTGTTGTTCCTTTGATTTCCATTCCTCCGGTTGTTGTTGTTATCATCATCATCGGGAGAATCCTTCTTGAAAGGGCATTCTCTAGCATAGTGACCTGGCCTATGACAAGTGTAACAATTGCCCTTCTTTCCTTGGGCCCCTGCTCTTCCTTTACTCCTTGCACCACCAAAGTTCTTCTTTCTAAAATGAGCATCGAAGGCAGCATTTCCTTCATTTTCATATTCCTTCATTCTTGTCTCTTCTTGTACGCATCTCAATAGTACTTCATCAAAGTCATGTATCACATTGTTATTGAGAATGGTAGAGTTGAACACATGCTATTTGGATGAGAGCCCTCCAAGTGCAGTGAGTACCATCTCTCGATCAGCTATTGTCTCCCTAATAGCCAATAGATTGTTTCTGATTTCAGTCAGCTTCAGAAAATATGATTGAACAAACTCATCCCTGCCTTTCTTCAGATTCTTCAATTGATTCTTGAAGAATAGGACTTGATTCGCATTGTTGGCCTTGAACATGTGGACCAACTTATCATACATCTCCTTTGATGTGCCCAACTCAGAGATGTAGGCAACCAGACTCTTGTGAATTGAGTCCCTGATCATCAACTTTGCTTTGGTCTCTCCCTTCTTGTACTTTGTTTTGGCAGCAGCGGTTGCAGTGGATGGAGGCTCTTGGATTTTACCCTGCACATCGTCCATGACATCTTGGTCTTCCAAATTAAGATCCAATTTCATCTTCCAAGCATGAAAGTCATCCTTCTCAGTCAATTTGTCATCAGCCTTAAAGCCATTGTAGTTTTAGAAACCCATCCTCTTCTTCGGTGATTGCTAGAAACTAGGGCTTTGTCTTCACCTCAGCTCTGATACCATCTAAATTTATGTAGATGTTCTATGCTTGATGCAACTTTACTTTTTCTTCCAATATCAGACAACAATCACATAAACAATAAAGTAAAACGATGATAGAACATACCAATAGATCAACAGAAGACAAGCCAGAAATATATAAGTGTGTTGGTGCGTTATGGCGGTCAACAGGATGCTTCAACCAACAAAGTCTCAATATGGTCAGCCAACCAGCAATGTCACACAACCCTCTAGGACAGCCAAACAGTCAACTCAAAAGTCAACGATGTTAGTCAACAGTCAACGAAAATAGCAGCAACAACTAGGTCAACACAACAAAGTCAAAGTCAACGTCTAGCCTCGGGAATAGTACCAAAAAATGTGGATTTGAAAACTCGAACTTTTGGGAAAGTTTCAAGTCTGTTTGACCTTGCGTTGACCAAAGTCAACATTGGTCAAAGCTGCTGTAGAAACCCTAGGCCGAAAACAAAAAAGAGCTGCTGCTGAAATTTTCCCACATGTGGAGAGAAGAACCTCCAAGGTCATCAAACCAATCATATGAGGAGAGGGAAATGTGTGAGGATGAGATGAGTGAAAATGTCCTCCAACGTTGACCAATTTATATCCATCAGTGAGGGTGTGTGACACAACTGCTGGGGCACAAAACCTTAAGGCCGACCTAGGTAACAATGTCATTAGCATTGCATCACATGTGAAGAACTTTAATGTTTGCATCTTTAAGTGGTGTAACGTTGCTAACTATGAGGATGTAAAGATGAGGCTTTTTGTTCTCTCTTTAGAAGAGGATGCTCTTGATTGATTCACTGAGCAACCTGCTAACTCGTATGATTCTTTACAAGCAATTGTTAATGCTTTCATTGAAAAGTATGGAGAGAGAAGAGAGAATAGTCATTTGATTAGTGCCATTAGCACCATAAAGAATAATGAGAATGAAACCATGGAGGAGTTTAACAAAAGATTCAATGAATTGGCTAAAAGCATGCCTGCAATTGTTAAACCTCCAAATGAAGTTCTCTTATGCTCATATTTAGATGCTTTTGGTGTAGATACCGCTTATGAGTTGAGGAGGAAGGAACCTACAACTTTGGGTATAGCTCAAACGAAAGCCTTGAAAATGGAGAGGGCTAGAAAGCAATCAAGAAAATCTGAGATTCCTAGTTACACGAGAGGGCCATCAAAAACGAATGATTCCAAAGCAATGTTCCACCAAGACTCCGGTGCGGGGAGACGCATACGGGGGATGTGTGGGAGTACCCTGAAATTTTAGGGAAATTTCGGAGGTGCGGGGAGTTGTCAAGGTATATTATGTTTAATTTAATATATATATATATATATATATATATAATTCAAGTTCATATTTATTGTTAAATAATGAAAGCATAAATATTAAATATTAAATAGACTAATAATAACATAGTATATACTATATACTATATACTAATATGAATACCAATACATTGAAAATTGAAATTTGATCTACACATGATAAAATTTAAATTCAAAATTGAATTGAATAATGACATACAATGATCCATCCTCATCATTCATTTTGATACATACATCATTCATATGACATACTCATTATTCTAATATTCATCCATAACCAATGATCATTCAATAAATAAATTCAATAATGAAATCTTCAAATACAATGATCCATGATTCCATATCATTCATCATTCATCATTCTACAATCTACAAAGTACATTGATTTAAAAATTAATTTAATCATTCATCATTCTAGAATCAAAATTGAAAGCAAAACATACTAGAAGTCTAGAAGTAGATAGTAGATACTAAAGTTTGAACTTTGAACACTAAATAGTAAATAGTAAATTTATATAACTCAAAGTTTCAAACTCAAATAGTTATGAGTGAAGAGTCAAGAATCAGTCTGAGATCATCAACTAAAAAGTAAAAATGGATAATGAGCACTGAAAATAAAATCAACATCAAGGACGCAGAGAGGTCAAGGTCGAAGTCACAGAGGTGAGTCGGAGGTCGAAGAGCTAGAAATGAAATGAATCATTGAATAATGAATCGTAACTTTTTTTTTAAATTACCATATTGTTTGTTTGTTTGTTTGTTTGTTTGTTGTTGTTGTTGTTGTTGTTTTTTCACATTATACTATATGATAGTCATTTTTTTTACATTAAGTTTCATTAGACAAATCTAAGGGGGGTCGCGTTGCCCTTCAAAAGGGGGATGCCCAAAAGCACCCTTTTTGGGGAGTCGCATCTCCCACACTGGGGAATTGCACCCCCTTGCGTCTCCCCGAGACTCCCCAAAAAGGGTGCGCGGGGAAACACACCACCAAGAGACTCCCCGTCCCGGGTGCGAGGGGTGCTTGCACCCGACCCTGGGGGACGCAACCCCGTGGAACATTGTTCCAAAGGCAAGGCCAAGGAAGAGGCTACCCATGATCCTATTAAGGAGTCAACCCAACTCATCAAGACCATTGAAGCAAACCATACCAAAGAAATGCAGGCCATGCAAAACAGGTTGCTCGCCATGGAAGAAAAACAAGTGCAATTAATCAACACCATGAAAACCAATCATGCTAAGGAAATAAATGTTATGAAGGCTAATCAGATAATTTTCAGAATAGGTTGGGTGAAATGAAAATATTACAGGTACAGAAATTCCAGCTTAGGGCAGAGGATGAATGGGAAAGGAACACAAAAACAAATCATAAGCCTCCCCATCCTCTAAAGCAAGCCTCATCTCATTATGAGCAGGACATTTATTCCATTGAAAAATGGCTAATTGCAAGTGACCTAAATAGAAAGGAAATTGAAGGGAATCAAGTTTATACTTAAGAGATTGATCCATCACCCATGTCAGAAAATATGCAAAGTGGAGAAAGGCAAGTCAAAAAAGTCTTGGATACTTCCGATTTTCCATCTGAGCTCTTCAAGATCGGACGGAAAGGTCTAATTTGATTGCATCAACATCAACATCACAATCTATTAAGAAGAAAAGGAAAAAGCGGAGAGGTTTGGTATATCTGATGGCCACAAACAGGTTATCATTGGGGCAAGTGATAGTCCCAAGATAGTCAGAATTGGACAAGGCACATCAAAGAAAGAGCCTATGGATTTAACTATGAGTAGGCAGGTTCTCAAGATGGATTTCACTGAAGACATCTGATGCCATAGGGCATCCTTTGTATCATATTCCTAACCCTATCCTTGGAAATTTTGTTTAAGTAGATTTCTTTCATGATTAAATTGTTATTTTATGCTCTTAGAATAAAATTTCCATTCCTGTACTTGATTTTATTCTATGGTATTTTGAATGGATACTGCTAATATATATCTTTGGTTGGTGGATGCAGATTCCAGGTCCTTGCACACTATCACTTCATATCTAGCATGCATCCCCATATAGAGCCAAATGTTGACCAATGGAGTGGCAGCTGAGGATAATGAGAAGACTCCATGCCCAAGGATGAACCAAAAGACATTTGTACCATTAGATATCATCATATATCACCAGTTCAACATAGTTTTTTAACTCTACTTCTATCTCTCATCATCTTTCTCTTGTACCCAGATTCCATGCCATGCGGGGAATTGTAATAAGTGATGTTAGTAATGATGAATCTGAGTCAGTATTGAGTCTGTTATAGGACTAGGTAGCTTCGGACCTTTCCAACAACTGAGTATTACTCTGGGAGGATTTTGTACTTGGTTAATTATCATCTCCCTACCAGGAGTTAATAATTTACTTTTTTCCTCCAATTTTAAACCAAAGCCGGAGTATGGGTTGATGGTGAGGCCTTGGGTGAGTCCTAGTGTCTAGAGTCAATGTATATTACCATACTAGATCACAAAAAAAAAATCGTGGAATTTAGTTAGGTCTAGGTAGTGATTTTTTTAATTTTTTAGATTTCCCGCAGTCGAAAATTGCAATAAAAATTGTAATTGGATTGTAATAAGTCTTGTCTAGCGAAGTTGTATGGGGTATGAGTAATCAAAATTACACCTCGCACCCTCAAATTTCTACTATGACACACTTTGAGAGGTGTAAATTTTTGTAGATTTTCTATGCTTGATGGAACTTTACTTTTATTCCAGTATCAGAGAACAATCACATAAACAACAAAGTAAAATGTTGATAGAACATACCAATAGATCGACAGAAGACAAGCCAAAATATATGTGTGTTTGTGCATTACGACGGTCAGCAGGATGCTTCAACCAGCAAAGTCTCAATATGGTCAGCCAACCAGAAATGTCACACAACCCTTTAGGACAGCCAAAATGGTCAACCCAAAAGTCAACGTTGTCAGTCAACGGTCATCGCAAACAGCAGCAGCAGCTAGGTCAACGCAGCCAAGTAAAAGTCAATGTCAAGCCACAAGAATAGTGCCAAAAAGTGCGGATATGGAAAATCAAAATTTAGGGAAAGTTTCACGTCTGTTTGACCTTGTGTTGACCAAAGTCAACACTGGTCAACGTTGCTGCAGAAACCTTAGGCCAAAAATAGAACTGTGCTGCTGCTGAAATTTTCCCACATGTGGAGAGAAGAGCCTCTGAGGTCATCGAACCAATCAGATGAGAAGAGAGAAATGTGTGAGGATGAGATGAGTGAAAATGTCCTCTAACATTGACCAATATATATCCATCAATGAGGGTGTGTGTGACACAACTGCTGGGGCACAAAACCTTAAGGCCGACCTGCACATATTTTGAATAAATTCAAAATAAATGTTCTTCTCATCGGATTAAGATGATCTTTAGATCGACCTTGCACCTCTCCGAAAGAGGAGTCCAATAAAAATATTGGCATCTTCATCTGAGCATCACAACATGGATTTTGGACCTAGTTGTCCAAAATTAACACTCGCTCTCAACTAGGGAGAACTCCATGCACCTGTGCAATCCAAAGATCGTGCGTCATCCTGCCGTAACTTGCTTTGCAGGCTTCTTTATTTCAGAACAGTAGTGGGTCAATCACAAAGACATCATTCCTAGCTGACAAATTCAGCCCAGAGGTCTGAAACCTCTATAGGACTCACAAAGAGTCTCATACCAACCCAAAGTTAGTTGGAGGTCCGAAACCTCATTATACTTGATCCTAGATCAAGTGGTTGGACCGTGCCATCCTAGATAGAGAGTGCGGAAATCTTTGATGTGTCCATCAGTCTTTGCTACTAGTCTCTAGCTTTTCCCACCTCACTGGCCAAATGAGAGGTACTTCCCATGATCCCTGAACTCAATGGGTAGGATGCATACGGGTCACAAATAATGAGAGGTGAACCAACTCAATCATCATAATGGTGGGACAGAAGCACACCAACAAGGTTCGGCAAGCCTAGCCATGTCATTGCTTATAGCTCCGAGAAGCTATCCCCAAAGCCCCCCAGAGCTCCTAGAGCTCATCGTCCGACAGAACCCTCAACATAGGGTCGTTGCACAATACCAAGATTCTCACAGAAGGTTAGGAACTTGACCTTCCCCAGGGGCTTTGTGAGAATATTCACGACCTACTCATCAGTTCCTATATGATCGAGCCTTTCGGTGCCTCATTGTACCATATCCCGGATAAAGTGGTACCTGATATCAATATGCTTGGATCGATCGTGGAACACGGAATTCTCGGACAACCGAATCCCACTCTGGTTATCACAGAGTATCACGGTGGTATCTAGCACATGCCTGAACAGCTCACTGAAGAGCTTTCGCAACCAAACTGCTACACAAAAGGCCAGACTCGCTGCAATGTATTTGACCTCCGCAGTGCTCAAAGCCATCGAATTCTGCTTCTTGCTCATCCATGATATCGAAGCAGAAACAAGTGTGAAGCAGCATCCCGATGTGCTCTTACGATCCACCACACTGCCAGCCCATTCAGCATCAGTATATCCATGGAATGTCACGCTCCCGACAATGTATCTCAGCCCATGGCTTATCGTGCCCCGAAGATATCTCAACAGATTCTTGGTACCAACTCAGTGAAAGTGATGAGGCTCAACCATATGTTCACTTAAAGTGTTCACTGCAAAACATACGTCCAGACGGGTGTTCACTAAAGAACATCAGGGCCACTACGAGTTGACGATACTCAGAAGGATTTTCTAGCACAGGCCCAGCAGCGCTGCCACTCAACTTCATGAAGTTGAGCTCCATCGGTGTCGACACGGTCTTACAGTCCACCATACCAAATATTTCGAGAAGCTTCACAATGTATTTTCCTTGAGAAAGGAAAATATCGCCAGGTCTCTGCCAGACCTCCAGGCCTCGGCAGTAATGCATCAGTCTTAGGTCCTTCATCTCGAACTTAGTAGCGAGCTCCCTCTTGCACTGATGAATGATAGGGTCAGCACCTATTAGGAAGAGGTCGTCCACAAACAGCACTAGAATGAGAGGCTTTTCTCTATCAACCTTGAAGTAAAGGTTCGGATCAGCATTACTACGAGTGAAGCCCAACTTCATCAAGTAGCTATCTATCCTCTCGTACCAAGCTCTGGGTGCTTACTTCAATGCATAGAGGGCTTTCTTCAACCAGCACACATGGGTGTCTCGATCCTAGACTTCGAACCCCAGAGGTTGCTCCACATACACCTCTTCCTTTATCGCACCATGCAGAAATGCGATCTTCACATCCATCTAATGAAGACTCCACCCTTGCGTAGCAGCAAGGGCTATGATAGATCGCATGGTGGTATATCGGGCCACAGGTGCAAATATGTCATCATAGTCTACGCCTTCTTTTTGAGAGAAGTCACGGGCAACGAATCTTGCCTTGAATTTTTCAGCACTTCCATCAGATCCATGCTTGATCTTGTAGAGCCATTTCGAGGTGACAACTGTTTTGTCCTCTGGTCTTGTAACCACATCCCAGACATCATTCTTCATTATGGACTCATACTCTTCGTGCATAGCATCCTTCCAAACTTGATGCTTTATGGCTTCCTCAAAAGATCCAGGCTCAGATTGTACGATAGTACTCATGGCTGCTAGATACCCTTGGTGTCTTTTCGGCTTCTTGCTTTCACGGAATGTCCCCCTTGGGGCCATATGTCCCTCGGCATCCTCACCATGATGGTCTCTTCCTCATCGAAGGAGGTTGATCAATCTAGTCCATTGGTCCTTCAACATCGGGCATCGTCTCATTTTTCGGTTCTTCTTGATTTCTAGGCCTTGCTTCATGATCTTCCTCAAATCTCGAAAGATTGTCTACTTTCCTCAGGGAAGCATCTTCATCAAAGGTAACATCTCTCCACTTCCATTTGACCAGGCACATAGACTCTATAGGTCTTCGAAGTTTTACTGTAGCCCACAAACATTCCCTTCTTTCTAGAAGCATCCAGCTTGCTCCTCTTCTCTTTTGGCACACGAAAATAAACAGGACATCCAAAAACTCTAAAATGTGAGACGTCAGGTTTCTTACCAGAGAAAACCTCTTCGGGAGTTTTGCAGTCCAGAGCGAAATGCGGTCATCGGTTTTGTATGTACACAACAGTGTTCGCAGCTTCTCCCCACAGAAACTTCAGTAGACCTTGGTCACATAGCATGGCACGGGCAACTTCCACAATGGTCCTATTCTTTTGTTAAACAACGTCATTTTGCTCAAGAGTATAGACAGTTGTGGTCTCCCTCTTAATGCCAGCTTCTCTGCAAAAGTTCTTGAACTCGTTCATCTCATATTCAGTGCCATTATCGGTCTTCAATATCTTGATCTTCTTCCCTGTCAGATTTTCCACCAAGGCTTTGAAGGTACAAAACCACATGAAAGCCTCATCCTTCTTCTTCAAGAAGTATATCTAGGTTTTGCGAGAGAAGTCATCTATGAATGTCATATAATAAGAGCATCCTCCCAAGGATGTCACGGGCAACATACCAGACAGATCAGAATGTATCAATTGCAAAACATCAGATGTCTTTGTGACACTTTAGGGGAAAGGTCCCCTTGTATGCTTTCCTTCGGCACAACCCTAACATACACCTTCATGATTATTTGAGAACTCGAGCATCCTCATCACCACCTTCCTTGCTTCGGGAAGGGCTTTGTAATGAAGCTGTCCAAACCTCTGGTGCCATAGTTCAATCTGTCGAATAGTATCACACGTCATCGCTCCCAGTGGACTTCCTCCAACCTGGTAGAGTGTATCAACTCTAAACCCAATCGTGATAGCTTCCTTGAAGCTCTTCTTCCAGATACGCACCTTCCCATCAATGAATGCCACATTGAAACCTTTGTCTTCCATGGTCGAAATAGACACAAGGTTCTTCTTCAAATCGGGTACATAGAGTACATCCTGCAAGCGGAGGACTTGACCTTGAGACAAGTGGAGGGTCACAGTTCCTATCCCTTTCACAAGATATGTGGCATTATCTCCAAGGATAATTTCCAGATTAGTATCCTTCTCAACCATATCAGAAAGTGCTTCCTTAAACCCAGTGATGTGCCTTGAGGCATCACTTTCTATCAACCAGAAATCCATAGTGTCGGGTGGAGATGCAGTAGAGAGGGCAGATACAAGAATGAATTCATTTCTTTTATCAACAACATTTGATTCCTCGTATCTGGAATTTCTTGACATTTTGAAAGGTTGACCATTTCCGCCGAAGGGAGCCTTTCTCTTCCCCTTGAACCTGTTGTTCTTTTGATTGCCATTCCTCCGGTTGTTGTTGTTGTCATCATCATCGGGAAAATCCTTCTTGAAAGGGCATTCTCTAGCATAGTGACCTGGCTTGTGACAAGTGTAACACTTGCCTTTATTTCCTTGGGCCCCTACTCTTCCTTTGTTCCATGGACCACCAAAGTTCTTCTTCTTAGTTGAGCAGCGAAGGCAGCATTTCCTTCAGTTTCATATTCCTTCATCCTTGTCTCTTCTTGTACGCATCTTGATAGTACTTCATCAAAATCAGGTATCACATTGTTATTGAGAATGGTAGTGTTGAATACATGCCATTCGGATGAGAGACCTCCAAGTGCGATGAGTACCATCTCTCGATCAGCTATTGTCTCCCCAATAGCCAGCAGATCATTCCTGATCTCGGTCAGCTTCAGAAAATATGATTGAATAGACTCATCCCTGCCTTTCTTCATATTCTTCAATTGATTCTTGAAGAATAGGACTTGATTCGCATTGTTGGCCTTGAACATGTGGACCAACTTATCATACATCTCCTTGGATGTGCCCAGCTCAGAGATGTAGGCAACCAAACTCTTATGAATAGAGTCCCTGATCATCAGCTTTGCTTTGATTTCGCCCTTCTTGGACTTTGTTTTGGCAGCAGCAGTTGCAGTGGATGGAGGCTCTTGAATTTTACCCTGCACATAGTCCATGACCTCTTGGACTTCCAACATAAGATCCAATGTCATCTTCCAAGCATGGAAGTCATCCTTCCCAGTCAATTTTTCATCAACCTTAAAACAATTGTGGTTTGAGGAACCCATCCACTTCTTCGGTGATTGCTACAAATCGGGGCTTTGTCTTCACCTCAGCTCTGATACCATGTAAATTTTTGTAGATGTTCTATGTTTGATGTAACTTTACTTTTATCCCAATATCAGACAACAATCACATAAACAACAAAGTAAAATGTTGATAGAACATACCAGTAGATCGACAAAAGACAAGCCAAAATATATAAGTGTGTTTGTACATTACGACGATCAGCATGATGCTTTAGCCAACAAAGTCTCAATATGGTCAGCCAACCAGAAATGTCACACAACCCTCTAGGACAGCCAAAATGGTCAACCCAAAAGTCAACGTTGTCAGTCAACGGTCAACACAAACATCAGTAGCAGCTAGGTCAACGCAGCCAAGTCAAAGTCAATGTCTAGTCTCGGGAATAGTGCCAAAAAATGTGGATTTGGAAAATCAAAATTTAAGGAGGGTTTCAAGTCCGTTTGACCTTGTGTTGACCAAAGTCAATGTTGGTCAACGCTGCTGCAAAAACCCTGGGCCGAAAACAGAAATGTGTTGTTGCTGAAATTTTCCCACGTGTGGAGAGAAGAGCCTCCAAGGTCATTGAACCAATCAGATGAGGAGAGAGAAACGTGTGAGGATGAGATGAGTGAAAATGTCCTCCAACGTTGACCAATATATATCCATCAATGAGGGTGTATGTGACACAACTGCTGGGGCACAAAACCTTAAGGCCGACCTGCACATATTTTGAATAAATTCAAAATAAATGTTTTGCTCATCGAATTAAGATGATCTTTAGATTGACCTTGCACCTCTCCGAAAGAGGAGTCCAATAAAAATATTGGCATCTTCATCTGAACATCACAACATGGAGTTTGGACCTAGTTGTCCAAAATTATCAAGGGGTTAATAATGAGTTTTGGACCCTCAAAACCCACATTTCCTAAGTTTAGTGGAAATTGTGGCATTTAATTATGCTAAAATTAAATAAAATAGAGAAAAATAAATTATTCCATGTGACAAAATGACTTGGAAATTATTCTAAGTCAAAGAGTTGAGTCAACTGACATGTGGAGGATGACTGAGCACACTGCATCATTAATTCATCATTTATTTATTCAAAATCGAATTTCCCATCGATAAAGCAGCAGTTACACACAAGGAAAATCGAATTTATTAAAGGCAGTTAAGCATAAAAGGAATATTCTACAGGAACAATTGACTAAAGACCAAGTGGGGACCTCTTCTCACGAGGAAACACACAGTTCTCAGGGATCTACGCAGAAGATCATTGGGGTCATGTATAGGTACGGTTTCAGTTGGTTCGAGTTTGCAGTGGTGGACTTGGTGTAGCACAGGACTTCGTTTGGCTTATGGATGAGTTCACTAGATCATATGGGGAATTCGATTTCCCTTGGTGTGCACAAAAGAAATTCTATGTTTCTCTGGGTATCTCAGTCTTCTCCACATGGAACTTGGCTTATCTGTACTTGGGATTTGCTCCAAGTTCACTTCTCACATGCATTCGTCCTTGGGATTTTCTCCAAACTTTCTATATAATGGAGCCATGGGTTCTTATATTGTATCATGTATTACGAGCTATTAGGCTTGAGAATGCGCTGTCAGATTGTACACGTACCTGCAATATAATACAAAAGTCTATGGGGTAACGTTCTTCTCCTTGCATATGTGGTAAATTGTTGACTTGTTATGCTTTTATTTATTTCCTCATGCTATTGTTTCCTTCATGCTTGTTTCAAGTTATGTTAGTATGCAATTATCTCATATTAGCATAAGAGTTACTTGATTTCTTTAGGATAAGAAATCTTCTATTTGATGTCAAATATATCTATAGGAGTTCTTTCCATTGCTTTTATTTAATTTCATATGGATTTAATATGTTGTGAAGATTCGTCTTTGCTCAAACTTTTCAAGCGTGAGGGGAATTTCTTGGAGGAACCAACCCATTCTTGAAAATATTCAAGGAGAACCCACATGTGTTGATTTCCAAATTCTAATCTATATTTTATTTTGTCTTGCAGAGGTTCTTTTAAGTTTCTCAAAACTCTTATTCTTGCATCAAAAAAGTCAAACTTAAAATAATTTACTTTTCAATTATGGCTCTTCAGTTCTTTAATATTTGGCTATTTCAAAGAGCCAAGCTATGGCTAGTCAAAAAGGAGAGCTTGCTCAGACTCTTTGGCCTAGGCTCTTGTAGATTATTTTTGTAATATTACTTCGTGATTTTTTTTAAGCTAACATTTGTTGTTGTAGATTTTCTCTAACTTGTTGTCTTGCAGCTACTTGCAGGTTTTATTTTCAAAAAACTATTTTCAAGTTTGCATGCAGGACCTTGGGACTCCAACTTCTAGATTATTTCCTTCCCTTGGCCATGAGCATTAGAGGACATTTATTGAACGAAGCTGAGTTCTTCTTAAGGGAGGTCGAGTTCACTTGGGGTCTCTATCTCTCTCTCTTGGCCGTGTTACTCAAAGAGGCTTTGCCTTTCTTCTTCTTCCTCGAAAAATCTGCATTTTGTTGGGCTTTTATGGACCTCAAATTGCAGAAATTTTTAGCAAGGAAAGATCTATGGCTCAAGCCAACATTGTGAAAACTTTCCTTGGATTTTAGAGAAGACTTCATAGTTTTCTCCTTGTAATAACTAATAAAATTCTACGTTTTGGGAGCGTGGGTTTTACCCATTGGTATCCCTATCTCTCCACCTTTTTGGAGAGACTTTGTGGCTTGATCTTTGATCTTTTCACTTGCATGCACATCATTTAATTGGGGAATTAACACAATCATGCATTACACTCATTTTTCATATACCTAAGACTAATTTGCTACATTTTTCTAGTCTTTTTACTTTCATAGCAGGTTCAAATTTTTGCATGCATGCACTTTTAAAATTGTCATGAATTTTGTTTCAAAACCACTTACGCTTACATTTAATTACATCTTACATGCAATAAGTATTTGGGAGAATTTTCTCCATAAAGTAACATTCTACTTCATGACATGCAAATACATCTCAAATTTGAAAGTTAATTCTCAATGTTGATTAATTTACTTACATGCCCCAAGCAAATCACTAAAATTTGAACTCCAACATAAGTTGGTTGAATAGACATTTTTAGGAATCCTCTACTGACTCCTCACTATGGGATCCATATCTTTGGGTAAAAGTGAGGTCTGAGGATTAAAGAGTTGAATTATAACCTTGTTTTAGAACTATCTAATAAAATAAACAAAGAGCATTTTTCATCACATTTAGCTTACTTGCAAGTTTTTGAATTTTGTTTTTTTTATGGCTCAAGGTCTCAAATGAAATATCATTTCCCTTTTTCTAGAATGATTTCCAAAGTCTAATCTATATTTTATTTTGTCTTGCCGAGGTTCTTTTAAGTTTCTCAAAAGCTCTTATTTCTTGCATCAAAAAAATCAAACTTAAAATAATTTACTTTTCAAGTATGGCTCTTCAGTTCTTTAATATCTGGCTATTTCAAAGAGCCAAGCTATGGCTAGTAAAAAATGAGAGCTTGCTCAAACTCTTTGGCCTAGGCTCTTGTAGATTATTTTTGTAATATTACTTTGTGATTTTTTTTGAGCTAACATTTGTTGTTGTAGATTTTCTCTAACTTGTTGTCTTGCAGCTACTTGCAGGTTTCATTTTCAGAAAACTATTTACAAGTTTGCATGCAGGACCTTGGGGCTTCAACTTTTAGATTATTTCTTTCCCTTGGCCATGAGCATTAAGAGGACATTAATGGGACAAAGCCGAGTTCACTTGAGGTCTCTATCTCTCTCTCTTGGTCGTGTAACTCAAAGAGGCTTTGCCTTTCTTCTTCTTCCTCGAAAAATCTGCATTTTGTTGGGCTTTTATGGGCCTCAAATTGCAGAAATTTTCAGCAAGGAAAGATCTATGGCTCAAACCAACATTGTGAAGGCTTTCCTTGGATTTTAAAGAAGACTTCATAGTTTCTCCTTCTTGTAATAACTAATAAAATTTTTGGTTTTGGGAGCGCATGGGTTTTACCCATTGGTATCCCTATTTCTCCACCTTTTTGGAGAGACTTTGTGGCTTGACCTTTGATCTTTTTAACTTGTATACACATCATTTAATTGGGAAATTAACACAATCATGCATTACACTCATTTTGCGTGCACCTAAAACTAATTTGCTACAGATTTATAGTCTTTTTACTTTCATAGCAAGTTCAAAATTTTGCATGCATGCACTTTTAAAGTTGTCATGAATTTTGTTCCAAAACCACTTATGCTTACCTTTAATTACATCTTACATGCAATAAATATTTGGGCAAATTTTCTCCATAAAGTAGCATTCTACTTCATGACATGCAAATACATCTCAAGTTTGAAAGTTAATTCTCATTGTTGATTAATTTACTTACATGACCCAAGCAAATCACTAAAATTTTACCTCCAACATAAGTTGGTTTAATAGACAATTTTAGGGACCCCCTAATCCTTTGCTGACTCCTCACTATGGGATCCATATCTTTGGGTGAGGGTGAGGTATGAGGGTTATAGAGTTGAATTATAACCTTGTTTTAGAACTAATTAATAAAATAAACCAAAAGCATTTTTCATCACATTTAGCTTACTTGCAAGTTCTTGAATTTTGCTTTCGTGATGGCTCAAAGTTTCACATGAAATATCTGTGGGAAATACTGAGAGGGGGGTGAATCAGTATTTCTTTTCAATTGTTAATTTTACCAGTTAGATCACTTATATTTAGAACACAAAATGAACTATGGAATAGATACTTATATTAATTTCTTCTTTACAATAAGTAAAGTACAATAATGATATAGGGCTCCAACCCTAGATGAAGACTCCAATCTTCCAAGCTCCAACTTGTGTTGTGCCAAGCACCAACTTGGTCTTTCCAAGGCTCCAACCTTGTCAATTTGAGGCACCAAACTCTAGGGCTCCAACCTTATCTCTGGTACAAGCTTCGACCTGGTTTCTTGAGGACTGCAATCCTCTAGGGCTACAACCCTATCTTCCAAGCACCGACCTTGTCTCTATGAGTCTCCAACCTCTTGGGCTCCAACCCCCAACTTCACTTCGACAAAATATGTTTGGTTATTCTTCACGACTCCCAAAGTCTTCTTCAACGAGCCCTGTCCCACTTAGTCTCCATGTCACATCATCAATGACAACCTTTTCTTCTTAAAGGGTGTCACCACTGTTCTTCATCGTACCCAAACAATTTCTCCAAGTTACCTCATGATGACATCAGCAATGCATCATGATCTTCAATGTTATTTCCAAGATCACTTTAGGCTTCTAAACAAAATATCTTCAATCTTCTTCAAAATCATTGCTCCTTCAAGAGTACTTCAATATATATGGTTCAGATTGTCTCCAAGGTGTTTTCAAAAATATCCCCAAGGAAGCTCGAGTTATTCAACAATACTTCATCAGAATGCTTAGAGGGACTAGTTGCAATAGATCCTAGGAATCCATTTTCCAATGGTACTTCAATTAAGCTTCCAAGATCTAGCACAAGTCCTTAACTCAATACAAGGGTTGTCTTCAAGAACTGGTCTAGAGGATGTCCTCAATCTTCTACAAATTCCTTCAACAAGAAATGCTTCAAGGATATGTTGACTATCTGTTGTCTAGAGACTTGCTGCTCAACCAAGGTCCTCAACTGCTACTGCAAAAGGTATTCTTCACTATGCTCCAAAGGTCAACTTTAATGACATTGAAGGTGTATTCAAATCTGTCTCAAGACTCCCAAAATACTTTCCTCAAAGCATTGTTACTTCGTTTCTTAAGACTTAAGATATGTATAGCAACCCAAACTTAGCCTAAGTCAATTATTGACTTTTCCACCTGAGCTTATCCGAGCCTCTGAAATAGGTGACCAGGACTGTCCTGAAGCTTGCAGCTTCTCCACAAATGAAACTGAGGTGAGGTTTAGTGATGAATGTGTTCAATCCAAGGTGGCTGCCACAAGTTTGAATCCTTTGCAAGTTGCAAACAAACCCCAGCAGATGAAATAGGTCCGAGCTGCAATTTGGTTAAGAATCTGAGCCTCCACAAGCCTTCCATAGTTGTAAGCTTCAGATCCGAGGCTTAAATACACTTCCCAACAGGGTGTACTGGCCTTACTCCTACAGTTGTACCACCCTATAGCAGAGCTTCGAAACACCCACAGTCCACAATTATTGTCACAAGTTCTTGCAAATTCGAGCTTCAAAAGATGGTTGTTCTTAAATTTTGAACCTCACAAAGGTAAGTTTGTCTGCAATTTCTGAAGTGGACTGTCCAACAAAGAAAAAACAACGAACTGTAATGTATCCTTTTAAAAATATGCCCAAACTGTAATCCTTTTTTTCACCTCGACCTCCTGTAACTACTTTGTGTTTTCACTAAAAGTTTATGGCTGGAATGAGGTGTCTAACGTCATATATATACTGGTTTGACCTCCAACGAAGTGACATGTCTCTTGAGGGAACATGACAGCCTACACAAGTCGGCTAGGCAAAAATAATGATTTTTCTAACTTATAAATTCAATTTCTCACAATCTAGAAGGAGTTACGAGGCGTATGATAGCTCGTTAGAAAGGGAAAAATATTCTCTACAAGATGATGTCAATTTCATCCTTGGATGAAGTCATTTTCCCATCTTGAAAATTATATTTGTGAAACTGTCATTATTATTTTTCATGGTAGCCATTAGGATTTTATTTTTAGGTATTTAATTTTTAGAGCGCCTTCACAATAGACTTAGCCCATTAAGTTTATTAGGATTAGAGCTTCTTCATGACCTTCAACAATCATCACTATCATGAGTCTAGTCATTTTGGCTTTGGGGCTTCTTCATCAAGAACAAGGATGCCATATAGCAGGAGTTTCATGGTAAGCCTTCTTCTTTATCATAGATCATGCACTATGAGCATCTAGGGCTTTGAGCATCTAGAATTTCATTAATGCACTCATGTACTTAGGGTCAAGTCAAATAGATAGAGTTTAGGTCTCCTAGGGTTTGCAAGAGGTTAGGGCAACAATACAAGAATATTTGCCATCTCCAACAATGCCATATTGACATCAATGACAACCTTGACCAACAGTCTCCCCCTTTGTCATTGATGGCAATATTCTTGCCCTTCCAGCATTCTCTCCCCCTTTGACATCAATGGCAATGGGGTGCCCAAGTACTCCCCCTATCAAGCTGCTTTTCTTCATCAATAATAATTCTTCATAAGTATGTTGTTCCCCTTGTCATGGTGCTCTTCCTTTTGGCAATGTGGTCCATGATAGATTGCATTTCTTCATGTGATGAACCAACTCCCCCTACTGCATAAACTCCTCTAGCTCTTCTTTTTGCTCAAGAAAGAAAGATTGCTTCCTTGTGATTAAGCAAAAGACATCTTCACAATTTCATGATTTTATTCAACGGAGCTACTCCCAAGATACGATCTATCAAGATTGTCCATGTATCATCAAGGATTTCTTCATGGATAGCAACTGCAAGAATGGTTCAGAATCACAAGCTCCCCCTAACAGTATGCATCGTCTCCTTTTTGGCAGAGTCTCATCATCAAAACTTGGAATATCATATCTGCCAAGTATGTCATCATCAAATCAACAACATGCGTTGTTGGCTTGAGTGTCTAAGAGACTTTCGGATCCAATTTGCTTCCTTCTCCATACTTGTGTAACTTTATTCTCTGGCTTGGTTGTCATGGTTTTAGGGACCCAAGTCAAGTTACACTCACGTGCCATATGTCCAATGTTATGGCAATTGAAGCACTCCATCTTGTTGTTGAATGAGTAATCATGACTTCTTCTTGCAAAATAGCTTTTAGCAGATTGACGGGACCCATTATATTTGTCTTTGTGATATGCCCTACAGTCTTTTGCCATGTGCCCAAACTTTGTACAAGAATAACAATAACCAAAAAATATTCTTTGGTATCTGGAGGATGGAGATTGCCTTGATGTACTTCCAAAGTCATTCTTCCTTGGGATCCTCTAATGATATCCATTACCTCTTGCATCCTTGAAACCATCAACATACTTTCTTGAAGTAGTGTTTCTTCCATTGTCATCTCGACTCATGCTTTTGCTGGAACTGGGGGCATCAATATTTCTTCCAAGATTTTCCACATCCTTGTTGTTTGAAGCATTAGGGTTTGCATCACTTTTGTTTGAGGGTTCTCCTGCATAACCAAGACCTGATTTATCAAGGGGGGATCTTTGATGACTTAGGATTTCATCTAGGGTTAGAGAACTTTTTAATTTCTTATTCAGCAAGTCAACTTCCTTTTTAAGAGAGGCAATTTCTCCTTTCAACTTTTCACAATCTTCATCTTTCAAGACTAGTTGCTTCTTCATTTCTTCCATCATCCTTGTTGCTTCGTGTGCTTCAATTTTAAGGGAGATGATATTTGATTTCATTATGAAGATTTCTTCATTCTCCTTTGCTAGACTGCTGACCATTTCTTCTTTTATTCTTTTCGCTTCACATGTTTCGGCCTTGAGAAAATTGATGTCTGATTTTAGTTTGAAGATTTATTCATCCTTTTCTTCTAGTTGGCATATCATGGTGTTTCTCTCCTTTTTTGCTTCATCAACTTGTCCTTCTGTGAATGACAAGTTGGGACATGTTCGACCCAGCACTAGCCCGTTTGCTTCTATGTGTTGGGACACGGATTGAGAGAGCTATCCATGAGCTCTTAGTGTTGGGACATGTTCGACCCAGCACTAGCCCGTTTGCTTCTTCTGTTGTACTAGTGAAGAAGAAGGATGGCATACTAAAGATGTGCATCGACTATCGGGCTCTCAACAAGAAGACCATGAAGAACCGATACCCCATCCCACAGATTGACGAGTTGATGGATAAGTTGAGGGGATCAAAGTTCTTCTCGAAGATTGATCTGAGATAGGGTTACCATCAGGTTCGTGTGAGGGACCAGGATGTTCCCAAGACCGCTTTCTGATGTCACTATGGCCACTTCGAGTTTCTCGTGATGCCCTTTGGGCTAACCAATGCACCAGCCACCTTCCAGTCCTGCATGAACTACATCTTCCGTGGTCAACTGAGGAAGTTTGTGCTGGTATTTTTCAATGACATCTTGATATACTGTCGGACGTGGGGGGAGCACCTGCAGCACATTGAGGCTGTATTGCGCATACTGGAGGAGCAACATTTCTATGCTAAGCTCTCCAAGTGCGAATTTGGATTGACGGACATGCTCTATTTGGGGCATATCATTGGTGTGGACGGAGTGAGAGTCCACGAGGAGAAGATTAGGGCCATCCGGGATTGGCGAGAGCCAAAGAACGTGACTGAACTTCGAGGGTTTGTAGGCATCTGCACCTACTACCGCAAGTTCGTCAAGGGATTTTCCCAACTTGCTACACCCCTCACAGATCTTACGAAGAAAGGGGCATTCAGTTGGACGAACACAGCGCAGAGGGCTTTTGACAGGTTCAAGGAGGTGATGAGCAACTATCCAGTTTTAGTTTTGCCGGATTTCACGCAGCCTTTTGTCCTTGAGTGTGATGCATCTGGAGAGGGGGTAGGCGCAGTTTTGATGCAGCGGGTGCACCCCATAGCTTTCGAGAGAAGGAAGCTATTGCCGAATGAGAGATTGTATCCCATATACAACAAGAAAATGCTGGCTATCATGCATGCATTGGCCAAGTTTCAGCAGTACTTGGTGGGGAACAGATTCAGGGTGAGGACTGACCACAACAGCCTTCGATTCTTTTTACAGCAGAAGCAGTTGCAGGAGAGGCAGCAGAAGTGGGTCAGCAAGATCCAGGCATATGATTTTGACATCGAGTATGTCAAGGGGAAGAACAATGTCATGGCCGATGCTCTTTCACGCAGACCGACAGTGTTGTCTCTGATGAATTTAGACACGGATTGGAGGGCTCAATTATTGGTGGGGTACTCCAAAGACCATTTTTCCTGGGAGATCTTGGACGAACAAGTCACGGATGACAGATATAGGGTGATGGATGAGGTGATATATTCCAAGGATCGAATCTTCTTGACTGGGAGTTCACAACTCAAGGAGAAGGTGCTACGTGCCTCACATGACTCACCACTATCAGGCCACCAAGGGTTCACCAAAACCTACAGGGCCATCAGGGAGAGGTTCTCTTGGAAGGGCCTCAAGGAGGACGTACTCCGACATGTCAGGGAGTGCGAAGTATGTCAATAGAAGAAGGGGGAGATGAGCCATCTAGCAAGAAATGGGAGAGCATTTCAATGGATTTTATCACAGGGTTGCCCACGGTGCAAGGCAAGGATTGTATCTTTGTAGTCGTTGATTGGCTAACAAAGTATGCACACTTCTTCGCTATATCAGTATGGTACACAGCAGCACAGGTGGCAGAGTTGTTTTTCAGGGATGTTTTCAGGTTGCATGGTCTCCCAAAGACCATTGTTAGTGATCGAGACAACCGTTTCATGGGCGACTTTTGGCAGGAGCTCTTTTGTGTAGTGGGTACAGATTTGACTCCGAGCACCAGATATCACCCTCAGACTGATGGGTAGACAGAGATAGTGAGCAAGTGGCTGGAAGGCTACTTGCGAAAATATGTTACAGGGCAACAAAAGGCATGGTTACGTTGGTTGCACTTGGGAGAGTACAGCTACAACACTACTTTCCATATGTCCATTGGTATGTCTCAGTTTTACGCTTTATATGGATATCATGCTTTTTCTTTTGCTGACGTGATGTTTGGTGGTAGTAAGGCCCCCAGGGCCAAGGACTAGGTCCAAGAGAGTCAGGATATACTCCAGGCTCTTAAGGACAACTTAGCTACAGCACAAAACCAACAAAAACTGTATGCTGATAGAGGACAGCTTGAGAGGCAATTTGAGGTAGGGGACTTGGTCTACCTACGGCTTCAGCCATACCGGCAGTCCACGCTGAAGCAGAAGGGGGCCGAGAAGCTCAAGCCCTGCTTCTATGGACCATACAGGGTGATACGCAGGATTGGAGAAGTTGCATATGAGCTGGAGTTACTCACAGGTAGCAGGATCCATAACATATTCAATGTACCCTACCTGAAAAAGGCATTGGGGCAGGAGGTGACTCCAACCGAGGAGCTTCCTCCAATAGATGATGAGGGGCAATTGGTATTACAGCCAAAAGCCATCATAGATCCCAGGTAGAGGCAGCTGCGGAGCAGAACGGTCAAGGAGTATTTGGTGAGGTGGAGGAAATTGCCGAATGAGGATGTCACTTGTGAGAGTGAGAAGATTTTGCAGCATCCATCATTGCAGTTGCATGAGGACAAACAACGTTTTGACGGGGAGGACTGTAATGTTCCTAATTAGCAACAGCTAATCGGCAATATTAATTTTTGGCCAGTTTACTTTTATAAAGTTAAGTCAGTTAATAAAGTGGGTAGAGGAGGAGGCCACCATTTGCAGAGATACATTCAAGGCCAGCGTATCCCACTGGGATAGTGTTATTTCTCAAGGGAAGTGATTTTCCGGGATCATCCATTCTGGAAACCCTTTCTGGGCTTTTCTAGGTATTAGGAGGAGAGCTCATTTCCAGAGTTTCGTATTTTTCTGAGCAGGGGAACAGCCCCAAAGAGCCATCCTATTCCAGCAGTATCAGCAGCGGTTTGGAGATAACGCAGTCACTGATAGAGCAGCCATTCCGAGAGCATTTCTGAGAATATTTCCATCTTGCCTTATGCAGGCCAAGGTGCCATCATTCTGATCACCTTTGTACTCATTGTATATTTTATTTATATAACAAAATGGCTTAGCGTTCTCCATATTTTGCATTATGTATGTGATTTCTCTCTATTTATTGTAGTTTCATGTTTATGTTGCTTTATATTGTTGTTTATTTCTACTCAGAATATTACATCCTCCAAAACTCATGCTACAGTTGCGGCCTTCTTTTTTGCTAATATTTTCCTCCTTCTTTGTCTACTAGGGCTAATTCCAACCCTTTTCTAAGCCTCACCACCCTCACAACTACCATCGTTCGGCCTATAAATGGTTGTGGCACCCAAACAAAAGGTTGATCCTTATCTTTAGGCTTGCCTACCCTCCCTACAAGCCTCTCTTCAATTATGTTGTGACTCAGGGACCTGCAGCTAAGAAAAGACCAACCAAACATCAACTAACCCAGCCCAGATATGCTCCTAAGCCATGCGGCCTACCTTTGCTACTCCACAGATCTGCAAAACCCACTCAAAGATGACCAAAACAACCCCTTACTAAGCTGACCCTCTTCAATCTTGAGATGTGGTTGCCTTAGGATCATATCCCTATGAAAGATGCACTTGGATGGATGTAAAATGACCTCCAACGTCACTCATATATATACAATCTCATGTGGTGTAATGACATGACTTGTGCCACTTCAAATTTTCAAGTCGACCTCCATTTGGTACCACATTAACCCACAGTTTCATTAAAAAATTCATCACTCATCAAGGACATCTTGTTGAGATTTTGTGTATTTGGGGTAGCATCAATTGTGCTCTAGGTCCCAAATTTTGAGGAAGGACTAGAGTTCACCTGATCTACAAGACCCACAAATGGATTTGGGAAATTTCATTTGGTTTAGGAGATGTTAAATTAATTAATTATTTTAATGTATTTCCTAAGTTAAAACTTAGGAAAATAAAATAATTAAAGTGAATTTAATTAAACATGTGATGAAATTGTCTTAAGTCACACGGATTAAGCTTTCTTTTAATCTTAGCCATTGATTCAAGATTTGATCATGGCCATTGATTTGTGAACGAGAAAAGTATAAAGGAAAGGCTTGGGGTCATTTGTAAAGATACACAGAGGCAAAGCATTGAAGCTAAGCTGAGATTCTAGGGCAGGGTTTGCTAAGAATACTCAAAAGTGTTTCAACTGCAGAGAGGGGAATTTAGACCAAGGGGATGATCTGATCCCAGGGTCTAGAATACAAAAGAGGCAGAGAACAAATCAGCTCAAGGACAGTGTAGAGGAAGGCAGCAGTAGCAAGGACAGCATAATTTTCGGGAAACCCTTTAGAGGTTACGCAGAGACCCTTAGGGGCAGCGTAGTGACTGCGTCACCCATTCTGGGGTAACGCGTTCCCTTCCAGAGCAGCGCTGAGGGTTTGGAGGCCATCCAAGGTTGACGCAGAGGCTTTCAGGGGCTTCAAAGCCTGACGCAGAGCCTTTCAAGGGCAGTGATGGGGTTTCTAGGCCTAGATTTGGCTGACTCCTGTAAATCCTGTTTGAGGGTGTGGATCAGTCATTATTTTGGCCCTAGATCAGCCAGTGAGCTGTAGATATAGAGTTTTCTCTGTCGGGTTTTCCAGATCTAGAACCCAGAGTTTTGTATTCAGAAATATTCTTAATAATTGAACCCTCCAGCAGCCAGAGACCGGTTTTTCCGCATTGGGTTTTTCCGGGGACTATTTGTCCAGAAATAACTGTCACTTTGTCAATGTGTGCATTTGCTTATTCTAGATCTGAATTGGTAGGGATCTGTTATGTGTTTTGCTTCGATGTTAACTTGAATTTATTCAGTTGATAACTTATATAAGTACAAGGAGCTTAACCAAATTAACAGTAATAATTTCTGCATAAGTGTAAGATTCAGAAATTTCTACATGGTATCAGAGCAATCGCAGATCTAGAAGGGTCACCAACAGAAGAATCTAAAGGGTCTAGCTGCAAAAAACAGCAAGAAAAGTAGCAGAGAAGCAAATCTGAAGGGACAACGCAGTTTTCAGGAGCAGATTCACGCAGAGGGAAGGGTGATGTTGTCCAGCACTGTGTGTTAGCAAGCCCATGCAATTACTGCGCATAGGCAGCTCAGAAACAGTGTTGGTTGGGTCTGAAGCCAGCCAGTGTGATTCAAATCTGAATCTGTCAAATCTAGAAAAGACTGTAGAAAAGTTGCAGAAATTCAGAAGAGGGGTTAAATTTCTGAAGTTTTCAAATTTTTAGATTTAGCACAAGTGACAAAGATTGGGAAGAGATCATCTTCTCAGAGAGTTTCATGCCAAAGAAAACTTGCAGTTTGATCAGAGGATCAAAGAAGAAGTTGAATCATAGTTGATTTGGTAGATTTCCAAGGAGGGAAATCAAGTGTCAGAGGGAGCAAAGGGTGCCCAGTTCGTAAAGGACCCTAGATCCAGATCTCTAGTATAGAGAGGAGGAGCTCCGACACATTCTGAGCAGATGGCTCCTCATGGACTGCGTGATCAGGATAGGCTAGAGGGCTTCTCAAACTTTTCGGTGTGGAAAGCAAGGATCCTGATTGTCCTTGAGGCATACTGTAAAGTTTTGTAGATGTTCTATGCTAGTAGCAATTTCACTTTTCTTTCTGCAATCATACAAGTAGTTAAGCAAAATGCAGATAGAACATATAAGTAGATCTTACAGAAGACAAATCAGAAACAGGAAAAATGTGTATGTTCGTTTCGGCGGTCAACGGGATGCTTCAACCAGCAAAGTCTCCTTTGGTCAGCCAGCCCAGCATGTGTCACAACAACCCTTCAATCTGTAGATGAGTCAACCCAAGTCAACTCTGCAAAAGTCAATGCTGTCCTGAAAAGTCAACGCAGGGGCAGCAAGCTAAAAGTCAACGCAGCAGCAAAACGATCAACCCTTTGACCTCGATTTTTGTGCCAGGTAGTACGGCCTTCATAAATCGAACCTTCCACCAAATTTCAGCTTGTTTGGACCAAGCATTGACCAAAGTCAACGCTGGTCAAAGTTTCTGCGAAACCCTAGCAGCAGCAAATCCGTACTTCAGCTCAGCCGTACAGTTTGTCCTCTTCGTCCTTCACACGTGTGGCTGAAACTCGTCCTTCTTGGTAGCTCGTACTCTAAGATGAGAGAGGAATATGTGAGTTGTGATGATGATGAAAATCTCTCCAACTTTTCCTGTATATATATCCATCATGAGGGTGTGTGACACATCTGTTGGGCATGCGAGCCTACATTACAAAGCTGGCCGACCTTGCACATATAATTTATTAAAAATAATAAATTCAAAATATAAGTTCTGCTCATCGGATTAAGACATATTTTATATGGATTTTACACCTCTCAGAAAGAGGAATCCAACAAAAATATTAGCCTCTTAATCTAAGTAGCTTAATATGGAGTTTGGACCTAGTTGTCCAAATTTAACACTCCCTCTCAACTAGGGAGAACTCCATCTATTAGTGCAATCAACATCGTGCGTCATCCCGCCGAAACTTGCTTTGCTGGCTTCTTTATTTCAGAACAGAAGTGGGTCAGTCACAAGGACATCATCCTCCGACTGACATAATCAGTCCAGAGGTCCCAGACCTCACAAATCTTGATCCCAGATCAAGTGGTTGGACCGTGCCATCCTAGATAGAGAGTACGGAAATCTCTGATGCGTCCATCAGTCTTTGCTAATAGTCTCTAACTTTTCCACACCTCATTGGCCAAATGAGAGGTACTTCCCATGAGCCCTGAACTCAATGGGTAGGATGCATACGGGGCACGGAAAATGAGAGGTGAACCAACTCAAAATCACAACGGTGGGGTCCAAGCACACCACCAAGGTTGGCAAGCCTAGCCTTGTGGTTGCCCATAGCTCCAAGAAGCTCTCCCCAAAGCCCCCCAGAGCTCCCAGAGCTCATCGTCCAACAGGACCCACATCATAGGGTCTTTCCACGACACCAAGATTCTCACGGAAGGTTAGGAACTTGACCTTCCCCAGGGGCTTAGTGAGAATATCCGCGACCTGCTCATCGGTTCCTATATGATCGAGCCTTACGGCGCCTCGCTGTACCATATCCCGGATAAAGTGGTACCTGATATCAATATGCTTGGATCGGTCGTGGAACACAGGATTCTCAGTCATGCGAATCCCACTCTGGTTATCACAGAGTATCACGATGGTATCTAGCACATGTCCAAACAGCTCACTAAAGAGCTTTCGCAACCAAACTGCTTCACAACAGGCCATACTTGTTGCAATGTATTCGGCCTCTGCGGTGCTCAAAGCCACCGACTTCTGCTTCCTGCTCATCCATGAGATCGAAGCAGAACCAAGATTGAAGCAGCATCCCGATGTGCTTTTACGATCCACCACACTGCCAGCCCAATCGGCATCAGTATATCCACGGAGTATCACACTCCCGGCAGTGTATCTCAGCCCATGGTTTATCGTGCCCCGAAGATATCTCAAAAGATTCTTGGCACCAACCCAGTGAAAATGATGAGGCTCAACCATCTGTTGACTCAAAGTGTTCACTGCAAAACATATGTTCGGACGGGTGTTCACTAAGAACATCAAAGCTCCTATGAGTTGACGATACTCAGTAGGATTGGCCAAGATAGGCCCAGCAGCGCTGCCACTCAACTTCTTAAAGTTGAGTTCCATCGGTGTCGACACGGACTTACAGTCCACCATCCCAAATCTTTCCAGAAGCTTCACAATATATTTTCCTTGAGAAAAGAAAATCTCTCCAGGTCTCTGCCAGACCTCCAGGCCTAGGAAATAGTGCATCAGTCCTAGGTCTTTCATCTCGAATTCAGCAGCAAGCTCCCTCTTACATTGATGAATGAGAGGGTCATCACCAGTCAGGAAGAGGTCATCCACATACAGCACTAGAATGAGAGGCTTCTCTTTCACAACCTTGAAGTAGAGGTTCGGATCAGCATTGCTTCGAGTGAAGCCCAGCTTCATCAAGTAACTATCCATCCTCTCGTACCAAGCTCTGGGTGCTTGCTTTAACCCATAGAGGGCTTTCTTCAACCTGCAGACATAAGTGTCTCGATCTTGAACTTCAAATCCGAGAGGTTGTTCTACATACACCTCTTCCTTTATTGCACCATGCAGAAAAGCGGTCTTGACATCCATCTGATGAAGACTCCATCCTTGTGTAGCAGCAAGGGCTATGGATGGTGGTATATCGTGCCACAGGTGCAAATATATCGTCATAGTCAATTCCTTCCTTTTGAGAGAAGCCACGGGCAACAAACCTTGCCTTAAACTTTTCAGCACTCCCATCAGATCCATGTTTGATTTTGTAGAGCCATTTAGCGGTGACAATAGATTTGTCCTTCGGTCTCGGGACCACATCCCAGACATCATTCTTCATAATAGACTCATATTCTTCATGCATAGCATCCTTCCAAACTTGATGCTTGATGGCTTCCTCAAAAGATCCAGGTTCAAATTGTACAATAGTACTCATGGCAGCTAGATATCCTTGGTATCTACACGGCCTCTTGCTTTCTCGGAATGTCCCCCTTGGGGCAGCATGACCCTCAGCATCTTCGAGGGTGTCCCTGAGCCATGATGGTCTCTTTCCTAGTGAAGGGGGTGGATACATAGGGTCCATTGGCCCTTCAATATCAGGCATAGTCTCATCCTGGGGTCCTTCCAGATTTCCAGGTCTTTCTTCATGATTTTCTTCAGATCTAGGAAGATCTACTACTTTCTTCAGGGAAGCATCTTCGTCAAAAGTGACATCATGGCTTATCTGTACTTCCCTTTGACCAGGTACATAGACTCTATATGCCTTAGAAGTCTCACTGTAGCCCACAAACATTCCTTTCTTCCCGGTAGCATCCAGCTTACTTCTCTTTTCTTTCGGCACATGAAAATAGACAGGACATCCAAAAATTCTAAAATGTGAGACATCAGGTTTCTTACCAGAGAAAACCTCTTCGGGAGTTTTGGAGTCCAAGGCGGAATGAGGGCATCGGTTTTGAATGTACACAGCAGTATTTGCAGCTTCTCCCCACAGAAACTTTGGTAGACCCTGGTCACATAGCATGGCACGGGCAGCTTCCACAATAGTCCTATTCTTGCGTTCGGCAACACCATTCTGCTCAGGAGTATATGCAGTGGTAGTCTCCCTCTTAATGCCAGCTTCTCTGCAAAAGTCTTTGAACTCATTTGACTCATATTCAGTGCCATTGTCAGTCCTCAAAATCTTGATCTTCTTTCGGTCATATTTTCCACCAAGGCTTTGAATGTACGGAACCACATGAAAGCCTCATCCTTCTTCTTCAAGAAGTATATCCAGGTTTTGCGAGAGAAGTCATCAATAAATGTCATATAGTAAGAACATCCCCCCAGGGATGTTACAGGCAACATACCAGAAAGATCAGAATGAACCAGTTGCAATATCTCGGATGTCTTTGTGACACTTGAGGGGAAAGGTCCCCTTGTATGTTTTCCTTCAGCACAGCCCTTACATACACCTTCATGATTATTTCCAAAATCAGGCATCCCTGTCACCACCTTCCTTGCTTCGGGAAAGGCTTTGTAATGAAGGTGTCCAAATCTTCGGTGCCATAGTTCGGTTTGTCGGATAGTATCACAAGTCATAGCTCCCAACGGACTCCCTCCAACCTGATAGAGTGTACCAACCCTAAAACCAATTGAGATAGCTTCCTTGAAGGTCTTCTTCCACATGAGCACCTTTCCATTAGAGAAAGTAACATTGAATCCTTTGTCTTCCATGGCAGATACAGACACAAGGTTTTTCTTCAATTTGGGTACATAGAGTACATCTTGCAAACGGAGGACTTGTCCTTGGGACAAGTGGAGGGTCACAGTCCCTGTCCCTTTCACAGGATAAGTGGCATTATCCCCAGGGATAATTTCTAGATTAGTATCCCTTTCAACCATGTCAGAAAGTGCTTCCTTGAATCCGGTGATGTGTCTTGAGGCAC
The DNA here is from genome assembly GCA_034641835.2 of Pinus albicaulis. NCBI lineage: Eukaryota > Viridiplantae > Streptophyta > Pinopsida > Pinales > Pinaceae > Pinus > Pinus albicaulis. The sequence goes on along the minus strand of CM076571.1, from coordinate 79,490,023 downwards.
CACTATCGATTAGCCAGACATCCATAGTGTCGAGCGGAGATGCAGCTGAGAGAGCAGATACTAGAATATACTCATTTCTTTTATCAACAACATTAGACTCCTCATACCTGGTATTTCTGGACCTCTTAGAAGGTTGATTGTTTCCACCAAAGTGAGCCTTCCTCTTTCCTTTGGATTTGTCATTTCTTCGATTTCCATTTCTTCGGTTGTTGTTGTTATCGTCACTATCGGGAGAATCCTTCTTGAAGGGGCATTCTCTAGCATAGTGTCCAGGCCTATGGCAGGTGAAACATTTACCCTTCTTCTCTTGAGTCTTTGTCCTTCTTTTGTCCTTAGAACTACCAGAGTTCTTCTTTCGGGAATGAGCACCATAGGCAGCATTTCTTTCATTATCAAATTCCTTCATCCTTGTTTCTTCTTGCATACATCTTGACAGAATCTCATCAAAGTTAGGAATGGTATTATTGTTGAGAATAGTAGTTGTGAATACTTGCCATTCATATGGAAGTCCTCCAAGTGCGGTGAGAACCATCTCACGATCGGCTATTATCTCCCCAATAGCTAGCAGATTGTTCCTGGTTTCGGTCAACTTCAGAAAGAAAGTTTGAACAGACTCATCTCGGCCCTTCTTCATATTCTTCAACTTGTTCTTGAGGAATAGCACTTGGTTCACATTGTTTACTTGAAACATAAGTATCGATTTGTCATACATCTCCTTGGATGTGCCTAGTTCAGATATGTAGGCAACCAGACTCTTATTTATGGATTCCCTGATCAGCAGCTTTGCTTTGATTTCTCCCTTCTTATACTTGTTTCTAACAGAAGCAGAGGCATTGGATGGAGGTTCTTGAATCCTCCCTTTCACATGATCCAGGAGATCATGATCTTCTAATTTGAGATCTAATATCATCTTCCAGGGATGGAAGTCATCACTTCCAGTCAGCTTGTCATTCTCCTTGATATCAAGACTAGTGGAACCCATTTCCTCCGATGATGATTGCTATAGATTGAGTTTGTCTTCACCTCACCTCTGATACCATGTAAAGTTTTGTAGATGTTCTATGCTAGTAGCAATTTCACTTTTCTTTCTGCAATCATACAAGTAGTTAAGCAAAATGCAAATAGAACATATAAGTAGATCTTACAGAAGACAAATCAGAAACAGGAAAAATGTGTATGTTCGTTTCGGCGGTCAACAGGATGCTTCAACCAGCAAAGTCTCCTTTGGTCAGCCAGCCCAGCATGTGTCACAACAACCCTTCAATCTGTAGATGAGTCAACCCAAGTCAACTCTGCAAAAGTCAACGCTGTCCTGAAAAGTCAACGCTGGGGCAGCAAGCTAAAAGTCAACGCAGCAGCAAAACGGTCAACCCTTTGACCTCGATTTTTGTGCCAGGTAGTACGGCCTTCATAAATCGAACCTTCCACCAAATTTCAGCTTGTTTGGACCAAGCGTTGACCAAAGTCAACGCTGGTCAAAGTTTCTGCGAAACCCTAGCAGCAGCAAATCCGTACTTCAGCTTAGCCGTATAGTTTGTCCTCTTCGTCCTTCACACGTGTGGCTGAAACTCGTCCTTCTTGGTAGCTCGTACTCTAAGATGAGAGAGGAATATGTGAGTTGTGATGATGATGAAAATCTCTCCAACTTTTCCTGTATATATATCCATCATGAGGGTGTGTGACACATTTGTTGGGCATGCGAGCCTACATTACAAAACTGGCCGACCTTGCACATATAATTTATTAAAAATAATAAATTCAAAATATAAGTTCTGCTCATCGGATTAAGACATATTTTATATGGATTTTACACCTCTCAGAAAGAGGAATCCAACAAAAATATTAGCCTCTTAATCTGAGCATCTTAATATGGAGTTTGGACCTAGTTGTCCAAATTTAACACATACAATCTAAGAGACCATGCAGAGCAGACTCTGGCCACACCGACAGATGTGGATCTCCTACGTAACCATAGGGAAGCTGCTTGGCATGCCAAGCGGCTGATTATGGATAGTATCAAGGACCATATTGTACCACACATAGCTGAGAAGAAGACAGCTAATGAGATGTGGAAGGCCTTGACTTCACTGTATGAGGGAAAATCAATCCAAAGGAAAATGTTGTTGGAGACCCAAATGAGGTCATTCATGATGACCAAGGGAGAAGACATGGAACAATTCCTCTTCAAGGTGCAGGCAATCAGGGATCAACTGACTGCAACGGGTGCGACCGTAGATGATGCAGTGATAGTCAGGACTGCCCTCAATGCAGTCATGGATGAGTGGGAAACCTTTGTCCAAAGTAACTTGGGCAGAGCGGACCTCCCAGATTGGGACAGCTTGTGGTCAATCCTGCGGCAAGAAGAACTACGCAGATTCACCAAGAGGCAGCGCAGCCCTGCGTTGAGAAAAGTAAAGAAGGAAAAGGAGGAAGATGTAGCCTTGGCATCAAAGAAGCAGCCGAAGAAGAAGAAGGATCTTTCAAAGATCAAGTGCTTCCAGTGTGGCAAAATGGGACATTTTGCTAGCCATTGTCCATAGAAGAAAAAGGACAAGGAAGCATCTTCTTCCAAGGCAGTTGTGGCAGATGATGGGTCAGGAGATGATGCAGCCATGAGTTCTCATTAACCACAGAGGTGGGGTGACATGGATATGTATAGGAGCTACATAGAAGTAGGCGAGATCCTTGAGCAGCTCATCTCTTAGATCACATGCGAGCTACAACAGCCTTAAGACAGTAGCAGGACAAATGGAGCAGTGGGTGCAAAGATCAGAGATGAGGCGGAAGCAGAGGCAAATCTGAAGCCTAGGAGGAGCAGCGCAGAACAAAGCAGCAGCAGCGTAGAAGCAGTAGCAGCACAGAGGTTGATGTGACTTCAGCAGCGCAAAGCAGTGTTTCTTACGCAGTGCAGAGCTGCAACAGCGCAAAGAGCTTCAGAGGGCAACGCAGTGCAGCACAGCGTGATAGATTTTAGCACAAGGAGCTAATGTGACTTCAATAGTGCAGAGTGAGTCTGATTACGTAGGTAGAGTTGTAGTTGAGCATCGCTCTTTAGATGCCAGCACAGATCTGTAGCCTATGGAGCTTCAGTGATGAGGATGCAGCCCATCAGACTTGTTTGTCAAATATTGGGCAGGAGATTCAATTGTTTCTCTCAACAACTGAAGTTGCAGTGCAGCAGATCAACAGTGACAGTGCTATGAGCAGCACAGATGCAGCATATTGAGAAGGAGTTGCACTACAGTGGTTGCAGTGACAGTGGCAGAGTCATGGGCAGCAGTACAGAATGGCAGCAGCAGTGCAGAGTTGAGTGGCAGGAGGCCAAGCTTTAGCAGCACAGGACCAGTGCCCAAAATCATGTAATGCATAAGTGTGATGTGTTACTAGAGCACACCCTTGATGCTAAGAGGGAGTGATGAGATTTTGTGTATTTGGGGTAGCATCAGTTGTGCTCTAGGTCCCAAATTTTGAGGAAAGACTAGAGTTCCCCTGATCTACAAGACCCAGAAATGGATTTGGGAAATTTCATCTAGTTTAGGAGATATTAAATTAATTATTTATTTTAATGTATTTCCTAAGTTAAAACTTAGGAAAATAAAATAATTAAAGTGAATTTAATTAAACATGTGATGAAATTGTCTTAAGTCACACGGATCAAGCTTTCTTTTAATCTTAGCCATTGATTCAAGATTTGATCATGGTCGTTCATTTGTCAATGAGAAAAGTATAAAGGAAAGGCTTGGGGTCATTTGTAAAGATACACAGAGGCAAAGCACTGAAGCTAAGCTGAGATTCTAGGGCACGGTTTGCTAAGAATACTCATAAGTGTTTCAGCTGCAGAGAGGGGAATTTAGACCAAGGGAATGATCTGATCCCAGGGTCTAGAATACACAAGAGGCAGAGAAGAGATCAGCTCAAGGACAGCGCAGAGGAAGGCAGGAGCAAGGACAACTTAATTTTCAGGAAACCCTTCAGGGGTTACACAGAGACCCTTAGGGGCAGCGTAGTGACTGCGTCACCCATTATGGGGTAACGCAATCCCTTCCGGAGCAGCGCTGAGCGTTTGGAGGCCATCCAAGGCTGACGCAGAGGCTTTCAAGGACTTCAGAGGCTGCCATAGAGCCTTTCAAGGGCATTGTTTGGGTTTCTAGGCCTAGAATTGGTTGAGTTTCGTAAATCCCATTTGAGGGTGTGGATCAGTCATTATTTTGGCCCTAGATCAGCTAGTGAGCTATAGATCTAGAGTTTTCTTTGTCGGGTTTCCAGATCTGGAACCCAAAGTTGTGTATTCAGAAATATTCTTAATAATTGAACCCTCCAGCAGCCAAAGACCAATTTTCCTGCATTGGGTTTTTGCGGGGACTATTTGTCCGGAAATAACTATGTCACTTTGTCAATTTGTGCATGTGCTTATTCTAGATCTAAATTGGTAGGGCTTTGTTACGTGTTTTGCTTTGTTGTTAACTTGAATTTATTCAGTTGATGATTTATATAAGTAGGAGGAGCTTAAACAGATTAACAATAATAATTTATGCATAAGTGTAAGATTCAGAAATTTCTACACATCTCGGATTTCGATGATTCTTGAACCATTGGATTCTCCTCGCCATCCTCTACCATATCCATCCATCACTTGTCCAAAATGCTCCATGGTTCTGGCCCAAAGATCGATGGGTGCAATACCCCAACCTTGGGTTCCAAGCCACAAGAGACTCTTGTGGTGTTCCAACCTCCAAACCCTGAACCCTAGGGCTTGGATTACCTCCCAAGCTACTCAAAAATTAATACTTCACCCCCTTCGATTGGTTGCTATTGTTGTTGCCACTGATGGAGCTCTTAAGCAGAGCTCGTCTCAACACCTCCTGTTGTAAATTGGACCACATCTTGTCCCATTTTGATAGCTTGTCTATGCTCAATATGTCTTGGACAGAAACTTGCCACTCCTTAGAGACATTGTTCAATGCCAACCTCACTAGCTCTGATGGTTGCGACGCAGCCCCAACACCTGCAAGCTGGTCTCGGACCTCCTAAATCCTGGTGAGGAAGGGATCTATGTCTTCCCCCTTCTACATCCTGATGCATCTCAACTTTTCCTCCAGGAACATCTTTTGTTGCTCAGAAGTACCGTGATATAGCGTTGAGAGCATCCCACATCTCTTTGGTTGTACCCTTGGCCACTATATGTGAGACTATATGGCTTGTTTGACCAGTTTTCACTACATTTTTCTGGGCAGAATCCTGATTTTTGCAGGTCGTACTTGCTAGCACATAAGTAGAGCCATTTGCTAAAGTTTGACCTACGGTCACTATTTGACCACAGATTTCACTAACGTTTGACTGAGTTTAACCATCATCTGTGGGACTGTTTTGGGTTGACTTTGACCCTTCTTGGAGGGTGAGTTGACTGACTTTGACCAAGTTGCTAAGGAGATGATTTGTTATTGATTTTGTGAAAATTTCGTAAACAGGAGTCCTATTGTAGCAACTGATACTATTTCTCCTAATCGTTAATTAAATTTAACAATTTATTTGCAGTTTTCTACAACAAATACTGAAATAATTACGCTACAATCTTCACAAATAAAAAATGCAGATGAATAAAACATTGGAAGAAATGCTTGCACACACACATAAATAACACAATTATTTTTGGACGAAAGTCCCGAGAAAAACCCAACTCGAGAAAACTGGTGCAGTAGTTGAGGGTTTTAATTATTAAGCAGTAGTGAAAATAATCTAAGTACAACTGGATGCCGAAATTGACAATCCTATAGTGATATACTGACAAGAAAAATCTAGAGAGGAAATTTCCTCACTCCACAGGCAAATCCGAGCTTTGACCTCAACTCCAAGTGAGCCACCCAAACTGGCTTTGCGCAGCTACTACGTCACACTAGCGCAGTCCTTTCTGCACTCAGTTCGAACCAGCTTCTCCTCAAGCCTTTTGGTATGTTGTTGTCTGAGAAATGTCTCTCCTGGCCTCCGGAACCTCTGTCCAGCTTCTAGCATTGAAACTCGTATTTCCCCAGCAGAATCGAAACTGCCTCTAGAGGCAACTGTGTTGCATCTGCGTCAGCCTCTCTGTGGCTCTACTGCCTCTCTGCAAATGCACTCACCGGATCTGGAATTCTTCCTTCGGCTTCACTATCTCTACCCATTTCCCTTACTGCTTCGATCTCACTAGCTCTCTCTCCTGCAACTAATTGTTACTACTCTGGAAATCGATCTGCTCATGAAATCGAACCTAACAAGTGTATTCTCCAAGGGCCAATCGACTTTTTCTTATAATCCCCAATTGGGACTCCAACGACAAAAAGATTAAATCTTAATCGATGGCTGGGATTACCTTGAGTCTTAAAGTTGATCCGTGTGAATTTTTAGATCATTCACACCTTGACTTAATTAATTCTGATTAATTAACCATATTCCCTAAGTTTATACGTAGGAAATATTTAAAAACTGGCTAATAATCTAATTAAGTCATTTCTAGGCGGAACTTCCACAAACATTTTTTGGATTTTGGAGATCTCCTGTATTCTAGCCTCTCCACAAATTTTTGTGGCTAGAACACATACGATGCTACAAAAACTGACACTCCCTCTCAACAAGGAATGTGTTCTAGTGCTGCACCTGCTGCCACAACACCCTGGCTCTGCATCATCTCCTATCACACTACTGGTGTTTCGTTACTGTTGCCCACTAACCACTGCACAACTCTGATATGAGTTTCATCTGTGTTGTTGCTGACCCTGCAGAATTGCTGCCAACATTACATCTGCAATGCAACTCCCTCTCATCTATTGTTGCAACATCGGCATTTGAGAAGTATCTGAAATACTGAACCAATTTTGTTCAGTATGGTGCATCTGTAACCTGAATCCTGACTACTACTAGCATCTGCACTGTCACTGAAGAATCTGCGCTACTGCTGACTCTGCAATGTGCCCTCTGCACTGTTTCCTATGAAAATTCCAAGTCCTAGATCTGGTACCCTACTGCAGGAAACTAAATTAACTTCACCTACTTGTAAATTACATTAACAAGTTATTTGCAGATATCTTCTATAAATACTGATGCAATTACTGAAGCAACCTTCACTTAAATAAATTAACATGCGAAACAAGAAACTGAGCGAAAGAAAAACATCACACATGACACCATTTGTTTTGGACAAAATGTCCCAAGAAAAACCCAATGCGGGAAAACGAGTGCAACAAATCTGAGGGTTTTATTATTAAGCAACAATTATATCTAAATACAATCTTTGTATGCTGTGTTGGCTATCCAATACAGAGAATATCACTTGGCAGAAGAAGGACAAATTGTGAGATTACCTCACTATGCTAGTCCCAACTGATCTGGTAGGGGAACTGACGAAATCCCAGCACCCTCTGCACTACCTCTGCCCAGTAATTGCATAGGCTTGCGTGGGGACCTCTGAAGGACTATGTCACCTCCTCTGTTGAATTGTTCAGCCCTCAGAAATCTCAATTCCAGCGCTCCCGGCTCAGAACTTCGATCTCACAGCTAAAACTCGAACTTGTACTCGAAATAATGCACTGCCTTTGTGTGTGCCCTTCGTGGCCTTGCATCACCCTCTCTGGGCTCTGCGCTGCTTCCTCTATGTCTTTCTCTGCCTATCTGTTGAGTATTCTTGGCCTCGGAGAAGATCCTTCGACCAAAACTATCTCTGCCCCTCAACTGTGTGAGAATCTCATGATCAAAGTTTTCCTCTGAGCACTGCTCCTTCAGAAAATTCTATCTCTTAATCTCTCAGTGTGTCTTTCCAAATGACTCTCAAGTCTTCTTTATAGTCTTCTCATTGAGACGAAAATGGCCGATATTAGATCTCCAATCAACGGCTAAGATTACATTTTGAATTCATCTACTTCTTCTAGAACATTCACACCCATATCTTATTAATTCACTTTAATTATTTTATTTTACGAAGTTTAGACTTAGGGTCACTTTAAAATAATTAATTTTCTCAATAAAATACAATGGTGGAATTTCCCCACATAATTTATGGGTTATCTGGAATACATGTGTCTAAGCCTCTCCACAAAGTTTGAGACTTAGAGCACATTCAATGGTACCACAAATCAACACTACCAACTCTACACTGCGCTCCCCAACATCTGACTGCTACTAGTCTCTGCAACTGTCACTCTGGCATCTGACTGCATCAACTGCCACTGGTCCATCCTGCTGCTGAATATTGTGGGCCCTATTACCCACCACTTTGTGGGTGATATCCCTAGGAGAAATGTTTTCTTCATGATGGACCTCAACCGGCAGCCAACAGCCCCTTGTAGCCTTCAACTAGCTCGTTGTGCCATTTCTCCGCCACTTGAGCCAGCCATGTGGCCCCTCACTCATTTGTATTGATCATATGTTTGAAGGTGGGCCTCATGAATCTAAAGGTATGTCTTGTCATTTGTTAATTGAGTATTGGGTTTACTTATCATGGATACTTCTGGGCATGGATCGATGGGGGGATTTGGCGAAAAGAATGGGCTTAGCTTGTGCTCTTGTCCCCTTGATCTCTTTTGGATGTTACCCTTGGATCTTAGTCTCATGGGGGCTCCTTTATTGACCATTTGGTTGTGTAGAAATTTCTGAATCTTAATTCTTATGCAAAAATTATTTCTGTTAATCCGGTTAAGCTTCTCCTACTTATACAAGTTATCAACTGAATAAATTCAAGTTACTATCAAAGCAAAATACAGAACAGATCTCTACCAATTCAAATCTAGAATAAGCACATACACACATAGACAAAATGACACAGTTATTTCTGGACAAACTGTCCCCGAAAAAACCCAATGTGGGAAAATCGGTCTCTAGCTGCTGGAGGGCTCTATTATTAAGAATATTTCTGAATACACAACTCTAAGTTCCAGATCTAGAAAACCCTATAGAGAAAACTCTAGATCTGCAGCACCTGGCTGATCTAAGATCAACAATACTGACTGATCCACACCCTCAAAAGGGATTTACAGAACTCAACCAAATATAGGCCTAGAAACCCCAGATCTGCCCCTGAAAGACACTGCGTCAGCCTTTGAAGGCCTCTAAATGCTCAGCGCTGTCACTGGAAGGGACTGTGTTACCCCAGACTAGGTGACGCAGTCACTACGCTACCCCTGAGGGTCTCTGCGTAACCCCTGAAGGGTTTCCTGAAAATCACACTGTCCTTGCTGCTGTTGTTGCCTTCCTCTGCACTGTCTTCCCTGATATCTTCTCTGCTTCTTATGTATTCTAGACCCCGGGATCAGATCATCCCCTTGCCCTAAATTCTTCTCTCTGCAACTGAAACACTTGAGAATTCTTAGCAACCCCGCCCTAGAATCTCAGCTTAGCTTCAGTGCTCTGCCTCTGTGTGTCTTACAAATGACCCCAAGCCTTTCCTTTATACTTTTCTCGTTGACAAATGAACAACCAATATTAAATCTTTAATCAATGGCTAAGATTAAAAGAAAGCTTGATCTGTGTAACTTAAGACAATTTCATCACATGTTTAATTAAATTCACTTTAATTATTTTATTTTCCTAAGTTTTAACTTAGGAAATACATTAAAATAATTAATTAATTTAATATCTCCTAAACAAGATGAAATTTCCCAAATCCATTTCTGGGTCTTGTAGATCAGGTGAACTCTAGTCCTTCCTCAAAATTTGTGACCTAGAGCACAACTGATGCTACCCCAAATACACCAAATATCAACAGGTTGAAGGGTGGTACTACTTGGGAAATCCCGACTTTGGGTGTGTGGTCCCTCTCCTTTATCTGCATATATTACTCTCTTTCCACTCACTATACCCCTATTCATCATTTCTCCCGTCTGGGTCCACATTGCCTCTCTGGCTCCACATAAGGTCAGCCTCCCTAGCCCCTTTCCCCAACCTTGGGTCAGGACTGAAATGATGCCATGGAGGTTGAAGCAGCTAAAAGAAAAAGTAAAAGCATAAATGGTCACATTAAACAAGAAATTGTATCGCAAAATGCAAAATATGGTCGGGACAAAAAATAATTAGCATGTGGGCAAAAGCCAATACATGAGCTCTACCCCATACCCGTGGTCATCACCTTGGTTCCATAGGTCCTAGATGAGCCTCCTTTATCATTCAGTAACCCATGATTGTCCCAACCCCTGGAGGGCAATGAACGGCCCTACCTAAAATGAGGTGATCATACACATCATGCTCTTGTCCTTTGAGCCCTAAGCAGTTAATTAAAGAAAATTCATAAAAGGCAAAAGGCATATAAAGAAGGGTGGAAAAATCAAGGTCAGGGCACCTCATGTACCACGATTGCTCCCTCCTACACATTATATACCCAGGTGTCGACTTCCCTTTATCTAGCTACCCTTGATCCCCAATATGTGGCCCAGGACTGACCCTCTCATTCCCTATTCCATTTCACTTCTTTATCACTTGCCACCCCCATTTGAGGGAAGTACTTTGGACATACTATCCCCTCTAAGGGTAGAAACCAACTAATAAGGTACTTGTCTAACCCCCTTTGGAGCTTGGAGACATCAGCACATGCCAAAGCCCACTATGGAAGGGCATGCCATTATGAAGTACCTGTTGATTTTTGTAGCATCAGAAAGTGCTCTAAGTCTCAAATTTGGTGTGGAGGCTTAGATACTTGTATTCCAAAGAACCTAGAAACTGTTTGTGGAAATTCCACTCGGTTCAAGTTTTATTAAAATAATTAATTATTTTATTGGGGACCCTAAGTCTAAACTTAGGGAAATTAAAAAATTAAAGAGTATTAATAAAATAGAGCGTGAATCTTCTAGGGAACGAAGAAAAGTCATGATTTAATCTTAACCATCATTAGACATTTAATCTGGGTCGTTGATTTGTCAACGAGAAGATTATAAAAGGAAGGCTTGAGGGTCATTTGGAAACACATGGAGACACTGAATTGATCTAAGATTGAAATTTCTGCAGCGTGGTTTGCTAAGAAATTTGAACTAGAGATCTGAGCAGTGAGGGGCAGAGATAGCATCCGGAGAGAGATTTTCTCACTCCGGTGGAGCATCAGCCAGAGAGAGGCAGAGGTGATCTAGCTTAGCCAGCGCAAAAGGAAAGGGGCTAACGCAGCGACTGCGTAAGCTCACGCAGAAGCAGCGCAAAGGCAGAAGGAAGGGTTTTCTAAATTTGTTGGTGGATCAGTTTCGAAGGCTGAGATCCGGAAAGTGGCACCGGGAGGCTGTTCTTCAGCATCCGCAGAGGCAAAATGACTTGGCTAGTGCTATAGCATCATTTTCCACTTATGTATACTTGATTGTCTGAGTTATGGCCTTGGGCAGCCCTTTCCCTTCACACTTTGCCCTTTATCTAAAAAACATTATTTTAAATTCCATACACGACTCTGCCCTATCAAAAGTGCGTGCACACACAGGTCTAGCTATACCCAACCCACATATATAATTTGAAATATTAAAAAAACATAAAATCCCTATTTTCTGGGCGGGGTTTACAGGTTAGACCGGAAACTTACCTACAAAATAAACAGGGATTCGAGATAATTAATTCCCTTGTGCTCCTAGCCTTATTGACACCTCCGGGGACTGGAACACCTCTCTGAGCTACAAAAAACTAACACATTTCACTTCTCTCATATGCTGGTTATCTTTACACTAGAATTCTGGGTTATTTTGATATAAATTGAATATTTTGCAGTTTGAGGAATTTATACCTCAAGATTGCTGATATTCCCAGATTTTGGAAAAAAATCAAATTTAGATCTCGTTTAGAAGAGGGATACCTCCTCAGGTTACTGAAAACCTTCAGTTAACCAAGAGGGAAGATATTGTCCTCCCTAGGATGCCCTGGCACTGTTCTCTTCCATTGAACAGTCTCGAGGAACAACAGGTTCATTTAAGCAAAACAAGTATTTGTTCATGAGATACAACTGACAAGAATTTGAAAGAGATCAACACTGATATTTGTTGGCATGGGTACAACACAGGTTTAGAAACCATAGAGAGCAAACCAGATTTGAGAACTATGTATGCATGAATTGCTTCTGATCTTTTTAAATAAGACATGATGACAATTCAAATTGATGACATCAATTCTGATGTCAAAAGGCTCTGTTTTGGTAGAATATTTAATAAAATAGAGAAATAAGCAGAGATTTGGTAAAATCACATAAGAATAAAATATTCATATTGTGGATATTTAAAATAAATTTATCCAGTGGAACTGTTTAAATTTTAAATAAAAAATAAAAGAAATCCTATCTTAAAATATGAATTCATTGTTTCAACACATATAGGACATTTGATCTAGAAATGCATGTATACTTTGCTCAAGGATTAGTAAGCACCAAAATGGACAATAGTGCCAACTTAGAGAATACAATAATGGACTGAGCTCTTAAGAAAAGTTATCTCAAACAGAACATTCAGTGAACAATAATGAAGAGGTAAGGTGACAAGGGATTTGCAAGCAACCTCAAGCAGACTGGGAGAGAAAATGACTTTGTAGCTCTCAAGTAGTTTATTTCCCCGTATTTAAGCATGAACTCGAGGATGTGAACAAGTATTTTTTTCCTGGTGAGTTAACTCTTTTGTGACTAAGTTTTTACTTCTGATTAATCAAATGTTACCTTAGTGATGAAGTAATCAACATATGTGTGATTGCATTTTGCCTGAGCACAACCTGTTTGGGAAACTATTTAAGCATAATGAGAAAAGTAAGCAGTAGAACAAACCATACCCAAGGATGACACAGCTGTCCGTGATAAAAAAAAGAGGTGCATCATCCGTCATGATGAGGTGCTTTAAAAATGGTACAACACCAATTATCATTGCAAGGATCTGCAAGAATAAAAACACAACATTATTTCTAACTTATGCGATCCCTAAAAAAACAAATGTTTGCTTCTTGCAGATATTGACATATGATACTACTGCTAAATTTTTACAGCCCCATGCAAATATAAAATAGCATTCCTTTTAATTATTTAACTGTTCCATTTCTAAAGGATGTTTATGTTTCACACCAATTTATCTTGAAGGTTCAGAAGTAAAAATAGATGGAGTTCCCTCCTCCCCACAGTTGATTTTTGCGTACATTGGGAGGTGGTAAAAGCTCTAGTGTTCCGGGTTTGGAGGGCAAAGCGCCACAAATAGGCTTGTGGGCTTAGAACCCAAGCGTGGGGTTTTGCATCCATCGATGTTTGGGCCAAAACCATGATGAGTTTTTGACATTTGATGGATAAGGATGATAGTGGTCGTTGAGATTATTCTAACACAATGAGAATCATCCGATTCCAAGTTGTCGTTGAGGAGAAATGAATTTTTGAAGTTGACAAGTAATTATTGGTTTTCATGTCATGTAGGCTCGAAGTAAAATTTGTCCAATAGATATGTCTCTTCACTAATTCGTGGAGCCCCTCATTTGGATATAAATAGAGGGTGAAGGAGAAGCATTTTCTCATCCATTTGTGCAACACTCACACTTGAGGAGGACTCGTTGGAGAGGAGAAATTCTTTGCCCTAGCCGCAGCAAGGAAAGACAAGACGACATGGGTTTTGGAGGTCTGTTTCAGGGTTATTTTGAGGGCCGAGTTGCTGTGAGGGGAGACTGAGGCAGCTCCCAGAGGGCTGAGTCAACAAAAGGCTATTTCAGCCTGTGTGGAGGTGTCTTGGGTGCTGATATCTTGGAGGAAGGGCAGTGTATGCTGCTGTAGGTGGGCCGCAGTCCCTACCTCATCTTTGGAGGGCAGCGTGGAGCTGTTTAGGGGCCGTCTATGCCCAGGACAGCAGTCAAGGGTGCCAGCATTTCCCCAAGACTAGGCCGCAGCCAAGGAGGGTTGTTTTGGTGGCTGATTGGGGGCTATTACAGCAGCTAAATGTGCCCTAACCAATCACAGATATAACAGCAGTGACGCAGACTTGGACATCAGTTTTGATGAGTGTTGGGTCTGTGATTTGTGGACCAGTGTTTGGATCGGTTAATGGGCAGTTGTAGGAGGCCTAAGGAGTTGTTTGGAGGAACCTAACGTGGACTGTAGGGAATCCTACCAAGCAGCCAAGGTGACAGCAGGCACATCAGATGAGAGGTATGTATTTATGATGAGTTTGATGCTAGGGATGTAGTGTTTACATGTGTTGTGACAGCTAGAAGAAAGGGTTTCTTAGTGGGAAGATGCTACAGTGGGAAGCCCACATTCCTAGGCAAGCGCACAGCAGCAAGGAGAGTTGCAGATGTTCCCTTGGATGACAGTTGGATAGATGTACTAGGTGAGGACATGATTGCGGCCCAGATTTGCGCAATAGCTCCTCTATTGCAGAGAAAAGAGCAGATTGGTGGGGTCTACAGGCAGCCATGTGCAAGGGTTGTGAAAATTCTATAATGGAGAATTCTACTGCAGCTACTTACTGAATTTCTTCTATTGCATTGTCAAATACAATTATTTAACATTTCTCTCGTGTTAAATAACAAAATAAAATATGCTGCAGACTTCACGATTAACAAATCACATATAAAAAGTAGCACAAGTAAGATAAGATAACATAATTTTATTAATGTCCAACGAATGACCACAAAAGGTCAATGGGACTGCTGGTTACAATGATTACGACATACTAGCTGGTGGACCAAGCAGTCCCCTTTCTATATAAGAGCAGAAAGGCAAAACTACAAGGAATATGAAAGTAAAGTCTGGATGACTGAAACATCTTGACAATGAGTTGTGATGAAGAGGTCTTGGAGGAGAAGGATGAGCCTCCAGAATGGGGGGGAGACTCCTCCTAGCATCCGAGGCCGTTAGAAGAGGACTGAAGGAAGTTTGTCAATGTCTGTTGCCCTGAGAGGAGCTGGACTACTGCCGCTGTCATCTAGAGGACTTGGGGCACCCCCTGGAGGTGGGATGGTGCCTCGTTCTAGATCGCTGGTGGGTCCTAGTGGGACGAGATTCCCCGCTCCGCACTGAACTGGAGCCATGGTCTATAGATCGATCGCTGGCTCTCTTGGTGCCCTGCGATGCCGGGAGTGTTCTGAAGAAGTCAGTGATCCTCTGTGTGTTAGCAACTGCGGATGGGGGCTGGAGCAGGGTCAAGCGGTGTCTAAAGGTCTCCTGGAGGTAAAGAGCTAGGCATCTCTGGTTGGGGTATCTAAGGAAGCTGGCTAGGTTCTGGGGCCCCCTGAATAAGCAATAAAAGCGCCCACGGATCTCATAGTAGATGGGGCATCTAAAGATGAAGTGTGACTCAGTTTCCACTTCTTGTAGGTGATAGAGTTGACAGATCCTCTCTGCCCTGTCAATATGGTGGTTTGTTTCCACCCGAAGCCTGTGCGATCCAACTCTGAGTTGCCCAAGGGAGATCCTGATGGCGTGCATCCAATGCTGGAGGGTATAGGTGGGTCGAGTGATGAGTCCATTTCCGATCTCAAGGAAGTGCTCGGCGTAGAAGGCCATCTTTGGGCGCAAGTCGCCCGGAGGATTGAGCCATGTAGTCTGAATGTATTGCCTGTAGATGTCCTCCCTGATGATTTTGTTGAGTTCCTGCTGGTTTGGAAGAAGGTGCCCCGGGGCGTTCAGTGAATACTGGAACGGGGGAAGATGATCTGTCTGTATACCGATGAGACCAAGGAGTTCTGTCATCCCGGAGAACCAGCATTTGGTGCGGTCGGTCTGCATGTGAGCGATGTTCTCTGAGGAGCAATAGGCCAAGTAAGGGTACCTGTCCCTCCCCTCTCTCGTGTCTGCCAAGCCACGGATCAGATGAAGGTAGGAGACTATCCTGAAGATTGCCTCCAGATGGAAGGGCTTAGCTACGAACTCTGCTAGGATGGTGTTATGAGGAACTGTCTGCTTGCACCGGATGAAGAGCGCAAAAGAAGAGTCTGGACTCCTCAGTCGAGGCCCAATCTTACTCTAGTAGTGAGGGGCCCCAAACTTCCGACCCATATAGTACGGTGGGGCGGATCAGGGTATCCATGATGTTCATTTTGGATGGAATATCCTGGAAGTGGTGGTGGAAGCACTGTTGAAATTTGGTACCGGAGGACAGGTGGTTCCCTAAAGCTTTGATCTTTGGCCTAGGGAAAAGTGTCCAAAAGAATTTAATTTTTCTCCTAAAGTGACTTTATAATTTTATAAAGTCAAATCTAATTTAAAATTGACTTTAAGTGATAAAGTTATTAAAGTCTAATTTTAAAGTGACTTTAATAAAGTCAATGTAAAATTAGAAAGGAAAAGAGACTTTGGAAATAAATGACTAAGTGGGTCTTTATTAAAGTGGGGTGAATTAAAAAATAAAAAGTGAGATTTAAATGAGTATTTAATCTCCGCCCTAGATCTCAATCTATTTCAGCCATTGGATTTAGGGATTCCCCAAAAGTCACTTAGGGTTAGGTTAAAGGAGGAAAAGGAGGAAAAGATCATTCATTCTTTCATGAGCAGATTGAGAGAAGGAGAGCAAGAGAACAAGGGAGATTTTTGGGCAGTGAGGAGAAGGAGGCAGCAGCTTGGCACACTTTCCAAGGCAGCATTTCAGCAAGATTGTACAGCTGAGTTAGCACAGTGAAAGGCAGAATTTTTGGGCACGGTTTTCTAGAAAAGGAGGCCGTACAGCAAGATTGGGCACAGAAATCGAGGCAGCAGAGGGCTGTTCCGTACAACAAAGTTCTGATGTGTTTTTGGCACGAAAATCGAGATTTTGGACAGCAACATTTATTGCTGTTTGCACAGATTTTGAGGAGGCCGTATAGCTGCATTTATTGCAGATTTTTGGGCACGAAAATCAAGGAGGACGTACAACATTTATTGCTGTTCTATTTTTGCTGTTTGCACATTTTCTGAGACGATGGTTAAGCACGGAAAACGAGATAAGTTGTAAAGTCTGTTTGCTGATTTTTTGTTGAATATTTCTCTCACTGTAAAAAGCATTTTCAAGAAATAAGAAGGAGCTTTCGAACTGGTTTTCCTCAAGAGTTGCAGGGGGTTTTTCCAGGGTCATGTTGACCAAAAATATATGTGTCAAAATGTGTGAATGACTGTTTTATGCGTGCTGATATTTATTTCTGCATTTTCCAGCATTCTGTAATTTTTCCAGAATTTGTGTTTTCAGCAAAATTTATTTTCCAGCTTGTTAAATGTATGGATATGGGAAAGGGCATTTAACTATTTTGGAGTAATAAGGTGAAACTGAAAACCGGGGTGGGAAAACAGAAATTTCTACATGGTATCAGAGCTTGAGTGCTGAAAGAGCAGTGTGGGACAGCAAGGAGAAAAAATACAACCTGCTGATTTTTTCACTCAGAAAATTCCAGCAAGCTGATTTTTCACAAACAGAATTTTTACCTTTACTACAGCAGTGCTATTTTTTAGTTTTAGGACAGCAGGATGTCTTTAGGACTAAGGGTGGAGGATAGGTTGGATGGGCATACCAATTACAGTGTTTGGAAGGAGAGAATGCAGAGTATCTTTGAGGAGGCGGAAGTCTGGGACATAATGGTGCATACCGCACAGAACCCTATAAATGTGCCTACTGATGCTACTCAGTTGGCAGCATATAATAAAAAGAACAACAAGGGTAAGAGACTGATTCTAGACGGAATCAAAGACCATTGCATTCCTCATGTGAGAGGAAAGAGAAATGCTCATGAGATGTGGACAGCATTAACCAACCTCTACCAGAGTACCAATGAGAACCGAAAAATGGTCCTGAAGGAGAAGCTAAAGAACATTAAGATGGGTAAGACTGATAGTGCAGCTGGATATCTCACAAAGATTACTAATGTGAGAGATGAGTTGGCAGCGATTGGAGAGGCCATTCCACCCACTGAGTTGGTGCGGATTGCGGTGAATGGCCTCCCCCGTTCATGGATGAACTTTGCTGATGGGGTTTGTGCACGTGAGACCCTTCCCACATGGGAGAGGTTTTGGGATGATTGCATTCAGACAGAGATCAGGAAAGGTCAGCTTGGGGCAGCCAAGCCAGTTGAGCAGGATGAGGATGTAGCACTATTGGCAGGAGGCAAGAAAGGCAAAGGGAAGAAGCAGGCTTCCACGAGCAATGGTGGGGACAAAGGCAAAGGTAAAGGTAAACAGGATAACACACAGAAGGACTATTCCAAGGTGAAGTGTTGGAATTGTCAGAAGATGGGACACTATGCAGTTGTGTGTCTGGAGAAGAGGAAGAAGAAGGGGAAGAACCAGAGCATGGCAGCTTCAGCAGAGGTTGAGGACTTTGCAGATCGCTTTGACTGGGAGTTTGGGTTCATTGCGTGTGAGTCCTCTAGTGCAGGATTATCTGCCACAGAGGTTCAGAGGGAGCATGCATTTCGCTTGACTAGCGGAGCATCTTCGGGTATCTGGTATGTGGACAGTGGGGCTTCACGTCATATGACAAGAGTCCGTGAGTACTTCTCAGAGCTTTCAGAGAGTGGCACTGATATAGAGGTAGTACTCGGTGATGACAGAGTTGTTAGAGCAGTCGGTGTGGGGACACTGACATTTCAGAGGGAGTCCAAACCTCCCTTGAAGGTGTCAGATGTTCTTTATGTGCCGGGGATGAGGAAGAACCTCATATCCGTCTCAGCTTTGGAGGATAGAGGATATGAGGTACTGTTCAGGGGAGGACAGGTGTTGATGTACCCCAGGGGCACTCCAGCTGATTCAGCTAGAGTGATAGGTGTACGCCATGCAAAGGTGTACAAGTTTGCATTTCAGCCCCTTTTGGCATTGAGCAGTAGTACCGACAGCAGAGCTAGCAGTTCTGAGCTGTGTGAGATTTGGCACTGCAGGATGGAGCACATGTATCATGGAGCCTTGAGGACTTTGCGGGAGATCATTACAGGTGTGCCAGATTTCAGTACTGATCACTTTGATACTTGCAGAGGATGTGCAATGGGCAAGTTTGCCAAATCCCCTTTTCCCAACAGTGACAGCAGAGCGACTGGGATACTTGATTTGATTCATTCCGATGTGAGCGATCGGATGTCTCATGTTTCCTTGAGTGGATATGAGTACTATGTTTTATTCATTGATGATCACTCCAGGAGGACCTGGATTTATTTCTTGAAGACCAAGAGTGAGGTCTTCAAGCGGTTTCAGGAGTTCAGAGCTCTTGTGGAGACACGGACAGGTCGGAAGATCAAGTCCCTGAGGTCGGACAATGGAGGAGAGTACACCCTTGGAGAGTTTGTTGACTATTGTGCGGAGGCAGGCATTAGGAGGGAGCTCACTGTTCCTTACAACCCCCAGTAGAACGGGGTTGCAGAGAGGAAGAACAGATCCATCGGAGGGGCTGCCAAAGCCATGTTACATGATCGGGGGTTGCCATTGTTTTTGTGGGCAGAGGCCTGCAACACAGCTGTTTACTTGCAGAACAGGAGTCCGCATCGTGCCTTGGGGCACATGACTCCGGAGGAGGCTTTTTCTGGGAAGAAGCCTGATATTGGTCATCTTCATATCTTTGGGTGCATTACATACTCCTACATACCCAAGGAGAAGAGGACCAAACTAGAGCCCACCGCAGAGAAGGGTATCTTTGTGGGCTACAGTGAGACCTCCAAGGCCTTTCAGATTTACATTCCTGCGCAGAGGAAAGTTGTTGTCGGGCGGGATGTGAAGTTCGAGGAGGACGGGGCCTTTTGGAGGTGGCCTTCGGGAGGTCACGGGGTTAGAGTATACGGGATCGACGGACCCTCCCAACGGCGGTTGAGTCGATCCGCAGGGAGATCCGGTGGGCGAGAGATCGGGAGTCCGGAGGTACATCTATGACGATGTCGAGGTCGCGTCGGTGGGAAGTGGCTCACGAGTCGGAGGGTGGTGCTACGGGCAACATACCGGATCACTCCTGCAGTGGTTCCGCGGGAGTCCCGCGTGGACAGTTCACACGGTACTTCGGCATCTACAGGTTCAGGTGCAGGCAGGAGGACAACAGACAGATGGTCAGGAGTTCAAGCTCCTGATGATGATGAGGAGGAGGAGTTTCATTCTCCAGTGGGAGAAGTGTGCTCAGGGAAGAGGAAGCCCAAGTGGCTTCAGGACACCTTGAGAGAGGCCACATCTGTTGCTGGGCCTAAGAGGCCGGTCAGAGAGAGCAGACCACTTGAGAGGTTTTGTAGCTATATGGCAATGGCTGCCAACATCCTTGACTCTGAGCCTTCTAGCTATGAGGAGGCAGCTAGCCAGCAGGTCTGGAGAGAGGCCATGCAGGAGGAGTATTCTTCTATCATGAAGAATGATGTTTGGGAGGTGGTGCCTAGGCCTGAGGGCAAATCCGTGGTTACTTCCAGATGGCTTTACAAGGTAAAGCATGCTGCAGATGGCAACATTGAGAAATTCAAAGCGAGGTTTGTGGCTAGAGGGTTCTCCCAGGTAGAGGGAGTTGATTATGAGGATACCTTTGCTCCCGTGGCTCGATATACTTCGATCCGCTCCATTATATCGATAGCAGCAGAGATGGGTTGGAAGATCCACCAGATGGATGTGAAGACCGCATTTCTCAATGGCTTCATACAAGAGGAGGTGTACATTGAGCAGCCACAGGGCTTTGAGGTGCATGGGAAGGAATCCCATGTGTGCAGACTGAAGAAGGCCCTTTATGGCCTGAAGCAAGCTCCCAGAGCTTGGTACTCCAGGATAGATACATACTTGCAAGGGATGGGTTTCACAAAGAGTGAGGCAGATCCGAACCTTTACTATATTGTGATAGGTGAGGAGCCTCTCATTCTGGTGCTCTATGTGGATGACTTGGTCATTACAGGTGCAGAGAGACTCATAGAGTACTGCAAGAGAGATCTTGCGGCGGAGTTTGAGATGAAGGACATCGGCTTGATGCATTACTTTTTGGGTTTGGGGGTGTGGCAGGAGGAGGGGCATTTCTTCCTGGGGCAGGGGAAGTATATTGTGGATATCCTTGGCAGATTCCACATGGAGGACTGTAAACCCATGTCGACACCGATGATCACCAACTGGAAGAAGCTTCATGCTTCGGATCCGAGTTGGTGAATCCCACATTGTACAGACAGCTGATTGGTTCATTGATGTATTTGGTCAACACTAGACCAGATATTTGTTTTGCAGTCAACACGATGAGTCAGTTTATGTGTGAGCCTAGGAAGGTTCACTGGGTGGCTGCAAAACACATTTTGCGGTACTTGCAGGGGACAGTGGATTATGGTTTGGACTACAGGCGGGGGGATGGAGTGAGATTGGCAGGTTACACTGATTCTGATTGGGCAGGTTGTGCTTCTGATAGGAAGAGCACTTCAGGGCGCTGTTTTGGGTTGGGTTCGGCAGTTGTGTCATGGTTCAGCCGAAAGCAGTAGTCAGTAGCATTGAGTTCAGCGGAAGCAGAGTATATGGCAGCCAGTCTAGCTAGTTGTGAGGCCATCTGGCTTCGCAAGATATTGTTTGGCTTATTTGGTCAGCCGTTGAGACCTTCAGTGATTTACTGTGATAATCAGAGTTGCATTAAACTCACGGAGAATCCAGTATTTCATGACAGGTCAAAGCATATCGGGATCAAATATCATTTCATCAGAGACTATGTTCAGAAAGGGGCTGTGAAGCTTGAGTATATTCCCACTGATGAGCAGGTTGCAGATATTCTTACCAAAGCCTTACCACGGGGCAAGCATGTCTACTTCAGAGACAAGATGGGTGTGGTGAGGAACACCTTTCTCGGTAAGAGGGAGTGTTGAAATTTGGTTACCGTAGGACAGGTGGTTCGCTAAGGCTTTGATCTTTGGCCTAGGGAAAAGTGTCAAAAAGAATTTAATTTTTCTCCTAAAGTGACTTTATAAAGTTATAAAGTCAAATCTAATTTAAAAGTGACTTTAAGTGATAAAGTTACTAAAGTCTAATTTTAAAGTGACTTTAATAAAGTCAATGTAAAATTAGAAAGGAAAAGTGACTTTGGAAATAAATAACTAAGTGGGTCTTTATTAAAGTGGGGTGAATTAAAAAATAGAAAGTGAGATTTAAATGAGCATTTAATCTCAGCCCTAGATCTCAATCTATTTCAGCCATTGGATTTAGGGATTCCCCAAAAGTCACTTAGGGTTAGGTTAAAGGAGGAAAAGGAGGAAAAGGTTATTCATTCTTTCATGAGCAGATTGAGAGGAGGAGAGCAAGAGAGCAAGGGAGATTTCTGGGCAGTGAAGAGAAGGAGGCAGCAGCGTGGCACACTTTCCAAGGCAGCATTTCAGCAAGACCGTACCGCTGAGTTAGCACAGTGAAAGGCAGAATTTTTGGGCACGGTTTTCTAGAAAAGGAGGCCGTACAGTAAGGTCGTACAGCAGGATTGGGCACAGAAATCGAGGCAGCAGAGGGCTGTTCCGTACAGCAAAGTTCTGTTGTGTTTTTGGCACGAAAATCGAGATTCTGGATAGCAGCATTTATTGTTGTTTGCACATATTTTGAGGAGGTCGTACAGCTGCATTTATTGCATATTTTTGGGCACGAAAATCGAGGAGGATGTACAGCATTTATTGCTGTTCTGTTTTTGTTGTTTGCATATTTTCCGAGGCGGTGGTTAAGCACGGAAAACGAGATAAGTTGTAAAGTCTGTTTGCTGATTTTTTTGCTGAATATTTCTCTCACTGTAAAAAGCATTTTCCAGAAATAAGAAGGAGCTTTCGAACTGGTTTTCCCCAAGAGTTGTAGGGGGTTTTTCCAGGGTCATGTTGATCAAAAATATATGTGTCAAAATGTGTGAATGACTGTTTTATGTGTGCTGATATTTATTTCTGCATTTTCCAGCATTCTGTAATTTTTCCAGAATTTGTGTTTTCAGCAAAATTTATTTTCTAGCTTGTTAAATGTATGGATATGGGAAAGGGTATTTAACTATTTTGGAGTAATAAGGTGAAACTGAAAACCGGGGTGGGAAAACAGAAATTTCTACAAGCACTGTCTCTCAAGATGGGCCAGGGAGCCATACCCTTTGTTTATCCTGGGCTGAAGGGCCGGCCGGAGGCTGAAACGGGGGCCCAAGAACTGCACTCCCAAGTAGGTGTAACTGTTGACGACTTTGATTTCTTCTCCCTTGTATAGAAAGTGGAAGTTCGAGGTCTTTTTCACCCCATTGAAGATTATGACTTTGGTTTTACTCAGGTTCACCGTCAAGTGCCGAAGATCACAAAAGGCTACGAGGGCGTCTAACTGTCTTTGTAGTCCTTCCGAGGAGGAGGCTAGGAGAACAATATCATCTGCAAAAAGTAGGATGTATATAAGACGTGGTGGAGACGGCACCCATCTGACTCCTGGATATGCTCTCGGAGGAAAGATTCCAGCTGATCAATGTAGATCCCAAAAAGAGTGGGGGAAAGCGGGCACCCCTGCTTGACTCCAATAATGCTTCGGATAAACTCCGACATCCCTCCAACTGTGCGAAGATGGCCAAGGGCTGATTCGTAAAGACGCATATAGCAGTCAAAAGAGTCGAAGAGATGCCAATCTCCCTCAGCCTCTGAAAAAGGTCCTCCCTCGGGATCGAATTACTGAAATCCACAAAGCAGCAGTACACCTTGGAGGACCGGTGCCGGGCCTCTTCGATCGTTGCCCGGGCCTCTAATCACACATAGACACCGTTATTTTTGGACAATTGTCCCCGAAAAAACCCAATGTGGGAAAACCGGTGCAACAGATCTAAGGGTTTCTTTATTATGCAGAAATTCTGAGTACAAATGTGTGATTGTAAACGTCAATCAATCACCTGAAGAATTCTGATGAGAAAAGGATGAGTGAGACAATTCTCACATCACCACAAAGTTCTGGCACTGACCTACACCCACACTAACTAGCTCTGTGTGATTTCTGCGCAGTGACTGTGTCACTCACATTGTCACTGCGTCACTGTTGCTGCTGCTTGTCATGGTTGCTTTTGTGCTTGCTGCTATGTGAGACTAGAGTGTTCCTTCCTTCCAGAACTGTCCTCCTGAAACCGGATGAACCCTCAGCTACCCCTCCAACAGAAATCGAAACTCCCTCTGCATCTTTGCGCTGGCCCAACGTAACTGTTGCTAGGGTAACTCTGCGATGATGCTTTGGCTCCTCTCTCACTCCTCTTCATGCACTCTCTATGCTTCAGAAATTCTCCCTCCTAGAGATTTCACCTTCCCCTCTCTGCAAATGAGAATCACTTCGATTCTTCCTTTCACTGAAGAAATCGAACTCTTGATTCTTTCTTTGTCTGATGTAATTTTCCATAGGCCCCTTATCGTCCTTCTTATATTCTTCTGTTGAACCTTCAACGGCCAAGATTAAAACATAATCAAGGGCTAAGATTAACTTGGAGGTGATCCATGAATTTTTCTAGAAGATCCACACTAAGTTTAATTAATACCCTTTAATTAATCAATTTCCCTAAGTTTACACTTGGGAAAACATTAAAAAACAATTAATTATTTTAATTAAACCATCTCTAAGTGGAATCTTCCAAAATCCTTTCTGAATATTATGGAATACATGTGTCTTAGCCCATATACAAAATTACAAGGCTAGAGCACATCCGATGCTACCATAAATCAACACTCCCTCTTAGCGAGGAAAGTGCCCTAGCAAAAAAACACTCAATGTGCTGCTTTGACTTCTGTACCATCTGTTGTTGTGTTGTAGGTGTTGCTCACCAACACTGCACTAATGTTGCACCTGTACTGTTGTTAACTCAGCATGCTGCTGCCAACTACTACTATACTGCAACTCCCTCCTTCAATTGCACTGAGGATCCATTTCTTACTGAAATGGATTTTCAGTCATACCCAGTTGTTCCCTGAACTAAGTGAACTTAATTCTCCCCAGAGCCTTCGTGAGTATATCTGCTATTTGTTCCCCTATGGGAATGTACTGGAGTTGTACTTCCCCACGTTGAACAGAATCTCTGATAAAATGACATTGAGTCAATATGTTTGGACCGATGATGAAATACTAGATTTTCACAGAGTTTGATACAACTCTGATTGTCACAATAAACGCAAGTTGGCTCCATCCTGCTTCTAAATAGACTCACAAGAAGTTTCCAAAGCCAGATTGCTTCGCATGTAGCTATACTAGCCGTCATGTACTCTACTTCGGCTATGCTCAATGCTACTGACTTCTGTTTCCTACTGCACCAGGACACCATTCCTGATCCAACACTGAAACAGTACCCAGAGGTACTTTTCCTGTCTACTGAGCTTCCTGCCCAATCTGCATCTGTGAATCCACTGAGTCTGACATCCTCTCCTCTGCCATATCTGATACCAAATCTAACTGTTCCTCATACATACCTCAGGACGTGCCTTGTTGAGGCCCAGTGCACTCTTTTGGGTTCCACCATGAACTGACTAAGAGTGTTGACAGCAAAGCAAATGTATGGTCTGGTGTTAACCAGATACATCAATGGCCCAATGAGTTGTCTATCTAAGGTGGGGTCTACCTCTCCATTGGGTTTTTCCGTGGACTAATGCCCAAAAAATCTTGTGTCACTTTGTCTATGTGTGCATGTACATTTTCTGTTTTAGATCTGAATCAGTGAAAGTTTGTTATGTGTTTACTTCGATGTTAATCTGAAGATTTCAGCATTAATAACTTGTTTAAGTAGGATTCAGAAATTTTCACATGGTATTAGAGCGATTGCACATCTAGCAGAGTCACCAGCAGAAGACTGAAGAATCTTGCTGCAGAAAGCAGCAGAGAGAGCAGCAGAAAGTCAGATCTGAAGAGACAGCACAGTTTCAGAGAGAGCAGAGTCACAAAGAGGCCAGGGTGACGCAGTCTTACGTTGTCTCCATGCAAGCCCACATACTTACTACGCAGAGGCAGCGCTGGGACTGTCTGCTCACGCAGAGGCAAGCCAAGGTGATGCAGAAATGAAGCTTTCTGATTCAGAAGTGTCGGAAGCAGCGCTGCAGAACTTCAGAAGGTGTTGGTGAGGTTAAATTTCCGAGGTTTTCAGAATTTAGCCTAAGCACTAGAGATAAAGAGTGGTAGGAGATCAGCTTCTTAGAGGGTTTCTAGCCAAAGAAACATGCAAATCGATCAAAGGATCGAAGAGAGTTGAATCGTTGATTGAATTTGGTGGATTTCCAAGAGAGGAAATCAGTTGTCAGAAGGAGCAGAGTGTACCTATTTTGCCAAGGACCCTAGATCCAGATCTCTAGCGTAGAGAGGAGGAGCTCTGACAGATTTTCTGAGCAAATGGCACCCTCACGAACTACGTGATCAGGATAGGTTGGATGGCCAATCCAACTTTGCAGTCTGGAAGGCCAGAATCCTGGTAGTCTTGGAGGCATATCGTCTAAGAGACCATGCAAAACGAGTCATGGCCACGTCGATTGATGCAAATCTCCTAAAGAAGCATGAGGAAACTGCTGCACATGCCAAACAACTCATAATGGATGGAGTCAAGGAACATATTTTTCCACATATAGTTGAGAAGAAAACAGCTAATGAGATGTGGAAGGCCTTAATAGGCCTATATGAGGGGAACTTCGTCCAGAGGAAGATGTTTCTGGAGACTCAGCTGTAGTCATTCATGATGACCAAGGGGGAAGAGATGGAGCACTTTCTCTTCAGATTACAGTCAATTAGAGATCAGTTGACTGCCACGGGAGCAAAGGTGGAGAACGATGTGATGGTGAGCACTGCACTCAATGTGGTCTCAGAAGAGTGGGAAACCTTTGTCCAAAGTGTCTTGGGCAAAGCAGACCTTCCTGACTAGGAAAACTTGTGGGCAATCTTACGTCAAGAAGAACACAACAGAATCACCAAGAAGCAATACAGCACGGGATCCAATAAAGTGAAGAAGGAAGATGAAGATGATGCAGCCTTGGCATCAAAGAACCAGCAAGAGAAGAAGAAGTGTGATCTTTGCAAAATCAAATGTTTCCAGTGCGGCGAACTAGGACATTTTGCCAGCAATTGTCCACAGAAGAAGAAGGACAAGGAAGCTTCTACTTCCAAGGTTGTTGTGGCAGACGATGGGTCAAAAGACGATGCAACCAAGAGCGCTCATGAACCACGAAAGTGGGGTGACATGGATCTGTAGAGCAGCTACAGAATGGGGGCAGGATCCTTGAGCAACTCATCTCTTGGATCACATCCAAGCTACGAGAGCCTTAAGACAATAGCAAGACAAGTGGAGCAGTTGGTGCATAGAATCACAGATGAAGCAGAGGTAGATCTGAAGGTTGGAAGGAGTAGCACAGTGCAGATGCAGCAGCAACGTAGGGGCTGATGTGACTTCAACAGTGTAGAGCAGAGCAGAGTTGCTTACGCAAAGCAAAGCTGCAACAACGTAGAGGCTTCAAGAGGACATTGCAACACAACAGCAGCGTGAGAGATTTCAGCGCAAGTGGCTGATGTAACGCAATGCAGAGTTGTAGCTATGCATCATCCTCCAGATGACAGCACAGATCAGCAACCGATGGAGCTTCAGTGATGAGGATGCAGGCCAACTGACTTGTCTGTCAAATATTGGGCAGGAGATTCAGTTGTTTCTCTCAGCAACTGAAGATGCAGTGCAACAGATGGCAGCACGAATACAGCAGATTGAGAGGGAGTTGCAGTACAGATGTAGCAGTGGCGGTGGCAGCGTCATGGGCAGAAATACAGAATGGCAGCAATATCATAGTGATGAAGGACAGCAAGTCCAGCATCAGTGCAGAGACCCACACCAGAGATCAGTGTAGAGCTTTGGGGTGAAGCAGAGTTTGTACTAGAGCAGATTCCTTGCTAAGAGGGAGTGTTGAGTTTTCCTGTGTGATGAGGTAGCATCAGATGTGCTCTAGCTCCCAAAATTTGTGGAGGGACTAGAGTACATGAGATCTCCAATACCCAGAATGGGATTTGGGAAATTTCATCTGGTTTGGGAGATAATTAATTAATTAATAATTTTAATTAAGAACCCTAAGTCTAACTTAGGAAAATTAAATTATTAAAGGTAATTAATTAGAGCATGTTATGAAATTGTCTTAAGTCACACGGATCAAGCTTTCTTTTAATCTTAGCCATCGATTCAAGATCTAATCATGGTCATTGGTTTCCCAACGAGAAAAGTATAAAGGAAAGGCTTGGGGTCATTTGGAGGAGACACACAAAGGCAGAGCACTAAAGCTAAGCTGGAATTCTAGGGTGTGGTTTGCTAAGAATTTCCAGAAGTGCTTCAGCTACAAAGAGGGGAGTTTAGGCAAAGGGGATGGTCTGATCCCAGTGCCTAGAATCAGCAAGAGGCAGAGAGCAACTTTAAGAGGCAGCGCAGAGAAGCAAGGGCAGCAGCTGCACAGCGCAGGGGCAGCTTCAACTACACAGTCCCTTCTGTGGCAGCGCTGGCCAGCCGAGGACCCAGCCGGGTTACGCAGAGACCCTCAGGGGTAGCGTAGGGTCTGTGTTACCTATTCTGGGGTTACGCAACCCTCTCCAGGCCAGTGCAGAGGTACGCAGAGGCTGATGCAGGGGCTTCAGGGGAAGCGCTGGGATTTCTAGGGCCAAGATCTGGCTGAGTCTTGTAAATCTCGTTTGAGGGTGTGGACCAGTCAACATTTTGGCTTCAGAACAGCAGGTTACCTGCAGATCTATATTTTTCTCTGTCGGGTTTAACAATGTGGTACCCAGATTTGTTGTATTCAGAAAAATCTTAATAATACAAACCCTCCAACAGCCAGAAGACCGGTTTTCCTGCATTGGGTTTTTCCAGGGACTATTGTCTAGAAAATCTTGTGTCACTTTGTCTATGTGTGCATGTACTTTTTCTGTTTTAGATCTGAATCGGTGAAAGTCTATTATGTGTTTACTTCGATGTTAATCTGAAGATTTCAGCATTAATAACTTGTTTAAGTAGGAGAAGTATAACCAGATCTAACAGTAGATTTCTGCATCAGTAACATTCAGAAATTTTCACACAAACAAAGTCAGTTCATGCCCACAGTCTGTGAACTTGAAGACCAATGACTAGGGAACCAGCAAACACTATATATTTTTCTCAAAAAAAATGGTTAGACATATGGCGAATCAAACCATCTAAGATAAACACATAATCTATCAATAGAATGATTTTATCCACATCTAATGAAAAACAAATTTTAACACTAATGAGCACAATATAGGAAAGCTTGTACCCAACACGCACCACAAATCCGTGAACACTGAACACCATGAACTGCAACCCAAAGTTTTTATTATAATTCAAATAAACATTCCCAGCGGGACAATAGTGTTACACCAATCTTCCGCAACAACTTCTTAGCCAGACATCAGATAGATTTGACACACAAATGAGTCTCTATATATAGATAAATCCTCCAAGTGGAAAAATAATGGCTAGTTGGCTTGATCCTTCTCAAAATAATCTTGGTCGTTGATAAATCCTTGATTATCTTTTAATCTTAGCCGTTGAAATATTTATTTTTGAGGATTTTTAGAATTTCTCTTTTAATCCCCCCTTTTTATTAGCTCAAAATTAACTATTTTGAGCTAATTTCCTCAAAATTTTGACTTTGACTTAACCACCAAAGCCCAGGGGTCCAATTTTTCTTGAAATATCCAATATTCCCTTGATGGAGGACCTCCAAAAATTAATTATTTTGATACCAACGTATTTTTCCACTTGGAGAATCTAATTTCTCTAAGACATTTAATTTGACTCTAATTAGTTAATTTTCTGACTGAGGATTAATTTTATTTTTGCCAAAAAAAATAATTAATTGACACTTGAGGGAATTTATTATTTTTTCCACCCTCTATTCATTAGTATGAGGGACCATGTATTAAAATAGTTTTTACATAAGATCCCCACTCACTCTATTCTTGAGGTGAGTTATATTTCTCCTCAAGTAACTCCTCCCTCATGGAATTCAATTCTCTTATTATTGGCTCAAGAAATGAATTCATTTTGTAACTCCTCTCCTTTCTCATCTACTGAAGAAAAAACAAGTGAGAGTTGAGAGTAGCATGTTCATTTTGAAGAAGGAGACTTAGAGTTGAGTGTGTGTAAGAGAAGTGTGAGAGGAAGTGAAGAGTAAGAGTAAGGGAAGCATTGAACCAAGTGTCAATGACAAAGATCTAATCAAGAAAAAGAGGAGATTTTCAAACAAAGAGAAAGAGCACTTCAGCTGCAAGTTGATCAAACATTGGTGACTTTATTCATTCTCATTTTCTCTCTCTCTGTGTACTCTATTGAACAATTGAAGAAATCTAATAGAAAAAGAATCACTTGGGTTTTCACCTTGTGCGTGTTGCCTTGGTCCTTGGACCTAACTCTCAATGTCTCATATTTGTGTTTGGTTGTCTTCATATGATCCTCAAGCTTATGTTCTATTTACAATTGTTGATTTGAAAAGTTGTGAAGAATCAATCTGCATTCTAAGTAATTGTAACAACATAGTACATTCAATTTTCTGCAAAGTACATTCAGTTTTTTGCAAGCACATTCAATTTCCTGCAAAGTACATTCAGGTTTCTACAAAGTACATTCAACTTTCTACAAAGTACATTCAGTTTTCTGCAAAGTACATACATTTTTCTGCAAAGTACATACATTTTTCTGCAAAGTACATTCAGTTCCATTCAATTTATTGCAAAGTACATTAATTTTTTTTCACGTACATTCAGTTTTCTGCATAGAACTTTCAAGTTGCTACAAAGGATTTTTAAATTTCTGCATAGAACTTTCAAATTTTAACAATGAACCTGTCATACGCCACCATTCCGCAGTCTTATGGGACCGCCTTCATTCTTTATAGGGAGCTTTCCTACCCTACTCATGTGGTCAAGCAAAGACCAATTCCATATTACAGAACACATGAGATAGAAAATCCTTTCCCCGTTCTCCCTTCTCAAGAGGTTTGTATTCTCAAGCAACCAAGTCACAAAGCAAGCAGAAAGTGGAATCCTAAGAGGGAATAAAAGGTTGGGGATTTGGCCTTCATAGATAAAAAATCTCATACCTGTCAAGATTCATGGGAAAGTAGGGGAGGATTACTACTACATTGCCAAACTTAGCGGCGAACTTTGGCCACAGTCGGTCAAGTTAAGTCATATCACCCCTTTCCTTGACACTTGACATTGTACCATACGCATGTTAGAGTAGGGTGCATTCCATACTTATTTTCTCATTATAACTAACATCATATGATATTTCTCATGATAGCTTTGTTGCATTTAGATTAAATTTGAATTTTACTTTCCTATTGATTTTTATGACCTAATACGCAAGCCCAAGAGGGTGACGCGGTCCCAGAGCGAGTGACATTGTGCCAGTTGTCGTGGCTGGAGGTGCAGTTTTGTTCTTCAAAGTTGCTGGTTGGGCATTTTTTCTGCTGGTGCAGAACAATGTCTAGCAAGGTTGACGAAGTAAGGGCAAACAGTTCCTCAGCGAACTTTCTAGCCAAGAAGTCTGAGATCCAATCAACAGACTTATTGGAGAGGGTTGATTCGACAGATGATCCGAGCACAGGTCGAGTACTACTCTAACCATCGTGTACGGTATGAAGATATTTTAATTGACTATGGCTTATAGAGGTTTAAATGAGCATGTTAGTCAATTGATTATAGTGCATAAACACATAAACATAAATAAATTAACTTAACATATCAAGAAGCATAAACACATAACTAAGAGAGAGACAACCAATTGGTAACGGAGTTCACCCCTCCATCTCTCTACATCTCTGGATCTGCTTCAATTGGAATGCAGATCTTCTACATTCCTTCTTCAAAGTAAGCTTTCTTACATTCAAGCTCTATGGCCGAGCATTAGCCAAGCACTATGGCTCTCAATGGCTAAGTATTCTCTCCTTTCCTCTCCCCCCTTCTCATGGCTTACACAAGGAATATATATAGTTTTCCCTCACCCACTCTCCAACAAAGAGCATTAATTACAAGACCCACAATTCTAGGGCCTAATTACAAGGAAGCAAAAACAAGATCCATGAAACTAGGATCCCCAACTATCTCAAGCTCATAATTGGGAAAAGTCTCAAAACCACCTAAAGACTCAACCTACAATTGAGAAAAAAATAGAGAATTGGTGTGAGGTGGTTTCTCACATAAAAACCAATTTCCCTAATTACAGTAAATGAGTAATATGTGAGACAAATTCTCTCACAAATATTAATCATTTATATCAATAATGCATGGGTTTAATAAGGGCTCATAAAATGCATAATTAAATGCATGAGCATAATTTCACCCCCTTAAGCACTTTCTCACCAACTTCAAATCAATATGGCACAAAGCTCTTTTCATGTGCGAAGGTCCTTTTGGATCAATAGAATTGGTGGATGATTTTTGGGAAGGAAATCACTGATCTGAGGGAGCAAATTCTCTAGAGGGTTTCTATCGCCAAGAAACCCAGATCCAGGCTCTTGCTAAGAGCAGCAGCAAAATAAGGGAGAAGTGTTGAGATTTTGGGTAGCATTGGATGTTCTCTAGCTCTGAAACTTTGTGGAGGGGCTATGACACATGAGATCTCCAAGACCCAAAAATCGTTTGGAGAAATTACACCCAGTGTAAAAGTTATTCAAATAATTATACTTTTTAATGGGGACCTTAAGTCTAACTTAGGGAAATTGAAAAATTAAAGTGAATTAATTTACACATGTGGTGAGAATTTTTTAAGTGACGTGGATCAAGCTTTCTCTAATCTTAATCGTTGATTCGTGATTAGATCACGGTCCTTGATTTCTCAATGAGAAAAGTATTAAAGGAAGACTTGGGGTCAGTTGGAGGACACACACAGAGTAGCAGCACTTGAGCTAAGTCGAAATTTTGGGGCGCGGTTGGCTGAGAATTTTTGAGTGAGCTTGTAGTGTTAGTGAGGGGCAGATTGGCAAGCGATGTTCTAATCTGAGGTCGAAAATACATACATCAAAGAGGCAGTTCCATACCAGGCAGCACAAAGGCCAACAGGAGGGACGCAGCCCAGCCAGGCTGACGCAAAGACCACGCAGAGAGGGACGCAGACCATTCTGGTTGACGCAAAGGCAACGTAGAGGCCTTCAGAGTGACACAAGGGCGGCCTGCACTGCGCAGAGGTTACGTTGGGCAGGAGAGGCTGACACAGAGGCTGGAAGAGCTATGTTGAGGGTTCCAGTGGGCCAGAAAGGGCTTGTATTCAATAATTGCTGAAGGGTTTGAATCAGCCATATTTTCTGTCTCCGAGTGATAAGGTACAATTGCCGTGAATTTCTCTATGGGGCAAACCACTACTGGTGCCCTAGATATATTCAGATATTCTGCATAATAAATAAAACCATCAAAGAGCTACTGCACTGGTTGTCCCGCATCGGGTTTTCCGGGGACATTTGTCCGAAAAATCATGTGTGTCCTTTGTCACATGTGCATTATGTTTCATTAAATGATTTGTATATGTGTAGGCTACTAGTTGTGTTTACTTCGATATTTTCTGAATATTTCTGAAAATAACTTGTATAATTAAATCACAAGTAGGAGAAGTAAATCAAGATACTGTGTAGGGTTTCTGAAATTTTGTATTCAGAAATTTTCACATGGTATCGAAGCATTGCATATCAAGCCAAAGCCATCAGCTAGGGGCTGAAGATTTTTGTTGCAGGAAGGGCAGCTGAAGCAAGCACAAATCCGGAAAGAGGTAGCGTAGCACCAAAGGTACAATGTAGAGTTTTTCCCTGGTTTTCATGACATCATATCATCAAATCATCATTCTCAATATTCATCCTTTCATTAGCCTATCAAGCAATATATTTCTTGGCACTTTGACATCTCACCAATCTTCTCATCACCTTGTTCACCATCACCTTCCTATTTACACCTTTAGCACCTGGACGTTTGGGTTAGTTTCCGGTTTGGGTGGCTACTCCACTTATTCATCCATTCATAAGAGCTTATAGTAGAAGAAATCTTGGTACCTTGGTTAGCCCGCTCTTGATCCTGAAAAGGCTCTAACAGCGCAGTTAAACAAATTACATTCTAGTAAGAATTTAATATTTCTTGGACATGAAGCCCTCCTTGATATCCACTTGCTTTTGCCTGATCCCGTCAGTGAGGACATCATGGAGTTTTATAGACCTTGAAACTTTGCCAATATCCAGGGATATCCTCATGCTCTTCCAGATGTTGGTTTGGATAAGATTCCTATGTTTAAAGGAAACAATGCAATCACCGCTCACGCTCATCTCAAGAAGTTCACATCCTTCCTGCTAAGACATGCTCCCACAGTTTCCTACAATCATGAAGATGCTAAGATGAGGCTCTTTGTCCTTTCGTTAGAAGATGATGCATTGCAATGGTATTTAGACAAGTCTGATAACTCTTTCGATTCTTTGCAAGCTATCATCAATGCATTTAAGGGTGAATATGGGGACAAGAAAGAAGGAAGACATTTGTTCAAAGTCATCAACAGTATTAAGAAGAACAAAATGAAACAGTTGAAGAATTCAATCAAAGGTTCAATGATATTATCAAAGAATTGACTCGGGACTATAAGCCTCCTGAAAAATCTCTATTAGAGCAATACCTTGAAGCATTTGTTGTTGATACATCTTATGAAATAAGACGTGCGAAACCAACTGATTTAGCTTCTACTCAACCTATAGCCGAAGAGTTAGAAAAAGATAAGAAAGTGTCTGGTAAATCAGAAATTCCTTGTTTTGAAAGAGGTCCAGTCAAATCTAAAGGGAAAGAATTAAAGGAGGTAGAGCATCACCAAATTAAGGAATACACTCAAATGATTAAAGAAATGGGAATTGAGCATCTAAGAAAAATGAGTGCCATGCAATCTAGGCTAGTTCAAATGATACGAAATCAAGCTCAGAATATTCAGCCTAGAAATAATAATAACAATCGAGGCAATAATAATCCATGGCCAAGAAGGAATCCTCCCAATGATCAAAGAGCTCCTACTCCACTTGAATCCACCAATGTCGTTGATCAGCCTATTCCATTTTGCAGACCCTGTGAAGGATTCCATGAAGAAAGTCTGTGTGCCATCGCTAGAAGACTCCTAGATGAAGGAACCAGTGAACAGATAAATAATGTCAATCAGAATTCTTCGAAGAAAATTCATTGCAAAACTATGATCCCCTCATCCTTCACCATCAATAACTTCAGTGATGAAAGGGATCCTATTACACAGATCTATGGTGAAACTCCATCTAAGGAACAGATTCTGGAAATTGCTAGAAGTAAAGGTTACACTTATCAAAAGAAGGGAAAGATCAGAATCTGAATAAACAACAAGTTGCATCTAAAAGTTATCAATCAGGATTGAAAATTGATTGGGTTTTATGGATAAACAGTATCTTAGGTGATCTGATTCACCATATGATCTAAAAAAATTATTTTGAAAAAATTATAGAAATTTACGAGTACGCTAACCCTTGGGCTCCAAATTCACGGTCTGTGGGGAAGAGCAGACTATTTTTGGGCTCTGAGATTTCGTTGTGGTAATTAATTTTGCAGAAGGGATTTGGCCAATATATCTTTTGAAATTATTTATCCATTGTCATTTATCCAAAAAATATTTTCATCCATTGTCATCTATCAGAAACTGTACAGTATAGACATAAGAGACTATAAAAGAAAACATGAAAGTGCACCTGTTGAATGGGAATTATGTAAGGGAAAAAATGCCAAGAATGTGCATCTCTTGTTACAAACAATATTAAAAATTTAAAATAAACAAGCATCTCTTTGCAACAAAAAAATATTGAAATAAACTAACTAGCTTAACTCTTTTTCACTGTTCAGCAACTTCATAAAATTTTACTTACAGAAGCTAAAATAGGTGGTTGAATTATTTGCTTAAGCTTGAACCGATCAACAAGGGAAGATATACTGTCACTTATCTGCATTTTGACACAAAGATACTTGTCATTAACCTGTTAACATTCTTCCAAGAACTAAAAAAGAACAACTTTTTAAAAGTTCATAAAGCTTCCATGAAAATTCAACGAAACAAAAAAGCAAACACCAACAATCCATATATTAGCCTTTCCTGGCATTCCAGTTGTCTGGATGATGTTACCACATTGAAACCTGATGTATTTATTTGTTCTATGTATCTTTATGAAGCATTTTCCAAAAATACTCCTTTTTTAACTATTAAGATGGCATATAAATTATCAGAACTGTTATACAATTGAGTGATGATGAGTAACCAATCATGCCAGGTGAAGGTTACCATATTAGTCACCAGTAGGCGATGAAACAAGGTTTCTAAACTGTGAGATCAATTGTAAACTTGATAAGGCCTGACAAATGGATCAAGATTTACAAGAACCTCCAGTGGCCTATGATACTAATAGAAAGGTTAATGCACCTCAATTCTCAATTTCTCAAAACAAGAGATCTTCTACATGGGTGCAGTAGTTTCTAAAAAACGGAAAATAACTTCACTCCATGAAATGAAACATTACATTGTTTGCTTGCTGAGCTTGGATATCTAAAACTTGGTTAATTTTCCTTGCGAAGGAACAATTCTGCATTTTTCCTCCGAATGTTTGTAACCATCCATGCTAACCTGACTTTATTTCCTTTCTTCATAAAGCAACATAGATTTGACATTTATAATATCAGTTTGATGTATTCTGTAAATTTCAAAGCTTATTATTGAGTTTTTAATTTAGTTTGTTACAACATGTGTTTTCAAAAATTTACACTGCGGGTTTCGTAGCCTGCAACAACATCAAGACTCAAAACAAGGCAAGATAATCTATCATAAATTATAATAAGAAGCAATTCAGGATGGAAGTCCATAAGGAATAAGAAAGAATTGACACAAAGGTTTGGTACATGTCAAGTAGTTTTAAACTTTTTAAATGGCATTATTGTTGCCATCTTCCTAAATATATTCACTATTTACTATTCACTAATTCAATGATAAATAAGCTATAAACAATTGCAATCTTCCTAGAAAGCCCAAACGGATTGATTCAAATAGTCAGGAACGTATTTAAGTAACCTATTGTTTGCAAACTTTGTTCAGTCTTCCAAACATGCAATACTATATCCTTGCCAAGAATGTAATGCCTCAATCATTTCGGTGACTATGCAATGACATTTATGTTACCAGACTCGCCAGTCCCATGTTGACTCAACACGACCTTTAAACAAGCAGTTTTGACTCTTCTGCAAGTCAACTTCAAGTTGATCAAGTTTGACTTGAGTCAACCAAATTCAACACACCAGGCTGTCTATAAAAGTGTAGAAACCCTCTTTTCCTCACTTTCTCCTGCAGTTTTTTGCTGCTCTGGTCTCTCCTTCAACAAATGTGGCTGCAGGTGACCAAGAAGCTCAAGTGCAGCCCACCAGGGCAGCTAGGGCTCAACTAGGGCATCATTATAGAAGTAAATTGCATGGGTTTCTTCTTTCACAGTGCATAAGGCGACTAGCGTTCCTCATCTTCTATTGTTACAGATTGTTTCTGAACCCAAAAGATACCCCTCCAAACATATTTTCTCCCTTCTTATCCACTGTTAGGGTTTTAGAGGTTCACACCCTCTCTTTTTGGGATTCTTTCGAATCTTGATTGTTTTCAGGGTTTGTTTGGGGTGTTTATGTAGTTTCTTTCAATGTTAACTGCAGGCATTTGAAGCCTGTTAGTGTCCATAACAATCCTAAATCAGTGCAAAACATTCTTCAAAAATTCAAACAGTGGCAAACCCAATCAAGCACACACTTTCTAAACTGCCATAAACCTTAACATTGCAAGAAATGAAGCACCTTGAAACTGTCAAGGGAGATGAAGCTTGCATGGGCTTTTTATGAAAAAATTCCTAAAAAACTGAAGCTGTTGTGCAAATTTTGCAAAGTTTAGTGTACAGGTGGCACAAACAGATTCAAGGATCAGCTTGCTCAAGTTACCGGGCATGACATTAATTCCTGGCTTAGTGTCCTCTAAGATGTTAAGCATCAAGCAAGTTCCGTGCTTGAAGCCATTGATGAGGTTGTTGACACCTAATCCTTAGGGATTGGGAAGATATTTGTAAATATGTACATACAAAATAAGAGGATGAAGACATCTTGGAATATGAATCCCAAGAGTCTCTCCTTTATTTTCATATATTAGAGTTATTCTTAATAGAAATTGAATATTTGTGGAGTTAACAATACCTGGCCTGACATGGTATCAGAGTGCAGGTCTCAGATTTCTACCCTTGTAACTCCTCTGCCTGTCTAAAGGCTGTCCCTCTGCACATCTACTCTGCTGATTCTGTGCCTCTGTAGTCTGTTCTCACTGCTCGGTAACTGATACCACAGTTTCATTGTTTGCAGAGTTATTTGCAGCCCGAACTACATACCACAGCATTCTAACTGATATGCTGGCTCATCTCTTCTCATTCTCTGTGTGTCGATTCATAGTCTTTGTGCACTGGTACATGTTGTTGACTGCGCTGTTTGTTGAAGATTGCATAGACTCTTGGATAACTCCCGTTGAAGGTGGTGTCTGCTCTCTACGTTGGATCGATTCTTATCGGTAAACCATTCATATGCGTTGAATTATATTTGCGATGAAGCTGACACGTTGATTCGAGTGTTGGTTTATATACATTGGCTTATCCGTTTGATTATACGTTCGTTCATACACAGTGTTGAATGAAGCATTGAATAGTTGGAATGAGGCATTGAATCTTTGTGCGTTGGTTGAATGCATACGATTCTTTGGGCGTTGGTCAAAACTCCTAGTATGTGTGTTGAACGTTGAATGTACGCTGGTCCATGCGCTGGTATTTGATGTGAATTATATGCTTGAACCTTGAATGTGCGTCAAACAATTTGTCATTGTATTGAAACATGAATATATATGCACATTAAACCATTCATATATTTGAGTTGGATTATATATACGGATTATGGATTTTTTGTTATATAAATGTTGTAGTTCGAGATAAAGAGCCTGCAGCCAAATTCCAACATCAATTTCTTAGGTAATTTTGAGTGATTTTTTAAGATTTTTTGGAGACAAAGTTGTATAGTAAGTCTGCTATTTGTAGAGATATAAATTAAATTTTATCAGAGATATATATTACATTGCAGTATTTTGAATATTCAAGGCCCAGCTCAGAATCTTGCAGAAATGCATTCTCTTATCTTAATGGTTGGAGTAGTTCTCACTAGCAAGGAAAACTACCATGAATGGTCCAGAAAGATAAAGCATACCCTCATTTTCAATGAACTATGGAAAGGTGTTTGTGAAGGAGAAGGTGGCAATCCTCCTGAAAAGCCCACTTCAGACAAAGAGCTCGCCATATAGGAGAACAAGAATAACAAAGCCTATGCCTTGATTGCTTCATCAGTAAATGAAGAGGTGAGTAGTCACATTGCACCATTTACAAATGCCTTTAGTGCTTTAAAGAAGTTGAAAGACTTATATGACTCACACTCAGAGCTTGAAGTAGTCCAATTAATGATCAAA
The DNA here is from genome assembly GCA_034641835.2 of Pinus albicaulis. Classification (NCBI taxonomy): domain Eukaryota; kingdom Viridiplantae; phylum Streptophyta; class Pinopsida; order Pinales; family Pinaceae; genus Pinus; species Pinus albicaulis. The sequence continues at coordinate 79,450,670 of CM076571.1, read as the reverse complement.
CTCTCCAATTTTGAATTGAAAGATGAGGAACCCCTTTCCCTAGCCTCTAAAATCAGAAGTTATTATGCACAATGTAGAAGCCACTGTTGTTAAAATGGATGTTCCTCTCACAGCTTTAGTCAAGGCACCATATCCCACATATTCTCACTATCTTGAATCGTTACAAGCTAGTGGAAAACTTAAAGATATTACCTTTGACTCTCCTGTGGAGAAGTTTGCAGAAAGAGAGAAAGCTTTTGGGAAGAGAAAAATAGCTCCTCAGTCTTCTGAAGAAGTTCTGTCTTGCACAGAAAGAGAAATTAGGCACAAGATTCTTCTAGAGGAAGAGGTGGCAGAAGAGGATGTGGAAAGAAGAATAACAGAGGCAAGGGGGGCAAATATTACCAAGGAGGAAAACCCGATACTCATTGTATACCCTACAACATAAATGGATATGATGCTTCCACATGCAAACTCTCTTGAGACAGAATCAAACAAGAAAGAAATGAAGAGAAAGGTAAATCGCCAAATCTAAGGAAAGGAACAGCACCTGAATCCGCTCATTATATTATGGCAAATTGCAATATTGGAGAGTAACTGAAGACATGTTTAATACTTCACTAGCTTCGTGGAAAGATGCATGGCTGCTTGATTCAGGAGCAACCTACCACATGACCTTTCGGAAGGACTTCTTTGAATATTTCAGTGACAATGTAGATGGAGCAGTCTACTTTGCAGACAAATCAAAACTCAAGCCATCCGAAATTTGCACCATCAGGCTCAAACTGCTTGGTCTCCTGACTTTCTTCTGCATGTTCTCCACTTCCCAGACTTGCGGAGAAATTTGTTGTCCTTGGTTCACATCCCGCCAGCAAAGACAATCCATTCGCATGTTCGATGGAAAAGTTGAGGTGTGAAAACCATCAGAAAACTCACTTGTCATGACCGAAATAGAAGAAGAAAGACTCTTGAAGCTACAAAAAACCTATGCTCATGCACAAAACTTTGCATATAGTTCTCAGTATGATGAAGGTACATTACCATCCAATCGTTTATGGCATGCTAGATTTGGACATTTGAGCTATGACAGTCTTCGTTTAATGAAGAGAAATGTGTTAGTTTTTGTAGCGTCGGATGGTGTTCTGGTCTCAAGAATCTGTGGAGAGGCTAAAACAAAGGAGTTCCCCATAACCCAAAAATCGGTTCTGCAAATTCCACCTAGAAGTGTCCCAATTAGATTATTATCCTATTTTTAAATATTTCCCAAGTCTAAACTTAGGAAAAGTGGTTAATTAATCAGTATTAATTGAGAAAGGTGTGAATCATCTAGAAACTCACACAGATTGATCCAAAAATGATCTCAGCCATCAATTAAGTTTTAATCTTGGACGTTGGAGTCCAACCTGGAGATTATAAGAGGAGGTCGATGGGTAGATGGAGAACACACACTAGTGAGACTTGAGGTCGATTCCTTGGAAAGGTCAATTTTCCGGAGAGCAGCAGCAATTATCAGAAGAGTTTGAGCAAGAGAAGGGAAACAAAGATAGAGAGGGGCAGAGACAGTGAGTCCGAAGGAAGATTTCCATATCTGGAGAGGCAACAACGAGTGACAGAATTATTCCACGCAAAAGATGCGCAGAAGCTTCAACAGAGTAGTTCGATTTAGTTGGAGAGGAAGACGATTTAGCTTCCAGAAGCCGAGAAAGTCTTCCAGAGGCCCGAAGAGTCACTTCCAGCAACAAAGTCATGCAGGAAGGCTTAATCAGAGGTTGAACAGAGCCACACGTGAGAGAGGCAGTGCAATGACTGCTAGAGGATCTGCATAAGGGTTTGGATGGCCATTGTTTCTGGGGGACTCAGTCCCGAGATTGCTTGTGGAGTGAGAATTTTCTCTCTAACTACTTTTGTAAGATACTTGTTGATTGGATAGCCAGTTGGACATCCATAGATTGTACTCAGAATTTCTCATTGTTGCATAATAATAAAAAACCTCAGCAGTTGCACTGGTTTTCCCAAGTTGGGTTTTTCTAGAGACTTTTGTCCAAAAATAATAGTGTAATATCCTTGTGTGTGTCTGCCAGTATTTTCTCAGATTCTAGTTTATCTTCCACAATATCTTTTATTTGTAAAGATTGCATTGTGATTAAATTCGTTGTTTTCATAGCAAAAAATTGTTAATTTAATCTACAGTTAGAAGAATTAATTCCAGTTGCTGCAGTAGAATTTCAGTAGTGAAATTTTCACATGGTATCTAAACGATTTTGGTCAGATGGGAAAGCTCAGAAGAAGAAGCAGAAATTGGTAGTTCGAAGGGAGCAAGATGAATTTTTGGGGGTTGCGCAATGCCTAGCTAGGCGGTGCGAATTGTTGGGTGCTTTAATTTTTCAATGCAAGATTGGCAGAAAATTTTGGCTTGCCAGAAAGAGTGTTTCCAGCAGGCAAAGGGGGCAGCAACTCAGTGATTCGATGAGCAAATTTCTTGTTTGGGCGCATAAACATTTTGCAACAGTTTGCAACAACAAAATCAATGTTGGGTTGAAGAGGAAGTGCACACACAGAGAATTTCTCTCAGAAGGTTTCTAGTTTAGAAATTCGATTTTCCGGTTGCAATTGGAATTAGCTGCAAGCAGAGTTTCTCACTCCAGAAGGGAGTGTGAATAGCAGATTCAGCAGCCAAGCAGAGGAAGGGGGGCATTTTCATTCAGATTCAGAGATGGCCATAGTTGGACTTAAAGATCAAGATAGGTTGGAGGGAGCCTCCAACTTTGTCATCTGGAAGGCCAAGATGACCTTCCTACTAGAAGAATTTGGTCTAAAGGCATATGTAGAGAATGTGGTGGCAGTACCACATGTTGAGATTTTGTGTATTTGGGGTAGCATCAGTTGTGCTCTAGCTCCCAAATTTTATGGAGGGACTAGAGCACACTGGATCTACAAGACGTAAAAATGGATTTGGGAAATTTCATCTGGTTTAGGAGATATTAAATTAATTAATTATTTTAATGTATTTCCTAAGTTAAAACTTAGGGAACTTAAATAATTAAAGTGAATTTAATTAAACATGTGATGAAATTATCTTAAGTCACACAGATCAAGTTTTCTTTTAATCTGTGCCATTGATTCAAGATCTGATCATGGACGTTGGTTTCCCAACGAAAAAAATACAAAGGAAAGGCTTGGGGTCATTTGTAAGGACACATAGAGGCAAAGCATTGAAGCTAAGCTGAGATTCTAGCGCGGGCTTGCTAAGAATTCTCAGAAGTGTTTCAGCTGCAGAGAGGGGAATTTAGGCCAAGGGGATAATTTGATACCGGGGTCTAGAATCAACAAGAGGCAAAGATCAACTCAAAGAGACAGCGCAGAGAAGAAGAGGAGCTGCAGCAACAAGGACAGCGCAGTCCCTCAAGGACGGTGTGATTTTCAGCAGGATGCCCTTAGGAGTTATGCAGAGACCCTAAGGCGCAGCGTAAGGCCGGCGCCACCCAGTCTAGTGTAACGCAGCCCTTTCCGGAGCAGCATTGAGGGTCAGAGGGGCTTCAGAGGCTGACGCAGAGGCTTCAGGGGCAGTGCTGGGGTTTCTAGGCCCTAATTTTGGCTGAGTTCTGCAAATCCCATTTGAGGGTGTGGATCAGTCATTATTTTGGCCCTTGATCAGCTAGTGAGCTATAGATCTATTATTTCTCTGTCGGGTTTTCCAGATCTGTAACCCACGCTTGTTGTATTCAGAAATTCTTAATAATAAAATCTTCCAGCAGCCAGACGACCGGTTTTCCCGCATTGGGTTTTTCCGGGGACTATTTGTCTAGAAATAACTGTGTCACTTAGTCTATGTGTGCATGAACTTGTTCTAGTTCTGAATTGTTGGAGATCTGTTATGTGTTTTTCTTCGATTTTAACTTGAATTTATTCAGTTAATAACTTATCTAAGTAGGAGGAGCATAACCAGATTAACAGTAAAATTTCTCCATAAAGTGTAAAGATTCAGAAATTTCCACATGGTTTCAGAGCAATTGCAAATCTAGGAGGGTCACCAACAAAGACACAGAAGGTTCTAGCTACAGAAAGCAGCTGGAAAAGTAGCAAAATCGCAAATCTAAAGGGACAGCGCAATTTTCAGAGGCAGACTCACACAGAGGGAAGGGTGACCCAGTCTAACGTTGTCTCCTAGCAAGCCAACGCAATTACTGCGCAGAGGCAGCTTAGAAACAGCGCTGGATTGGTCTGAAGCCAGCCAGTGTGATGCAGATCTGAATCTGTCAGATCTAAAAAAGACTGAAAATTAGCTGCAGAAATTCAGAAGGTGATGTTGGGGTTAAATTTATGAAGTTTTCAGATTTTTAGCCTAAGCACAAGTGACAAAGAGCGGGAGGAGATTAGCTTCTGAAAGAGTTTCTAGACAAAGAAACTTGCAGTTTGATCATAGGATCAAAGAGAGTTGAATCATAGTTGATTTGGCATATTTCCAAGGAGGGAAATCAATTGCCAGAGGGAGCAGAAGGTGCATGTTTCACCAAGGACCTTAGATCCATTTCTCTAGAAAAGAGAAAAGGAAGTTCCGGTACATTCTGAGCAGATGACTCCTCATGGACTACATGATCAAGACAGGCTGGATGGCCTCTCAAACTTTTCAGTTTGGAAGGCAAGGATCATGATAGTCCTTGAGGCATACAATCTTAGAGACCATACAGAGCAAACTCTAGGCACACCAACCGATCTGGATCTCCTTCGAAAGCATAAGGAAGTTGTTGAGCATGCAAAGCGGCTAATTATGGATGGAATTAAGGACTATATTGTACCACACTTAGCTAAGAAGAAGACACTAATGAGATGTGGAAGGCCTTAATCTCCCTATATGAGGGAAAATCTATCCAAAGAAAGATGTTGTTGGAGACACAGATGAGGTCATTCATGATGACCAAGGGAAAAGACATAGAGCACTTCCTCTTCAGACTGCAGTCGATCAGAGATCAATTGACTGCAACGGGTGCTAAGGTGGAAGACGATGTGATGGTCAGGATTGCCCTCAATGTAGTCACAGATGAGTGGGAAACCTTTGTCCAAAGTATCTTGGGCAGAGCAGACCTCCCAGATTGGGACAGCTTGTGGTCAATTCTGCGTCAAGAAGAACTCTGCAGATTCACCAAGAAGCAGTATAGCTCTAGATCGAGCAAAGTGAAGAAGGAAGATGAGTAAGATGCAGCCTTGGCATCAAAGACGTAATAGGGAAAGAAGAAGAAGGATCTATCTTAGATCAAGTGCTTCCAGTGTGGTGAAATGAGACATTTTGCCAGCAATTGTCCTCAGAAGAAAAAGGACAAGGAAGCTTCTTCTTCCAAGTCTGTTGTGGCAGATGATGGGTCAAAAGATGATGCAGCTATGAGCGCTCATGAACCACGAAAGTGGGGCGACATGGATATGTAGAGGAGCTACATAGAAGTAGGGTGGGATCCTTGAGCAACTCATCTCTTGGATCACATGCGAGCTACGGTAGCCTTAAGACAGTAGTGGGACAAGTGGAGCAGTGGGTGCATAGATCACAGATGAAGCAGAGGCGGATCTAAAGACTGGGAGGAGCAGTGCAGAGCAGAGCTACTTACGCAGTGCAGAGCTCAAACAACGCAAAAGGCTTCAGAGGGACAGCGCAGTGCAACAGCAGCGTGAGAGATTTCAGCGCAAAGGGCTGATGTGACTTCAGTAGTGCAGACGGAATCTGCATACGCAGTGCAAAGTTGTAGTTGTGCATCATCGTTCAGATGCCAGCACAGATTTGTAGCCTATGGAGCTTCAGTGATGAGGATGCAACCCGTTTGACTTGTCTGTCAAAGATTGGGCAGGAGATTCAGATGTTTCTCTCAACAACTGAAGTTGCAGTGCAGCAAATCAGTAGTGGCAGTGCTATGAGCAGCACAGATGCAGCAAATTGAGAGGGAGTTGCAATACAGATGTTGCAGTGGCAGTGGCAGAGTCATGGGTAGCAGTACAGAATGGCAACAGCAATGCAGAGTTGAGTGGCAGCAGGCCAAGCATCAGCAGCGCAAAACCAGTATTCAAAGTCTTGTAATGCATAGTGTGATGTATTGCTAGAGCAAACCCTTGATGCTAACAGGGAGTGTTGAGATTTTGTCTATTTGGGGTAGCATCAGTTTTGCTCTAGCTCCCAAATTTTATGGATCTACAAGACCCAGAAATGGATTTGGGAAATTTCATCTAGTTTAGAAGATATTAAATTAATTAATTATTTTAATGTATTTCCTAAGTTAAAATTTAGGTAACCTAAATAATTTAATTTAATTTAATTAGACATGTGATGAAATTGTCTAAAGTCACACGGATCAAGCTTTCTTTTAATCTTAGCCATTGATTCAAGATCTAATCATGGTCATTGGTTTCCCAACGAGAAAAGTATAAAGGAAAGGCTTGGGGTCATTTGTAGAGACACACAGAGGCAGCGCACTGAAGCTAAGCTGAGATTCTAGGGCGGGTTTGCTAAGAATTCTCAGAAGTGTTTCAGCTGCAGAGAGGGGAATTTAGGCCAAGGGGATGATCTAATCCCAGGATCTAGAATCAACAAGAGGCAAAGATCATCTCAGAGAGACAACACAGAGAAGAAGGGGAGCTACAGCAGCAAGGACAACGCAGTCCCTCAAGGATAGCGTGATTTTCAGCAGGAAGCCCTCAAGGGTTACGCAGGGACCCTAAGGGGCAACGTAAGGTCTGCATCACCCAGTCTGGGGTAACGCAACCTTTTCCGGAGCGACGTTGAGGGTCAGAGGGGCTTCAGAGGCTTCAGGGGCAGCGATGCAGTCTCTAGGCCCTAATTTTGGCTGAGTTCTGTAAATCTCGTTTGAGGGTGTGGATCAGTAATTATTTTGGCCCTAGATCAGCCAGTGAGCTATAGATCTATTATTTCTCTGTCGATTTTTCCAGATCTGGACCCAAGCTTGTAAAAAATCTTAATAATAAAACCCTCCAACAGCCAGAAGACCGGTTTTCCCGCATTGGGTTTTTCCAAGGACTATTTGTCCAGAAAATAACTGTGTCACTTTGTCTATGTGTGCATGAACTTGTTCTAGATTTGAATTAGTGGAGATTTGTTATGTTTTTTGCTTTGATTTTAACTTGAATTTATTCAGTTAATAACTTATCTAAGTAGGAGGACCATAACCAGATTAACAGTAAAAATTTCTTCATAAAGTGTAAAGATTCAGAAATTTCCACACCGCATGATGCAGATCAGCTGAACGAATACAGGAAAGAGATGGCAAAGACGAAGCGGATGATCTTGGATGGTGTCCGAGACCATATAGTCTCACATATCTTGGGCAAGAATACCGCCAAGGAGATGTGGGATGCTCTCGACCAGCGATATCAGAATCCTTCCGAGGAGTGGAAGATGTTCCTGCAGGAGAAGTGAGAAACATCAAGAGGCAGAAGGGTGAAGGAATATATCCCTTCCCCACCGGGATTCAAGAAATCCGAGATCATCTTGCAGTCGTTGGAGAGACGCCTCAACCGATAGAGTTTGCATGTTTGGCATTGAACAGTGTCTTAGAGGAGTGGCAAGTCTTTGTCCAAAGTATCTTGGGCCGAGACACATTGCCTGAATGGGACAGGATGTGGTCAGACCTGCAGCAGCAGGAGCTGAGGCGAGCTCTAGTAAAGAGCTCCATCAGAGGAAGTAGCAACAAGAGTTTGAAGGGTGAGAGGGAAGAGGAGATTGTGGCCCTTGCATCAAAGGGTCCTAGTCAAGGACTGGAGAAGAAGAAGCAAAAGGACCTATCTAAGGTCAAGTGCTTCAGGTATGCCAAGTTTAGCAACTACACTACTCAGTCTCCTCTAAGGAAGAAGGACAAGCAAGAGAAGCAGGATCAGGTGGCAGCATCCACAGAGATAGACAAGTTGTCCTCCAGGCTAGAGGAAGATTTTTCCATGTTTGCAGCTATACCTCCAGGAGTGAGGTGGGGCAATATGGAGTTATAGTCCCAGGGCAGTGCAGAGGTTTGGGAAGGGTCCATTGAGATGTCCTCCTCATGGATCATTACCTTCCTACGGAGGCCAATAGTATTCGGTACCAAGATGGATCAGTGTCAGTTGATGCAGTCAAATTGTAGAGTGACAATTTCAGTCAGTAGCTGAGAAGAGCAGAGCAATGTTGACAGCAGAGCAGGAGGCTCAGTATCAAAGTCAGCAGCAGAGCAGGAGGCTCAGTAGCAAAGTCAGCAGCAGAGCAAGAGGCTTAGTAGCAGAGTCAGCAGCAGCGCAGATTCCTTTATGGATAGTGCAGAGGCTAGTAGCAACCAAATAATCGAAGACAGATGCAGCATAAAGACAGTTGATTCAATATTTTGGATCCTTCTTAGTTGCAGTAGTTATAGTTGCAGCAACAACATATGAGAGGGAGTTGCAGTGCAGATGCAGAGTTGGAAGCAGTATAGTAGTGTCAACAACAATACAAATGTAGGATTAGAGTTGCACAGTGGTTGGTGAGCAATGGCAGGGAGTCACAGTAGCCAAACATCAACAACATACAGAGAGTGATACAAAGACAGAGTGTTGTAGCAACAGTTCAATACTAGAACACCTTCCTTGCTAAGAAGCAGTGTTACTTTTTGTAGCATCAGATCGTGTTCTAGTCTCAAAACTTTGTGGAGAGACTAAAACACAGGAGTTCTCCATAACCCAGAAATCGTTTCTGGAAATTCCACCTAAAAGTGTCTCAATTAGATTATTAGCCTATTTTTAAATATTTCCCAAGTCTAAACTTGTGAAAAGTGGTTAATTAATCAGTATTAATTGAGAAAGGTGTGAATTATGTTGGCCAAAATTGTCATTGATGTCAATATGAGCATTGATGAAGATAATGATTATATGTTTTTGTAACATAGGATGTCTTCTATCCACGAGATTTGGTGGAAAGGCTAGAATACATGTATTCTCCAATACCCAGAAATCATTTCTGGAAATTCCACCTAGAGACGGCTTAATTAGATTTATTAATCAGTTTGTAATATTTCCTAAGTCTAAACTTAGGAAATATGATTAATTAGTCATAATTAATTAAGTCATGGTGTGAATGTTTTAGAAACTAACACGAATCGACAGGGAAATAATTTGGGCCATCGATTATGTTTTAATCTAGGTCGTTGGTGCTCCAACAGAAGATTATAAGAAGAAGTCGATGGGTACATGGAGAACACTCCAGTGCAATTACTCACTTGCCCAGGAAATCGATTTTCTCAGTGGCGGAAGTTCAACAGAGGAGATAGAGCAAGAGAATGAGTAGCAAGTGAGAGAGAGAGGGTATCAATAGAGCTCCGGGAAGTGCATAATCAATTCAGGAGGAGGCAGCGTGAGGAGAGACGCAGACCACTAGAGTTATGGGCAATCACTGCACAAAGAGTGATGCAGAGGCACCAGCATATGGGCAGAAGGTCCATCTCGAGGTCAGGCAGTCGTTGTGGAGAGAGAAATTTATCACAAAAATTCTCTCAGTATTTTCCCTTTGTTTTGGTTGTCTGAATTCTTGTACTTGAATTATTGCTAAAGAATTAATAAGAAAACCCTCATCTATTGCACCGATTTTCCCACATTGGGTTTTTCCGAGGACAATTGTCCAAAAATAACTGTGTTAATATTTTGTATGTGTGTGTGTTGGAATTTCTCTATTTCCAACATTTTATTTTCCACAATAATTTATTGTGAAAATTGAAGTAGTAAATTTAATCGATATTTGTCGTAGCAAATAAACTGCATAATTAATTTGCTAGTTAGAAGAATATTTTCAGTTATTGCAATAGATGAAATTTTCACATGGTATTGGAGCTTACATGATCAGTCGGAGAGCTCGGTAGCAAAGAAGAGAAGGAGGGACGCTGCTCTGCATAAGCAGTAGTTCGAATTCCCCAAAGGAAACTCAATTCCTTGGCCAGGAGGGTCAAAATTCTTAAGGAAAATCGATTTCTCTAAGAGAGCAACAGAGAAATGTAATTTCTCCAAATCGAGGATTACCAGAGGCAGAGAGAGCAGTTGTATCTTTTGCAGAGCAGATCTCTAGCTGGACGCAGCAATTTTGCAGTAGTAGAATCTACTGTTGGGAGAAAACAGAAATAGCACAAAAAATCATGGACATAATCAACAGTGAGGATGCTTCAAATTTATCTTCCAGGTTAGACGATGAATTTGCCTGTTTGTCAAGTTCAGCATCACCTGGTGTCTGGTATATAGATAGTGGAGCTTCAACTCATATGACAATAGTTAGAAAATATTTCTCTAGCTATCAGGAGCATATGGACTTCTAGATCACTATGGGCAACAGAACTAAATGTACTTCGGTAGGGAGAGGCACCATAGAGTTTTAGACAGAAACAGTAACCAGCACCAGCGCTACTAATGTATTGCATGTGTCGGTATTGGGTATGAACCTAATATCAGTGTCCCAGTGATAGGACAAGGGGTACGATGTACACTTCGTAGGGAAGAAAGTGTATGGCAATCACTCTAGCTAGAAGAAGGTGAAACATATTGGAGCTCGAAGCAATAGGTTATACAGGTTGCAGCTCGATTCTCCAATGGCACTGATAGGTAGTGATAGTAGTAGTGGGAAGGAGCTGAACGAGTTATGGCACAAGAGGATGGGGCATTTACACCATGGAGCACTCAAGATGCTCAGAGAAACTGTAACAGGAGTTCCAGTTCTCAGCACAGAGCATGGTGACGTATGTAGAGGATGCGTACTTGGGAAGTACGCGAAGGCAACATTTCCGAGAAGTGACAACAGAGAAAATGGCATGTTAGGACTGATACACTCAAATATTTGTGGCTCTATGTCCACTAGAGCTCTTAGTGGTGGCAAATACTTCGTCACCTGTATTGACGACTATTCCAGAAAAACCTGGATCTATTTCTTAAAGACCAAAGATGGGGTCTTCGATTGCTTCAAGGAGTTCAAGGCACTCGTAGAGAATGTGACAATCAAAAAGATTAAGGTGTTGCGCTCAAATTACGATGGTGAATACATTGATAGATATTTCATAGACTTTTGAGTGAAGGAAGGCAACAAGAGAGAATGGACACCTCCAGATAACCCTCAGCAGAATGGAGTGGCAGAGTGGAAGAACAAAACGATAGTTGGGGCTACAAAGGCCATGTTATATGATCAGCATCTGTGCAGATTTTTACGAAAAAAAGCATGTAACACAACATTGTACGCTCAAAACAAGACACCTCATAGAACATTGGGGAAGAGAACGCCAGAGGCAGACTTCACATGAAAGAAGTTTGGAGTCACTTGAGGATTTTTGGGAGTGTGGCTTACTGCCACGTGCCAGATCAAAAGCGTAGCAAGTTGGATCAGACTGCAGAAGGGGTTCCTGGTTGGGTATAGCGAGACCTCAAAGGCATACATGATCTACATTCCTAGCAGTAGGAAGATTGTAGTGAGATGAGATGTAAATTTCATGGAAGACAGAGCTTTCAGGAGATCTCGAGAGATACCTACAGGTGATCGGTCAGCAGAAGTTCCTTTGGTCCAGTAGAAGTAGGTATAGCAGGTAGGACTAGCAGGAAGATAGTCACAAGGGTCAAGCACATGACTAGTACCAATATCTCCTCAGGGGTAAGAAATCTAGGGAGTTCTCAGCAGACGGAAGAGCAAGTACAGGAGGAGGAACTGACTGAACCTCCCACTACCAGTGGTAGAGCCAGTAGAGAAGTGCATCAAACCTTAAGAGACGCAAAGGAGTTTGTCGGGCCTCCTAGGACGGACAAGAGATAGCGGAGGTAGCCTGACAAATATCAATCTTTGGTAGCTCAGGTTGCAGAACCCTCCATCTTTCAGGATGTTGCACAGCATCAGGTGTGGGTGGATGCCATGGTACAGGAGTATAGCTCTATCATGATAAATGATGTTTGCGAGCCTTGAGGTAGTGTCGAGGCCGGAATACAGATCAGTTGTAGATTCCAGATGGATCTACAAGATCAAGTATGTTGCAAATACCAATGTAGAGCAGTACAAGGCTAGATTCGTGGCAAAGGGGTATGTACAGAAGGAAGGGATAGACTATGAGGATACCTTCACCCCAATTGCCAGAGATACCTCTATCAAATTTGTTAAATCTCTAGCAACGCAGATGTTGATTTTTGTAGCATCGGATGTGCTCTAGCCTCAAGATTTTGCAAAGAGGCTAAGACACAAGCATTCTACAATACCCATAAATCGTTTTGGGAAATTCCACCCAGAGAGGATTTAATTAAAATAATTAATTATTTTTAATGGATTTCTAACTCTAAACCTAGGAAAAGGAAATAATTAAAAGGTATTAATTAGATCGAGTGTGAATCTTCTAGATGAAGACGAGGAATGAGTCCAAGCTAAACTTAGCCTTTGATTATGTTTTAATCTTGGTCATTGATATGTCAACAAAAGATTACAAGAAGGAGCACGATGGGCATTTGTAGAACATATCGAATGAGAGATCTAGAGATTAAATTCTCAAGAGAGCAACGCAGCAGTTACCAGAAACAGATCAAGAAGATTCTTTGCACTGAGGTGTAGGGATAGTTTGTCGGAGGAAGTTTTCATGATCTAGTGAATACATCGCAGAGTCATCGAGAAGTCCAAAGAGGTTGTGCAGTGCCACGCTAGGCAGCGCAGAGCTACGCTGAGGCAACGCAGAGCCTCTAAGGAGATCCGCAGTTGAGATCTAGTGTCGGGAGTCAAGGTGTAAGACCGGAGGGCCAGAGATCCAAGTTTCCAGTCAACAAATCGATCAGCTAGAAGGGTGACACAATTACTAGAGGCTATGACGCAGAGACAGCACAGTGACTGCGTACAGGCAGTGTGGGACCAGCCATTTAGAGGTTGTTTTATTGTCGAATCGGCAGTGACAGTGTGAGATAATTTCTCACTATCTCTTTGCTAGTTTATTATCTGTATCGAATTGCTAGTTTGGGAATCCAGAGATTTGTATTCAGAAAACTACTGCATAATAATTAAAACCCTCAGTTGCTGCACCAGTTTTCCCACAATGCATTTTTCCAGGGACATTGTCTAAAAGCAACGGTGTTCATTGTGTGTGTTTATTTCTTTCCTGCTCACTAATTTGTTTCCACAGTAATTTTATGTTGTGAAGGTTGTAGTAGAATTTATTTCGATGTTTACCATGTAACACCGTAAATAACTTGATTCAAAATTAAGTAGAAGAAAGAATATTAGTTGTTGGAGTAGGGATTCTGATTGAGGAATTTTCACATGGTTTCAGAGCACAGTGTGAAGCAGGAAGAGCCGAGCGCAGAACAGAAGAGGGATTCGAAAAGACTACACAGGCAGCAGATTGAAACCCCAGAGGGACTGCACAATCTACAGCCAGGAGGGCAAAATTTAGTGGAAAATTCTTTCTCTGAGTGAGTCGATAGAGAAGAAGATTTTTCGGATCGAGATTTGCCAGAGGCAGAGGGAGCAGTGCAACAGCTTCAATGCAGAGCAGATCTTCAGTTGTGACGCAATTTTCGGCAACAATTTTCTAGGACAAAAAAGCGTCAGAAAAGGAAAGAAGAGCACATACTGAGATAATTTCGTCCTCAGAGAATTCCTAGCGAAGGAATTTGATTTCTCACTACAGCGCAGTAGTAGCCGCGAGCTGATCTACCTACTCTAGCAGGGAGTGCATAGAGCCAGTCAGCAGCTGCGTAAAGGAGAGAGGAGGTCATTCGACATTTGTTTGGCGTGATGGCATCAGTTGGGTTGAGGGATCAAGATCGGTTGGATGGTGCATCCAACTACATGATCTGGAAGGCTAGAGTCACCTACCTTCTAGACGACTATGATTTCAAGATGTATGTCAGTTCAGCGGTAGCTATACCCATGGACGCAAATCATCTTAAGTCCTACAAGAAGGAAATGGCAAAGGTCAAGATGGATCATGTAGTTTCTCACACTGTGAGCAAGGACATAGCCAAAGAAATGTGGCATGCATTGGCCATGCTATATCAAGGATCTTCCGAGCAAGGGAAGATGTACTTGGAGGAGAAGTTGAGGCTGACCAGGATGTAGAAGGGGGAGTGTATAGATCCCTTCCGAGATCAGTTTTTTGTTGTGGGATCAGCGCCTCAGGCTACTGATTTTGTACGGCTGGCCCTCAATAGTGTTTCCGTGGAATGGCAAGTCTTTGTTTGGAGTATCCTGGGCAGATTGGGAGAGAGTTTGGGTTGATCTACAACAAGAGGAGATGAGGCATGATTTGGTGAAGAGCACCATAAGTGGCAGCAGCAACAGTGGGGTGAAGATCAAGAAGGAAGAGGAGAATGCAACCCTCGCATCAAAGGGGCAGCGGGAGCAACGCAAGAGAAAGAAGGATATTTCAAAGATCAAGTGCTTCTGATGTGGTAAGATGGGAGGAGGTGTTTGCCATGATTGCCCATATACCTCCAGGTGAGAGGTGGGGTGATTTGGTTTTGTAGCCTCATAGAGCTATAGCATGGGCAGGATCCTTGAGGAGTGTGAAAATTTTGTCAACTCGGGAATCATATTGCAACAACTAGAATATACTCACCTAACTATTAATTTTAACTTAACAATATATTTGCAGTTTTACTACGACAAACACTAAATACATCACACTGCAACCTACACTAATAAACTACAGAAGTAATATAAGTGCAGAAACAAATCTGAATAAGCATAGATCACACAACCATTCGACACAGTTACTTTTGGACTAATGTCCCCGGAAAACCCAATGCAAGAAAATTGGTGCAATAGATCTAAGGGTTTATATATTATGCAGTAAATATTTTTTAGTACAAATTTATGATTGACACATCCATCAAATCATATAGAGACACTGACAGAAGAGATCTTGTGAGACAAACCTCACTCCTCCAAAGGAACCTAGCACTAATGTGCACCAAGATTGCACTGCCCCACGCTGCCTTTGCACAGTGACTGCATCATCCAAGCGATCTTTGCGTCACAACTACGACTGCCCTTCTGTCTCTGCACTGGTCTCACTGCTGGCTGGAAACTTAGGCCTTCTAGCATCCGGAAAATCTCTCTGGGATCTGGCATTGGCCCAACGTTGTAGCCTCAGCAGAAAAACAACTTCCCTTCAGCCTCTGCATAGTGACTGCGTAGGCACTACATCACTAGCGCTGCGTTGTTGTTGTGGCTCCCTCTGTCTCTTCTACTATGTACTCTCCGGCTCAGGAATCCTTCCAACCGAAACTACTGCCCTTCTCTGCAAAAGATCTCTCAATCAAGTTTTCTTCCTGAGCACTGCTCACTAAAGAAATCGATCTCTAATCGTTTCCTTGTGTCTCCAAATGTGTTTTCTAAATGACCCTTCAAGCCAATCTTATAGTCTTCTCGTTGAAACTTCAACGGCCCAGATTAGATCTCTAATCAACGGCTAAGATTAACTTTTGACTTGATCTGTTTATTCTAGATCATTCGCACTCATATTCTATTAATTCACTTTAATTATTTTATTTTCCTAAGTTTAGACTTAAGGTCCCTTCAAAAATAATTAATTAATTCTATAGAATACAATCCGAGTGGAATTTCACCAAAGGGTTTCTGGGATGTCTGGAATACATGTATCTAAGCCTCTCCACAAAATTTGAGACTTAGAGCATATCCAATGCTACCCCAACTCAACAAAGAGTCCACCTCTTGGATCATCACCTTGCTACGGGAGCCCATAACAGCAATAGCAGGATGGACCAATGACAGTTGGTGCAATCAGGTGCCAGAGTGACAGATGCAGTAGTTAGCATCACGAGGAACAGAGCAGTGCAGAGCAGAGTTGGCAGCAATGCAGTTGGCACAGTGCAAAGTCAGCAACAGCATAGAGGCTTCAGTGACAACGCAGAGGTTAGCAGCAGTCAGAACTCAGTTGACAGATGCATCAGACTGAACATAGTTGCTTCAATATGATGGACTTCTCTCAGTTACAGCAACAACAGACGAGAGGGAGTTGTGGATGTTCCAATGGCAGCAACAACAAAGTTGCAGCGCAGATGCAGTTGTTGGCAGCAGTATGCAGGGTCAGCAACAGCACAGATGCAGCGCACCAGGAGATGGTACAGGATCAGAGTGATGCTTCACGAGGTTGTATTACTAGAGCACATTCCTCGCTAAGAGGGAGTGTCTATTTTTGTAGCATCGGATATGCTCTAGCCTCAATATTTTACAGAGAGAGTAAGACATCCATTCTACAATACCCAGAAATCGTTATGGGAAATTCCACTCGGAGAGGATTTAATTAAAATAATTAACTATTTTTAATGGATTCCTAAGCCTAAACTTAGGAAAAGGAAATAATTAAAAGGTATTAATTATATCGGGTGTGAATCATCTAAATGAAGACGTGGATCGAGTCCAAGCTAATCTTAGCCTTTGATTATGTTTTAATCTTGGTCGTTGATATGTCAATGAGAGATTATAAGAAGGAGCTCGATGGGCATTTGTAGAACATATCGAATGAGAGATCTAGAGATCAAATTCTCAAGAGAGCAGCGTAGCAGTTGCCAAAGAGGGATCGAGAAGATTTCTAGTAGTGAGTGGCAGGGATAGTTTGTCGAAGGAAATTTTTCTGATCTGGTGAATATACTACAGAGGAGGCATCGAGTAGTCCAGAGAGGTTGCGCAGTGCCACGATGGGCAGCGCAGAGTCTCTGAGGAGATCCGCAGTTTTGCTGAGGAGCAGTTCAGATCTAGTGTTGGGAGCCGAGGTGTGAGATCGAAGGGCCAGAGATCCGAGTTTCCAGTCAGCAAATCAATCAGCTAGAAGGGTGACGCAATTCCTAGAGGCTGTGATGCAGAGACAGCGCAGTGACTGCGCAGAGGCAGCGTGGGGCTAGCCATTCAGAGGTTGAATCAGTGTCGGATCGCTAGTGACAGTGTGAGATAATTTCTCACTATCTCTTTGCCAATTTATTCTCTATATCGGATCGCCAGTTTGGGCATCGATTTGTATTCAGAAAACTACTGCATAATAAATAAAACCCTCAGCTGTTGCACCAATTTTCCCACATTGGGTTTTTCTGGGGGCATTGTCGAAAAACAACGGTGTTCATTGTGTGTGTTTATTTCTTTCCTGCTCAGTATTTTGTTTCCGCAATAATTTTATGTTGTGAAGGTTGTAGTAGAATTTATTTTGATGTTTACTGTGTAATACCATAAATAACTTGATTTAGAATTAACAAGTAGAAGAAATAATATTAGTTGTTGTAGTAGGGATTCTTATTGAGGAATTTTCAGAGCAGATGGGATGGGAGATTCACCAGATGGACGTCAAGACAGCATCCTTGAAAAGGGTGATAGAAGAATTGGTGTATATAGAGCAGCTTGAAGGCTTTGAAACTCATGAGAAGCGCACTCATGTATGCAGATTGAAGAAAGCATTATATGGGCTTAACCAGGCACCCAAGGCATGGTATGGTCGAATTGATAGTGACTTGCAGCAATTGGGATTCGTCAAGAGTGATGTAGATCCCAACCTCTACTATTTGATGGTGGAGGATGAGCCTCGCATTCTGGTTTTGTAAGTGGATAATCTCTTCTGGACAGGATCATTAGGGCTCATAAAGGACTGCAAGGTGAACCTTGAAGCAGTATTCAACATGAAGGATATGGGGTTGATGCACTATTTTCTAGGATTGGAAGTATGACAGAAGAATCGAGAGATCTTCCTTGGGCAAGGGAGATATGCTATAGATATTCTGAAGAGGTTCAGAATGCAGGATTGTCGACCCATGGCAATGCCTATGATCACTAATTGGAAGAAAATAGATGGATCAGGGGACAAGGAAGTCGATCCCACCTTGTACAAGCAGCTCATTGGGTCGCTCATGTATCTGGTTAACACTAGGCCAGACATTTGTTTCGCTGTCAATACCCTTAGTCAATTCATGGTGGAACCAAAAAGGGTACATTGGGAAGCAGCTACATACATTCTTAGATATGTATGGATTGAAATACACTTGATGGGACGCCGTCAAATTATGTGGATTCACAGATGCAAATTGGGCAGGCACTTCAGTGGATAGGAAGACTACCTCCAGGTATTGCTTCAATGTTGGATCAGGGATGGTCTCTTGGTGCAGCAGGAAGTAGAAGTCAGTAGCACTGATCTCAGCAGAAGCAAAATATATGGCAGCCAACACAGTTACGTGTGAAGCTATATGGCTTAGCAAACTTTGTAAAGGAAGAAGATGGGAGGGACCAGTGTTTACTGCGATAATCAGAGTTGCATAAAACTCTCTAATAATCCAGTATTTCATGATAGGTCAAAGCACATTGATATCAAATAACATTTCATCAGAGGGTGTGTACAGCATGGGGTGGTCCAGCTGCAGTATGTTCCCACAGGAGATCAAATAGCAGACATACTCACGAAAGCTCTAGGGAGAGCTAAGTTCATCCATTTCAAGGAACAAATGGGTATGGTGAAACACTGTTTCAGTAGCAGAATCAGATGTTTCTTAGTTGCAGCAGCAGCAGAGAAGAGGGAGTTGCAGTGTTGGCAGCAGTTCAACAGAGTCAACAGCAAGACAAATGCAGCTCATATCAGAGTTGCGCAGTGATTGATGAGAAATATAGCCAGACATCAGCAACGTGACAGGAGATGGTGCAGAGAGAGTATGTTGTAGGAGCAGTTGCAGCACTAGAACACTTTCCTTGCTAAGAGGGAGTTAGTTTTTTTAGCGTCGGATGTGTTCTAGCCACGAGATTTGGTAGAGAGGCTAGAATACATGTATTCTCCAATACCAGAAATCGTTTCTGAAAATCCACCTACAGACGATTTAATTAGATTTATTAATCAGTTTGTAATATTTCCCAAGTCTAAACTTAGGAAATATGATTAATTAATCATAATTAATTAATTCATGGTGTGAATGCTCTAGAAACTAACACGAATCGACAGGGAAATAATCTGGGCCATCGATTATGTTTTAATATTGGTCATTGGTGCTCCAACAAAAGATTATAAGAAGAAGTCGATGGGTAAGATGGAGAACACACCAGTGCAGTTACTCAACTTCCCAGGCAGATCAATTTTTTCAGTCGCTGAAGTTCAATAGAGAAGATAGAGCAAGAGGGTGAGTAGCAGGTATGTGAGAGAGGGTATCAATAGAGGTACGGGAAGTGCAAAATGAATTCAGGAGGAAACATGAGGAGAGAAGCATTCCATTAGAGCTTTGCGCAATCACTATGCAAAGAGTGACGCAGAGGCACCAGCATATGGGCAGAGGATCCATCTCGGGGTCAGGCAGTCACTGTGGAGAGTGAGAAATTTATCACAAAATTTCTCTCAGTATTTTCCCTCTGTTTTGGTTGTTTGAATTCTTGTACTTGAATTGTTGCTGAAGAATTAATAAGAAAACCCTCATTTGTTGCACCGGTTTTCCCACATTGGGTTTTTCCCGGGACAATTGTCCAAAAATAACTGTGTTAATATTTTCTGTGTGTGTGTGCTAGAATTTCTCTATTTCCAGCATTTTATTTTCCGCAATAATTTATTGTGAAAATTGTAGTAGTAAATTTATTCGATATTTGTTGTAGAAAATAAATTGCATAATCAATTTGCTAGTTAGAAGAATATTTTTCAGTTATTGCAATAGATGAAATTTTCACAATGATGGCACAGATGATTGTTGAAGCAAGATGCTCTAAATGAAGAACACAATTGGAGCCCTAAAGAAGAAGCAATAGCATATGATGAAACCCTAAAAGCTACCATGGAAAAACATATGATTGTCATGGATAAAATAATTATGCTAGTTCACAAAATATAATTTTATTGATGGAAAAATGACCTCATTTAAGAATGGAATTGGCATAGGCTCATAGAAGACATTGAGCTCTATCCAACGAGCTATTACACGCCTTCTAACTCCTCATAGGATGAGAGAAAATGATTTTTCAAGTTGAAATATATTAATTTTTAATGCTAGATGACATGAGCATACATGCACAAGTCAAATCCATGTCCAAGGGTTGTGTCACTTCGCTATGGGTCAAAACCTGTATAAATATGAATCTGAACTCTTCATTCAATCCATCCAATTCGGTTAAGAACATCACAAGAACACAAAATACTGAGAAGAGTTCACATCTCATGAACTAAGGTGACCGAGGACATACAAGTTTATTGTTTGGGTTAATTCTGTGTTGACTTATCATTCAAGCCCAGACTACTCACATCAGACTTGTGGAAGAAGCTCAGACTATTGACTTTGGACAGATTACAGTTCGGTTGAGTAGCCTTTGGAGGCCGGACCTGTGAACAGTCATTTGCATAGAGCCTCGAACTAGTAAAGAGTCATTTGGACAGTTCAGTTGAAGGCTTAGAATTGGATAAGGGGCACGAAACTGTGGTAATATTTTGGCTTCAGACCTCAAGAACAATGTTGTGGAGAGTCTCAGACTCATTTGTAAAGGGATAGTTGTAGGATCGGACCCAGTTTGGTAACCTCAGACCAGTAGATAGATATGTGGACAGTCATCTATGATAACTTGAAGTCTTAGATTTATGGATAGTCTGTCTGCGGACCAGTGATAACCTTAAAATAGTCCTGTGGAAGAGACATATACCTCAGACCTGTGGAAGAATTGTTGAGGTGGTTCAGTGATTCAGACAGCTTGTGAAGAGGCTCGGATCTGTGGTGGAGGCCTTGTTCCAAACTTTCAGACCTGTGGACAAGTGGTTGAACAAATATTTGTAGGGCTTGGCCTACACATCAACAGTCGCTTGTGGGTTACACACCATTCAGACCTGTGGAACCTTGGCACATACATAAGCTCAAAACTGTGACTTGATCGGTGGAGTGAAGAATTGAAGGATCAGAACAATGAACATTGCAGAGGCTCAGAATTGTTGGCATCTCCACCTCGGAACTTCAGACTTTGAAGATCAGTTTTGAAGCAACCTGTTGACCACTGGAGTGGCACCTGATGATAATGTGAAGACTCCATGCCCAATGATGAACCAGAAGACACTTGTACCATCAGATATCATCAGTTCAACTGAGTTTTTAAACTCCACTTCTTCTTAGAATTTTACTTCTTCAGTCCTCATATTCCGCAGCCCTACGGGGATATTGTATAAATGTCACTAGCATGATGAATAAAGCCATGTAACAAGCCTAGGATGTTGGGACTCGATCAGCAAGCAAGTACACCTTGGAGTGTTTTTTTTTACTTGGTTAATTATTCCTTCTTTTTAGCGGCGAATAATTTTCTAGGTTTTTTCACCCATTGCATTACCCCAAAGCCAGGGTGACGGCTTGAAGGTTGAGCCCCTAATGTATCTTAGTGTCTAGAGTCAATGTATATTACCATGCTAGGTCATCTCTGAAATTTCACGGAATTTGACTAGGTCTAAGTTGGATTTTTTAATAATTAAAAATTTCCTGCAAAACGGGATTTTTTAATAATGTAAATAAGTGGCCTTAAAAAATGTCTAGGGCATGTGACTACTCGAAAATCATCCTCAGAGGCCCAGCATTATCCTAGGACGCACTTTGAGGGTCAAAAAATAACTTATAGTCCCTCAAATGCCGGTTTTCCAAATGTGAGTGGCAAAAATGAAAAAAAAATGAAAAAAAAAATCAATAATTGGAAAAATTCATAAAAAATTTCAAAGTCAAAACAAGTCAACCAAGTGATGTGGCAATTCCAAGGAAGGTCAAAGATGATGTCGCTGCCATGTGGGGCCCACCACATAAGGTACAACCAAAGTCAAAGGTTCCAAAGTGAGAAGTCAACAAATTTCCACGTTGATTTCATAATACAACGTATTGTTGAGATTTTGTGTATTGGGGGTAGCATCAGTTGTGCTCTAGGTCCCAAATTTTGAGGAAGGACTAGAGTTCACCTGATCTACAAGACCCAGAAATGGATTTGGGAAATTTCATCTGGTTTAGGAGATATTAAATTAATTAATTATTTTAATGTATTTCCTAAGTTAAAACTGAGGAAAATAAAATAATTCAAGTGAATTTAATTAAACATGTGATGAAATTGTCTTAAGTCACACGGATCAAGGTTTCTTTTAATCTTGGCTGTTGATTTTTCAATGAGAAAAGTATAAAGGAAAGGCTTGGGGTCATTTGTAAGACACACAGAGGCAAAGCACTGAAGCTAAGTTGAGATTCTAGGGCGGGGTTGCTAAGAATTCTCAAGTGTTTCAGTTGCAGAAAGGGGAATTTAGACCAAGGGGATGATCTGATCTCGGGGTCTAGAATACAGAAGAAGCAGAGAAGAGATCAGGAAAGACAGCACAGAGGAAGGCAGCAGCAGCAGACGGCAGCAATAGCAAGGCCAGCGTGATTTTCAGGAAAACCTTCAGGGGTTACGCAGAGACCCTTGGGGGCAGCGTAGTGACTGCATCACCCATTCTGGGGTAACGCAATCCCTTCCAGTGACAGCGATGAGAATTTGGAGGCCTTTAGAGGCTGACGCAGTGTCTTTCAAGGGCAGATCTGGGGTTTCTAGGCCTAGATCTGGCTGAGTTCTATAAATCTCGTTTGAGGGTGTGTATCAGTCAATATTGTTGGTCTTAGATCAGCCAAGTGTTGCAGATCTAGAGTTTTCTCTATAGGGTTTTCCAGATCTGGAACCCAGAGTTGTGTATTCAGAAATATTCTTAATAATAGAGCCCTCCAGCAGCCAGAGACTGGTTTTCCCACATTGGGTTTTTTCGGGGACAGTTTGTCAAGAAATAACTGTCACCTTGTCTATGTGTGCATGTACTTATTCTAGATCTGAATTGGTAGAGATCTGCTATGTGTTTTTCTTTGATGTTAATTTGAATTTATTCAATTGATAACTTGTATAAGTAGGAGAAGCTTAACCGATTAACAGAAATCATTTATGCATAAGAATTAAGATTCAGAAATTTCTACATGGTATCGGAGCAATTGCAGATCTAGAAAGGTCATCAGTTGAAGTATCTTAAGGATCTAGCAGCTGGAAAGGCAGCAGAAAAGCAAATTTGAAGGGACAACGCAGTTTTCAGGAAGAGATTCATGCAAAGGGAAGGGTGACATTGTCCAGCGTTGTGTCCTAGCAAGCCCACACAATTACTGCACAGAGGCAGCTCAGAAATAGCGTTGGTTGGGTCTAAAGCCAGCAAGTGTGATTCAGATCTGAATCTGTCAGATCCAAAAAAAGTCTACAGAAAAGTTGCAGAAATTCAGAAGAGCTAGTGGGGTTAAACTACTGAAGTTTTCAGATTTTTAACCTTAGCACAAGTGACAAAGTTTGGTCAGAGGATCAAAGAAGAAGCTAAATCATAGTTGATTTGGTAGATTTCCAAGGAGGGAAATCAAGTGTCAAAGGGAGCAGAGGGTTCCCAGTTCGAAAAGGACCCTAGATCCAAGATCTCTAGCATAGAGAAGAGGAGCTCCGACACATTCTAAGCAGATGGCTCCTCATGGACTGCGTGATCAGGATAGGCTAGAGGGCCTCTCAAACTTTTCGGTATGGAAAGCTAGGATCCTAATTGTCCTAGAGGCTTATGGTCTAAGAGAATATGCAGAGCAGACCCTGGCCACGCCGACAGATGCAGATCTCCTATGGAAGCATAGAGAAGTTGTTGGGCATGCCAAGCAATTAATAATGGACAGTATCAAGGATCATATTGTGCCACACATAGCTGAAAAGAGGACAGCTAATGAGATGTGGAAGCCTTGACTTCCCTATATGAGAGAAAATCAGTCCAAAGAAAGATGATGTTGGAGGCCCAAATGAGGTCATTCGTGATGACCAAGGGAGAAGACATCGAGCATTTCCTCTTCAGATTGCAGTCAATCAGGGATCAGCTAACTGCAACGGGTGCAACTGTAGATGATGCAATGATAGTCAGGACTACTCTCAATGCAGTCACGGATGAGTGGGAAACCTTTGTCCAACGTATCTTGGGCAGAGCAGACCTCCCAGATTGGGACAGCTTGTGGTCGATCCTGCGGAAAGAAGAACTACGAAGGTTCACCAAGAAGCAGCACAGCCCTGCGTTGAGCAAGGTTAACAAGGAAGAGGAGGAAGATGCAACCTTGGCATCAAGAAAGCAGTGGAAGAAAAAGAAGGATCTTTCAAAGGTCAAGTGCTTTCAGTGTGGCGAAATCAGACATTTTTCCAGCCATTGTCCAGAAAAGAAAAAGGACAAGGAAGCATCTTCTTCCAAAGCAGCGATGGCAGATGATGGGTCTAGAGATGATGTGGCCATGAGCTCTCATGAACTACGAAAGTGGGGTGACATGGACATGTAGAGGAGCTACATGGAAGTAAGGTGGGATCCTTAAGCAGCTCATCTCTTGGATCACAAGCGAGCTACGGCAGCCTTCAGACAGTAGTGGGACAAGTGGAGCAGTGGGTGCATAGATCACAGATGACGCAGAGGCAGTGGCAAATCTAGAGGTTGGGATGAGCAGCGTAGAGCATAGCAGCAGCAGCGTAGAAGCAGTAGCAGTGCAGAGGCTAGTGTGACTTCAGCAGCACAATGCAGTACTGCTTACGCAGTGCAGAGCTGCAACAACGAAGAGAGCTTCAGAGGGATAGCGCAGTGCAGCAGCAGCGTGATAGATTTCAGCACAAGGAACTGATGTGACTTCAGTGGTGCAGAGGGAGTCTGATTACGCAGGCAGAGTTGTAGATATGCATCGTTCTTTAGATGCTAGCACAGATCTGTAGCCTATAGAGCTTTAGTGATGAGGATGCAACCCATCTAACTTGTCTGTCAAAGATTGGGTAGGAGATTCAGTTGTTTCTCTCAACAATTGAAGCTGCAGTGCAGCAGATCAGCAGTGGCAGTGCTATGAGCAGCACAGATGCAGCATATTGAGAGGGAGCTGCAGTATAGTGGTTGCAGTGGCAGTGGCAGAGTCATGGGCAGCAGTAGTGCAGAGTTGAGTGGCAGGAGGCCAAGCTTCAGCAGCACAGAACCAGTGCCCAAAATCATGTAATGCATAAGTGTGATGTATTGCTAGATCACACCCTTGATGCTAAGAGGGAGTGTTGATATTTTGTGTATTTGGGGTGGCATCAGTTGTGCTCTAGGTCCCAAATTTTGAGGAAGGACTAGAGTTCACTTGATCAACAAGACCCAGAAATGGATTTGGGAAATTTCATCTAGTTTAGGGGATATTAAATTAATTAATTATTTTAATGTATTTCCTATGTTAAAACTTCGGAAATTAAAATAATTAAAGTGAATTTAATTAAACATGTGATGAAATTGTCTTAAGTCACACGGATCAAGCTTTCTTTTAATCTTAGTCATTGTTTAAAGATTTAATCTTGGCCATTGATTTGTCAACGAGAAAAGTATAAATGAAAGGCTTGGGGTCATTTGTAAGACACACAGAGGCAGAGCACTGAATCGACGTTGAGATTCTAGGGCAGGGTTGCTAAGAATTCTCAAGTGTTTCAATTGCAGAGAGGGGAATTTAGACCAAGGAGATGATCCGATCCAAGGGTCTAGAATACACAAAAAGCAGAGAAGAGATCAGGAAAGACAGCGCTGAGGAAGGCAGCAGTAGACGGCAGCAGCAGCAGCAGCAAGGACAGCGTGATTTTCAGGAAACCCTTCAGGGGTTACACAGAGACCCTAAGGGGCAACGTAGTGACTGCGTCACCCATTCTGGGGTAACGCAGTCCCTTCCAGTGACAACGCTGAGCATTTAGATGCCTTTAGAGGTTCATGCAATGTCTTTCAAGGGCAGATCTGGGGTTTCTAGGCCTAGATCTGGCTAAGTTCTGTAAATTCCATTTGAGGGTGTGGATCAGTCAGTATTGTTGGTCTTAGATCAGCCAAGTGTTGCAGATCTAGAGTTTTCTCTATAGGGTTTTCCATATCTGGATCCCAGAGTTGTGTATTCAAAAATATTCTTAATAATAGAGCCCTCCAGCAGCCAGAGACCGGTTTTCCCACATTGGGTTTTTTCGACGCCAGTTTGTCCAGAAATAACTGTCACCTTGTCTATGTGTGCATGTACTTATTCTAGATCTGAATTGGTAGAGATCTGTTATGTGTTTTGCTTTGATGTTAACTTGAATTTATTCAATTGATAACTTGTATAAGTAGGAGAAGCTTAACCAGATTAACAAAAATAATTTTTGCATAAGAATTAAGATTCAAAAATTTCTACACGTATAGCTAAAGTTCAACTTTTGATTTAATATTAAATCAAATGTATGTAATTAAAGTGCAAGGCATATAAAGTTAGGCCCTAATAAAGTGAGGACCCCACCTCACTATAGCCTACGCATAAATCAGCCAACATCTTTGGAGTTACGCACATGATGAGTTTGAAGACCAAACAAGATATATGCACATGCCAATCAAATTACACGCTGGCCCACTCAGAAATTCACATAGCAAAGGAAAATCAGCACTTTGTTGAAATTTGGTACCGGAGGACGGGTGGTTCCCTAAGGCTTTGATCTTTGGCCTAGGGAAAAGTGTCCAAAAGAATTTAATTTTTCTCCTAAAGTGACTTTATAATTTTTATAAAGTCAAATCTAATTTAAAAGTGACTTAAGTGATAAAGTTACTTAAGTCTAATTTTAAAGTGACTTTAATAAAGTCAATGTAAAATTAGAAAAGAAAAGTGACTTTGGAAATAGATGACTAAGTGGGTCTTTATTAAAGTGGGGTGAATTAAAAAATAGAAAGTGAGATTTAAATGAGCATTTAATCTCAGCCCTAGATCTCAATCTATTTCAGTCATTGGATTTAGGGATTCCCCAAAAGTCACTTAGGGTTAGGTTAAAGGAGGAAAAGGAGGAAAAGGTCATTCATTCTTTCATGAGCAGATTGAGAGAGGAAGAGAAGGAGAGCAAGGGAGATTTCTGAGCAGAGAGGAGAAAGAGAGCAGCTGATAGAGACTTCAGCAAAGGCCGTACAGCAGCAAAGAGGCACGGTTACCAAAACAGAAATCCGTACAGCAAGTGTTGGGCACATTTTTCGAGGGAGAGAGGCACAGTTTTCAAGGAAGGTCGTACAGCAGTTTTAGCATTTATTTCTAGGCAGATTCTGGGCACAAAAATCGAGGAGAGAGACTGCTGGTTGGTGGCACGAATTTCTAGAAATTCGTACAGCAGCAAAACAGCAGCTTCAGCACAGATTTCGAGGCTTAGAAGCACGGAAATCGAGGAGAGAGGTTTGTTGTACAAATCCGTACAGCAGTACGGTCGTACAGTTGAGCACATATTTCGAGAAAGGCCGTACAGCATTTAATGCTGTAATAAATGCTGAAAATTTTATGTTTTTGGTTTTTACTGTTCTACACGTTTTCCAAGGCAGAGTGAATGCACGGAAATCGAGATAAGTACAATTGTTTGGTTGCTGAAATTTTTGCTGTAATTTCTGCCTCACTATAAAAGCATTTTTCAGAAATAAGGAGGAGCTCTCAAACTGGTTTTCCCCAAGAGTTGTAGGGGGTTTTTCCAGAGTCACGTTGACCAAAAATATGTGTCAAAATGTGTGAATGACTGTTTTATGTGTGCTGATATTTATTTTTGCATTTTCCAGCATTCTGTAATTTTTTCCAGAATTTGTGTTTTCGGCAAAATTTATTTTCCAACGTGTTAAATGTATGGATATGGGAAAGGGCATTTAACTATTTTGGAGTAATAAGGTGAAACTGAAAACCGGAGTGGGAAACTATAAATTTCTACATGGTATCAGACAGTCAGGAGTCCACTGATGGACAGTTCACACGGTACAGACAGTCAGGAGTTCAGGCTCCTGATGTTGAGGAGGAGGAGTTTTATTCTCCAGCGGGAGAAGTGTGCTTAGGGAAGAGGAAGCCCAAGTGGCTTCAGGACACCTTGAGAGATGCCACATCTGTTGCTGAGCCTAAGAGGCCGGTTAGAGAGAGCAGACCACCTGAGAGGTTTTGTAGCTATATGGCAATGGCTACTAGCATCCTTGACTCTGAGCCTTCTAGCTATGAGGAGGCAGCTAGCCAGCAGGTCTGGAGAGAGGCCATGCAAGAGGAGTATTCTTCTATCATGAAGAATGATGTTTGGGAGGTGGTGCCGAGGCCTGAGGGCAAATCCGTGGTTACTTCCAGATGGCTTTACAAGGTAAAGCATGCTGCAGATGGCAGCATTGGGAAATTCAAAGCGAGGTTTGTGGCTAGAGGGTTCTCCCAGGTAGAGGGAGTTGATTATGAGGAGACCTTCGCTCCCGTGGCTCGATATACTTCGATTCGCTCCATTATATCGATAGCAGCAGAGATGGGTTGGAAGATCCACCAGATGGATGTGAAGACCGCATTTCTCAATGGCTTCACACAGGAGGAGGTGTACATTGAGCAGCCACAGGGCTTTGAGGTGCATGGGAAGGAGTCCCATGTGTGCAGACTGAAGAAGGCCCTTTATGGCCTGAAGCAAGCTCCCAGAGCTTGGTACTCCAGGATAGATACTTACTTGCAGAAGATGGGTTTCATAAAGAGTGAGGCAGATCCGAACCTTTACTATATTGTGATAGGTGAGGAGCCTCTCATTCTGGTGTTGTATGTGGATGACTTAGTCGTTACAGGTGCAGAGAGACTCATAGAGCACTGCAAGAGAGATCTTGCAACGGAGTTTGAGATGAAGGACATCGGCTTGATGCATTACTTTTTGGGTTTGGAGGTGTGGCAGGAGGAGGGGCATTTCTTCCTGGGGCAGGGGAAGTATATTGTGGATATCCTTGGCAAATTCCACATGGAGGATTGTAAACCCATGTCGACACCGATGATCACCAACTGGAAGAAGCTTCATGCTTCGGATTCCGAGTTGGTGGATCCCACATTGTACAGACAGCCGATTGGTTCCTTGATGTATTTGGTCAACACTAGACCAGATATTTGTTTTGCAGTCAACACGATGAGTCAGTTTATGTGTGAGCCTAGGAAGGTTCACTGGGTGGCTGCAAAACACACTTTGCGGTACTTGCAGGGGACAGTGGATTATGGTCTGGACTACAGGCAGGGGGATGGAGTGAGATTGGCAGGTTACACTGATTCTGATTGGGCAGGTTGTGCTTCTGATAGGAAGAGCACTTCAAGGTGCTGTTTTGGGTTGGGTTCGGCAGTGGTGTCATGGTTCAGCCGGAAGCAGCAGTCAGTAGCATTGAGTTCAGCGGAAGTAGAGTATATGGCAGCCAGTCTAGCTAGTTGTGAGGCCATTTGGCTTTGCAAGATGTTGTTTGGCTTATTTGGTCAGCCGTTGAGACCTTCAGTGATTTACTGTGATAATCAGAGTTGCATTAAACTCACGGAGAATCCAGTATTTCATGACAGGTCAAAGCATATCGGGATCAAATATCACTTCATCAGAGACTATGTTCAGAAAGGAGCCGTGAAGCTTGAGTATATTCCCACTGATGAGCAGGTTGCAGATATTCTTACCAAAGCCTTACCACGGGGCAAGCATGTCTACTTCAGAGACAAGATGGGTGTGGTGAGGAACACCTTCCTCGGCAAGAGGGAGTGTTGAAATTTGGTACCGGAGGACAGGTGGTTCCCTAAGGCTTTGATCTTTGGCCTAGGGAAAAGTGTCCAAAAGAATTTAATTTTTCTCCTAAAGTGACTTTATAAAGTTATAAAGTCAAATCTAATTTAAAAGTGACTTTAAGTGATAAAGTTATTAAAGTCTAATTTTAAAGTGACTTTAATAAAGTCAATGTAAAATTAGAAAAGAAAAGTGACTTTGGAAATAAATGACTAAGTGGGTCTTTATTAAAGTGGGGTGAATTAAAAAATAGAAAGTGAGATTTAAATGAGCATTTAATCTCAGCCCTAGATCTCAATCTATTTCAGCCATTGGATTTAGGGATTCCCCAAAAGTCACTTAGGGTTAGGTTAAAGGATGAAAAGGTCATTCATTCTTTCATGAGCAGATTGAGAGAGGAAGAGAAGGAGAGCAAAGGAGATTTCTGAACAGAGAGGAGAAAGAGAGCAGCTGATAGAGACTTCAGCAAAGGCCGTACAGCAACAAAGAGGCACAGTTACCAAAACAGAAATCCGTACAGCAAGTGTTGGGCACATTTTTCGAGGGAGAGGCACAGTTTTCAAGGAAGGCCGTACAACAGCTTCAGCATTTATTTCTGGGCAGATTCTGGGCACAAAAATCGAGGAGAGAGACTGCTGGTTGGTGGCACGAATTTCTAGAAATCCGTACAGCAGCAAAACAGCAGCTTCAGCACAGATTTTGAGGCTTAGAAGCACAGAAATCGAGGAGAGAGGTTTGTTGTACAAATCCGTACAGTCCATACAACAGTACGGCCGTACAGCTGGGCACATATTTCGAGAAAGGCCGTACAGCATTTAATGCTTAATAAATGCTGAAAATTTTCTGTTTTTGGTTTTTACTGTTCTGCACGTTTTCCAAGGCAGAGTGAATGCACGGAAATCGAGATAAGTACAATTGTTTGGTTGCTGAAATTTTTGCTGTATTTTCTGCCTCACTGTAAAAGCATTTTTCAGAAATAAGAAGGAGCTCTCAAACTGGTTTTCCCCAAGAGTTGTAGGGGGTTTTCCAGGGTCATGTTGACCAAAAATATGTGTCAAAATGTGTGAATTACTGTTTTATGTGTGCTGATATTTATTTCTGCATTTTCCAGCATTCTGTAATTTTTTCCAGAATTTGTGTTTTCGGCAAAATTTATTTTCCAGCTTGTTAAATGTATGGATATGGGAAAGGGCATTTAACTATTTTGGAGTGATAAGGTGAAACTGAAAACCGGAGTGGGAAACTATAGATTTCTACAAAAATCAGCACTTGGTTTTAAATTTATTTAATGAGATTTGACTTGAGGGAATCGTGGAGAATGTCTCCGCCAATGTAGAGTTCCCTTACCACTTGTACGCTGCTCCTTCAACAGCATATACGCATAGCAGATTTTCCTCTACACTGGCAAATCCTACACGCAATTTGTTGGTAGCATTGGGTTCAAATTAACAGAGGTGGCAGCCAGGGATATCTACGTTGATATGTGGAGATGACACACATGGTTAGTCACAAAAATTATACACCAGTTAAGGAACAATTTGCAACCAATATATCGACAATTTGAAGTCATACGCAGGTCTGATTTCTAAGTTCAACGCAAGTAATGAAGATACAGTATTTTGGGACCATGCCATGGTAATTTTGGGCTGCACATTTCGTGGGATATTGCTCCCACTTACTTCCACTCTTCTCACACATGTTTCTCAAGAGCAAACGTACAAGAGATTTGAGGATATTTGATGAGAAGTCAAGGTGTAACTCGCTGCCACTTTCAACACTTGACATCAGTTTTCATCAGTCATATCAGCCACTTGAAAATTCGTTTTTTGCTCTGGGATCTTCACCTCTCCACTTGTCATGAGGTTCCTCATTGAGATCTTCTCCATTTTTTGTATTAATTGAGCCTTGGGCTCTCATTGTAATCATGATTTTGAAGCTTGTATTTACTGTTACTATGTTGAAATTGTTATTGAGCTAAATAAAGGAAATTCTTTAGGGTTACTAACTTCTCTTGTGGTGCATTCTTTGATTGATGGGGTATACTTATTTCATTTGATGCCTGTGTAGCCCCTGAAGCCTATGCGCTGCCACTGCAGGGCTCTTGGTTGAGCGGCGTAGCTGGCTAATGGTCTGTTGCTTCTCTGCCTTCGTTGCACTCTTGGCCTGGGATCAAACCATCCCTCTTTCCAATACTGCCCCTCACTGCAGTTGAAACACAGCTGAAATTCTTAGCAAACCACACCCTAGAATTCTAGCTTAGTCTTAGTGCTCTGCCACTGTGTGTGTTCTCCAACTGACCCCAAGCCCTCTTCTTAAATGTTTCTGGTTGAAACATCAATGGTCGTGATCTAATCTTGAATTGACGGCTAAGATTAGAAGATGTTTGATCCATGTGACTTAAGTCATTTTCATCACATGTTTAATTTAATGAACTTTAATCTTTTAATTTTCTTAAGTTAGACTTAGGTTCCTTAATTAAAAAGATTAATTAATTAAATATCTCTTAAATAGGATGGAATTTCTTAAATCACTTTCTAGGTCTTGGAGATCTCATGTACTCTAGTTCCTCCACAAAGTTTTGGAGCTAGAGCACATTCGATGCTACCCCAATACCTCAAAATCTCAACACATACCCCATGGTTCCAAATGCCCAAGCTACATCTCAACCAAGTTCGCCTCCACCAAAACAGTGTCAACCTCATGTTGATCCCAAAGTTGACCCCTCGCCTTCTTCGCCTGTTTCTTCACCCCGTTCTTCCTCTCAGCCTGGTGAAAGTTTGGATTATAGTAACCAGGAAGCTAAGAAGAAGAAGAAGAGTACGAAGAAGAAAGGAGAAAAATAATAAGGGGGGAAACCAAGCAACCATCGCTACCCATGCAACTGATCTTGAAAAGCCTTCCAATCAGTCCCACAAATTCAAATTCCCTTGCAAGTTATGCAACGGTGACCACCTTCTTAGGGATTGTCCTGGTTTTCCTAAGGTGTTAGAAGTGTGGTCCATCGACTCAAATCGACCTTCGTCATTGACCTCTAGAGATCATGCTGGTGACAAACCCTCAACTAGTGATAGTAAGGCCCATGAGAAAACGGGAAAAGTCAAATTTCCCTGTAAGTTATGTGAAGGGAATCATCTCATTCACCTTTTTCCTTATATGGATGAAGCCTCCAAAGTGTTGGACAACCTTACGACTTCTCAGCCTCGACTTTCAGCTGGTTATCAGAATTTTTTCCCTGATCCTCCGCTAGTTGATCAAGTGATCGATCAGAAGTCATCTTTGGTAAATCCCACTCTCTCCGTAAGTGAATCTCACGAGTTCGTTCCCGACCAACCATTGGTTGAAAAAACGGTCGACCTAATTCCAACTTCAATAGATCAAGTCTTTCCTGTAGAGAGTGCACCTCATACCACTCAGGTTCTTTTTGTTTCTTCAAATTACCATGAATTGGAGGGAAATCCTCCAATTCCCATGGTACATGAGGGTAATCCTCTCCTTCCTGCACAAGGGGGCAATTCTCCTGTTCCCACGACACCCCAACCAAGTATTCTGGTCGCTTCCTTTGATTGGAGTCGATTGACAGGATATCGTCTTTCTTCTTATGTGCCCTTTGAGATCATCGTACAAGCTTATAATGTGGTCGTACCTGGCACAACAATAGATGAAGGTGCATCTGTTAGTATTTTGTTCTCAACTACTTGGAAAGTTTTTAGTTCTCCGCAGCTTGTGCCTGTTACCCAGAATCTATTAGCTTTTAACAGAGGAACCAGTAAACCGTTAGGGATACTTCCTAAGTTGCTTATTGCTTTGGGAGGAAAGACTGTCTATATATACGTGATGATTGTCCAATGCCCTTTGGACTTTAACTTACTCCTTAGGCGTGACCATAGTTATGTCATGGGAGCTCTTGTCTCTTCTCTCTTTCGTATTATGTATTTCCTGCATGAAGGAAGAAACGTGACCATTGATCAACTATCATTCATTGGTCCTAATCTGGCTCCCAATAAACCATCATCCCTTAATCGTCCTTACATGTAAGTGGTATCTTTCCCACCACAAGTTAATTATGTGGCAACCTGTTCCGTGCTCGCGTCTGCTGATGATCTGGTCAATGATACAGTGCGTCATGTACTTGGGGCATTGGGTCCTGATTCCCAGAGTGTTGTTCTCCCATCTGATGAGAACCTTTTGGAAGCCATGACCTCTTATTGGCCATGAGCAAAGCTTTGGAGCAAAGTTCCTTTTCTTGTGTCAAGCTCCTTAAAAATTGAAACAAGCTCTTCAGAGAAAAGCTCCTTTTCTTATGTCAAGCTCGTTAAGAAATGAAATAAGGTGTCATGAGCATAGTTCTTTCACCGTGTCAAGCTCACTACACCCCTTTCAATTCGAATTTTGATTAGATCTCGTAAATTTCCAGTCGAGTCTTTCACTTGATCTCGTAAATGAGCCTTCATTTTGGCCACCTATTAGTAACTTGTAGTCTGCTCACGTGAATGAGACGAAGCTTAGAGGGGATGTACCTTGAATTGCATCAATATGATGGGGGCATGCAAACTTATTCCAAGCATAGTTTACTTTGTTTCAAGCTTGTGAAAAAATGAAACAGATTTCAAGCATAGTTTCTTGTTTCAAGCTTGTGTAAAAATGAAACCATCCTCATTTCACCTCTCATGATTGCCCTTTTATCTGCCTCTTCTGCCAAATGAGCCTTGGTTTTCTCATTCCATCGTCACCATCTGCTTGGTCGATCATACGCTCTCACTTGATTGTTTGTACCCTTGCCTGGGGAACCGCTGCGATGAGTGGTTTTATTAGCCATCCTTTTGACTTTTGCATGTTTTAAGCAGTTCCATTATAACCACAACCAGATGCTACCCTTTATACCACTCATTCCTCCAGGAGGTGTCAACTTTAAGCTCTTTTCTGACTCTCGAAACATGAAAAGATTGTCAAGCACTTGTCCTTTCGAGCTCGTTAAATTAAAAGAATTGACGTGGTCTCAGTATACGTTTACCCCTTTTTTGGGCTGAGATTAACTATTTACGAAAAAGGAATGCCTTCTCGGATTCAAGGGATGATTTACGAAAAGGGACATGATAGAGTTTTCTTTTCCGTTTCTTTTTCAAACTCCCTAAACATGAAAAAGACATGGAGTTCCCCTTCCGTCAGACTTGTTAAAACTTAAACGATGAAAGACTTGTCACCATGACGAGACCGAGTTCCTCCTTCCTAGGGCTCGTTAAATTTACTAAGATGGATTCATTTGAAGAATGAACTTACACGCTCAACATATGTTATCCTCTTCACATTGGCTATAAGAAATAAAGAGGTATTCATTAGCAATAACGGGGGAAAATTGAAAGTTGAACGTCTTATGTGTTTTAGGCGGCTTGTCGCTCTTGAACATGACACTCATTTCGTGTCGGGTTGGGATATCCTTCATTCGTCACTTGCCTTCTTGGGTATGAGAATTCCATTTGCCTCTCATTCAATCACCATTTTTGTCATCATGATCTCTGATCCCATTTGAGTCGAATGTTGCCACTCTTCAGAGTTGTGTTGCCAATATGTTCAATAGAAGTCCTTTCTGTCAAAGTCAAACATCCTATGCTTTCTGATCCTCTCTACAACAATCCTGAATCACTCATATTATCTTGAGAAATCCTTTGTTTTGTGTCGATGATGTGGGAATCATTATGGCCCTCCTTCGACAAATCACTTCCTGTCGACTTCAACTCACTATCCGAGAAGATGAATTAAAAACTCCTTTTTAGTACTGTTATTGCACAAAATGTCTAGGCACCGCGACAACGACTCAGATCGGGGGCTGTCACTCTTATCCCCAATCTCTCTATCTAAGTTGTCTCCTTGCAAGCTAAGAGAGGTAGACCCTAACAAAAATGAAGAAAAAGAACTAATTGAAAATCAACCAATTCAGGAGACACAGCTAAAAGACCAAGTACTTGTTAAGATTAACGAGATTTTATAGATCCAATTATATTTGAGACTTTAAAACTAGTGCCTTGTGGAGTCAAAATATCCCACTATAAATTTAAGATCAAGTAATTGATATGTAACTACTGCTATGAAAATCAATCAACCACAATGATATTCAATAAAACACCCTCACAATTACGCATTAACAATGTTTGATGAAGTTATGCAATTTATCATCACTTGAAATATTCTCAAAGTTGATTTAAACAATTAACTACCGATTTCAAGTAATTTAAAATCACAATTAAAGATAGCTCAATGATCACCAACCACAGCTAATCATCAACCATTTAAATTTGAAACAAAAATGTTATCATGAGAGTACCATCAAATTTAAATGCCAGATATTCCAATATTTCTGAATTTATGATATTCCAAATAATTCCAATTCAGAAACCTATAGTCAAACTTAGAATATATTCTTCAACAAGATTTCAAATCTGAAATATAAATTGTAGCAGTAATTTAAACCATAGATCAGCAAACAAACGATGCCGACTCCAATGCCCAAAATGACTAAAAATAGTAAAATTGATGAACTTGAAGAAAAATCAATTTTTAAAGCTTGATTAAGTGAAATTTCAGATCTGATATTTTTATTTCAGCAATGAAACAGTGACAAATCAGCAAGATAAAATTGCCCAAAATAGCTGCCAAATACTTCCAGAAATAGCAAAAATATATTAAAACTTGAAAATTTCAATTTTAAAGCTTTAAGAGAGTTTGATTCAGTAATTTTCAGAACTGATAAGTTTATAACAGCAATAAAATGATAACAGATCAGCAAACTGGAAATACTAGAAGTGATCCCCACAATGTCTAAAAATAGTAGTTTTGCCAAAAAACTGAAAATTCAAATTTTTTAGACCTTATTTAGGATATGCATAAAAAATGTTCAGATCTGATTTTGCACAGTTATGCAAAATTTCCAGCAAGCTTCAAAATCAGATCTAGGCAAATTTAAAGATGCCCAAATGGTCAAAAATTCTGAAATTGAAGATTTTGCAATTCTAAACAATTTTGACCATATAAAATGTATTTTTAGGGCCTAATTATTTGTGATTTGTTTGTTGTAATAAAATCTGTAGAAAATAAGGGTTTAGAGATCAAACCCTTAGCCCAAGGCTTTGAAAATCCCACCGTTGAAAATTCTTGAAATTTTGGGATAATGTTGCCGCTTGAAAATTAGAAATTTGGAGACCAAAATCCTTTAAAAATAGCCTCAAAAGCCTATACATCCTCAAGGGTCTAGATCTGGGCTCAATATTTGTTTGCTTGACATCTTCATGATTATATTGTGAAGGACGACAATATTTATTTATTATAAAAGTGACTATCAATTGATTTCGAAGTTGTCCAAAGGAGTATTTTTATTGTTTACAACACATAATCAATGCTTTTAAAGATAAATATATAAAACAAGCTGACTTGCCTTGTGCCCCCAGTACTATGCAAAATAATGAAATTTATCTTGTAGAGAACTCAACTATCAACAGGAGATTTCCAAACAGTTCACAGGATGAATCCACTTGTACCACGACAACACAAATCCATGATAGTGGTGAAGCATAAACAAGTTGTCAAATCAGTGTGGACAACAATAAGCATCTTGTTAACGAATTGATTCAGATGGTTAAGGATATACAGCGAAACCAGGCTCAAATCATTAAGAATATGGAACTTAATCAAGAAAAAATAATAGCGGATCATGCCAAGGAAATTGGTTCTATGCAAAGCAAGTTATTGGCCTTAAGAGGAAAAGATGACGATCATGGAATTCAATCACTCCAATAAAATAATTTCCATGGAAGAAAAACATATCAAAGAAATGACGATCATGGTAAATAGGTTAAAGATGATGAAAGTTAATCATTCTAATCAGATGTTTCTTCAACACAATTTGTCGACTATTGAAGAGAGTCATGCAAAGGAAATTATTGTTGTTAATGTTAAGCATTCTAATCAAATGAATGGTATTCAAAATAAGTTGGAAAAAATGGAAAGATCACACATGCAGAATTTCCAACCCAAGTCAGATTTGTCAACAGATCATAAGCCTCCCAGTTTGCTGAAGCAATTTCCATCTCATCACACGGAGGTCACTTTTCCCATTAAGGAAAAATTAACTATGGTTACAAAGGACGTTAAGAAAGACCAAGCTTATGTGTCACCATTGACAAATTATATTCAGAATAAGATTGGTCACACTACAAGTTCATCAGATGTTTTGTACAAGGATTTTCAAGATAAGGACAAGAAATCCACAGTGGTCTCATTGCTGACATCACAACCCACTAAGAAGAAGAGAAAAAAGCAGAAAAGAAGAAGCGGTTTGATTCGTCTAATGGCCGAGAGCACTTGATATTCGAATAGGACAAAATCCTACAATTAGCAAGATTGGACATGGCACATCTAAAAAGCAGCCTACAGACTTGCCTGAAAGCAAGCAAATGCTCAGCATGCACTATATTGAGCACATCTGATGCCACAAGGCATCCTTTGTATTGTATCTCTAACCCTACACCTTGTTATTTCAGCATTTCATTTTGCAGTTAGAGTAGATTTACTTTACATGTTAAGTAGAATAATAAATCAAAGAAGAGCTTTTATTTTTCATGCGCTTAATATTATGTGATGATATTTGGATGGATGCCACTTATGTAATTTTGTGTGTTGCTTGGATACAGATTCTAGAATCTCACATTCCTCCGGTGAAGCAACGTGTCCCCAAGTAGAGCCAAATGTTGACCACACTTTGTCAACGACCCCATAGCAGTACACCCCCATTTTTTCAAATGGGATTCATCATGTTCAACGTATTCACGCCATTCGGATTCCATCATCAGTCAGCAGTTCTATAAACAATGTAAACCCATTCTGCATGTTTATGATGTAAATGATTTAAGTAAGACCATCATGTATGTAACAACCTAGGTAAGCCTAGTATGTTGGTGACGATTTCTATCCTAGGAGGTTTTTTGTCTCACTGATTTGCTTGTATTTTTCGACACAAGTGATCGGCAAAGTTTTCCCCTCTAGCCTCTACCCAAAGCTAGTGTGGATTTTGTCATCAAGATGCTAAGTGAGTCCTAGTGTTTTCTATCGAGTCTTTGTAGAAGTAGTTTGGAAATAATCCTAGCTAGCTAAGTAACCGGATTCATCAAAAAGGGTCACCGAATCCCGAATCCCCGTATCGGATACGAATTCGTACCCGATTTGCCCCCAATTCACCGGGTACGACGTATCCGTACAAGGTACGACGTATCTCGACCATATCCCTGTACAGATACATCGTACCAGATGAATCGGATACGGCCGGACGCGCCGGTCAAAAAAAAAGCGTTGTTTCTTTTATAAAGTGAGGTTTCTCTTCATTGTTTCTCACCCATTTCATTTTTTGAAATGAGAAGGAGCTAGGGTGAGCAAGGAGCAAGTGTGAGCAAGGAGAAAGGGAGTTCTTTCGAAGAGATTCGAGCATCCGGTAAGTGCATTGTCCCTCTATATTTTGCACCAATGCTAGAGCCTGTCACATTTGATGATGGAGTAGAGGCGTCATCCTCCACACCAGCAGATGCAAAGATCGCAGAGGAGGAGGATGC
Organism: Pinus albicaulis; assembly: GCA_034641835.2. Lineage (NCBI taxonomy): Eukaryota > Viridiplantae > Streptophyta > Pinopsida > Pinales > Pinaceae > Pinus > Pinus albicaulis. Next base: position 79,411,595 of record CM076571.1, on the reverse strand, counting down.
ATCAGAGCCAGAGGAGAGCAGTGGTGAGCATGATGATCGGGATGAGGACAGTGATGCTGATTATGATGATGAGGATTGATGACTCATTGACTCTAAGTCTCTGACTCATTGAGGCTTCAGGCTTGTAGTCTTGTAGACTGTAGTTTTTTTGTATTTTCTATTTCTATTTGCCATTGGCAGTTGCCAGTGTACTTATGTAACACAGTTTTATGATGATTTAATGAGAAAACTACAGTATCTTACTATTTTCAATCTTGTCTTTCTGAGTAAATTTGACAATTGTATCATGTATGGTGTATCAATGTATCAATGATCAATGATCATGTATGACTCATGAGTATCTATGTTTGAATCAATGAATTTTGTATGAATTTGTGTAAAAAATATCTAATTTTTAATATATATATATATATATATTTAATAAAATAATATATAACGTATCGTATCCCAGAAGTATCATGTTCCGGGGGTCACCGTACCCAAATCTGATTCCTCGAATCCCCGTATCCCGTATCCCCGTATCAGGTGACTTAGCTAGCTAATTGGCTAGATTATTTTATTACAAGCTACTTGGTCTACTAGATCATGTTTTGAGTCGCAAAATTGAATACCTATTTGAGAGTCTACCTCCCTTAGCCTTCAAGGAGACGGCTTAGATAGAGAGATTGGGGATCAGGGTGACAGCCCCCGATCTGAGTCGTTGTCGCAGTGCCTAGACATTTTGTTCAACAACAAGTACCTTGGAGCTTGCATGCCTCAATAGCAAGTTCTTCACTTTCGACGACAGGTTCACCTCATCGGCCTTCGATCTGATAATTCTACAAGTATTCAACTTCAACACATTTATTCATACTTGTAGATTGTGTTGTTGTACTTTGAGGGTCACTGTCATTATTGGTGGTTTCTCTCGTGCCTATTAACGATTTTCAGCATTGACCGGTAATCAGGTGGTTTCTACCATGTTCGACATCAGCACATCTATTCACATTATTACATTTGTACATTGGGTAGATCGAGATTGTGGCGAAGACCCTTGATCACATCTGTTATTATCCAGGCTGCGTGGAGTTATTGAGTATTCATGATTGTACACATGATCCTTTCTATACAGATGGTTGCAACCATACCGTGGATCCATTTCCATGATCTCTTTTAGATGGATGGTTGCAACCATGTCATGGGTTCATGTGTTATTTGATGCCTATTCAGAGCTATGTTATTAGGCATATTCATATCAGAGATATCATATATTGTTTGTGTCTGATTTGGCATGTTCCCTAGCATTTTTCCGAGTCCTATTCTGCCTTCATGCTTTAGGGCACATCTATTACACAATAAATTGTCACCCTGTTCACTTCCTGTCCCTGACCCTCAAGTGCCCTGCGATGAATATTGTGCAATATATCCATCTTGGAAAAATACATCAAGATATCCTTTAAAAGACTAAAACAAAGTTGCCTTGAAGAATTCCTGAAGAAACTTAGCTCAAACCCTAAATTTTTGGGTCAGCGCTTTTCTCTAGTTATATGCCCGTGCTAATAGTAGGCTGCCCATTCTAGCCTGGCGTTGTCAACGCTCTTCTGACTGGCAAAACCGAACTGAACCCTTTCTGGCAATGTTTCCTCAAACGGAGGAGAAGCTTCGACCTCTATAAGTTTCTAGGACGACGAGCTAGATCTTGTTCAGTGGAGATAGGGTCGATCTCTCTCATTTGGAGCTCTTGATCTTATCGATAGGGGAGTATCTCTTGAAAAGTGGACCTTCCTCCTCCTTTCATGGGCTCCTAACTCCCTCTCCCTTCTTATAAATTGATCCCCATCCCTCCACTACTGGTTGGTCATTTGTTGGGTTGCTCTGACCATTCATCCTTTGCATCCCTATGTTGTGCCAATGCCTAATCTGCCATTCGGGAGAAGGATCACTTAAGAGTCTCAGTTTGGACTCGGATTACACCAAAGGGAGGCCTCCAACATCAAGGCCATGGTTGTAAGCTCCCTCTTTTACACTATTAATAATACATCTGGTGTTTCGCTTTCTATATTTGTTTGAATATTCATACAAGTAGCCTAATGCCCTTGATCTGTTAGGGAATTGATGTTCAATGTATGCTTTGCATTGGATCACGTTTGTTGTTGTCTCTTGATCCTCTGCAGGTATTTGAATGCCACTAGGAGCGAAGATCAAGCCTGAAGGATTGTGGATTAAGGCCTTCACCAAAGAATTGAGCGTAGCATCAGGAAGAGGTAGGACCTTTTCCCTTTCTCATCCTACTTTGAATGTTAATTAAGAAAGTGTTCATTAGATAGTCTCGTAAGTTGCTAGACCCAATCTAGGGCTGGAGAGATCGCCTTTTTCCACGGAGGTGATTGTCTTCACAACATTGAGGGAACAACATAATGATCAAAACCCCTCTTTGTTCCAAGTTACCCAATAATCCATGCCAAATTCCCAAGATACAAACAAGGATAAGCACCCGATTGCAAAATGAATAAAGTACTTTTTGATCGGCAGCCCACCTTCCAACGTGCACTCGGGCCAAATGGGTGAGAAAACATATGACTAATGCAGCTCACGGAGACATGAATGGCACATCATCATCGGCTACTAATGGTTGTCTGGGGCTGTTGGCTGGAAGAGATGGTAGGAGAAAATTTTATCCTCTGGGGTCACCCACTTTAGGTACGTAACAGTATGTACATACATGTACTTATCTTGAACATACTAATGAAGTTTCATGTTGTCCAAAACTTGTGCAATTTCCAGATTTGATTTTTAGCTATATATGTTGCTTATGCATTGTTATTTACAGCCGTGCATGTCTTACTAATTTGACATAAGTAAAAGAGGAATTGTAAAGAGGCATTATTAAGTGATTTGATATCTAAGTGAAGTATATAAGGGGCCGCTTTTATTAATGTCATACTGTCTTTGTACTGCTGTTATTACTGCAGTAAGAGAATATTTTCAGACCATATTGGCTGATAAGTTGCCCTAACAGGGTTGAAACTTATCCCTTTGGGGTTTGGTATCATTTTTCCTTGAATTGCTGGGCACTGTATTCTTTTTGCTGCTGTTTTGTACCTTGTTTACAGCAAGCCCCAAGGCTAAAAATTCACAGGGTTAAGATCCAAGAAACCTTCTAGTTTGAGGGTGAAATTTATGCTTCTCATTGAATTTTGAGTTCTGAGAAATTTCCATGTAAACTGAAAATTTTTGTTCTTACATTTGCCCTCTTGGTACAAGCAACTTGAATGCATGAAATGTTGTGCAAAATGCCAAGACTGTCCAATCATGAATCAAAATAAATGAAATATGAGCAAATTGCAAATAGACAAACCACTTAGTCAAGTTGGATCACATAATCTTGCCTGTAAAAACCATCCAACATATTGCAATGAATTTTCATATGTGAAAATGGGTAGTGAATAAATGGCCAATAAGAGAGTTCACATCAGCTTAAGAATAAGAGCATGAATATTCAATATAGGAAGCACAAGAATAAATAAGAGCATGTTCTGAAAAGTTTCCTTTAATTGCAAGTAGGTTGACTTTATGGATAAAGGGGTCAAAATGCAAAGATGTAGTAGAGAAACGTGAAACAAATCTTGGAGTTTACATGGAATATCAATACAAGATATGTCACAGTGCTAGTAAAGCTGTGAGTTCCATAATCATGAATCAGAAATAAATGGATCCCTTGCTTCATGAATTAGGTCCCTAAAATGTCAGTTACAATTCTTGAGTAGATATTTCAAATTGTTTGCTTGAATCCGGAAAAAAATGATATTATCACAACAATGAGTCATTCCTAGTGACTCGTTGATTAACTATAGAATGTCACTGGCAAACAACTTGAGTGGAGAATCAGCAGATATGGGAAGAAATGCACCATCTTCCTTCTTTACAGAGGAACTTTGTGACAATAACATTAGAAGGACCGTCAATAAATATCTTTCAGATTATCAATCATTTAAGAATGAGGTGTAATATGCGATAGCATGGTTAGCAAGTATAGCCTACAAATTTAGCAGCAAGGATTATCTCAATCAATCGGCGATTGCCAGGACATTGCCGGTAATCCAACACATTCTGCAAGTCCCCAGTTCAACTCCCTCTAATATAATCTTCGATATCAATTTGTACCTGTACCAACTAACAAGGAATTGATAAATTCCTCACTTTATTTCACCAATAGAATTTTTGTTTTCCTGAACAGTGTTGTAGCTCCCATCATTGCACTCCTGCTATTGTGTCCTGGGTTCATGCTGCTGCTTCTGTTTTCGTATTCAGTTTTAAAGAGTACATCCCAGAGAGAAATGGATTTACTTGGAATTGGACTATACAAAGATCAATAATCCTAACAGTATTGAACCATCTGGGCATCCTCCACAAGGTTCATCCCAAACCTTAATGCAAAATAATTTCATGTTTTTTTTCCTATTAACTAGTAAATGAAACAGGTCATATCACAAAAATATCCAGATTGGGGCTTGTATGAATTATATTTAATCTTTTTTCTGAAAATAGGTGAGGTCCTTACCTTCCTTGCCTTTGAACGCCAATCCACTGATGTTGGTAAAGAATCAGCAACAAACTCTTCTGATGCCAGCAATGGAAACTTTGCACTGCCTAGATTGTCAAGCCTAATTTTCACTCCTGTGGATGCAGACTCAAGGTCTCCCTTTGCTGAATCTTCAGGAGGAGAAAGCATATAGAATACATAAGTGTAAAGAATGACTGCACCAACCTGCAGTACAAATCAATTAAACTTATTTACAACCTGACAAAATCTTGCTGCAAAAACTATTGATAAGTGGGTATGTGTTGCAAGAATTTCACCCTCAAAAGAAGGCTAGAAGCAAGAAAGTGGTATTTCTCTGAGAAAATGACTAATCCATAAACTGAACTCTATCTGATTCCCTCATCAACGAACATTTAAAAGAATTTCTAAACTCTAGCCATACAAGCAACATAGAAAAGGACATTGTCATGGCATACAGCAGCGAAGCTGGGGTACTGTTAGAGAGATACAGCACTCCCTGAGGCAAAATAAAGTTCTCATAAAGACTAATAATGAAATAAGAGTGCACTCAACATCAGTGTGACAAGAATACAAATAAATCCTTATGTATTATAATTACTAGAATCTATCCAACTAGAGAAATCTTAGGGATTAATCTCCACATACCCATTGGCCGAATGATATGTACGCACTACCCATTTGATTGCAAGTTTCGGAATCACCAAAAGGATTTGTTCTGTCTTGACACAATGCACTAATCAAAACAAGGGGTACGTTGCCAATATTTCCTGGAAAAAGATAACAAAATTAGTTCCAAAAGCTCAATTTTCAAAAAATTGTGAATGCCAGGATGAGAAACTACATTCTCAAGCAACCAATAGGCTCTGTATTTTCTTTCCGGATAAGGTTGAGACATGCAAAACAACTTACCATGAGTAGCTTTCAGAGTGGAACTAGAAATAGAAATTGGAATTTGTATTAATGAAAAATGTCCCCAGGTGACTTGAAGCAGTAAATGGCACCAAAAGACAGATTTGCATGTAAGGCACAAGTACAACCATGGAGGCACTGCTTGATGCATCTCCCAAGAAAAGCATCAAAGTAAGATTATAAATGGATTTAAGAAAAGATAATAGAAGAAATCGAATCCAACTAAACCATATGACTCTGACAAAGAGACAAAAAGGAGCTGTCTATTTTTTATGTGTTTTAAATCAAATGCTTACAAAAATCTTAAAAGTAACTCTGCCATAATAAAGACTTTGGGGTGCAACTCGAGGTGTACATGTTCATTGATTTGTGGTATGTACCGACTACAGGCTTCCTATGTTGTGATTATATATGATTATTTTGAGATAATACATAGTGTTTGCAGGTACTTCAGTCCTTGGTTTCCAAGTTTACAAACTGTGGACAAGTATCATTTTGCTTGGATCCTAAGTATTTGTATGGTGGATTAAATCTTCGCTTAGGCTATAGTGTGCATGGAGTTTCTAAAGCATTTTTAGCCATTTATCAAAAGAAAATATCTGAAAAAATTATTTCTCAAAATTTATTTTTAAACCCTTGTATAATTTGTAAAATATTTTTATAAATTTAAATTGTAAATTATTTTGCTAATTGGGGTTTTGGGGATTTTAGAATTTTGTATATATTTGGCGTTTGGGTGTTGTATTTTTCATTTTTGCAGGTTGGATCAAGAGATCAAGGGGAGGAAGAGCTAGATCTAGGCCCTTGAGGGTAAGATCTCGTCTCTAGAAAATTTTGCAGGGCTACTCACTGAATATTTTGCGGCAAATTTCATATCTAAAAGAGAAACAAATTTTCTGAAGCAAGGGTTTAAACTTTTAGCCTTCCCGAGCTCGAATCTAGCCCTCCTAAGGACGTTGTTGCCCTCTCTCCTCCCTGCGTCAACCTTTAGGGCCTCCTCAAGGCTAGTCGTAGCTCCCTCAATGGCTACGACCTCCTCTAGGGTTGTCGTCTAGCCCTTTGAGGGCCTCGGCTTTCCTCCTCGACCTCTCACGTGGGCTTCTAGTGCCTCCTTCCCCTCTCAGCTCCCTTCCCTTGGCCTCGGCTCTCCTTCTCCTCTCCGTCCAACCCTTCATCTTCCTCTACTAAGCCTCCTCCCTCCTTCGTCCTCCCTCGACTTCCCTTATTCACCTCTCCTCCCTCCTTCTCTCCTAGCCGCAACCCTCTAATGGCTTGCGGCGAGTCTTTGTGGCCTTAAAGCCCTAGGTCGTAGCCCTTAGGGTTATTTCTAGGCCTCTAAGGCCCTCCTATCCCCAACGTTAGCATCATTAGGCCTAGCGTTGGCCTTCCTTGGCTCTCTTTGGCCATTTTCTGCCCTAGTTTGCCCCATACCCTCTGAAATTTTTGGGACTGATTCTTTGGTGGTTTTGCAGATTCTTGAGCTCCAAAAGTTTGATTTTCAGGTGGCTTCTTCAACAAAAACCTTTGGGCAACTTGGGCAAGTGCATCTACAAGGCCTTGGGCCTAAGGTTTGACCTTTAAACACTCACTTTGCCTCTGTTCTATTATAGCAGTGATTACAGTGATAATTAGGCCCTCAAATTACATAGAAATTGGTCAAAATTGTTCAAAATTGCAAAATTTTCATTTTCCTAAATTTTGGCCAGGGCATCATAGATCTACCCTGGATCTAATTTTCTGTTTTCTGGAATTTACTACATAACTGAAAATATCAGACCTGCAATTTCTGAATAACACCCTTGAAGAGGTTCAAAATTTTCATTTTTTCTAGTTGCAGTGCAATTTTCCTATTTTGGCCATATTGGGCATCATTCTTAGCATCACTAGCTTGCTGATCTGTGCTTTATTTACTGCTGTAATAAATATATCAGATCTAAAAAAATTCTGAATATTATATCTTGAGCAGGCTAAAACATCTAATGCTTGAGTTAGTTAAGTTTGTTTGGCAGTTGGGTTATTCTTTGTAACATTGGGCAAGCATATGCATTGTGAAATTGATATTTACTTACTATTGTCATATAAATCACCATTTACTCATTAAGAGGTCATTGGAACATAAAGTGCAGAAGTGTTTACATAATTATATATCTTGCTCCTAACATTCATATTGTAGAGGTGACTAACATTGTGTTTCATTGTGAGTTTATATGCTATTTAGTTTGGAATTACATCTAGTAAGCTCACTCAAATCTTTGATTTAAGTTACTTTTTCTTACTCCAATTGGTATTGAAATAACCAGTGTTCCACGGGGTCGCGTCCCCCAGGGTCGGGTCCACGCACCCCTCGCACCCGGGACGGGGAGTCTCCTGGCGGTGCGTTTCACCGCGCACCCTTTTTGAAGAGTCTTGGGGAGACGCAAGGGGGTGCGTTTCCCCAGTGTGGGGGATGCGACTCCCCAAAAAGGGTGATTTTGGGCGTCCCCCTTTTGAAGAGGGACACGACTTCCCAAAAGGGGTGCTTCTGGGCATCCCCCTTTTGAAGGGGGGCGTGACTCCCCAAAAAGGGTGCTTCAGAAACAAATAAATAAATCGTAAGTTTAAAAAAAGTTTACAATTCATTATTCAATGATTCATTTCATTTCTAGCTCTTCGACCCCTCGCTGACCTCTGCTATTTCGACCTTGACCTCTTTGTGTCCTTGATGTTGATTTTATTTTCAGTGCTAATTAATAAATTATCTATTTTTACTTTTCAGTTGTTGACCTCAGACTGATTCTTGACTCTTGACTCTTAACTATTTTTGAGTTCGAAACTTTTATATAAATTTACTACTTACTATTTAGTGTTCAAAGTTCAAACTTTAGTATCTACTATCTACTTCTAGTATGTTTTGCTTTCAATTTCGATTCTAGAATGATGAATGATGAATGATATGGAATCATGGATCAATGTATTTGAAGATTTCATTATTGAATTTATTTATTGAATGATCATTGATTATGGATGAATATTAGAATGATGAGTATGTCATATGAATGATGTATGTATCAAAATGCAAGATGAGGATGGATCAATGTTTGTCATTATTCAATTCAATTATGAATTTAAATTTTATCATGTGTAGATCAAATTTCAATTTTCAATGTATTAGTATTCATATTAGTATATAGTATATTATTATTAGACTATTTAATATTTAATATTTATGCTTTCATTATTTATTATTTAACAATGAATATGAACTTGAATTATATATATATATATATATAGAATAATAAATTATATACCCCGACGACTCCCCGCACCCCCGAAATTTCCCTAAAATTTCAGGGTACTTCCACACGTCCCCCCTGTGCGTCTCCCTACACTCGCGTCTCCCCACACCAGAGTCTTGGTGGAACATTGGAAATAACTTGTTTCATTTTTGCATCTAATTGATGGTGATCTAAATTGCCTCGTGTTCTTAACTTGAAAATTGGTGAATCATATTGTATTGAATAATATTGGCTAAGAATACTTTCTATCTTATTGTCTCTTAGGATTGGCTTATTGTTGATTTTTGTAGCATCGGATGTGCTCTAGCCTCAAGATTTTGCAGAGGGGCTAAGACACATGCACTCTCCAAGACCCAGAAATCGTTTGGGAAAATTCCAGCTGGGGACGATTTAATTAAAATATTAATCATTTTTATTGTATTCCTAAGTCTAAACTTAGGAAATGTGATTAATTAAAGTGTATTAATTAAATCTGGTGAGAATCTTCTAGATAAAGACTAGGATCGATTCCAAGCTAATCTTGGCCATCGATTATGTTTTAATCGTGGTCATTGATACCTCAACGAGAGATTATAAGAAGGCACTGGATAAGCACTTGGAGAACACACTAGGGCAGATACTCACTTGCCCAAGCAGATCGATTTTCTCAGTGGTTGAAGTTCGGCAAGAGAAACTCGAGTCAGAGGGTGAGTTGCAGGTGGGAGAGAGAGGGCATCAACAATAGTCTGAGAGTGCAAGACAAATTTGGAAGGGACAGCGCAGAGGAGAGATGCAATACATCAACGCAGAGGAGTGACGCAGGCAATCCGCAGTGACTGTGCAGAGGATGATGCAATGAGGTCAGCGTAAGGGCAGAGGGTCCTCTTCGGTGTCAGAAAAACACTGTGAAGTGTGAGAAATTGATCAGTAAATTTCTCTCAATGTTTCTTCCTCTATTTTGCTATCTGATATCTTGTACAGAAATTATTGTTGAAGATTAATAAATAAACCTTCATCTTCCCACATTGTGTTTTTCCGAGAACGATTGTCCAAAAATAACTGTGTCATTATGGTTATATGTGTGCCAGTATTTTTTCTTGCATTTATTTTCCACAGTGTTTTATTTGTAAAGGTTGTAGTGTATATGTTTCGATATTTTCCGTAGAAAACTACAAATAATTTGTTTAATCAATTTAACAAATAGAAGAGATAATATCAGTTGTTGCAGTAAAAATCCGAGCCAACGAATTTTCACGTGGTATCAGAGCACAGATAAGAGGCAAGAGAGCTCTAATGCAGAAAGGAAAAGGAGCAGCGTAGCACTGCGTGAGCAACTACGCGAACCCCTCAGAAGGTTGCGCAGTCCATTGACCAGGCCGGCAAAATTTCATGGAAAATTTTAATTTTCTGAATAAGTCAAAGAATTAAGTTTCCAGATCGAAGGTTGTCAGAGGCAGAGGGAGCAGATGTATTTCTTTTTGAAGAGCAAATTTCCAACTAGGACGCAATATTTTGCAGCTTCAAAATCAGCATTAGGAAGGGAAAATAGCACAGAAAATCATGGATAGTCTAGATGCATCAAAATTATCTACCAGGTTAGAAGAAGGGTTTGCATGTTCACCAGGTTCAGCATCAACGGGTGTTTGGTATATTGATAGCGGAGCTAAAGTACAGGAGTATTTCTCTAGCTATCAAGAAGATCAAATGGAATTCCAGATAACTATGGGAAACAAAACTAAGTGTACTCCAGTAGGGAGAGGAACCATAGATTTTCAGACGGAAGCAGGAACCAACACCAGCGCCACTAATGTACTGCATGTGCCAGGATTGGGTATGAACCTAATTCCAATGTCCTAGTTGCAAGACAAGGGGCATGATGTATACTTTGTGGGAAAGAAGGTGTATGTCAAACACCCAAGCTAGAAGAAGTTGAAACTTGAGATAGATTGGAGCTCAAAGCAACAGGTTATATAGGTTGCAGATCAATTCTCCAATGGTATTGATCGGTAGTGATAATAACAGTGGGAAGGAGTTGAATGAATTATGGCACAGAAGGAAGGGACACTTACACCATGGAGCACTTAGGATGCTTAGAGAGACTGAACAGGAGTTCCATGTGAAAATTTCAATCTAGAGATCTACAGTTGCAGTGATAGATTTATTTCTCCTACTTATTACTCTGATAAGTTATTCACAGAAATCTGTCAGTAAACTTCGAAATATATACTACTACAACATTCACAATTATATATGCAGAGAAGTAAACAGTAAACAACATAAGCATAAGAACCAATCACATGTACACACTTATTTTTGGACAATTGTCCCCGGAAAAACCCAATGTGGGAAAACCGATGCAACAGATGAGGGTTTTATTATTATTCTTCAGCAAATGAATCTTTACAAGGAATACACTGGCAGATATAATCAAAAAACACTTGAGACAAAATTCTCGGCCCCTCCGGAAAATTTCCTGACACCCGGAAGAGCCTCTGACTTCCTCTGCATCTGTCTGCGTGTCTCTCTACGCAGTCCCTGCGCTGCACTGCGTCACTCAGCATGGGTTCACTGTGCTGCAGCTCTACGCTGCCTTCTGTGACCCTCTGCGTCCCTCTGTCCTCGTGCTCAGACATTACTGACTCCCTCTTCTCCTTCTACTTCTGCAATTCTTCGCCCTGCAACTCTCCCACTAAAATCGAATTCTATTCCTTCAGAATCGATCTCCTTCGGGTACTGAGTGTATGCCCGGCTTGCTTTTCAAATGACCCTCAAGCCTTCTTTTATAATCTTCTTGTTGATGAATCAATGACCCATATTAGAAATCTAATCAATGGCTAAGATTAAAACTTGATTTTATCTTCGTTCTCGAGAAGATTCACACTTTGTCTTATTAACACCCTTTAATTATTTAATTTCCCTAAGTTTAGACTTAGGGTCTCCATTAAAATAATTAATTATTTTAATAACACATGGCCCAAGTGGAATTTCCACAAACAGTTTCTGGGTTCTTTGGAATACTAATGTCCAAGTTTCCTCACAAAGTTTAAGACTTAGAACACTTTCTGACGCTACAAAAATCAACACTCCCTCTTAGCGAGGAAGGTGTTCTAGCAATATGCATGTTGCATGTTGCTCTGCTTTTGAAGCATCCTCTGCGTTGCTGATCTCTGGATGTTGCACCTCACCTGTAGCGCTACTGCCTCCTGTATTGCAGCCCATGACACTGCCACTATCACTGCTGCATTTGTACTACAACTCCCTCTGAATCTTGATCTTATCCATTCCTCCTACCGTAATGGATTCTTGATCATCCCCATCTTCTCTCTGAAGTAGAAAAAATTAGTCTTCCCCAGAGCCTTCGTGAAAATCTCTGCCACTTGTTCTCCTGTTGGAGTGTACTGCAACTGTACAGCTCCCTATTGGACACAGTCTCTGATGAAGTGACACCTGATGTGTTAAGTTCTAAACATGTTCTATGCCATTTCAGATTAGGGCACACAATACTGAAGCAGATAGAACATAGCAAAAGATCGATAGAAGACAAGCCAAAACAGAGATAATGAATAGTGGCGTTACAGCGATCAGCAGGATGCTTCTACCAGCAAAGTCTCCAATAGGTCATTCAGCCAAGTGTGTCACACATAACCCCAGAACAACCCAAACAAAGAATACGCAGCTCCAACGCCAACAAGAGAGAGAGAATTCCTCCACACCAATTTGTGTCAAATGAACTCTAAGTCTCTCCAATATATAGGAATCTTTGGGGGTGTGTGACACGTCCTTTAAGACATTTAAGTCTATATTTTATTCCAGGCCGACCTAGCACATAAGTGGAATAAATTCAAAGTACATGTTCTGCTCATCCAATCGAGATGATCTTTAGATCAATCTTACACCTCTCCGAAAGAGGAATCCAATAAAAATATTGTGATCCTCATCTGAGCAACACAACTCGGAGTTTGGACCTAGTTGTCCAATTTTAACACTCCCTCTCAACTAGGGAGAACTTTGTCCACAAGTGCAATCCAATCATCGTGCGTCATCCCGCCGTAACTTGCTTCGTTGGCCTCTTTATTTCATAACAGAAGTGGGTCAGTCACAAAGACATCATTCCCGGCTGACAGATTCAGCCCAGAGGTCAAAACCTCTATCGAACTCACAAAGAGTCTCCAACCAACCCGAAGTTGGTTCATTTGACCCGAAGTCAGGCAGAGGTCCGAGACCTCACAAGACTTGATCCCAGATCAAGTGGTTGGACCGTGCCATCCTAGATAGAGAGTACGACAAGTTCTGATGCGTCCATCAGTCTTTGCTACTAGTCTCTAGCCTTTCCCATCTCATTGGCCAAATGAGAGGTACTTCCCATGAGCCTTGAACTCAATGGGTAGGATGCATACGGGGCACAGATAAATGAGAGGCGAACCAGCTCAATAATCACAAGGGTGGGGCAGAAGCATTATGAGTGCTTATAGCTCCGAGAAGCTATCCCCAAAGCCCCCTAGAGCTCCCAGAGCTCATCGTCCAACGAGACCCACATCATAGGGTCTTTCCACGACACCAAGACTCTCACGGAAGGTTAGGAACTTGACCTTTCCCAGGGGCTGTGTGAGAATATCCGCGACCTGCTCACCGCTCCACATGACCCAGCCTGCTGCTACCGCGTTGTGTACCATATCCCTAATGAAATGGTACCTGATATCAATATGCTTGGATCGGTCGTGGAACACAGGATTCTCAGTCATGCGAATCCCACTCTGGTTATCACAGAGTATCACGGTGGTATCTAGCACATGTCCAAACAGCTCACTAAAGAGCTTTCGCAACCAAACTGCTTCACAACAAGCCATACTTGCTGCAATGTATTCGGCCTCAGCAGTGCTCAAAGCCACCGACTTCTACTTCCTGCTCATCCATGAGATCGAAGTAGAACCAAGATTGAAACAGCATCCCGATGTGCTCTTACGATCCACCACACTGCCAACCCAATCGACATCAATATATCCAAGGAGTGTCACGCTCCCGGCAGTGTATATCAGCCCATGGTTTATCGTGCCCCGAAGATATCTCAGAAGATTCAACCCAGTGAAAGTGATGAGGCTCAACCATCTGTTGACTCAAAGTGTTCACTACAAAACATATATCTGGACGGGTGTTCACTAAGAAGATCAAGGCCCCTACGAGTTGACGATAGTCAGTAGGATTTGACAATACGGGCCCAGCAACGCTGCCACTCAACTTCTTGAAGTTGAGTTCCATTGGTGTTGACACGGACTTGCAGTCCACCATACCAAATCTTTCCAGAAGTTTCACAATATATTTTCCTTGAGAAAGGAAAATCTCGCCAAGTCTCTGCCAGACCTCCAGGCCTAGGAAATAGTGCATCAGTGCTAGGTACTTTATCTCGAACTCAGCAATGAGCTCCCTCTTGCATTGATGAATGAGAGGGTCAGCACCTGTCAGGAAGAGGTCGTCCTCATACAATGCTAGAATGAGAGGCTTTTCTCTATCAACCTTGAAGTAAAGGTTCAGATCAGCCTAACTACAAGTGAAGCCCAGCTTCACCAGGTAGCTATCTATCCTCTCGTACCAAGCTCTGGGTGCTTTGTTTCAGCCCATAGAGGGCTTTTCTTCAACCTGCAGACATGGGTGTCCTTAACCTGGACTTCAAACCCCAGAGGTTGCTCAATATACACCTTCTTCCTTCAATGCAACATGCAGAAATGAGGTCTTTACATCTATCTGATGAAGACTCCATCCTTGCATAGCAGCAAGGGCTATTATTGATCGAATGATGGTATGTCGAGTCACAGGTGCAAGTGTGAAATCATAGTCTATGCCTTCCTCATGGGCAACGAATCTTGCCTGAACTTTTCAGCACTTCCATCAGATCCATGCTTGATTTTGAAGCGAGGTGACAACAGCTTTGATCTGTGGTCTAGGAAACATATCCCATATATCACCCTCATATCCTTGCAGATTTAGATACTTTACAGCTTCTTCAAATGATCTAGGCTCATATTGTACTCATGGCTGCCTGGTATATATATGGCTTCTCGGTTTTCTTCCGGAATTTCCCCCTCTGAAGCCATATATCTTTGAGCCATAAGAATCTTCTTTCATTCAGCAATGATATTAGCTCAGGAGCATATACAAATATATTCTCCCTCTTAATGCCAGCTTCTCTCTCTATTTTAAATGAGGTCATCCCAAACACCAACTTGGAAAGAGTGACTTAATCTCCCACAGTCAAAGCCATCCGACAAGCTTTGCTGATCATAGTTCAAGATTCCAGCAATGTGTCTGAAAGCTGCCGAAACACATTTTACCATTATGCTCCAGGTTGCGCATAGGTGTCTATGCTAACTGCTACATAGGTGTCCATCTATGTCACTGTCCAACAGGGAGAATATATCAACAAGCCTCAGCTTGTGTTAGAAGTCTTGTTATTCTGAGGAGGTCTGTTGTAGCTTCTTCAACCAGCCCTCTTTACTGCGACCCACAGAACTAGGAATCCAAACATGATTCCTTCTCGCATAATTCTGCACTTGAGAGCTTCATCTACTACATCTGACATCTCATCCAGGACAGCTTCTTATTTATAGATCTGCCCAAGACTTCAGATCTTAGTTCTGCGAACTAATCATACAGATGTTAAAACACAAAATTTACCCTTCTTCATGACAGTCCATGCAGATCCAGCACAGTCATAATGGTACTCCTGCTCATCAATGTTTCTGCCCAATCATCCAACAGGATAAAGCTGGACAAGGCACTTTCTAAAGTCACTGTCAATAGATTAAGTCCAGGTATATACTGGTTCACAACCACTGTCATTAGACAATAGTATCATAACACTGTTAGATGAGGCACTGCACTGCCCCTCAAGTCATCAATCCATGTTACATGTGTTCCTTTGTTTATGCAGATCTGGGCCACTTAGGGATAGAGCTTTTCTAGCTTCCTTTACACATAATAAGAGACCCTCAGTTGGGGCATCATTCGGTTCTGAGCACACAGAACTCCCGGGCCATTAGGCCTTCTTTTTTTTCTTTTTTTTTGACTAGATAATACTTTCCTGAACAGTTCCTGATCGGTCACTGGATTAGGTGCCCCTAGCAGGCTCTGCGCAGTCCCTACGTCACCCTCTCTGGGCACTGCATCGCCCCAACTAGGGATCGATCTGACTCCCGGATTCTCAGATCTCAACCTCCCAATCTCACACCCCGGCTCGTGGCTTCTGGAATTGATCCGACAATAAAATCTCAGAAACCCTCTCAGCCACTGCGTAGCCCTGCATGGCTCTGCGTTGGCTCTGTGTTGGCTGTGTTGGACGTCTCTCTGCCTCTCTCTGTTGATGATTCTCTGGCTGAGAAAATCACTCTCTCCAAAAGCTACTCTGCCCCTCTCTGCACTGGAATCACTTAGATCTGATCTTCGTCAAAGCACTACTCCGTCAGAAGAATTTGATCACTTGATTCACTCGGTGTGTCTTTCCAAATGACCCAGAATCCTTCCTTTATAGTCTTCTTGTTGAGAAATCAACGATCGAGATTAGATCTCTAATCAACGACTAAGATTATAACATGACTTGGTCTTCTCTTTTTCTAGATCATTAAAATAAATAATTTTTACAATAAAACATATTCAGAGTGGAATTTTCACAAACGGTTTATGGGTTCTTTGGAATACCAGTGCCTAAGCCTCTCCACAAATTTATAGACTTAGAGCACTTCTGATGCTACCAAAAATCAACAATCCAAACATCAAAATTCATCCATAACGTCCAAACTCGTCCTCGAAAAGGTATAGCGAAAATCTCACAAGCGATAACAACCCAATCCAAGTGATGATGATCAAAATGAATTATCTCACTTCTTTTTATACACTCTCTAATGAATTCGATTTAGCCAAATTGGCCTAATTGAGCCCCTAAAATAAAATAATGTGCATAATAACAAAACTTTTGGTGACAAGCCTACCAAATAGCTCGATAACACAAGAATAAGCCTCTCAAGAGGGTAGAATGATCAAAAAAGTGAGTCGTTGGGCCTTTGAGGAGGCCTAAAGAAGTCCAAGGGGTACCATGATGAAGAAATGGACTCCAACGATAGTGGACAAGGGGTTGTCCCTTTGTTTTCCAAGAAAGAGCATGTGGTGCTCCCAAGTGGGTGTGGGAGCACAAGGACATCCTCATGGGTCTCCAAGTGGATCGAAAATTCCTATAGACCATTTGTAATGGCTAGGATGATGATATAAGTCCCCCCTCTACTGTGAGAGACATCCTCTGGACCCTGGAACATCTGACAAATGTATGGTGCAAGTGTGGAGTCGGTTGGGCATGGTGAACTAGGTGCATCATCCTCATCCAAAAAGGTGGAACATGTGCAATCGATGAGCGTTGTTGGGGATCCATGAAGTAATCTCTACTATGGTGGAGGCTCGCGGCTATCAACGCTCACCCTACAAGTGCCAAGGTAGCCCCCTAGAGGGCTAAGACCCCGTATAGGTATACCAGGCCCCAAATGAAGACCCGCTTGTAATCCTGCATAAGATCCAATGATTCCCCTTGCCCTCCAATACAACAGATCATCAGAATAGTCAAGTAATAAATCTTACAATTCATGGAATCAATGAGGCACTTCATGGTGGCATGCCCTTCCATAGTGGGCTTTAGTATGTCCAAGTGTCTCCAGAGTCAATAAGGGGGTTAGCCAAGGACCCTATTAGATGGTTTCAACCTCTAAAGGGGGTGGCATGTCCATAGTACATCCCTCAAATGGTAGGTGGCAAATGATATAGTAATGAAGTGGAGATCAGGGAAATCATCCATACCACATGTTATTGTACAAGGGTAGCTATAATAAGAGGAGCCCACACCTGAGTATATGAGTGTGGGAGGGATAAATCATGGTACCTAAGTTACCCCAAACTTCATTTTTCCACCCTTCTTCATATGACTTTTTCCTTTTATTGATTTTTCTTCATAACTGCTCGAGGCTCCAGAGAATGAGAGCACGATGTGTGGTATATATAGCAGGTATGTATCCCCCTTTAAGGTGGGGCATTTCATTGCCCACCAGGGGTTGGGACATTCATGGGTTCCTTAATGTGGAGGGGGCTCATCTAGGGCCCATGGAACCAGGGTGATGGCCATAGATAAGGGGTAGAGCTTATGTTTGGTTTTTTCCCATGTGCTAAATTTGTATGTCCCAACCATCTTTTGCATTTTATGGTACATTTCCTATTGAGAGTGGCCAAATTATGTTTTTCTTTTTCTTTTAGCTGCATCAATCTTTGCGGCTTCATTTCAAGCCCGACCGAAAGTTTGGACAAGGAGAGGGGGCGGCTAACCCTCTGTGGACCCAGTGGGCACATGTGGACCCTGATGGGAAATATGATGAATGGGGTTAAAATGAGCGAAGGAGAGTGATGTATATGGTATCAAGAAGCGAGACCACACAACCAAAATCGGGATTTCCCATGTAGTGCTAGCCCTAAAGCCAATGGCCAATAAAGGAGATCCCATGGAACTAGAAAACAAGGCTAACCATCAAATCGGGCAAGGAGACAAGAGTACAAACCTAGCCCACTCTTTCCGTTGAATCCCCCCACCAATCCATGCCCAAAAGTGTCCATGAAAAGCGAAGTTACCAGGATTCGGATACGGATACGGATCCAAATCCAGATTCACTAGTTTTTTTTTTAAATCTAAGATCCGGATACGACAAGGATACGTCAAGTACAAAAAATATAACAATATTAATAATAGACACAAAATATATACTTCTTAATATATTTTGTCTTGTCATATCAAAATGTTAAAATGCATACCTCAATTACTTCTCTATAACCTTTTTTTGGTCCTAAGCATTTAAAAAAAATTATTCATTTTAAATTTTAAATTAATTGATCAAAATTCAGAAAAATATATATTTTAAAATTCCAATATATAAGTCAAATGATTGTTTTGGTTTTACATCTAATAATCTTAACCTTATTAATAATTATGTATTGAAGTTAATGATCTATATTAATAAAGTGATTTTGATATATTATTATTCCATTATTGTTTTATTTTTAAATAAGGTTCTTCATTATTTTGATATTTTAAAATAATATCAAAATGATATTATTTTATCATTTTGGGGCTAATCATAACGGTTTTCGATATTTTTATTTTAAATTAAAAATAATTTACCACACTATTTTACACGGGATCCACGCGTATAATCTGGTTCTTCTGTAGCGTGCAAGTGACAGGGACTGGAACGTGATATCTATTTATCAAAAAGTTTATTCCCCTAAGGAGGCCAAGTCATTTTAGCAAATTTCAATCCACTATAGTAGGTTGATTTTTGACAATTATTTTGTTGGATTATCTTTCATAATTCATTCTAACAAGGCCGAGTTCATCGCTTATTGAGTGTTGAGTTCGTTGGGGTTTCTGGACTGAATTTCCTCCATTCATCTCAGAGGCTAGATTTGTTTTTGGCAAGCCAAATAGATCAGCCTCGAGGTCAATTTTCTTTCAGCCACAGGGGCTCGAATTTCAACATAAGGGGACTGAATTCACTCTTATTCAGTGGTTGAATTGCTCAAGTCTATGGGACTGAATTCACTCTTACTCAGTGGTTGATTTGCTCAGGTTTATGGGTTTCCGGCAAGCAAAAGCAGTATTTTTAACGTTGGTTTCCACAAATTTCCTTGGATCTGTTTCCCTAGCCGAGGATCTGTTTCCAAAAATTTTAGATATGCCAGCTACGGTATTTTTTTCGTACTCCAGCGAATCTGAATCCAGATCATATCTGCGAATCTAGTGATCTTCCCCCTCCTCCTGTCGGATCCAATAACATAGATGAAAAGTAAGGAAAATTACTCGACTATACCAATGAAAAGCCATAGATTTGGGTGTTGATTTGTGGTGTTTCTCTAAGTCTCAAATTTTGTGGAGAGGCTTAGACACATGCATTACAGATAACCTAGAAATTGTTTTGGGAAATTCCACCCAGAAACAATTTTATTTGATAAATTAATTATTTTTAATGAGGACCCTAAGGCTGCCCTCCTTGGTATTGATCTGCCTCTCTGATATATGTATTCACGGCCTCATATCAGAATATCCCTTACCGATCTGCCCCTCACTAGCACTGCAAGCTCACTCGAAAATTATCAGCAAACCACGCCCCAGAATTTCGACTTAGCGCAAGTGCTACAGCAATGTGTGTGTGTGTCTCCAACTAACCCAAGCCTTCCTTTAATACTTTTCTCGTTGATAAATCAACGGCCATGATCTAATCACTAATCAACGGCTAAGATTAGAGAAAGCTTGATCCACGTCACTTAGAACATTCTTACCACGTGTAAATTGATTCACTTTAATTTTTCAATTTCCTTAAGTTAAACTTAGGATCCCTATTAAAAAATTTAATTATTTCAATAACTTTTACACTGGGTGGAATTTCTCCAAACGATTTCTAGGTCTTGGAGATCCCGTGTGTTCTAGTCCCTCCACAAAGTTTCGGAGCTAGAACACATCCGATGCTACCCAAAATATCAACACAGAGAGGGTGAAGTAGGGCCACGCAGGCCACACACAAAGGCAGCACAGTGTTTCCGAGTTACAGTCCAAGATTTTGCTAGGAGATCGGGATTCTGAGTCGGGAGGAATGTAATCAGATTTTCTGAGAGCAAATCGATCTAGCAAAGGAGGTGGCGCAGTTCCAGAGCAGTCCCCACGCAGACCTATGCAACTACTATGCAGAGGCAACGCAGAGGGTTTTGGGTTTCGTCAGTTCAGCTACCGGATCATTCGGGACTTGCAGAGTGAGGTAAACTCACTATTTTTCTCTATCAATATTCTTTGTAACTGATTTGTCCGATGAGACTGTTAGGTCCCCGTAATTTGGCAAACTGGCAAGACCAAATGTACAAGGGTAACATCAAACCAGTCTTTGGAGTCCTAGGACCTAGCCTTCCTGGACTCAGAGAGGGCTCTCTCTATGTTTGTGTAAAGGATGTGAGTTAGTTGATTTTAGGGTTTTGATTTTAGGCTAGTTATAGTGATAGGGTTTGTTTGTTTGTTTGGTTGGTTGGATAGGTTGTCAAGAAGAATAGGTAGAGTAAGAGGAAATCAAATCCATTGGGCTATGGAGTTTGCAAAGGTCTTGAAAAGTACAATAATAGGTCAAGGGTGTTTCATAGGGCAAGTTAACAAGGCCAAATGGATCTAAGTAGGTTTAGTGAGTGTGAAATGAACATGAAGTTATGCATGCAGTAGGTTCAAAGGGAAATTAAAGATCCTTCAACATACTAGAAACAAGAAAATCTTTCAGAATGATAACATAGCAAAATTGAAGAGCAATAAAGGATTCTTCAACCAGACTTTTGCTAAACAGACCTCAAAACCTCAGACAAGTAATCGTAGAGAGCAGTTAAGAATTCTCTGAACATTACTTTCAAACAAAGAGAACTTTTAACATAACATTTTAGTGAAACTAAAGAGCATTCAAGGGTTCTTTAATTAAACTTCAAGGAAGAAAACATAGAGATTAAAGGATGCAGACAGAAGTAGGGTGCCAAGAAAGCATATCCTACTCTAAAATTTATGTCCTATGATCAAAGAAACCATGAACTTAATGAAAACTAAAGTAAACAAATACAAGAGTGGAATAACATCACCATCTAACAAAGCTCATGAATCCTAGGAATATGCTTGATCCATTGATGCTCAATCCAAAGCCATCACAACACACCAAGGCCAATTTATTCAACAAACTCAAAGTCTATATCATATTGAGCTCAGCAACCAACCCCCATGTACAATGAGGCATCAATGCAGTATTTAACCAGCAAGGAGGACCAAAACCCTAACTAGGGTTTTAGAAACCATTAATTACTCGTAAATGTCATTTTTGTCGTATGAGGCCATGCAAGGCCCAAGGCACAAATATCCTAATTCATTAAATGCAAAAATAACTCCTCAACCAACTTAGGCAAAAAACTGACTTTGAGGCTCCTTAATAACTTCCAAAATATCTCCAAGTGTGTTTTGTTGACTTTTTGCAAGGGCGCAGCACTGAGGTTCAAGGGTGCAGTGCAAGCACTAGGAAAAATTGCATGTTTTGTAACCAAGATTTGGAGGCCTTCCAAGTGTCCAAATGAGCTCCATGATAGCTCATTGAAAAGCATGTCCTGTCTACTTTCCAAAACTGCCTTTAGTTTTCTGATTGGACTTCATTTACCTGCTCAAAAACTCAATCTCCCAAGACTGCTCAGGGTGCAATGCTAGCTCTGAAAATAGGGCAGAAAATTGATTTTTTGCATGTTTTTGGCACTTTTGGAGTACCAGTTCTGCTCCAAATGAGCTGAGATTTTGTTTGGGTGATGTCCTTGGCAAGATGAACATGAAAATGTAAACCATTCCTCCATAGGGTAAACCCAAAAAAGAGCGCAGTGCCACTTGGCCCTTCAAAACAATCAAAAACTTCAAAAACTCAAAAATGTCTCAAAAATAGAATTTGTCTTGTTGATCATGTTTGTAAGGTCTTCAAGGGTACATCAGCAAGAAAATTCAACTTGTCCCCTTTATTTTGCTTGGTTAGGGCTTCAAGTCTTGATCTAGCCTTTGTGGCCTCTCTTTGGGCTCTGATTGCTCTAATGTCATTGATGGCCTTCTTTGCCTCCACTATTTATCTTGCCTTGCTTGTGATCATGCCTTCTTGGCATTTGGGCCTCTCCTCCACTAACCTTGTCTTCTGTCATTGTAAACCCTGCCTTGAGAAACCCTAGGACTGCAAATGAAAATGAGATGAAGGGATGGTGGAATGGCAGCCTTTCCAAGTGAATGAGATGAATGAGTGAGGGTGTAAGTACATGAGAATGAGGAATAGGCTAACAACTCAATGGCAACCCTCTGGACATGTTTATACTCTGTTTTTCCAACCTTGGAGTGTAAATGGAAATAGAATGAAAAGACAGTGATGAAATGTCAATTTAGGCTAATGAGGGAATGAGTAAGAAAACACTTAATGACAACCCCTCTCAGCACCCAGGTTTACCCTTGTCTTGACCGATACTCTTTATAAGCAGATGGAATGAGGTTCAACAGTGATGTCAAGTTTTAACCTTGAGGTAGCCTCTCAGGGTTTTCTTATCATTTAATCAAAAATCATCAAACTTGCTTGAAGATGGGGTTATAGCATGTAATTACCCTTGAAAATGCTTGGGAGACCATTGAGCAGAGGCATGGAAGCAATTAGAGGTGTTTTGAGTGATCATAGGGTGTAGGTAGCCCTCCTGGCCAAGGGCACAACGCCAGTCCCAGGCACGCAGCGCCAAGAGGAAAGCACTGAGTGTGTTTCCGGGCAAGAGTGCAGCACTCTGCCAGGCGTGTAGCGCCACCTCCCAGGTGCACAGCGCTTGTGTAATTTGTATGGGAGAAAAAATCTAGGGGCACAGCGCCCAATTCCAAGTGCGCGGCACCAAGCCAAGGGCGCAGCGCCACAAAAAGTTGCTCAATTTTGACTTGAAAACTCAAATTTTCTTCACTTCTTGAAACTTCTAATTCTCTGCAAGTGAACCATGATTCATATGAAGTGTGAAATGAGTTCTATAGGTATGTGGCATTTGATTTACCTTTGCAAACCACTTTATAATGTTTTAAGCCCTTTTTCCTTTTTATTGATAATCTTCCACACCTTTGCCTTGCAGGTAGATAAAGTGATGAATTTGATCTTTCTTTTGGTCAAGCAAGCATGATATGTTCCTTTTGCCACTTTTAGGATGATTGCACACATACAACAGCATCTTCAATTTCTTGTGCAGTCTCAACCTTTAAGTTCAATTTAACCCTTTCACCTTTTCTTACTAACCCTCTTACACTGTTTGCCTGCAGGTGACTGAAATGATGAATTTGACTTCTCCTTTGCTCACTTTGGCATGACCAACTCATTAAACACCTTTGGGAGGATTTCTCATAGCAGCACTTTAAAAACCCTCTGTAATTTACTAATTTCCACTATGAAACTCAACTTAACCTTCTCACCTTTTGCTTGTAGTTTGCAGGAGTTATGGCTTTTGCTTTTCTTCTGATCCTGGAGATTTGACATGTTTATTTTGACACAGCAACAACCTTAAAAACCTCCTTTACTTCCACCTTGGAGCTTAACCTCATCTTTTTCTCATTTAAACATGGCAAGCTCATTTTTGACAAGTTTGGGGTCTAATCACACGGTGGCATCTTCAAAAACATCTTTTTGCTTGCACCATGGAGTTCAACACCTCATTTCACTTTCTCTGACCACTTTTCCAAAACCCTAGGCATCTGGAGTGCTTTAAGACGATTATCAGTGTTGTCTTCTAAGTTCTCTATAGCCCTTTCAAGTTCATTCATTTCTGTCCAGTTCACCTCACCTTTTTCCCTATCTCATCAATCTTTTTGACATACTTTCTTTATGTTTGGTTTTGTGTGCCTCCTCCAGGTCATTTCTGCCATTTGATCACTGTTTGGCACTCTGCTAGACCATCAAGTGCAAAACCCTAATTATCTACAAGAACAAGTGTTGCCTCTCTTCCTTGCTGCAAGTTGTCTTCATCCAGGAGCAGACCACCTACCTCATCAACACCTTCTGCTATCAAACCTTTCAACACTCCTACAGAAGTGTCGAAGTTTACATTTACCTCTTGCAGACTTTGTACTTGATAAGACAGACTTCTTTGGAAACTTTTAGGTTTTCCTTGAATAACCATGTCTCAACATTACATTACCTCTGAACCAGATTCTAGCAAAGAAAAACACAGTCTGAAATACCAATGATGACCTTGGAACTTATGAAACCCTAATTGACCTAGTGGGAGGATTCTTTGACCTGGTCTTTGACTGAATATTGGTTTGGAGTCTTCACGTGAAAAACAGAGTATTTGTCAAAGTGCTATATTGAAGATCCAAAATCCAATGAGCTTGATTTATCTAAAGAGCCCACAAAGATAGTTTTGAGACCATCAATGCTTGAGGAATCTAGGGAACATGGGAAAGATTTAGGCTATAGGAAACCCTAGAGGGAAAGTGGGGTTTATGGGCAGGGGAAAAAATAGGCCAAATTAAGTTATAGGCAGAGAAGGAGACTGAAAATGATAGGTATAAGCTTAGGAAGAGTTTGTAGGAGTGACAAGGTGACCATGGACTGGCAAGCTGATGAAATAGTGAAAAATTTTCCATAAGCATAATGAAGGCAGTGAGATTTCTGAAACTCACAATTTTCAAGGAAGGTTGTTTTCATAAATCTAGAACAAATCTTTAGTCATCTACAGATAATGAAAAATAATGATGACTAACAGAGACAATCAAAGATGTATTCAGATATAACTGCTACTTAATAATAAAACCCTCAGATCTGCTGCACCGGTTCTCCCGCATTGGGTTTTTCCGAGGGCGTTTGTCCAAAAATAATGGTGTCCTGTGTGTGTTATATCTCTTGCTCAATTTATTGTTTTTACATATAATTTAATTAAGTAAAGGTTGCTTCAGTAATTGCTTCAATGTTTTTAGAAGTAATCTACAAAATAACTTGTTAAAAGTAATTTACAAGTTGGAGAAGTAGTTCAGTTTGTTGCAATAGGATTCCAGTTCTAGGACTTGGAATTTTCACATTGGGGTCAGGAGGCCCACCTTCAAACATACAATCATGACAAGTGGTTGAAGGACCACATCGCTGACTCAGGTGACAGAGGTAATGACACATTGAGCTATCTGGTAGCTGCAAGGGGTTGTTGTCTATCGGTTGAGGATCATCTAGGAGAAAAATTTAAATTCTCTCCTATATACACTACCCACAGGTGGTGGATAACACGACCCTTTTGGGTAGGCTGAATAGAGGCCACGACTAGGGATTTTAGCCCTCCAATCTCTGCAGCTAGGCCAAATATGGCCTCTAGCCCTTGCAGTTAGAACAATCTAGCCTTTCATGCCTTGAAAATGCTCAAAAAATCCCTCAAACCTGCGAATCCACTTGCAAACAACTTCAAAAATCAATTTCCTAAAAAAAACCCAGTTGTAGCAAATAGACAAAGCCCTCTAGGGCTAGTAGCTTCCCCAAGGAGGCTAAACGTTGCAAAAATGGGATGTGGGTCTTGTAGTTCCTGGTCTCCAAACCCTAGATCAACCCCCAAAAGGTCAATGACTTGCTTCTTTGGGCTGGACAACTCTTCTTTAGGCCGAAAATCCCTCCAAACCCTAGTCATCTAAGCTAGGTGAGGGTTAGGACCTTCCCACTTGAGTTTGTCTTTGAAAAATTGTCTTTCGACACCTACAAGATGAATAAATAGAGCCCAAGACATAAGATCTAGAAGTTTCTCAAATAAAAACCCCAAAATTAGTATTTACAAGTAAGAAAAATAATTTAGAAGGGTTAGAAATAATTTACAAATTATCTACAATAATTTACAAGAGAAAATAAGCTCTAATTAGCAAATAGTTTATTAATAGCCCAAGAATAACTTTTTCAAGCAAATTTGATGGAAATAATTTTAATTTTAATGCACAATGCCACAAACCCAAATTTTGCAAAATAAATTCGTTAGATAATCTCAAGGTCCAAACAAAATGTGATCACCTCAAAGTCCATGAAATTGGCCTTTCACTAAGGGTTGAATCACTTGAAAATATCTCTATACACTGAAAAGATAGATCATTAGCCTCATAGGGGTTCGATTCACACAAATAGGCTAGTGATCTAGAGATACCTACTAGATCCACCAACTTCAATGGGTTTACTCTAGCCCAAAACCTAAAGCGAGATACCTACACCAATAGATAGTCCAACCACTGGCTATGAAATAATGATCTTCAGTTAAAACATAAAATTAGAGCATTAAACCCATTCAACACACACCATGAATCATTGAGTGAGAGACACCTTGAGTCAAACCCCAAAGTCTTTATTAATGTAGAAATTCCAACAGATCTTAACTCAGTACAAAAGCTTTTCAACAACGTTGAAGTTACAATGAGGAGCTTGAAAGATTCCTTCTATATTAAATGAGAGGGATCAACCCCTCCAAGTGGAAAATAATGGTTAGTTGCTCAATCTGTGGCTTGATCCTTGCCTAAAAAATTTGAGCCTGTAGGAATTTACAGGGTAAGTTCCGTAGATCAAGAACCAAAGGTCACCACTCACAAACAAATCACAAATCAGTACACTAGTATAATCACGTGGTTAAAACCCTCAAAGAGGGGAACAGTCCACACCCTGAGCCAACGCGGCCACTTCAGGAAATTTATTAATATAAAAGAAAAGTTACATATGTTTCTCTCATAAATGGTTACCGGACAAATGACCCTCCATGCTCTTTAAATAGAGATCATGGACCAATCGAGAGTTAAGCCACGGATCAAGTGTCGTTAATACCAAGGTGAGAGATAACCGTCAAATCACTACAAATCATGACCGTCGGATTATAAGTTACAAATGTACATGGTAAAGAAACACACTTTACCTAACTCTACACTAGAGTAAGTTATTCTTAACTATTTCCTATGTGTCGAAATATCCTAACATCCCCCCTTAAGAACAACTTGGGATAGGATTGAAGGATTTACAAAGGTGACACAAAAGGAGCCTATTTCCTATGTGTCAAAATATCCTAACATCCCCCCTTAAGAACAAATTGGGATAGGATTGAAGGATTTACAAAAGTGACACAATAGGAGAAGAAAGGAGGCATTAGAGCCTATCCCCCCTTAATGGAAACTTTCCTGAACTCCAAGCATGGATCGAAGTTTGGTAAACTTTGCTTCTGTGAGAGCCTTTGTAAAGATGTCAGCTACTTGATCATTGGTTGGACAGTACTGCATTTCAAGAACACGATCATGAATGAGCTTTCTGATGAAGTGTATGTGGAGTTCAATGTGTTTCATACGCTGACGCTGAACTGGATCTTTACATAGCTGAATGGCACTCTGATTATCACACCAAAGTGTAGTTGGATGCTGCTGATGGAGACCAAATTCAGACAGAATCTAACGAAGCCACATGGCTTCCTTGTTGGCTTCAACTGCACCACGATACTCTACTTCTACTGAAGAAAGAGAGATGGCACTTTGATTCTTACAAGACTAAGGAATAGGTCCTGAACCAAGAGTGAAGACATATCCTGCAGTAGACTTTCGATCATCAGGGTCACCAGCCCAGTCAGAATCAGTGAAACCAATCAACAATGGAGATGCTCCTGCACTGTAATGAATCCTGAACTGAACTGACCTCGAATATATCGAAGTATTCTTTTAGCTGCTTTCCAGTGGCTTTCATGAGGTTGGTGCATAAACCGAGCGACAAGACCAACGGCAAAGGAAAGGTCAGGACGGGTATGGGTTAGATACAGAAGTTTACCAACAAGTTGACGATATAAGGTAGCATCAACTTCAGGGGAAGAAAAAGTGACTGAAAGCTTAACTCCAGACTAAAAGGGAGAAGGGGCACGCTTACAGTCTTCCATGTGAAAGTGGCGTAGAAGATCACATGCATACTTGGACTGAGAAAGGGTAATGACTTCTAAGGATTGCAATACTTTAAGACTAAGGGAATAATGCAAGTGTCCTAAGTTTTTCATTTCAAACTTCCTTTCGAGGCTAGACTTCACATGGTTTATATGGTTGGGATCACTACAAGTAAGCATAAGACTATCAACATAAAGAACAAGGATGATTAACGACTTAACCACTTTCTTGGTGTAGATAGTCTTGGTTTTTTGGTTTTAATGACACCTAGAAAAGCCATTATCTAATAGAAATCTATCCATTTTGGCATACCAAGCCCGAGGAGCTTGTTTGAGACCATAGAGAGACTTCCTAAGACGACAAACAAGGCTGGAGTCTTTTTGGATAAAACCTTAGGTTGTTCCAGGTAGATTTCTTCATGTAAATCTCCATGTAAGAAGGCAGATTTAACATCCATCTGATGGACTTCCCATTTAAAGGAGGCAGCAAGGGAAAGAACAAGGTGAATAGAATTCATTTTGGTAATAGGGGAGAAGGTTTCAGTATAGTCAATGCCTTGAACTTGTGAAAATTAGTTAGCGACAAGACAAGCTTTATGTCTATCCACTATTCCATCTGGTCCAAACTTTGTTTTGTAAACCCATCTACATCTGACAAGTTTTCTTCCTTTTGGAAGAGGAACAATATCCCAAGTATCATTCGCCAATAAGGAGCGATATTCTTCATTAATATCTACATCCCAATTTGGATGAACAGAGGCTTCTTCAAAGGTTTCTCGATCAGGATTTTCTGGAACTTGAGCCAATAAGGAAGAGGCTCTTTCAAACAGAGAACATGTACGTCGTCGATTGGCAGGGTCACCTGCAAGAGAAATTACTGCATTCTGAGAGGAGCGAACCCATCTTGGAAGTGGTAGAGTATAAGGAACAATTTCAAGAGGTGGAGGAGGATTTTCATCCTCGCTGTCATCATCTGAACTAGAAGGAATGCTATTAAAAATAGAAGAGAGAGAGAGAGGTGGCACATATGCCGAATCAGGCTCGCAGGCCAAAGGTGGCACACCCGCCGAACTAGGCTCGTAGGCCAATATATTTTCATCAAATTTTACATCTCTTCTAATGATTATATTTTTGGATTTTGGTTGAAGAAGTCTATATCCTTTGACATCTTCAGAATATCCAACAAAAATGCATTTTTCACTCTTAGGTTCTAAGGCTTTATGTTTCACATCTGGAATATGGGCCCAAGCATCACTTCCAAAAACATGAAAGTGACTTACATCCGGTTTGATTGAGCTCCAAGCTTCTTCTGGAGTTATATTCTTTAAAACCTTAGTAGGAGTGCGATTTACTATGTAATTTTCACAGTTAATGGCTTCTGCCCAAAAATTGAGACCAAGTCCTTTAGATTGAAGCATACAATTAGCCATTTCTTTTAAGGTGCAATTCTTCCTTTCAGCTACACCATTTTGTTGTGGAGTATATGGAACAGTATGTTGCAATTGAATGTCATGCTCAGTGCAGAAGTTAATAAATTTGTTGTTAACATATTCTCCTCCATTGTCTGATCTTAACTTAAGAATTTGATGTACAGATTGTTTCTCAACAAAGGCCTTAAAGGCCAAGAACATGTTAAAAACTTCACTCTTGAGTTTTAAGAAGTATACCCAAGTGCATTTGGAAAAATCATCAATGAAGGTTAATAAGTACTTGCAACCAGAGAAAGAAACAACAAGAAGTGGACCACATAAATCACTGTGCACAAGCTGCAAAGGGGCTGAAGCGTGCCAAGAGGCACATTTGTCAAAACTATCCCGATGATGTTTTCCGAGTACACATCCGGAGCAAACACCATCTCGGCAAGATACCATAGGAAGACTCGTCACCATATTTTCCTTACATAGAGTTTGAAGAGAGTGATAGTTTAAGTGACCAGATCGCTCATGCCAAAGTTTGCTCACATCATCATTATGAGCAACAAAAACGGAGGGAAGAGAGGATTGCCCAAAGTTTTCAAACTTATACAACCTTGTGGAATCATCAGCAATGCTAGTAGCTAAAATATGTTTTAGGATCTTTGAGGTCCTTGATTACAACATCATGAGGTGAGAATTCTACTATTTTCCCTTCACCTAAATGAGTTATCTGATAAACAAAGAGAAGGTTGCATGACAAAGTAGGAACACATAGTACATCATTAAACTGACCATTATCGAGATGAATGGTTCCAGATCCTACAACACTAAGAGCTCTATCATCACCAACATAAATATGTTTGGTGTTACAATCATTTAAAGAAGAAAACATGGCTTTATTTTTGGCCATGTGATAAGAAGCTCCAAAATCAATGAGCCACCCATGAGAATGAGAAGAGGAAAATACATTTAATGCATAACCAGATCTTGATGCTTGACAACCACAAGCAGAAAGTGCCATTCCTGAAGATGAAGGTGAAGTGTGCTCCAAATTGATGTTGTGCTTCTTCATTGTTGCTTCTAAAGCTTCCATCTTCTTAAAACATTTGGACTCTATATGGCCATCACGATTGCAAAAGTTGCAATGTCTATTTGTCTTCTTTCCTTTGTTTTTATATGCTTTATCATTTTGGTGAGTTGCTTTTTCAGTTTGCGGCTGAAATTGCTTAGGACCCTTGTTTGGTTTCGGACCATACTTTTTAGGAGACTGCTTCTTGGGATTCTTTTGATATGATTGTTGTTGGGCTGCTAAGGCTTTCTTAGAAGTGTTTCCAGAAGTGATAAAACCAAGGTGTAAGGGTTTTTCTTGTTCTCTTATCAAAGAATCACAAAAGGAAGCAAAAGAGGGATTCTTGTAGGTGGTTCCTGAAGAAATGATGGCTTCTCTACTGGAATGGAAGGCAGAAACAAATACAGAGTAAGCAGGGCCAAGCTTAGCAAGAATGCAATAAATGAGGCTACTATCTTCCTTTTGACCTTACAACCTTCTAAAAGAAGTCCAAGGGTCTTGAATTTAGACAAAAAATCTTCAATAGAGGAGAAATTATTAGGGTCCAAAGTAAGCAACTCATTTTCAAGCTGGGGGGCCTTGATTTGATTTTAAATGCCAAAGACAGTATTTAGCTTATCCAGGGCTTCATGAGGGGTGTAAATGTCAAGGATATGAAATCGAAGATCTTGAGCAATGGACATTCTTATCAACTCTCGTGCTTGATCTTGTTTATTTTCCCATTTAGCAACTTTATCATCATCAAAAGGTTTAGTTTCTACCCCTGTGGCTATTCTGTAAAGCCCTTTACTTCTAAGTATATCTACCATGTGAGGTAGCCATTGGAAATAATTGATATTGTTAAGAATAATCGGGCATGCACTTTCCATTTTTTTTTAAAACTGAAGCTGAGAAAATCTGAAACTAATTGCTCCAATGGAAAGATCTCGAAACATTAGGCCGTTTCAAAAAAAACAGCTCGAAAAACGGCTTCCGGATGAAGAAGTTATGCCTTTTGAAAAATATGGATTGAAATGCCGAATGGTTACAGGAATGGGATGAAGTGCAGCGTTTTAAAAAAAAATCCGCCCCTTTGAACAAAAACTTTTTACAAAAGAAGCTTGAGAAGGAGACTTGAACCCAAGACCTCTATTCTCATAAACTAACCCCTCACCAAGTGAGATAGTAAAAGGATCAAGTGTCGTTAATACCGAGGTAGAGGTGATCGTTGGATTATAAGTTACAAATGTACATGGTAAAGAAACACACTTTACCTAACTCTACACTAGACTATAAGTTATTCTTAACTATTTCCTATGTGGGGGAATATCCAAACAGAGCCCTTGATTAGCTGGCACAAATCTACAAAATAATTCGACCAACCTTGTTCACTGTGCTCGAGGGGTCAAACTTTGACTACTGGATGATGGAGGACCTCCAAAAGATAGAATTATCATTTCTTATGCAAAATAATTCTCTGCTTGGTCCAAAGAATTCAATTTGCTAGGAAATATCTTTTTTGCCCCAATGAATATTTGGACTAGGTCCTTCTACCTTGGAAATGAGGCATTTTACCTTTGACTTAAATTTTTCCTTTGAAATAGCCTCAAACAATTTTTTAATGATTTTTCCCCTTGGAGGGTTATTAATTTTCCCTTCATTTTATTTTTTGGATAATTTTCTGGCTGTATTTAATTTTTATGTTAAATTTTGGATACCAAGGACAAGTGGTTCCCCATGGCTTTGATCTTTTGCCTAGGGAAAAGTGTCCACTCTATTGTACCTCTTCTTCTAAAAGTGACTTTATAAGTGGTAAAGTCAGTCTAATTTAAAAGTGACTTTATAAGTGATAAAGTTATGTTCTAATTTGAAAGTGACTTTATTAAAGTCAATGAAGAATTAGAAAGTGAAAAGTGACTATGGAAATAAAAGGCCAAATGGATCTTTATTTAAGTGGATGAGTGATTAAATAGAAAAAGTGAAAATAATGCACATTTATTTTCAGCCCTTGATCTAAAGCTTTCTCAGCTATTGGATCTAGGGATCACTCAAAAGTCACTTAGGTTAGGTTAAAGGAGAGAAGAAGAGGAAAACATCATTATATTCTTTCATGAGCATTTGAGAGAAAGCAAAAGGGAGCGAAGGAGAAATTTCTGAGTAGGGAGGAAGTGAAGAAAAACAGCAGGAGCTTTGGCACGCATCCCACGGAGCATTTTGAGCACACTAACCAAGGAGGACCTTGGCATTTACAGCAGAACCATACAGCAGAGTTTGGCATGCATTCCAAGGAGGGTGACAACACAAATTTGAGGAAGACAGGACGCAGGTTGAAGGCATGAAAATCAAGGCAGTTGCGCACGATTTTTGAGAAGATGACATGTTGTACTTTTCCGTACAGTCCATACAGGACGTACGTTGTGATATGCTCACATTTTTTGAGGCTAGTCGTACAACATTTATTGCCGTGTTTTCCTGTCTGAATTGGTTTTCTTTTGGGACAGTTTTCGAAGTGGAGTCTTTCATGGAAATCGAGATAAGTCTATTTTGTAAATGCTAGAATATTTTCCTGTGTATTTCATTTTCTCTGTAACAGTTTTCAGAAATAAAGAAGAGCTCTCAAACTGGTTTTCCCTAAGAGTTGTACAGGGTTTTTCCAAGGTCACATCAACCAGAAAATCTCAGTGTTATTTTCTGTGTATGGTTGTTATAATTTTTTTGTGCATTTATTTCCAGCAGTAATAAAATCTCCTAATTTGTATTTTCAGAAATAAATTTCATTTCCAGATTTTAGTGTTTTAATCATCCTTGGATTTCACATTAAAAGAATGGAGTGATAAGGGAAATCTGTTAATCGAAGTGGGGTCTCAATTTTTACATTTTATTTAGCAGAAATTAAAAGGACTCAAGAGGGGGATTAATTATTTTTCCACCCTCTAAGTTCATCTAAAAATATTTTTGAAATGGTGTTCTAATTATGAGAAACCATTCACCAAAAATATTTCCTAGATAACACTTTTACATCAAAATATTACAATATCAACCCTTAGAAGGGGAGATACACATAGACATAGACTCTTGAGACTCAACCAAATTTTGTGACAAGACACATGATCTAGTATGAAAAATGCATAGACTCACCTAGGACCTCGTAATGAGTTCCACCCTAGCTTTGAGGTATATCTGGGAGAAAAACTCTACCAATTATCCGTGTTTACAAACACACATAATTTGGGGAGGTTAAAAAACTCCCTAGGATGAAACCCTTTGAGAAGAATCATAGACTTACCTAGGTGTCGTTACATGGCTTAATAGTCATACCAGAATGATGAAATTGACTCAAAAAAATTTGCCTGCGGCTATATACCCTTGACATGTATATGGTCAGCAAGTTCAAGCCACCATGGTGTTGTGAAGAAGGAAAAATTGGGAGACATCCCATAATCTGCAAAAGGTTGTTGAATGTCTCCACCTTCCACCATTTCCTTGGACCAACATGAATCTTCTACAAAATTCTATAATGTAAGAGAGGAGAGAGGGTTGCCACTTTCCCCAAGTGACATGAGGAGACTACCTATGAAGGAGAAGAACTAGTTGCTGTGAAAATTTCTTAAATAAGAAATCCTACCGTTAAATCTCAATTTACTTCTCCTACTTGATTAAACATACAAGTTATTAATCTGAATATTCATAATTAACATCGAAGTAAATACAATTAACAGCCTACACATACAAATCATTTACTGAATAGCATGCTCATATGACAAAGTGACACAGATTTTTCGGACAAATGTCCCCGGATAAACCCAATGCGGGAAAACTTGTGTAGCAGTTATGAGGGTTTATTATTATTAAGCAACAATTTCTGAGTACATCTAGGGTGCCATAAACTCGACTAACCCAACAAAGAAAACCTCGGCAATCAGAGAAAATGTGAGATACACCTCACTCTAGCAAGTACCTGATGATCCGAATGAGAAACTGGTGAAACCCCAACTGGCTCTACGCAGCAACTGTCTAAGCCTGCGTAGCCTGGGCTGAGCAACTGCGACACCCTAGCTCTACGTGGATCTGCTTCTCTCGGATCTCGGTTTCAGCCCTTCTGGCTCAGAAACCCTTCTTCCAACAAAATTTCACACTTCTGCTTAGAGATGTTGCGCTACCTCTGTGTGGGCCCTGCGCGGGCCTGCATCACCTTCCTGAGGGACTGCGTCACTCCCTCTGATGGCTGCGCTGCCTCCACTGCGTCTCTGTTGCCCTTGCTCTACATTGTACTCTTGGCCCTCCTGTCTAATCATTGCATCTGCCCCTCACTGCACCTCTGAGTCACTCACATCTGATCTTCGTCCGAGCACTGCTCCGTCAGAAGAATTTGATCTCTTAGACTGTGTGTCTCCAACTTACCCCAAGCCTTTCTCTTATACTTTTCTCATCGACACATCAACAACCGTGATTTAATCTCTTATCGACGACTTAGAATAAAAGATTGCTTGATCCACGTCACTTAGAACATTTCATCACGTGTTTAATTAATTCACTTTAATTTTTCTAATTCCCTAAGTTAGACTTAGGTTCCTCATTAAAAAAAAATATATATATATTTTAATATCTCACGCACTAGATGAAATTTCTCCAAACGCTTTCTGGGTTTTTAAGGTCTTGTCTATCTTAGCCCCTCCACAAAATTTCAGGGCTAGAGCACACCCGATGCTACCTCAAAATCTCAACACTCCCTTTAGCACAGAGTGTGCTCTAGCAATACATCCACACCATGTATCGCAAGATCTCAACATCGGTCTCTGCGCTACTGATGCTTGGCCTGCTACCTTCCATCCACTGTGTTGTTGCTTTCTGTATTGTTGCCCATGTCACTACCACTGACACTACTACATCTGTACTGCAGCTCCCTCTCAATTTGCTGCATCATGCTGCCCATAGCACTGCCACTGTTAATTGCTGCACTGCAACTAAGTTGCTGAGAAGTAAGCAATTGAAAGACCCCTGCACTATCATTGACAAACAAGTCAGGCTGCATCTCATCACTGAAGCTCCCTTGGTTGCTACTCTGTGCTATCCTCCTTAAGTTATTGCGTTGCTACAGCGCTGCACTGCGTAAGCACTGCCTCTCTGCGTTGCTGAATTTCCATCAGCCTCTGCGTTGTTGCCTCTACACCGTGTTACTCCCACTACAACATCTCAGCACTACCCTCTGCCTCACTGTGGTTTTTTGCAACCACCTCTCCACTTGTCCCGCTACCATCTTAAGGCTCCCCGTAGCTCATATGTGATCCAAGAGTTGGGCACCTCAAGGATCCTGCCTGGTCATCTGTAGCTTCCCTACAGATCCATGTCGCCCTACTTCCGTGGCTCATGAGCATTGATGGCTATGTCATCATCACTCCCATCGTCCTTTGTTGTTGCTGCCTTGGATTCAGAATATCTTTTGTCCTTCTTCTTAGCAAAACTGCTAGCGAAGTGTCCAAGTTCGCCACAATTAAAGCACCGAACCTTCGATAGGTCCCTTTTCTTCTTCCCTTGCTGCCTTCGTTCCTTTGATGCAAGGGCTGCATCCTCTTCCTCTTCTTTCTTCACCTTGACTGTTCCGCTGTCGTTGCTTTGCCTCTTGGTAAATCTCTTGATTTCCTCCTAACGGAGGATTGCCCACATGTCTGCCCAGGATTGTAACATTCCCTTGCCCAATATGCTCTAGACAAACGTTTCCCATTCCTCGGTGACTGCATTTAGGGCATTCCTTACCAAAAGCCCTTCATCTGGAGTCGCACCCATGGCAATCAGTTGATCCCGGATAGTCTAGAGTCTGAAGAGGAAGGGACCTATCTCCTCACCCTTCTGCAGTTGGAATAATTGCATCTGATTCTCTAGAAACATTTTCCTTTGGACAAAGCCTCCCTGATACATCGTCTCCAAAGCAGTCCACATCTCATTTGTCGTGTTCTTCCCGGCAATATGTGGCACGTGTTGATTTATGGTAGCATCGCATGTGCTCTAGCCTTGTCACTTTGTATATAGACTAAGACACATGTATTCCATAAAACCCAAAAATGATTTTGGAAAATTTCACTTAGAGATTGTTTAATTAAATTAATTAATCATTTTTTAATGTTTTCCTAAGTCTAAACTTAGGGAAATTGATTAATTAAAGGGTATTAATTAAACTAAGTGTGAATCTTCTAGAAAAAGTCATGGATCACCTCCAAGTTAACCTTAGCCATTGATTATGTTTTAATCTTGGCCATTGAAGAGTCAACAGAAGAATATAAAGAGGTTGAGGAGCCTATGGAAAATACATTGAGACACTTGAGCCACATAGCATTTTCGAGTTTGTGTGAGGAGACGCAGCTTTTGATCATAATCAAATCACTAGGGTAGGGTTTGCTAAGTGATTATGATTCAGTGATCAGATCCGGAGAGGGACAGAAGTAGAGACTTGTCAGGAGGACCAGGAGTGCATTTCAGAGAGAGGCAGCATTCACACACAGAGAGACAACACAGTTTTCTTAAGGGGTGACGTAGTCCTTGCAGGAAATCACGCAGAAACAGCGCAGTGTCTCTTGGAGTCGGTCTGCAGACAGCTAGAGGCTGGGGTTTCTGAGCCAGAAGGGCCAAAATCCAGTCTCAGATCAGCTAGATCATTTGCAGAAAGAGGTGACGCAGTTTCTCAGGCTTGCCTATGCAGGCTTATGCAGATCCAGCAGAAGCACTCACGCAAAGTTTGAGAAGGGCTTCACCAGCACTATTTAGATCAACCGAAGACTTATAGAGTGAGGTATATTTCACGATTACATTTGCTGTCTAGATTTATCTGAAGGGTGAGCCGGATATTGGCACCCTAGTTGTACTCAAAATTCTGCTACTTAATAATATAAAGCCCTCAGATCTGCTGCACCTGTTTTCCCAAGTTGGGTTTTTCTAGGGACTTAGTCCAAAAATAATTGTGTCAATGTGGATGTTTTTTATTGTATTTTGTTCAGGTTGTTTCAACACTTAGATTTTTTCCGCAGCATTATTTGTGTAGACTGCTTCAGTGATTACTTTGATATTTCACTGTAATGAAATAATTATGAAAAATGATAGGAGAAGTAATTCAGGTTTGTTGCAGTAGGAATCTAGATCTAGGATTTTTCACATGGTATCAGAGCTTATTCAAGTTGGTGTGCCAGTGAAACACAAGAGAGCCAGCAGATCAACGTTGAAGACTTTGGATCTGCATAAACAAGCAGCAGACCCTCCCAGAAATTACGTTGTCCAGGCCAGGAGGGCATTCAAGCGCAGAAAAGACTCCCTCTGAGAGAGTTGACAGAGGGATAAGTTTTTTCAGTTGCAGAAAAGGCAGCATAGCAGACCAGCGTAGTTGAAGGACGCAGTTACTGCACAGCAGTAAGAGCTGGTGGATAAGCATCAGAAAATTTCTGAAAAACACAGTCAGGGATTTCTTGACCTCAGAGGATTTCTTACTCAAAGAAACTCAGTTTTTCCTGTGCAGCAGCAGAAACAGTGATTTACTCCTCAAGGAGTGCGTAAGTCTAGCTGAGGAAGATTTCGACAAGTTGAGGAGATGGCCAGCAATGGATAGCGTGACCAAGATAGATTGGAGGGTGCCTCCAACTATGTTATTTGGAAATCAAGGATAGAGTTTCTCCTTGATGAGCATGATCTAAAGGCCCTCATA
Organism: Pinus albicaulis; assembly: GCA_034641835.2. Taxonomy (NCBI): domain Eukaryota; kingdom Viridiplantae; phylum Streptophyta; class Pinopsida; order Pinales; family Pinaceae; genus Pinus; species Pinus albicaulis. The sequence goes on along the minus strand of CM076571.1, from coordinate 79,373,248 downwards.
GAGAGTGCATGTGCAGAGCCCTTGGATGTAGCACATCTGAGACAATTCCAGAAGAATATGGCAAGAGCCAAGCGATTGATCCAAGATGGTGCGAAGGATCATATCATACCCCACATAACAGCAAAGACCACTGCTAGAGAGATGTGGGTAGGGCTGGAAAAGCTATACCAAGGATCTTCCGAGCAGCGGAAGATGTACCTTGAAGAGAAGATGCGTAATATCAAGATGAAGAAGGGAGAGCGTTTTGACTCCTTCTTGTCTTGTATTCAAGAAAACCAAGATCAACTGTCAGCAGTAGGATCTGCTCCTAGAGACTCAGAGCTAGTAAGACTCACTTTGAACTATGTTTCAGAGGACTATCAAGTCTTTGTCCAAAGTATTCTAGGCAAAGAAAGATTTCCAGGATGGGAAGCAATGTGGGCAGCCTTACAACAAGACGAGTTGAGGAGAGATCTCCTCAAAATCCATTTGGAGGATGGCAGCAGCGGTTCAAAGGTCAAGAAGGAGGAAGAAGATAACATTGCCCTTGCATCAAAGGGGCGACAGAAGCAGAAGAAGAAAGATCTGTCCAAGATCAAGTGCTTCCGGTGTGGGGAAATGGGACATTATGCCACACACTGTCCTCTTAAGAAAATGGATAAAGAGGAGAAAGAAGATCCATAAGTAGGAGTTGCCAAGATTGAGGCAAAAAAAGATTGTGCCATGTTAGCTCATAGTCCAAAAGGAGAGAAGTGGGCTGACTTGGATGTAAGATTTTTGTAGATGTTCTATGCTTGATGCAACTTTACTTTTATAACAGCAATCACATAAACAGTTAAGTAAAAACGCTGATAGACCATACCAGTGGATCTATAGAAGACAAACCAGAAATAGGAGAATGTGTTGGTGCATTACGGCGATCAGTAGGATGCTTCAACTAGCAAAGTCTTCTTGGTCGACCAACGCAGAATGTGTCACAACAGTCCTCAAATCAGTCACCCAGTCAACTCAAAGTCAACCCCAGAAAAGTCAACGCAGGGCAGCAACAATAAAGTCAACGCAGCTCCAACTTCGGTCAACCTTTTGACCTTGATTTTTGTGCCAATGAGTACAGCCTTCAAAAATCGAACTCTCCACCAAATTTCAACCAATTCGAACCATGCGTTGACCAAAGTCAACGCTGGTCAAACTTTCCCAGAAACCCTAACTGCAGAAAATTCGCTGCAGTAAATTTCATCCTTTTTGCTGCAGTAGATTTTGTCCTTCTTCTCATGTGGGAGATGAAACTGCTTCTCAGATGCTAGTATATAATTAGAGGAGAAGATGTGTGATGAGATGAGTGAAAAACTCTCCAACGTTGAGTGTATTTATATCCATCATTGAGTTGTGTGACACATCTGTTGGGGGTGTAAAACCTTAAGGCCGACCTGCACTTAAATTTATTATAAATAATAAATTCAAAATAAATGTTCTGCTCATCAGATTAAAATCAATTTTATATCGATTTTACACCTCTCCGAAAGAGGAATCCAATACAAATATTGGAATCTTCATCCGAGCATCACAAGATGGAGTTTGGACCTAGTTGTCCAAATTTAACACTCCCTCTCAACTAGGGAGAACTCCATCCATCAGTGCAATCAAACATCGTGCGTCATCCCGCCGTAACTTGCTTTGCTGGCCTCTTTATTTCAAAACAGAAGTGGGTCAGTCACAAAGACATCATACCCGACTGACAGATTCAGCCCAGAGGTCTGAAACCTCTATCAGACTCACAAAGAGTCTCCAACCAACCCGAAGTTGGTTCATCTGACCCGAAGTCAGGCAGAGGTCCCAGACCTCACTAAACTTGATCCTAGATCAAGTGGTTGGACCGTGCCATCCTAGATAGAGAGTACGGCAATCTTTGATGCGTCCATCAGTATTTGCTACTAGTCTCTAGCTTTTCCCACCTCATTGGCCAAATGAGAGGTACTTCCCATGAGCCCTGAACTCAATGGGTAGGATGCATACGGGGCACAGATAATGAGAGGTGAACCAACTCAATAATCACAACGATGGGGTCCAAGCACACCAACAAGGTTTGGCAAGCCTAGCCTTGTGGTTGCTCATAGCTCCGAGAAGTTGTCCCCAAAGCCCCCCAGAGCTCCTCGAGCTCATCGTCCAACAGGACCCACATCATAGGGTCGTTCCACGATACCAAGTCTCTCACGAAAGGTTAGGAACTTGACCTTCCCCAGGGGCTTAGTGAGAATATCCGCGACCTGCTCATCAGTTCCTATATGATCGAGCCTTACGGCGCCTTGCTGTACCATATCCCAGATAAAGTGGTACCTGATATCAATATGCTTGGATCGGTCGTGGAACACAGGATTCTCAGTCATACGAATCCCACTCTGATTATCACAGAGTATCATAGTGGTATCTAGCACATGTCCAAACAGCTCACTAAAGAGCTTTCGCAACCAAACTACTTCACAACAGGCCATACTAGCAGCAATGTATTCGGCCTCCGCGGTGCTCAAAGCCACCGACTTCTGCTTCCTGCTCATCCATGAGATCGAAGCAGAACCAAGATTGAAGCAGCATCCCGATGTGCTCTTACGATCCACCACACTGCCAGCCCAATCGGCATCAGTATATCCAAGGAGTGTCACGCTCCCAGCAGTGTATCTCAGCGCATGGTTTATCGTGCCCCGAAGGTATCTCAGAAGATTCCTGGCACCAACCCAGTGAAAGTGATGAGGTTCAACCATCTGTTGACTCAAAGTGTTCACTGCAAAACATATATCTGGACGGGTGTTCACTAAGAACATCAGGGCCCCTACGAGTTGACGATACTCAGTAGGATTTTCCAATATGGGCCTAGCAGCGCTACCACTCAACTTCTTGAAGTTGAGTTCAATTGGTGTTGACACGGACTTGCAGTCCACCATACCAATTCTTTCTAGAAGTCTCACAATGTATTTTCCTTGAGAAAGGAAAATCTCTCCAAGTCTCTGCCAGACCTCCAGGCCTAGGAAGTAGTGCATCAGTCCTAGGTCCTTCATCTCGAACTCAGCAGCGAGCTCCCTCTTGCATTGATGAATGAGAGGGTCAGCACCTGTCAAGAAGAGGTCGTCCACATACAGCACCAGAATGAGAGGCTTCCCCTGGACAACCTTGAAGTAAAGGTTCGGATCAGCATTACTTCGAGTGAAGCCCAGCTTCATCAAGTACCTATCTATCCTCTCGTACCAAGCTCTAGGTGCTTGCTTCAACCCATAGAGGGCTTTCTTCAACCTGCAGACATGAGTGTCCCGATCCTGGACTTCAAACCCCAGAGGTTGTTCTACATACACCTCTTATTTTATTGCACCATGCAGAAAAGCGGTCTTGACATCCATCTGATGAAGACTCCATCCTTGCGTAGCAGCAAGGGCTATAATAGATCGAATGGTGGTATATCGGGCCACAGGTGCAAATATGTCATCATAATCTATGCCTTCCTTTTGAGAGAAGCCACGGGCAACGAATCTTGCCTTGAAATTTTCAGCACTTCCGTCAGATCCATGCTTGATCTTGTAGAGCCATTTTGCGATGACAACTGATTTGTCCTTCGGTCTTGGAACCACATCCCAGACATCATTCTTCATTATGGACTCATATTCTTCGTGCATAGCATCCTTCCAGACTTGATGCTTTACAGCTTCCTCAAAAGATCCAGGTTCAAATTGTACAATAGTACTCATGGCAGCCAAATACCCTTGGTATCTACACGGCTTCTTGCTTTCTCGGAATGTCCCCCTCGGGGCAGTATGTCCCTCAGCATCTTCGAGAGTGTCCCTGAGCCATGATGGTCTCTTTCTCAGTGAAGGAGATGGATCGATTGGGTCCATTGGTCCTTCAGCATCAGGCTTTGTCTCATCCTGCGGTTCTTCTTGATTTCCAGGCCTTGCTTCATGATTTTCCTCAGATCTCGGAAGATCTACTACTTTCTTCAGGGAAGCATTTTCGTCAAAAGTGACATCATGGCATATCTCTACTTCCCTTTGACTAGGTACATAAACTCTATAGGCTTTAGAAGTTTCGCTGTAGCCCACAAACATTCCTTTCTTCCCAGAAGCATCCAGCTTACTTCTCTTTTCTTTTGGCACATGAAAATAAACAGGACATCCAAAAATTCTAAAATGTGAGACGTCAAGTTTCTTACCAGTGAAAAACTCTTCGGGAGTTTTGGAGTCCAAGGCGGAATGAGGGCATCGGTTTTGAATGTATACAGCAGTATTCGCAGCTTCTCCCCACAGAAACTTCAGTAGACCCTGGTCACATAGCATGGCACGGGCAACTTCCACAATGGTCTTGTTCTTTCGTTCAGCAATGCCATTCTGCTCAGGAATATAGGCAGTAGTAGTCTCCCTCTTAATGCCAGCTTCTCTACAAAAGTCCTTGAACTCATTTGACTCATATTCAGTGCCATTGTCGGTCCTCAAAATCTTGATCTTCTTCCCTGTCATATTTTCCACCAAGGCTTTGAAGGTACGAAACCACATGAAAGCCTCATCCTTCTTCTTCAAGAAGTATATCCAGGTTTTGCGGGAGAAGTCATCGGTGAATGTCATATAGTAAGAACATCCTCCCAGGGATGTCACGGGCAGCATACCAGATAGATCAGAATGGACCAGTTGCAAAATATCAGATGTCTTTGTGACACTTGAGGGGAAAGGTCCCCTTGTATGCTTTCCTTCGGCACAACCCTTACATACACCTTCATGATTATTTCCAAAATCGAGCATCCCTGTCACCACCTTCCTTGCTTCGGGAAGGGCCTTGTAATGAAGGTGTCCAAACCTCCGGTGCCATAGTTCAGTTTGTCGGATAGTATCACATGTCATAGCTCGCAGTGGACTTCCTTCAACCTGGTAGAGTGTTCCAACTCTAAAACCAATCACGATAGCTTCCTTGAGATTCTTTTTCCACATGCGCACCTTTCCATCAATGAATGCCACATTGAAACCTTTGTCTTCAATCGCTGATATAGACACAAGGTTCTTCTTCAATTTTGGTACATAGAGTACATCCTGCAAATGTAGGACTTGTCCTTGAGACAAGTGGAGGGTCACAGTCCCTGTCCCTCTCACGGGATATGTGGCATTATCTCCAAGGATAATTTCCAGATTAGTATCTTTCTCAACCATGTCAGAGAGTGCTTCCTTGAACCCGGTGATGTGTCTTGAGGCACCACTATCTATCAGCCAGACATCCATAGTGTCGGGCGGGGATGCAGCAGAGAGGGCAGATACAAGAATGTATTCATTTCTTTTATCAACAACATTTGACTCCTCATACCTGGAGTTTCTAGACCTTTTGAAAGGCTGATTGTTTCCGCCAGAGGAAGCCTTCCTCTTTCCTTTGGACCTGTTGTTTCTTTGATTTCCATTCCTCTGGTTGTTGTTGTTGTCATCACTATCGGGAGAATCCTTCTTGAAAGGACATTCTCTAGCATAGTGACCAGGCCTATGACAAGTGAAACACTTGCCCTTCTTTCCTTGGGCCCTTGCTCTTCCTTTGTTCTTAGGACCACCAGAGTTCTTCTTTCTAGAATGAGCGGCGTAGGCAGCATTTTTGTCATTTTCGTATTCCTTCATTCTTGTCTCTTCTTGCATGCATCTTGACAGTAGCTCGTCAAAGTTAGGAATTGTATTATTATTGAGAATGGTAGTGTTGAATACTTGCCATTCATATGGGAGCCCTCCAAGTGCGGTGAGTACCATCTCACGATCAGCTATTGTTTCCCCAATAGCCAGCAAATTGTTCCTGATCTCAGTCAGTTCCAGAAAGTATGTTTGGACAAACTCATCCCTGCCTTTCTTCAAATTCTTCAATTGATTCTTGAAGAATAGCACTTGGTTTGCATTGTTTACTTTGAACATTTGTATCAGCTTATCATACATCTCTTTGGATGTGCCTAGCTCAGATATGTAGGCAACCAAACTTTTATGTATGGATTCCATGATCATTAGCTTTGCTTTGATCTCCCCCTTCTTATACTTGGTTTTAGCAGCAGCAGTAGCAGTGGATGGAGGTTCTTGTATCTTACCCAATACATAGTCCATGAGATCATGGTCTTCTAATTTGAGATCTAATATCATCTTCCAAGCATGGAAGTCATCCCTTCCAGTCAGCTTGTCATCCTCCTTGAAGCCATAACTTGTGGAACTCATTTTTCTCTTTTGGTGATTGCTATAAGTTAGGGCTTGTCTTCACCTCAGCTCTGATACCATGTAAGATTTTTGTAGATGTTCTATGCTTGATGCAACTTTACTTTTATAACAGCAATCACATAAACAATTAAGTAAAAATGCTGATAGAACATACCAGTTGATCTATAGAAGACAAACCAGAAACAGGAGAATGTGTTGGTGCGTTACGGCAGTCAACAGGATGCTTCAACCAGCAAAGTCTTCTTGGTCGGCCAACCCAAAATGTGTCACAACAATCCTCAAATCAGTCACCCAGTCAACTCAAAGTCAACCCTAGAAAAGTCAACGCAATCCAGAAAAGTCAATGCAGTGCAGCAACAATAAAGTCAACGCAGCTCCAAATTCGGTCAACCTTTAAAACTTGATTTTTGTGCCAATGAGTACAGCCTTCAAAAATCGAACTCTCCACCAAATTTCAGCCAATTCGAACCATGCGTTGACCAAAGTCAACGCTGGTCAAACTTTCCCAAAAACCCTAACTGCAGAAAATTTGCTGCAGTAAATTTCGTCCTTTTTGCTGCAGTAGATTTCGTCCTTCTTCTCATGTGGGAGATGAAACTGCTTCTCAAATGCTCGTATATAATTAGAGGAGAAGATGTGTGATGTTTGTGGTGAGTGAAATGCTCTCCAACGTTGACTGTATTTATATCCATCATTGAGGTGTGTGACACATCTGCTAGGGGTGTAAAACCTTAAGGCCAAACTGCACTTAAATTTATTATAAATAATAAATTCAAAATAAATGTTCTGCTCATCAGATTAAAATCAATTTTAGATCGATTTTACACCTCTCTGAAAGAGGAATCCAATACAAATATTGGAATCTTCATCTGAGCATTACAAGATGGAGTTTGGACCTAGTTGTCCAAATTTAACATTGGAGTTGTAGATCCAAAATCTACAAATGGCAGAATCCTTGAGTATTTTCGGAATCTTGGATCACATGTGAGCTACGACAGCCTAAAGACAGTAGCAGGATGGACAGTTGCAGCAGAAGATGAGAAGACAGTTCAGTGGCTAGCAGTAATAGAGCCTGATTAGCGTAGAGAGGGAGCAGCAGCATCAGCAGTTGATCAGCAGCAACGTAGTGCACACTGGTGCAGCACACTGTACAGCAGTGCTCATGTAGTGCAGAGCAGCAACAATGCAGCATTTTTCAGAGAGCTAGTGCAGAAACTAGCAACAGCCAGTGTAATTTTCAGCTGCAGATTTTCATGTCCAATTTCGGCTGTTTTTCTGTTGCAAGTAGCAACAGTGCAGCAGTGGAGCAACAGCAGCAACAGCAGAGGAGCAGCAACAGCGCAATGCACAAGTGGTGCAGTGCAGTGCAGAGCAGTGCTCACACAGTGCAACAACATGGTTGCAGAATTCAGAGGGAGTTGCAGTACAGTGGCAGTTCGCAGCAGTATGCAGATTCAGCAGCGATACAGATGCAGCGTTTTTTTTTCTTGTGCAGTGTTGGTGAGCAGCATCAACAGCACAGCAGCAGATGTTCCAGTAGTCAGAGCAACATATTGAGTTGTTTTGCTAGAGCACTTTCCTCGCTAAGAGGGAGTGTTGATTTATGGTAGCATTCAATGTGCTCTAGCCTTGTAACTTTGTATATTGGCTAGGACACATGTATTCCATAAAACCCAGAAATGGTTTTGGAAAATTCCACTTAGAGTATTAAAGAAACTTCCACTTTGGAAATTAATTAATTAAAGAGTATTAATTAAACTAAGTGTGAATCTTCTACAAAATGTCATGGATCACCTCCAAGTTAATCTTAGCCCTGGATTATGTTTTAATCTTGGTCGTTGAAGAGTCAACAAAATAATATAAGGAGGGTGAGGGGCCTATGGAAAATACATTGAGACACTTGAGCCATTGAGCATTTTCGAGTTTGTGTGAGGAGACACAGCTTTTGATCATAATCAAATCACTAGGGCAAGGTTTGCTAAGTGATTATGATTCATTGATCAAATCCAGAGAGGGGCAGAAGCAGAGACTAGTCAGGAGGACCAGGAGTGCATCTCAGAGAGAGGTAGCATTCACGCAGAGAGAGACAACACAGTTTTCTGAAGGGGTGACGCAGTCCCTGCAGGAAATCAAGCAGAAGCAGCGCAGTGTCTCTTGGAGTCAGTGCGGAGATAGCTAGAGGTTGGGGTTTCTGAGCCAAGAGGGCCAAAATCTAGTCTCAGATCAGCTAGATCATTTGCAGAAAGAGGTGACGCAATTTCTCCGGCTTGCCTACGCAGGCTTACGCAGATCCAACATAAGCACTCAAGTAGAGGCAGAGAAGGGCTTCACCAGCGCTGTTTAGATCAGCCAGAGACTTGAAGAGTGAGGTATATCTCACGATTACATTTGCTATCTAGATTTATCTGAAGGGTAAGCAGGATATTGGCACCCTAGTTGTACTCAAGATTTTGTTGCTTAATAATATAAAACCCCCAGATCTGCTGAACCGGTTTTCCCAAGTTGGGGTTTTCCGGAGACTTAGTCCAAAAATAGTTGTGTCAATGGATGTTTTTCATTGTATTTTTTCAAGTTATTTCAGCACTTAGATTTATTCTGCAGCATTATTTGTGTAGACTGCTTCAGTAATTACTTTGATATTTCACTGTAATGAAATAATTATGAAAAATAATAGGAGAAGTAATTCAGATTTGTTGCAGTAGGAATCCAAATCTACGATTTTTCACAGCACAATGTCATCTTTGACTCCATCCATGATCAAACGCTTAGCCCACACTTGGTTTTCCTTGAATTTCTTCAGAGGATCTGGATCGGCATGCACAACTAGGACATTCTTAGCATAGTCCTTGATGTCGTACTCATCCAGGACTATCAAGATCCTGGCCCTCCAGATAACGAAGTTGGACATGCCGTCCAATCTGTCCTGATCTCTCAGTCCATGAGAAGCCATCTAACTCAAATCTGTCAAAACAAATACTCTTCTCCCTCTTTCTGCTGCAACTCTCTATAGAAATATTGGATTTGGGTTTCTTGGCAATTAGAAACCCTCTATAACAGATGGTCCCTCCGACAACTAATTTCCCTCCCGGAAATCCTTGGCCAAAAAAACTGCACAGTTCTCTACGACCATCCTCTTGATCGAATCTCAGATTTGTTTGGCAGATCTGTTGAGTAACTGCCCTCCTCCCCTCTTTGTCAACTTCGCTAGGCATGACTCTGCACCTTCAGAATCTGCACCACACCAGCAACTGCTGAAGATCTGAAGCCCTGCTTCCGGATCTTGGCAGTACCTCACAGCAACAACAAAAAAAACTGGACTGCGTCCCTCTGGATGGCCTCTGCATGAGCAGACTGGCTCAGCACAGCCTCTACGCAGCGACTACGCAACGCAGGCTGCTCCTGCATCCCTCTGGAAGGCACTACGTTGTCTCTGCGTCACCCAGATGGGACTGCGTCAACCCCTGCGTAGCCTCCACTGGGACTGCGTCCTCCTGATGTTGCGCTGCCCTCGCCGAATCTCTGCTGCTTCAGCTAGTTACTGCAGCAACAAATTTTTCAGCCGATTTTGTTGGAGATTCAGCTTGATCTGCAATTCTCTGATACCATGTGAAAATTTCTTAACTAAGAAATCCTACTGTTAAATCTCGATTTACTTCTCCTACTTGATTAAACATACAAGTTATTAATCTAAATATTCATAATTAACATTGAAGTAAATACAATTAACAGCCTACACATACAAATCATTTACTGAATAGCACGGTCATATGACAAAGTGACACACAGATTTTTCAGACAAATGTCCCCGGAAAAACCCAATGCGGGAAAACCAGTGCAGAAATTATGAGGGTTTATTATTATTATTAAGCAGTTTCTAAGTACATCTAGGGTGCCATAAACTCTGCTAACCCAACAAAGAAAACCTTGGCAATCAATGATCCATATTTATGCAGGAACGCAATAATACACAGAAATAAACATAAACACAGAGATGCAGTGGAAATAATATTTCATTTCATTAATATCAAATAACAAAAATATGCATAAAGACAGAAAGGAAATAAACTAGCTAGGGCGTTGGTAGCATATCTCTGAGAAGAGATGTGGCAGCTACAGGCCTCTGAATTGTGCTACAATGAGGCTCGAAGACCTATTTATTGTTGAGAAACAATGCAAAATCCTAAACATCCAAAAACCTAACCCTAGGAGATGAAGCACCAAAATTGTGGGTCCTGTTTGGGTAAATTGGTACATCAATCTTCCCGGGGACGTAACTTTGGCATACGATATCCATTTGACACGCTCAGTACCTCGTTAGAAATATCTATCCGAGGACTACAACTTTTGAGTGAGCAACATCAGTCCATAGACCCATGTTGCTCCTAGTTTTCCCAAAACAACGTCGTTTAGGGCCTCAAAACGGCTCCAGAAGTTCAGGACCCGAAAAACTGCTAAAAATAGTAAGTTGTGCTGAAACTGAAAAACTGAAAGAACCGATGGTGGGGGTTCAAATGGAGTAGGTGGGTGGCCACCAATATCCACCTGGATCATTCCTCCCGCCTTAGGAAGCAATGGTCCCCATTGCATTGAGATCCTCCATGAGATGAGGCAAATTCTGCTAAACTGGGTATTGGATTTGAAGATGTCATGGACCCGTGGGCGGACATGCTGGATGCATTCAGTAAATTTGGTTTCTTTATTAGCCTCAGACAGTACATGTATGGATTCTTTTGGCTTCCGTTATCGACAAGGAATTGCAGTGGAGAACCCTTCACCCACATCTGTGAATGGTAGAGACGCTCCCCCTCCTCTGGATCCTCGGGATCCTCCCCCTGGATCTTGGTGGTGGCAACAATGGCACTAGGATCTGCATCAATGATCTGCTTCCCTTTTTCATTTCCCTTCTGAACATGCATCTAGGATCAGATCATTGATGCGGATCAGAACATTGATGTGTGTGTGCACTGTGAGTGAGGCTGTTATGAAATTCACACCACTTCCTCGTGTCTTTCTTTGGATTTGTGATGTTGCTCTAAGTCACTCTGCTTTGGCCTTGCCCCTTGTTATGCGGTTCGGGGGCACCTTTCCCTGGCTTCGGATTTACGAATCCAAAGTCTCGCTTCTTCTGCTTAGATTTCTGCTCGATCTTGGCAGCATAGCGATATGCCGTGCCAAGTGATGTAATGTTGAGGAACTCCATTTCCTCCTCAATGTATTTGTGCAGACAGTTGCGGTACTTGAGCACCAAATGTCTCTCTGAATCTTTAATACCCAGCATTGTGCGAAGGGTATGGAACAGATTTGTCAATTCGTGCACATCTTGATCCCTTTGCTGCCGCAGCGTGGTCCATTGGATGTACTTGTCCTCATAGCTCCCCACACGGTAATATTGTTCCTTGATGCCATCTCGGAACGAATTCCAAGTGGGTGCGGCTGAGAACAAAGAGGGTTCACCCTCATCCTTTTGCTCGCAGTAGGTTTCCCACCAGTCTTTGACATGGGGGGTGGCTTTGAGGAGTGCAAAAATAATATTTTCTCTGTCAGAGAAATCATGGACCGAGAAATACCCTTCTAGCAAATTCAACCATCTTTCTACAGCGTCTGCATCTATCTGGCCTTCAAATACAGGAATGGAAAAGTTGACTTGTACCTTGAAAGGAGAGGCGCCTCTAGAGTGGCTGTTGGATGTAGATGTGTCGTCGGTGGGCAGTCATTGAAGGATTTGGGCAAAGTTATCCATCATCGCATTCCTTTGTTTCTCGAGGGCCTCATCGAGCAATATTTTGATAGGATCTCCTGCTCCCTCGTCTCTCTTTTCTTTCGCCATGGGAGGTCGTCGGGGTTTGCAAGGCTGATCTTGCAAGGGTTCAACCAGATCGAGCCCTAACTCCTTATACCTTAACCTTGTTGGGGACATGCAAAGAAAAACAGAGAAAGAGCAGACCACTCTGAAACCACTGATCCGGATTTATGCAAGAACGCAATAATACACAGAAATAAACATAAACACGGAGATGCAACGGAAATAATATTTTATTTCATTAATATCAAATAACAGAAATATGCTTACAGACAAAATGGAAATAAACTAGCTAGGGCGCTGGTAGTGTATCCCTAAGAAGAGATGTGGTGGCTACAAGCCTCTGAACTGTGTTGCAATGAGGCTCGAAGGCCTATTTATTGTTGAGAAACAATGCAAAACCCTAAACATCCAAAAACCTAACCCTAGGAGATGAAGCACCAAAACTGTGGGCTCCGTTTGGGTAAATTGGTACATCAATCTTCCCGGGGACGTAACTTTTGCATACGATATTCGTTTGATGCGCTCAATACCTCGTTAGAAATATCTATCTGAGGACTACAACTTTTGAGTAAGAAACATCGGTCATGGACCGATGTTGCTCCCAATTTTCCCAAAAAACGTCGTTTAGGGCCTCAAAACTGCTCCGGAAGTTCAAGTCCCGAAAAACTGCTAAAAATAGTAAGTTGTGCTCAAACTGAAAATCTAAAAGAACCGATGGTGGGGGTTCAAATGGAGTAATTGGGTGGCCACCAATATCCACCTGGATCAATCAGAGAAAATGTGAGATACACCTCACTCTCGCAAGTCCCGGATGAGCAACTGGTGAAACCCCAGCTGGCTCTGCGCAGCAACTGTGTAAGCCTGCATAGACTGGGCTGAGGAACTGCGTCACCCTAGCTCTACGTGGATCTGCTTCTCCCGAATCTCGGTTTCAGCCCTGCTGGCTCAAAAACGCTTCTTCCGACAAAATTTCAGACTTCTACTTGGAGATGTTTCATTGCCTCTGCGTGGGCCCTGAGTGGGCCTGCGTCACCCTCCTGAGGGACTGCGTCACCCTCTGATGGCAGCACTGCCTCCACTGCAGTCTCTGCTGCCCTTGATCTGCACTGTACTCTTGGCCCTCCTGACCAATCACTGCATCTGCCCTCACTACAACTCTGAGTCACTCAGATATGATCTTCGTTCAAGCACTCAGAAGATTCGATCTCTTAGACTCTGTGTGTGTCTCCAACTGACCCCAAGCCTTTCTCTTGTACTTTTCACGTTGACACATCAACGGCCGTGATTTAATCTCCTATCGACGGCTTAGATTAAAAGACTGCTTGATCTGCGTCACTTAGAACATTTCATCACATGTGTTTAAATAATTCACTTAAAGTTTTCTAATTCCCTAAGTTAGACTTAGGGTCCTCATTAAAAAAAATAAAAAATTAATATCTCACACACCAGATGAAATTTCTCCAAACGCTTTCTGGGTTTTGGAGGTCTTGTGTGTCTTAACCCCTCCCCAAAATTTCAGGGCTAGAGCACACCCGATGCTACCTCAAAATATCAACAGTTGCGGCATTCTAAGAAGAGGAAGATGTTGTCGCCTTTCCCTTGGGATCCAAAGATGACAAGGAAAGCCCAATAGGAAATCATTTTTAACTGGTTTAGGGACGAGCAGTCATGCAGAGCAGAGTCATTGGACTCTTCTTGAGGAGATCCTAAGTGATCTCCACCAATTTCTGCTTCAACACAGAGCTGAAGGGGCTATAAGTGGAGGTTGTTGACCAAGAAACGTGGACTACAAGTCTAAAGAAAGGGAACGAGTTGCTTTCTTTCTGGAGGAGGGTTGTGCCTGTCTGAAAGAAATCAATCTATGCAGTGCAGATTTAGGAGTAAGAAACCCCCAATGCAACAACCACCATTCTCAAATATGAGTAAGGCATATCCCAAAGAGGAGTTGATGAAGGGAGATGTCAAGATGTAGGGAACAATGTCTTTCCATGGACATATGCCATTCTTCATCAGACATGTATATTGTGATCAACACTGATCAATTTACTGTAGTATTTTGTTAATTAGCAAAGAATCCCCTTGAATTTGAATGTTCAAAATTCCTCTCCAAGCAAATTTGAACGCCAAGATAAAAGCCCTAAATTGCATCATTAAAGTCCCTCCCCAAACATACACTATAACTTAGAATTGCGCCATCCCTCTTGCTATACACAGCCCCACCTCCATATGTTCCCCTAGGTTATTTTCAAATGCCCCATCAAATCTACGTTTATGGTATCTTCCTCAGCTGATACATTCTAAAATTCATTATGCAGTTAATAAGAGTGGATGATGAAATTGTCACTGATGTCGATCAAAAGGGAAAAGTAAGTACAGATAATGCTTTTCATCAACAAAATAAAATAAAATTAAGAATTTGGTTCACAAAAATATTTATAGGGAAAAGCCGGAAATATTACTTTTCAGAACAGATAATTTTGGAACATTAGAATGCCATCGTTTCTGTCAACTACCTTTCTTCTATGTATTCCTCTGTTTATCCCTCAAAACACCCAAAATAACTGAATTTTAAATGTATCTATCAGTCATAGGCATATTGCCAAATTCGCGAAATGAATGCAATATCCTGAAGAACCATGTTCATTCCAGAAAGAAAGATCATAGAGACAATCTAAAGGTATTTGTACCAAAAGCTAAAGGATTGTACATGAGCACTGTAGCTTCAAGGCAAAAAGAGCATAAAAACAATTTAAAGGTAGACGAAAGATTATAGACAAATATTAGTTATTCCATAATTGGATATTAAAAGAAATATCTTAAGTTATTCTACATATCTGAGTCAAACCAAGTTCAAACTAAAGAAAATTCAATCTGGGCCCTTACCAATTCCAATTTGTACAATGGTAAACTTGAAGTAATTCTTAGGTGGCCGAACAATTGACGCTACAATAAAACCTATTACTGAGCCAGATATGGCAGCAAGGACAACGTTGATAGGAATGAACCACCTGGATCAAGAAACATTTCATCTAAATCAATGTGTTCCTGCAAGTCAGCTGAAATCCCAAAAAAAAAATGCAAAGCCCATCATAGTGGAATATTGAAAATAGAAAAAACAACTAAAGCTACATTTCCTTTGGTCAATTTGAATTATGTAGAAGTTAAACACCATAAGAATGCCAAAATGTCATTTTTACAGAAAAATGGCAATACGCTCATACAATAACGAAAGTTTAAATCATTTTGATTTTGAAAGCTATGTTTCCAGGAACCTTCCCAGGAGACCCATTTCTCGTTCCAATCCCATTCCATAATGTATTCCGATTCCTTTTTGTGTTCCCAATCCTCTCTTCACACTACAATAGTACATTACTAATTGATTTCATATTCACAATATATGTTGGGAGGGGCTCACATTTATATCCCCCAAAACTGTCTAGTCCCATTTCTGGTGACTGTTATGAACTTATGAACATAAATATGTATAAAATTAATATAAATAATAATGATAATTAATACAATATAATTAACAATTATGAAAGGACATGACTCTTTTTAAATGGGCGCTCCTGCTTAGATATATATAATGGACCCCAATTGTACTCCCATCATCATATTTTCTATTATCAATTACTTATATACTATTTATATATTTTCCACATGGGTTTCTTTATATTCTAGACATTTTAAATATTTTTGTGTGATAATGGACTTTGTTTGTGACATTTGGTATCAAAGCATCATTATGTGATCCCAGCCAACCAGCAGCCCTACATTTGCTCAGTATATGATGACATGCCACACTTCTTCGCCATTTACACCCGTCAAACACCTCTCACCATCCAGCATTCCTCTTGAAGAAAGGTGGGTCACCATTTAGTAAGTACTTTAACCATTTTGCAATCATATGCTTTTACTGATGTTTTGGACATTCTAACATGGCTCAACAAGTGATCTGGATGATTGACCGATCTTGACTGTAAACATGTTCTCTCACCTTGCTAGGGAGGTAAGTTTTTGACCCTACTCCAATGAGACCTCCTCTGTGTGAAATTTTTATTTTGTTGCAGTTACTGGTTATTATTCTCCTATGAGTCCATCTAATTAGATTATTTGACTTTTGCAAAATACTTGCAGCAAATACTGAATAAAACACTACTGCAACTTCACAGAAAACAAATTAACCACAAGAACTGAGAAAATTATGCACACACACAAAGAATGAACACTAGTATTTTCGGACAAATGTCCCTAGAAATACCCAAATGGAAAACCAGTGTTCAGCATAACACCCAACTTGTCTCTGAAGAAGATGAACCTCGTCAGAATATCTGCTACCTGCTCATTTGTAGGTATATATTCTAGGTGGAAAATCTTGCACTGCACACAATCCTTGATGAAGTGGTACTTGATGTCTATATGCTTGGACCTGTCGTGAAACACCAAATTCTCTGACAACCTTATGCAACTCTGATTGTCACAATGTATCACTGCCATCTCAACCCTCTGACCAAACAAGGCTATTAGTAGCTTACGAAGCCATATGGCCTCGCATATAGCCATGCTCACTACTATGTGTGAAAATTCCGAATCCGAAATCCTGCTACAAATACAATACTGATGATATTTCTACTATTGTTAAATTAATTAAACAAATTATTTGCAAATTTCTACGGCGAATATCGAAACATATACATTGCAGCCTTCACAAAATAAATATTGAGGAAGAAAATAAATGCTGAAAACTTGAGGAATTCTAGCACACACACAAAGATATTGGCACCGTTATTTTTGGACCATTGTCTCCAAAAAAACCCAATGCGGGAAAACCGGTACAGCATATGAGGGTTTCTTTATTAATCTTCAGCAATAATTCAAGTACAAGAATTCGAACAGCAAAACAGAGGAGAAATACTGAGAGAAATTTGTCAAATTTAGTGACAAATTTCTCACTCTTCACAGCAACTTCTGTCGATTTTTGGTAGCATCAGATGTGCTCTAGCCTCAAGATTTTTCTGGGAGGCTAGGACATATGCATTCCGCAAAACCCAGAAATCGTTTTGGGAAATCCCACCCGGAGATAGCTCAATTAAAATAATTAATTATTTTTAATGGCTGCCTAAGTCTAAACTTAGGAAATTAAATAATTATAGGGTATTAATCAAATTGGGTGTGAATCTTCTAGAAAAAAAATGGAGATCGAGTCAAGATTATCCGAGTCATTGATTAGGATCTAATCTCGGTCATTGAAAGTTTAACGAGAAGATTACAAGGAACTCGATGGGCACTTGCAACACACACTAGGCAGATACTCAGCTGCCCGCGCAGATCGACTTTCTCATTGGCTGAAGTTCGGCAAGAGAAAATCGAATCAGAGGGAGAGTTACAAGTGGGAGAGAGAGGGTATCGGCAATAGTCAGGAGTGCAGGAACAGACTGGAAGAAGCAACGCAGAGGAGGTACGCTGATCACCAACGCAGAGGCAGTAATGCAAACACTCCGTAGTGGGGTCAACATGAAGGCAACGGGTCCTCTCCTAGGTCAGAATTCACTGTGTAGTGTGAGAAAATTGTCCGTAAAATTTCTCATAGTGATTCTTCTTCTATTTTGTCGTTTGTATCTTGTACATGAGATTTTGCTAAAGAATAATAAAGAAACCTTCATCTGCTGCACCAGTTTTCCCACATTGGGTTTTTCCGGGGATGAAAAAGCAGGGATTGTACTACCACTTGGAGCCCAAAGCTAGAGAGAGATTGTGCCATGTCGTACTTCTAGCCCATTTGATAGCTTCAAAGGGAGATCGATTTCGCTGAAGGGAAGGGTGATTCAGTTGAAGTTGGTCCGGAAATCCTCCAAGAGGCAAAGAGAATCCCTTCCAAAGGCAGAGTCAGCCAGGACGTCATTTTTTCCAATAGTTTTGGGGCAGAGCGAGTTAGAGCCTACGCAAGCATTGCGCAAAGGCTCATGCAGAGGTTGTAATACTAGCTAGTTTTGCCAGTTGTTGGAGTTGGATTAAGCGTGGTGTTGAGGTATTTGCCTCACAAATATTTTGGCTAGTTTATTTTGTTGATTGAATTGACAGTTGGGCATGCATAGATTGTACTCAAAATTTCTCATTGTTGCTTAACAATAAAAAAACCTCAGCTACTACAACTGGTTTTCCCAAGTTGGGTTTTTCTGGGGACTTTTATCCAAAAATAACAGTGTTATATTTTTGTGTGTGTGCCAGTATTTTCTCAGTTTCAAGTTGATCTTCTGCAGTGTTTTTATTTGTGAAGATTGTAGTGTGATTAATTCGTTGTTGTCGTAGCAATAAACTCCTAAATTAATTAACAGATAGAAGAATTAATTCCAGTTGCTGCAATAAAATTTCATTAGTGGAAATTTTCACATGGTGTTAGAGTGATTTTGATCAAATGGGGAAGCTTAGAAGCGGAGAAGAAAATTTGTTTTTCAGTAAAAGCAGATGGATGAATTTTGTGAGGGTCGCGCAGTACCTAGCCAGGCAATGCGAATTGTTGGGCAGTTTGATTTTTCAGTGCAGGGTTACAGAAAAATTTGACTTGCCAGATTAAGTGATTCCAACAGGCAAAGGGAGTAGCAGTAGCTCAGATTTTCGCTGAGCCGACTCCTTGTTTGGGCGTAGAAGGGTTTTGCAACAACAAAATCAACGTCGAGTGAAAGAGTTAGTTATCACACAGAGATCGTATGCCAAAGTTACATCCCCGGGAAGTTGATGTATCAATTTACCCAAACGGGGCCCATAGTTTTGGCGCTTCATCTCCTAGGGTTAGGTTTTTGGATGTTTAGGGTTTTCCATTGTTTTTCAATAATAAATAGGCCCTCAAGCCTCATTGTAACACAATTCAAAGGCCTATAGCCACCACATCTCTTTTCATAGATAAGCTACCAGCGCCCTAGCTAGTTTATTTCCATTCTGTCTATAAACAAATTTCAGCTTCATTTCATTCCGCTTCATTTTTGTATTTATGGTTATATGTGTATTCTGTTGCGTTCCTGCATAAATCCGGATCAGTGGTATCAAAGTGGTCTTCTCTTTCTCGATCCTTCTTTGCATGTCCCCAATGAGGTCAGGGTATAAGGAGTTAGGGCTCGATCTAGTTGAACCTTTGGAAGATTAGCCTCGCAAGCCCCGACAGCCGCCCATGGGGAACGAAAAGACAGATGAGGGAGGAGGATATCCTATCAAAATATTGCTCGAGGAGGCCCTCGAAAGACAAAGGAACGCGATGATGGATAACTTTGCCCACCGGCAGCGCATCTGCATCCAGCAGCCACTCTGGAGGCACAACTCCTTTTAAGGTACAAGTAAACTTTGACATTCCCATATTTGAGGGCCAAATAGATGCAGTCGTCATAGATAGATGGTTGAATCGATTAGAAGGATATTTCTCGGTTCATGACTTGTCCGACCGAGAGAAGATTATTTTTGCACTCCTCAAAGCTACCCCCCATGTCAGGGACTAGTGGGAAACCTACTGTGAGAAAAAGGACGAGGGGTAACCCTCTCTATTCTCGGTCGTACCCACTTGGAATTCTTTCCGAGACGCCATCAAGGAACAATATTATCCCGTGGGGAACTATGAGGACAATTACATACAATGGACTACGTTGCGGCAACAAAGGGATCAAGATGTGCATGAGCTGACGAATCTGTTCCATACTCTGCGCACAAAGTTGTGTATCAAAGATTCGAAGAAACATTTGGTGTTGAAGTACCGCAGTTGTCTACATAGATACATTGAGGAGGAAATGGAGTTCCTCGACATCTCCTCGCTTGGTACGGCATACTGGTATGCTGCCAAGATTGAGCAGAAATTCAAACAGAAGAAGCGAGACTTTGGATCTATGAAACAAAAGCAAGGGAAAGGAGCCCCCAAACCGCAGAACAAAGGACAAAGCCAAGGCATGGCGGCCCAAGATAAGCTATCGAAGTTGCAAACAAAGAACAACACCGCAAAGCCAAAGAAGGACACAGGAAAGTGGTATGAGTTCTGTTGACCACACTTTGTCAACGACCCCATAGCAGTACACCCCCATTTTTTCAAATGGGATTCGTCATGTTCGACATGGTTGCACCATTCAAATTCCATCATCATTCAACAGTCGACAGTTTTACAAATGATGTAAACCCATTCTGCATGTTATGATGTAAATGATCTAAGTAAGACCGTCAATGTATGTAACAACCTAAGTAAGCCTAGTATGTTGTTGATGATCTCTATCCTAGGAGGTTTTTTGTCTCACTAATTCATGAAAGTGATCGGCAGAGTTTTTCCCTCCAGCCTCACCCCAAAGCTAGGGTGGATTTTATCATCAACATACTAAATGAGTCTTAGTGTTCTATTGAATCCTTGTAAAAGTAGTTTGAACTACTTGGTCTACTAGATCATATTTTGAGTCGCAGACTTGGGTATTTATTTGAGGGTCTATACAAATGGGTATTCCCCCTTCATGTATGTAAATGTATTATCTCATGTAAAAGAGGGTTGGAAAAATAATTATAATCCCCTCTCAGTCAATTAATTAAATTTTCTCATCAATTAATTAATAAAATCTTAAACCAGAAATTTAATTAATTTAGGGTCCTAAGTTAGGATTAAATCTATAAAGGCAAAATTTGTGGGTCCTTGGAAAATGATTTTGAAAGCCCCAAGCCAAGGGAATATTGAGAATTTTAAGAAATTTTGGACCCTTGGGCCTTGGTGGTTAAGTCAAAGTCAAAATTTTGGGGTAATTAACTCAAAAATAATATTTTTGAGTTAATTAAAATTGAATTAAATGATAAATTCGTTTTTTCCCCAAAATTTTAATTTCAACGTTCCGGATTAAAAGATGATTAAATCTTTTGGACGGCTGAGATTATTTTGACGAGGATCATCCAAACTAGCCGTTAGAGATCTTGTCCTATAAATTTAGAGGTCTTTTTCATTCTTGAATCATCCGATCTGAGGATCGTGCACTTGTTCTTAGAAGCTCTTGTAAATTTTTGAGGAATAAAGCATAAAGACTTTGGGGTTACAAACTTGGATGTTCCTTCTCAGATCTATGTGATTCAGATCTAAGTGTGCAGGGAAAAAAATTTTAAAGATTGGGCGTCTGGGGAAGTCTTCGGTTGGACCAGCCAACTCTCAATAAACATAAATCTGATAAGCTCTTTATTTGTTAAATTCCAGGTCTATCTTACGATATTTGTGATTTTGCAGGGTTTCGAAGGCTTGTGCCTCTCATTTAAAAATTTTAATTTCTAAATTGTGCTAAAATGAATTAAGATCTGACCATGAGGGTTTTAAAATCTGTAAATTAGTTTGTATATTTGTAAAATTTTCAAATCTGTGAGGGTTTAATTGTTTCTTGGTGTGTATATATTCAGATCTGGCTGTCTTTTGCAGGTTACAGGTTCAATCAAAAAAAAATTTAGATCTAAGGCAGATCTAGCCTCCAAAGGCCAGATCTGGCCTCAATCCCCTACTGTGGATAAAATCTGAGCATAAATTGACGAAAATTCTGAGTGTGCTGGGTACATCGAAATTGATCCGCAAACAATCAAGCAGGAGCATACATTCAATCTCTGTGATTCATAATCCGACCTCAGCTCTCCTCTGTCCATCGACTTGCACCTATCTCCCTTTTCTAACTATCGACTTCTCTCCTTGTTGTCCGTCCAGTCTTCCTCAACATCGAATTGCCTCTATTTCTCCACGTTGCACCCATTTTCGACCCACGCTGTCTGCTCTCCCTTACGCTTATTTTCCTGCCGTCATTTCTATTCGAAACCTATCTTCTGTGTTCCCCTCGATCTGCTCTTCAACCTGCAGAGCCATCCATTGGTTTTCTGCCTGCTCTCCGAATTCCTCAAGCCGTCTCACCTAACCCTCGATCTGTTGACGTCTCTCTGCCCGCCGTCCAATCTCCTCGACCATCAACCGTCCTTTGAATGCTGTCTTCCTCACTCCGCCATTAAGCTTTCATGCCGTCCTGCAACTCGAATTGAACCCGCGTCGAACCCCATCCAGCTCCTACTTCTCGATTTCAACCTGCACTTGCAAAACGACAAGCTCACGCTGCATCAAAAATCAAGTCCGTGTTTGAAGAGTTTTGTTTCGGTTATATGTAGTGTATAGTTAGATCTTAGTGTTAGATTTTTCTTTTCTTTATAGTTTGATCTTGGTGTTAATTTAGTTTCCTTAGGATTTTAATATTTAGTTTTAATTCTAATGTTAGTCGTAGGCTTTTAGTTTAGTTTAATAAAATTCGATTTAGGCTAGATCTAACTTTAGATTTGTTTTAGTTTAAATTTAGTTTAGTCTAATTTTAGTTTTGGACTTAGATTTTAATTTTAGGATTTAGACTTTAGTTTTAACTTAGTTTTGTTTAATTTAATTTTAATTTAGATTTTAAATTTGTTTTGTTTAGTTTTAGTTTTTAGATTTTAATTTTTTTTAAGTTTCATTTAGTTTTAATTCTAGTTGTAGATTCTAATTTTTAGATTATAACTTTTTATTTAGATTTAGATTTTTAACTTGTTTTAGATTAGAAAAACAAAAATAATAAAAAATTAAAAAAATTCCAAAAATTCTAAAAAAAATTTAGAAAATACAAAAATATAAAAAAATTTCAAATTTTCCATAGTCAAGAGCGCTAATTTCTTTATCTAAAGTTTGACTGTGGAACATTTTGATTTTCGCACTGGGTTATAATTGGAACATCTTAATTTCGGAAATCTTTTAAGCATCTGGCATTCTCATGTTAATGTTATTCATAGTTGTATATCATTGTGATCAAATTATGTTTTAATAAGCAACAGTTAATCGTCACTTACTCGTTTATAATTGCATAACGGGATTTTGTTTGACTCCATAAGGCACTGGTCTTAAGCGTGAAATCTAATTTAGATCTGTGGAATCTCGTTCATTTTATCAAGTATTTGATGTCTTAGTTGTGTCTCCTGGATTCTTCATCCTCATTTCTAAAAGGGTCTACCTCCCTTAGCTTGCAAGGAGACAGCTTAAATAGAGAGATTGGGGATAAAGATGACAGCCCCCAATCTGAGCCGTTGTTGCGGTGCCTTGACAAATCTGTGCGACAAGTAGTTCCATAAGAGTTCCACTCACAACACAAGTGAGTGTCGGGCCAAGCAGTCACTGGTGAGATGCATGCTCCGACTCTGAATCAGAACCCGACAAGGGTAATGATAAAGGGAAGCAGATTATTGATGTGGAGCCCAACGCCACCGTTGTCACTGCAAAGATCCAGGAGGAGGAACCAGAAGATCCAAAGGAGCAAGAGCGTCTCTTCCACTTCCAGATGTGGGTAAAGGGTTCCCCACTACAGTTCATTGTCAACAATGGGAGCCAAAAGAACCTCATTTCAGCAGAGGTCGTGAAACGGTTGGGCTTGCCGACCACAACACACCCACAGTCGTACACCATCGGGTGGCTTCACCAAGGACGGGATCTCCGTGTCAGCCAGCAGTGCCGCCTTCCCTACAGCATCAAGCCCTTCACGGATGAGGTATTATGTGACATTGCTCCCCTTGATGTTTGTGATGTATTATTAGGCCAACCATACTTGCGGAAGCAACATGCTGTGTATGAGTCCTAGCCTCGCGTTGTTATTGTTACTTTGGGCAATAAGTTTTACAAGATACCAGAGGTACCACCGCCTGTGGCGATCTCTTTGGTTACTGCAAAACAATGCAGTAAGCTCATTTCCAAAACCGGGAAATATGTTTTCCTAATGATCCGCCCCCAGGGCAAAAAGACGACTGTGGCCACGACCTCCAGGCAAGGCTCCTCCGCACAACAACAACAAATGGACAAGGTCTTAGAGGAGTACAAGGACATCTTCACCTCACCCACAAGGGTGCCTCTGCATTGTCAGGTCAAGCACCCCATTGATCTGACCCCAGATGTGTTGTTGCCCAATGGACCAATCTATCGGCGCTCTGTTCTAGAGAACAATGAAATCGAGAGGCAGATTCAAGAGCTGCTGCAAAAATGTCACATCCGACCAAGTTCATCGCCCTGTGGGAGCCCGATCGTGTTGGTGCAAAAGAAGGATGGGACTTGGAGACTTTGTATTGCCTATCGAGCATTGAACAAGATCATTGTCCGGAATAGGTACCCGATCCCATGGATTGATGACCTTCTGGATCAACTCAAAGGGGAAAAATATTTCAGCAAGATTGACTTGAAGTTCGAGTATCACCAAGTACCAATCGAACCCTCCGATGTGTAGAAGACTGCCTTCAAAGCCAAGGAGGGTCTTTTCGAATGGTTGGTCATGCCTTTCGAGTTGACGAATGCTCCCGCAACCTTCATGAGGTTGATGGACGACAGCTTGCGGCCATTCACCAACTCATTTGTAGTAGTGTACTTGGATGACATCCTGATCTTCAGCCATACTTGGGAAGAGCACCTCCACCACATCCGACAGGTCCTCCAAACACTGCGACAACACAAGTTGTGCGCCAATTTGGAGAAGTGCACTTTTGGCGTGACCCAGGTTCAGTATCTGGGATACATTATTGATGAACGGTGGGTGCATGTGGATCCAACCAAGATCCAAGTAATTCGGGACTGGTCGGCCCCAACCACTCTAACAGAGCTTCGCAGCTTTTTGGGTCTTGCTAATTTCTACCACAGGTTCGTGTTGGGATTCTCTCATATCACTTGGCCCTTGAGCCAAGTCACCAAGGGAGGAGCATAAGCAAAATTCTTTTGGTCGGAATCTCAACAGAAGGCGTTCGTAGAATTGAAACATCACCTCTCCTCTACCCCAGTGCTCACATTACTAGACTTGAAACAACCATTTGAAATCGAGACAGATGCCTCTGACTATGCTATTGGCCAGTTCTTACTCAACAAGGGCATCCAGTGGCATATCACAGTGAGACACTATCCGACATAGTCCGCAAGTATCCCACTTATGACAAAGAAATGTATTCCATTGTGCAAGCTTGCCGCCAATGGAAGCATTACATTTTGGGGAAGGAAATGGTCATCCACACAGACCACTGACCCCTGCAGTTCATACAGTCACAAGGGAAGTTGTTGAACGATCGCCATCAGAAGTGGTCCACATATCTGCAACAATTTCATTTGAACATCAAGTATAAGAAGGGCAGCACCAATAATGTTGCACACTGCCTCAGTTGACCACTGATCATGGCGCTAACCACCGTTCTCAACTCTTGTGAGCACAAGACTTCTAATTAGCCGCTTCTCTACAAGAGTGATCCGGAATTCGGCCACACATACAAGACACTCTTGGAGGGTATGCAAGTTCCAAATTTTCACCTCCAGGATGCACTGCTATGTCACCTGGGACACCTTTGTGTTCCTTCAAGCAAGCGTGCCAAGATGATTTGAGAGGCACACTACAGTCGAGTCGTTGGGCATTTCGAGGTCGAGAAAACAGTGGCAGTACTGCAGAAGTATTTCTATTGGCTGAACCTTTGACAGGATGTTGGGAAGTACATCAGATCCTGCACTACTTGCATCGTTACCAAACCGACCATCAAGAAGCAAGGCCTCTATACTCCACTACCTACCCCTAGTAGACCTTGGGAATCCATCTCCATGGATTACATGTCGGGCCTTCCTTCTACTAAGCATGGAAACGACTGTGTTCTCGTGGTCGTCGATAGATTCTCGAAAATGGCCATTATGGCGGCCTGCAAGAAGAATATCACAGCAAAAGCCACTGCTAAACTCTTCTTTGAACGAGTGTGGGTGCACTTTGGGATCCCACCGTCTATCATCTCAGATCGAGACAGCAGCTTCCTCAGCACATTTTGGTCCAGCCTCTGGTCAATGCTGGACACCAAACTCACCAAGTCCACAGCGTTCCATCCCCAAACTAATGGCCAAACAGAGGTCGTCAACAGGATGATTGTACACATTCTGTGCATGTACAATTCAAAGCATCCACGCACATGGGATGAGAGCCTTCCCTATGTACAACAAAGTTATAACCAGGCTCTCCACACCTCCAATGGCCGCAACCCCTTTCAGGTGGGCCTGGGGTTCCAACCATTATGTCCCATTGACATAGCCATGCCATTTGTGGCTACTTAGGCCAATTTGGCTCATGTCCAGTCTGAAGTTGACAAAGCGAACAACTTCATTGAGCACATTCAACACATCCACCAGTAGGTTCATGACATATTGGACAGAGCCAATGTTAAGTACAAGCAACGACATGATCAACATTGGGTGCCACACAACTTCTAGGTGGGTGTGGCTACATTAGCAGAAGGAGCACCTCACTGGACCCCACCGCAAGCTTTGCCCGCTCCGATATGGGTCGTACACCATCACCAAGGCTTTAGGGAACAATGACTTCGAGCTCAGCATTCCACTATTCCTTGGTCTGCACCCAGTATTCAATGTGGACTGCTTTCAACCCTACTTACCACCTCTATTGGACACCTTTGACATTGCAAAACAACTCACACCAACAGAGTTAAACCCAGACTGCATGGAACAGGCCACCACAGATTGTATCATGGACATGCAAATCAAGAACACTCGCCAGCAAAAGATCCAACTGTATCGGGTTGTCAAAGTTGGCCAACTCCTGCACCAAGGCAAGTGGTTCACCAAGGACCAAGTTCAACAGAAGTTTCCTCATCTCATGGAGGAACTCAACACAATGGGGACCATTGCTTCCTAAGGGGGGAGGAATGATCCAAGTGGATATTGGTGGCCATTCGCCTATTCCAATTAGGACCCCACCATTGTTTCTTTCAATCTTTCAGTTTCCTTAATTATAGCACAGTTTACTATTTTTAGTAGTTTTTCGGGTCCTGAACTTCCAAAGCCATTTTGCGGCCCTAAATAACATTTTTTTGGGAAAACCGAGAGCAGCATGGGTTGTAGACAAATGTTGCTCACTCAAAAGTTGTAGTCCTCGGATAGATATTTCTAACGAGGTATTGAGCGCGTCAAATGGAGATCGTATGCCAAAGTTACATCCCAGGGAAGTTGATGTACCAATTTACCCAAATAGGGCCAATAGTTTTGGCATTTCATCTTCTAGGGTTAGGTTTTTGGATGTTTAGGGTTTTTCATTGTTTCTCAATAATAAATAGGCCCTCGAGCCTCATTGTAACACAGTGCAGAGGCTTGTAGCCACCATATCTCTTCTCAGAGATAAGCTACCAGCGCCCTAGCTAGTTTATTTCCATTATGTCTGTAAACAAATTTCAGTTCTTTGATATTAATGAAATGAAGTGTTATTTCTACTGCATTTTTGTATTTATGGTTATATGTGCATTCTATTGCGTTCATGCATAAATCTGGATCAAGAGGAAATGCAGGTCGAGTGGAAGGATGAAGGGTAGCAGATGGACGCGACAGGATGCAGGGAGATGGAGGCTACAGAAATACAAAGGGGAGCACGCAGGCAGCCAAGAGAAAACACACAGAACGAGGATGGGACTTTGGGAGGTTGAGGATGAACGCGCAAAAGGGAATGAAACAACAGCAGAGAGAGTCGCAGATAATACACACGGCCAAGAAGGAATGAGATTTAAAAAAGAGGAGGCAGCGTTACGTAGAGGTTAAGTAGCATGAGGGAAAAAACACAGGTTTCCTGAGGATGCAAATATGCAGGCAGGAGGGAGAGCCAGGAAAAACGATAATATCTTGCCCAGAAATCAAACTTCTTACTTCAAAAAATTTACTTTAAATCACTTCAGAATTTCATTTGGAACAAACCCAGAATTTTCTATGAAAAACAGCCCCAGATCCAAAATTTATTTGAATGATCCTGCAAAACTTTTATATTCCATGACAATATCTTACCCTACAGGGCCTAGATCTTGCTCGAATCTTGGAATTTCTTTTGAAAAACTCTCAAATATCACTTGCACAAAACCAGAAACCTAACATGTATACAATAATCTAAAATTGAAACCCCGAGTTAGAAATAAAAAATAAAAATCTAACTATTTGCATAATTAAAAATACAGATCTATACAATGTATTTACAGATCTATGCACAAGAGTTGCAAATCTGTTAGATTTGAGTGTAAGTTCAACTTCACTGCCAGATCTAAAGATCTAAGACTCCTACTAGCCAGATCTAACTTTAAATTCAATAAAAGTTACGATTAAAAAAAAATTTATTTAGGCGCAAGCTCTAGAAAAGTCTTGCAAAAATAAAACTTAAGATAAGCTTGGGGAATTAGATCCAGAGGGTTGTTCAGATCTTATTTCCTTGGGAGTCAGCTGGTCCAACCAAAGACTTCCCCAAACACCCGATTTCAAATCCGAGAGATTTCTACACACTTAAAGTTAAACTGTTAAATCAATAAAGAAATAAGATAAAAATAAAATTTTCAAGAATTAGAGATACCTGCTAATTCAATCCAATTAAAATTCTTACCCTAAATCCAATAACCTAAGCAAGATACCTGTGCAATAGATTACTCTACAAGAGCTATTAATTAACAATTCATTAAAATAATTACCGACAGAATATAAAGAACAAGTTTACCATAAAATGCCGAAGAGAAACACCACCATCAAATAAAACCCCAAAGACTTCGTTTGTATTATTCCAGAAAGTAGTACATGAGAGCTTCAAGAGCTAGTACACGATCAAAAGATCGGATGATTATAGACTGACATTGACCTCTAATTTATAGGTAAAATATCCAAGTTCGCTTGATCCCTGTCAAAGTAATCTCGATCGTCGAAAAGGATTTGATTATCTTTTAATCTCGTCGGTCGAAATTATTATGTTTTGAGAAATCTCAAATTTTTCAATTAATTCCCTTTTAATTAACTCAAAAATAATAATTTTGAGTTAATTATCTCAAAATTTTGAGTTTGACTTAACTATCAAGGCCCAAGGGTCCAAAATTTTTCAAAATTTTCAATATTCCTTTGGCCCAGAACCTTTAATAAATTATTTTTTAGAGACCCACGAATTTTGCCTTTGAAAAATTTAAATTTACCTAGAACATAAAATTAATTAAATTTTTGGCTTATGATTTTTAATTTAATTTGGCCAGAAAATTTAATTAATTGACTCATAAGGGGATTAATTATTTTTCCAACCCTCTTTAAATAAGATTAATACATTAAAACCATGAGGGGAAACACCCATTCGTAACAGACCCTCAATAATCTACCCAATTTTGCGACTTAAAATATGACCTAGTAGACACAGCAATCTGCAATAAAATGATCATTAGCTAGGATCATTCCCAGATTACTTTTAAAAAGACTCGATAAAAAACACTAGGACTTGTTGATTTATGGTAGCATCTAATGTGCTCTAGCCTTGTAATTTTGTATATAGGCTAAGACACATGTATTCCATAATACCCAGAAAGGATTTTGGAAAATTCCAATTAGAGATGGTTTAATTAAATTAATTAATCGTTTTTTAATGTTTTCCTAACACTAAACTTAAGGAAACTGATTAATTAAAGGGTATTAATTAAACTAAGTGTGTTCTAGATAAAGTCATGGATCATCTCCCAGTTAATCTTAGCCCTTGATTATGTTTTAATCTTGGTTGTTGAAGGGTCAACGAAAGATTATAAGGAGGGTGAGGGGCCTATGGAAAACACATTGAGCATTTGGCATTTTCAAACTTGTGAGAGAGACAGCTTTTTGATCAAGATCGAATCACTAGGGCAGGGTTTGCTATGTGATTTTGATTCAGTGATCAGTTCCAGAGAGGGACAGACGCGATAACTGGTCAGGAGGACCAGGAGTAGATTTCAGAGAGAGAGACAGCAGTGACACAGTAGAGACAGCACAGTCATCTGCAGGGGTGACGCAGTTCCTGAAGGGAATCACGCAAAAATGACGCAATGCCTTATAGATTCAGTCTGGAGATAGCTAGAAGCTAGGGTTTCTGAGCCAAGAGGGCCAAAACTCAATTCTAGATCAGCTTGATCATTGTAGTGGAGGAGGTGATGCAATTCCAGAGTAGCAGCGTAAGCATCACGCAGAGGCAGAGAGGGGCTTCACCAGCGTTGTTCCGGATCAGCCAAGGACTTGCAGAGTGAGGTCTCACATTTCCTCTGTTGCTGAGATTTTCTCTGAAGGGTGAGCCGGATATTGGCACCCTAATTGTACTCAAGATATTGCTGGTTAATAATACAAAACCCTCAGATCTGCTGCACCGGTTTTCCCAAGTTGGGTTTTTCCGGGGACTTAGACAACAATAACTCTGTCAAATGTGGATGTTTTTCATTGTATTTTGTTCAGTTTGTTTCAGCACTTAGATTTATTCCGCAGCATTATTTGTGTAGACTGCTTCAGTAATTACTTCAATATTTCACTGTAATGAAATAATTATGAAAAATAATAGGAGAAGTAATTCAGATTTGTTGCAGTAGGAATCCAGATTTAGGATTTTTCACATGGTATCAGAGCTTATTATTCAAGCTGAAGTGTAGGAGAAACAAAAGAGAACCAGCAAATCAGCACTGAAGAAACTGGGCGCTGCGTAAGCAGCAGTAGCCTACCCTAGTAGTTACGCAGTCCAGGCCAGGAGGGCAATCCAGTGCAGAGAAAACTCCCTCTGAGAGAGTTGACAGAGGGGTAAGATTTTTCAGTTGCAGAAGAGGCAGCATAGCTGAAGGATGCAGTAGTTGCACAGCAGTGAGTGCTAATGCATAAGCGTTAGAAAATTTCTTAAAATCACAGTTGGAGATTTCTTGACCTCAGAGAGTTCTCTTACTCAAAGAGACTAAGTTTTTCCCGTGTAGCAGCAAAAGCATTGACTTACTCCTCAAGGAGTGCGTAAGTCTAGCTGAACAGAGCGTTAGAGGGAGAAATCGACAATTGAGGAGATGGCCAGCAACGCATTGCATGACCGAGATAGGTTGGAAGGTGCCTCCAACTATGTCATTTGGAAGTCAAGGATTCAGTTTCTCCTTGATGAGCATGATCTAAAGGCCCTCATTGACAGCACAATTGCAGAGCCGCTGGATGCAACACATCTGAGAGCCTTCAAGAAGAACATGGCAAGAGCCAAATGGTTAATCCTAGATGGCGTAAAGGATCGCATCGTACCCCACATAGAAGCAAAGAACACTGCTAGAGAAATGTGGGTAGGGTTGGAAAAGTTATATCAAGGATCTTCCGAGCAGCGGAAAATGTATCTGGAGGAGAAGATGCGTAACACCAGGATGAACAAGGGAGAGCGTTTAGACTCTTTCCTGTCTCGAATTCAGGATAACCGAGACTAGCTGTCAGCAGTGGGGTCAGCACCTAGAGACTCGGAGCTAGTAAGGCTCACTCTGAACTTTGTTTCAGAAGACTATCAGGTCTTTGTCCAGAGCATTCTGGGTAGAGAAAAACTCCCAAGATGGGAGGCCCTGTGGGCAACCTTGCAGCAAGAAGAGATGAGGAGAGATCTCCTCAAAATCCATATTGAGGATGGCAGCAACGGTTTGAAATTCAAGGAGGAGGAAGATAACACAGCCCTTATATCAAAGGGGCAACAACAGCAGAAGAACAAAAATCTGTCCAAGATCAAGTGCTTCAAGTGTGGGGAAATGGGACATTATGCCACACAATGTCCTCTTAAGAAAAAGGACAAGGAGGAGAAGCAAGATCCTCAAGCCGGAGCTGCCAAGATTGAGGCAGAAAGTAATTGTGCTATGTTAGCTCCTATCCCGAAAGGAGGAAAGTGAGCTGACTTGGAGTTGTAGATCTAGAATCTACAGGAGGCAGGATCCTTGAGAATGTCTGAACTCTTGGATCACATACAAGCTACGGGAGCCTTAAGACAGTAGCAGGATGGATAGTTGCAGCAGAAGAGGAAGATACAACGCAGTGGCTAGCAGTACTAGAGCCTGATCAGCGCAGAAGAGGAGCAGCATCAACAGCAGTTGAGTAGCAGTAGCGCGGTGCACAGTGGTGCAACGCAGAGCAGCATATTCAGAGAGCTAGTGCAGAAGTTAGTAGCAGACAGTCTTATTATTCAGATGCAGTATTACTTGTCCAATTTCGGATGTTTTCCTGTTGCAATTGACAACAGTGCAGTAGTCCAGCAGCAGCAGCAATGGAGTAGTTGCAGCGTAGTGCACAGTGGTGCAGCACAGTGCAGAGCAGTGCTCACGCAGTGTAGCAGCATGGTTGCAGAATTCAGAGGGAGTTGCAGTACAGGAGCAATTGGCAGCAGCAGGCAGAGTCACCAGCAGTGCAATTGCAACATTTGTGCACTGTTGGTGAGCAACATCAACAGCACAGCAGTAAATGTTACAGAAGTCAGAGCAGCACGTAGAGTTGTATTGCTAGAGCACTTTCCTCGCTAAGAGGGAGTGTTGATTTATGGTAGCATCGGATGTGCTCTAGCCTTGTAATTTTGTATTTACAGAAGTCAGAGCAGCACATAGAGTTGTATTGCTAGAGCACTTTCCTCGCTAAGAGGGAGTGTTGATTTATGGTAGCATCGAATGTGCTCTAGCCTTGTAATTTTATATACAGGCTAAGACACATGTATTCCATAATACCCAGAAAGGATTTTGGAAAATTCCACTTAGAGATGGTTTAATTAAATTAATTAATCGTTTTTTAATGTTTTCTAAGTCTAAACTTAGGGAAACTGATTACTTAAAGGGTATTAATTAAACTAAGTGTGAATCTTCTAGATAAAGTCATGGATCATCTCCCAGTTAATTTTAGCCCTTGATTATGTTTTAATCTTGGCCATTGAAGGGTCAACGAAAAATTATAAGAAGGAGGGTGAGGGGCCTATGGAAAACACATTGAGCATTTGGAATTTTCGAGCTTGTGAGAGAGACACAGCTTTTTGATCAAGATCGAATCACTAGGGCAGGGTTTTGCTAAGTGATATCGATTCAGTGATCAGTTCCAGAGAGGGGTAGATGCAGTAACTGGTCAGGAGGACCAGGAGTACATTTCAGAGAGAGAGGCAGCAATTATGCAATAGAGGAAGCGCAGTCATCTGTAGGGGTGATGCAGTTCCTGAAGGGAATCACACAGAAGTGACGCAGTGCCTTCTAGATTCAGTCCAGAGATAGCTGGAAGCTGGGGTTTCTGAGCCAAGAGGGCCAAAACTCAATTCTAGATTAGCTTGATCGTTGCAGTGGAGGAGGTGACACAGTTCCAGAGTTTGCCCATGCAAGCTTACGCAGTCGCAGCGTAAGCATCACGCAGAGGCAAAGAGGGGCTTCACCAGCGTTGTTCTGAATCAGCCAAGGACGTGTAAAGTGAGGTATATCTCACATTTCTTTTGTTGCCGAGATTTTCTCTGAAGGGCGAGCCGGATATTGGCACCCTAGTTGTACTCAAGATTTTGTTGCTTAATAAAAAAACCCTTAGATTTGCTACACCAGTTTTCCCGAGTTGGGTTTTTCCGAAGACTTAGTCCAAAAATAATTGTGTCAAATGTGGATGTTTTTCATTGTATTTTGTTCAGTTTGTTTCAGCACATAGATTTATTCCGAGTCATTATTTGTGTAGACTACTTCAGTAATTACTTTGATATTTCACTGTATTTAAATAATTATGAAAAATAATAGGAAAAGTAATTCAGATTTGTTGCAGTAGGAATCTAGATTTAGCATTTTTCACAGGACTCACTTAATATCTTGACGACAAAATCCACCCTAGCTTTGGGGTGAGGTTGGAGGGGAAAAACTCTATCGATCATTTGTGTCTAGAGACAGATGAATCAGTGAGACGAAAAACCTCCTAGGATAGAAACCGTCACCAAAATACTAAGCTAACCTAGGTTGTTACATACATGATGGTCTTACTAAGATCATTTACATTATAGATATGCAGAATGGGTTTACATCATTTAAAAAACTTGTTGACTGAATGAAGAAATCTGAATGGCACAAACACTCAAACATAATAGATCCCTTTTGCGAAAAAAGGGGGTGTACTGCTATGGGGTCGTTGACACAGAGTGGTCAACACGAGGACAACCGAAGCCAATAGGAGCAATTCTAGGGCAGTTTGAAGGGTTGTTAGGGACTGTGGTTAGTACCCTAACCAGATCCAAAATTGCAGCATTGCAGCAAGTTCAAAACAACAGTGTTGGTATGTGTTGGGTCACAGTTTGTTGACCAGTTTGGATCAAAGTATTGCAGCCTGTAGAAGCCATGTATTGAAGTTGACTTGGGTAGAAAGGAGACTTCAATTAGGAGCAGATTTCACAGTGAAGTATTGAGCATCATTGGTCTGGTGGAGGGCAGTGTGTTGGTAGCCCAAAGTAGCCCTAAACAAGCTATCTTGAAGTGACGAAGAGGAGCTGAAGGTTGGGTGAAGTTTGGTGCCGAAGTGCAGCCACCTTAATGGACAAATGTGACTCCTAGCCTAGCATATTGGAGTTCGAGATTAGGCCTACCCAAAGAGCAGATTGGATCAACCCGTGTACACTCTACAGAAGTGACTTGCAGCAGTGTTAGGTGGAGTCTCGATGTGTTGTCCTTTGAAGGACTAAGGGGCAGCTAGTGAGCAGTACGGAAGCAAAGGACTAGCAGGACAAGATACGACATCGAAGTTGTAGTGAATTTTGTCATTGTATCTTGTATACCATAGACTGTTGTATTATTCAGATTTGGTTTAATAAAAAGAAGATTGGGGTTGTACACTATTGTACAATTTTGTTAAAAATTGTGTATATTTGTGCATGTGTGATTTACTGCTTTATATTTCCGCTGTGCAAAGTAGTTCATAGTTGAGATTCTTGGTTTGGTAGCGTCAGTGATTTTAAGACTCTAACCTAGACCCAAGGTCATAGAAAATCAACACTATGCAGGAAAAGAGACCGTGATTTCTAGCAACAGAAGGTCATAACAGACTTGTCAGTCCAACCTATGCTAATTTCAGGATTAGGAGTGCATGTGCCAGATCTCGGACGGCTTCTGGGAGGTAGAGCGAGTTACCCAGTAGAAGCAGCAAGCAATGCGAGTTTTAGGAAGGGCACCGGAGTCAAGTGCAAGATCAGATATGCGCATTCACGAGGGAGTGCGAGTAGCAAAGAGTAGGTCAAGGCGTCAAAAGGAGAAGGAGATTTCCAGCAAGTAGTCCTCCAGTTTGTTTGAATTTCACAAAGATGGCCACAATAGGACTCAGAGATCAAGACAAACTTGACGGAGCCTCTAATTTGGCATCTAGAAGCCCAGAATGCAATTCCTATTGGATGAGCATGGCTTGAAGGAGTTTGTGACAAATTTCATGGCAGAGCCAACAAGTCTACAACAGCCAGCAACCTTCAAGAAAGAGATGGCCAAAACCAAGAAAATGGTCCTAGACAGGGTTTGTGATCGTATTGTCCCATATATTGCAAATAAGAATACGGCAAGGACATGTGGGATGTCATCGTGAAGCTATACCAAGATCCATATGAGAATCAGAAATGATTCTCAAGGAGAAGTTGAGGACGATTAAAAAGCAGAAGGGCGAGGATGTTACTTCCAACCTCACCAGGATTCAAGGAATCAAAGACAAACTTGTAGTTGTAGGACAAAAACCAGCTCACTGTGAGGTAGTGCGCACGACTCTCAATGGGTTCTCCAAGGAGTGGCATACATTCGTCCAAATCATTTCTGGGCGAAACACACTTCCAGGATGGGAGCGCCTATGGAATGACTTCACTCAGGAGGAGCTATGGATCACTCTTGCAGAAGGTACTATCAGCAGCAATAACAAGGGCCCAAAGGTGGAAAAAGAAGGGGAGAACGAAGCCCTTGAAAGTAAAGGGAAGGCAAAGAAAGGTCCCAATCAGGGACAGAACTCAAAAGGAGGAGAGAAGAAGAAGGACCTGTCAAAGGCCAAGTTCTTTCGATGTGGTAAATTTGGTCACTATGTCACCCAATGTCCCAAGTGGCAGAAGGACAAGAAGGGGTAGTAAGAGACAGCAGCTTCAGCAGAGATAAATGAGTTGACCTCTAGATTAGAGGAATTTGCATTGATAGCAGCGATACCTCCAAATGGAGGAGGAGCATGATGCTTCAGAGATCAGGATGGGAAAGATCCATGGGTTAGTTGCAAGAAGTCTAGGTCAAATCCAGTTACTGTTCACATAGATCATTACCTTTGCTACGAGGGCCCACTGTACAAAGTTGCAGGAGGATTGAGATGTCAGCAAAGCGCGGAGAGATATTAAGGGTCAGTGCAGAGCTAGTTGTAGTCAAATGCTTGAGAGGTAGTCGCAGAGCAATTGGGTAGAGTCAAATACTCAGTAGACAATGCAGAGCTAGTTGCAGTCATGGACTCAAGGGGACTGTTGCAAGAACCAGTTGCAGTGACATAGTAGATTAGAGATTGATTTAGCTACAGTTAGGAACAAATGGATCGGAGTATGCGCAACAGTTGATGGACAGTATTGGCCATAGTGTTGTGAAACCAACTCCAAAAATAGAAGAAAAGAGGTATCAACACCTTAGAAATAAGCCACTTCGAGGGGGCAACCTCCAATACATTACATGAATGAACAATTCTTGGGTGATACAAATGACAAAACCTCCTTTCTATATATAGGAGTCCATGGGGCCACAATGTAATCCCAGCCGACCTAACAATAATAATGTAAGGGCACAATAATAAAAATATGGGGGTTACAGGGGTACAACAATAACCATAAGGGGGGCTACACTAACATAATAAGGGACTACACTATTAATATAGGGACTTAACATGCCCCACTCCTTCAAACAAGTGTTGTCCTCAACGCTTGATTATTTCTTGATGCTTTTGTATAAAATTCTCATCCTCCCATGTGGAATCTTCTACAGGAAAGTTCTTCCACTTGCTGAGATACTCTGAAATTGATCGTACTTGTCGATTTCTTGTTTCGTGATCGTCTTAACTTCTTTCGATGTGATGTTGATCTTCCTGTTGTTTCATTAGATTCTGCACCAAAGTTAGGTTATCCTTTGAGAGTTGGAGAACTTGTTGTTGATGCTCTATGTGATCTTCCACTAATTTATCATCCATATTAGCTATTATTTGATCCTTCAAACCATCCAACTTAGCCTCCATTTCTGCTTTTAAACCATCTATGTCATCTTCGGTTGCTCTTCGTAAGATCGAAATTTGTTGCACTTGGTACCGTAATTTGATATCTCATACTGTAATTCTTCCTCTTCATGCGTCATAGTATATCTTTTTGAGGGCTTAATGGGTATGTAATTATATTTTGGAGGTATTATAGAACCCAATACTAATAAAAATTCTAAAATATGCCCTTGGAATCACTTCAAACTGCTTTTTCAAACAAATGTTATGCAATTTTAAAAACCAAATACACACCTTTTTCTTGATTTTGAGGAGCTCAATATTGAAACTGAATTATCTCTGTGATTTCAGATCTTCAATATCTGAAATTTGGCCCTGAAGTAGCTCTCTAAATCTTCTTTCGAATGCCACAGGTCTGACCTGATTTGGATTCTTGAAGACAAAGATATGCCCAATCTCCTATGATGACCTAATAATGGATTCGTTCAGTAGGCGAACTTGTACGACTTGTCACGTGTCACTGTTTCCTCTTTTGGCTCTGAAATTGATATAGACGAAACTACAGTCCGTGTACTTGTGGCCAATTTTTACAAAATCTCAATCTGAGGCTCAAAAAGAGAATTATGATGTTTTTCACACGGTCACCTCTTTGAGATGAAATTCGGGAGCCTGAAAAAATCCTAACTTCCACAGATCATATCTCCAAAAATATTGCGAACCAAGATCTGAAATTTTTACAGGAGGTTCTTCAGGATTTCGGCTTCGCTTTGTGAAAATTTCAGCTTCTAAAACCTCGTAGAAAAATATTTATAGCGAAAATTCTGCGATGACTTGTTTAGGTTAAATTCAGGAGCCTGCAAAAAGCCCTAACTTCCACAGATCATATCTCCGGAAATATTGCGAACCAAGCTCTGAAATTTCTCGACGATGTTCCTCAAAATTTTGGCTTCGTACTCTAAACATTTCAACTTCTGAACCTTCGTAGAAAAAAAGTTATAGCAAAAATGACACGATTACCTGTTTGGAGCAACGAAACCCTAGAATCCAAAGCTCTCATACCAAATGTTGAGAAACCAACTCCAAAAATAGAAGAAAAGAGATATCAACGCCTTAGAAATAGGCCACTTCGAGGAGGAAACCTCCAATACATTACATGAATGAACAATTCTTGGATGATACAAATGACAATACCTCCTTTCTATATATAGGAGTCCATGGGGCCACAATGTAATCCTAACTGACCTAACAATAATAATGTAAGGGCACAATAATAAAAATATGGAGGTTACAGGGGTACAACAATAACCATAAGGGGGGCTGCACTAACATAATAAGGGACTACACTATTAATATAGGGACTTAACACAGAGTGACCTCTTCATAGTGAGTTCCAATGACAGGGAGTCAGATCAGTTGAGATGTGAAGAAAGGAGGTACGACAAAAGTCAGACATTAGCAGCGTGGAGCATCCAACCACAGCACGTTCCCACAGAGCAGCAGGTTGCAAATATACTCAAGAGAACAAATGAGTGTAGTGGAAAACACCTTCCTCGCTAAGAGGGAGTGTTAATTTATGGTAGCATTGGACAGGTGTTCTAATCTCAAATGGTGCTAAGAGGCTAAGGAACACTAGATCAACAAAACCCATAAAAGGTTTCACAAGATAAGCTTGGGAAACACCTTAATTAAATTAATTTGCCATAATTAAAATATTTCCTCCGTCTAACTTAGGAAAGTGGTAAATTAAAGATAATTAATTAAGGATGTTCAAGATTGCTCTAGAGACTTCTATTGATGAAGTCTAATTGATCTTAGTCGTTGTTGGAGATTAAATCGTGGTCGTTGAAGACTCAATGAGAGATTATAAGAGCAAGTCAAAGGGCTTTGAGATATCATCAAAGTCATCAGAGTGATCATTGTGGCAGATCGAGCTACCCAATTCACAACTTCAATGAGGGCGCAGCTCGAGCCAAGGAAAGGGCATCAAAGAGAGGGAGCAACAAATAATTTGGAGAAAGAATTCAGAGAGTTTCCTAGTGATTTCCCAGTGCCCGAGTGCCGAGAAAAGGAAGGTCGAATACATTTGCAGAGGAAGTCATACAAGCAATGCGAATAGTTAGAAACCCCGGTGCAAGTTGTTGGAAGAGGGTCGATTTAGTTGTTGGAGGTTGGATTACCTTCCAGAAGGCAAAACAAGTCACTTCCTGAGGCAGAGGGAGGCAGGACAATTCAGTTAGAGCTAGTTTCCAGGCAGTGCGAGTGATTCCAGAGGTTGCAGTGCTTATTCCAGGTAGCAGTGCAAGTTGCCATTGTGGGATGCATGCAGGCCAGAGGAGGCCAAGTTTATTAGCAGAGGAGATATGGGATATCCATTTTATTTTGCCAGTATATTTCCGAAGGATAGCCAATTGGGCATCTAGTTGTAATAATTTCCAAATTGCTACATAATAAAATTAAACCCTCATATGTTGCATTGGTTTTCCCTTGAGGGTTTTTCTGGGGGCGTTTAGTCCAAATATATCAGTGTCATTTTTTTATTGTGTGTGCATCTATTTCTCAGTTCCTATTTTTACTTTCGCTACATATTTTTATTGTGAAGAATGCATTAGTGATTTATTCATTATTTGTCGTAAACAAATAAACTACTAACAAGCTAGAAGAATAAACCCCAGTTGGTGCATTCGTGGACATTTCGCATTTTGCACAGAAATCAATGTGATGATGTGAGTGAATGAATGAGCTTCCAAGAGGTCAAGTTGACTTGTATATATAGCTATCCAAAAGGGTCGAATAATTGCCTCTAAGGCTGACTTTTCCAAGGAGGGCCGACTTGGTCTTGTGTTGAATTTTTTACTCAAAATAAAAAACCTTTTTCTTTTCTTTTACAAAAAGTCCAAATGGGACTTGACTCGAATACATTTCTTTTGACTCTTCATAAATTCTTTTTGACTCAAATGACTCTATAAGCATGAAGAACATGATTTGACCAAAAATAAAATAATAATAATGAATATAATCAATGATAAAAATTACATTTTATTACATTATGAAGACCGACACTAGTTACATTTTTCAACAAAACCAACGTATCCTCTAGTCCGAAGATGATGGCTCTCTAGCTCTTCATAAATCCAATGGTGTAAGACTATGGCATAATTCTTGGAGAATGTATGACCCACATGATTGTATGGTAGTTGTTTGGATTAGAGTTGCTCCCAAATTTGTGGATCGGATGAATAATGTGTCTGGTCCAAGACACGGGGAACTTGAACATACCATATGACTAAATAAATCAGCAATATTAGAATCCAAAGATTGGATGGCATGCTTAAAGAACTCATTTGTATCCCTTCCTCATCAACTACTTCGTTTGTTACGCATAGCTCAAATTGCTCCTGATGTCCCACTTAGAGAAAAGGTGGCATGAAAAGGTGGAGACACTTGGATTAGGAATGTTTGATACGCAACTACATCCAGTTATCTAAAAGTTCCAAATAAATTTGGGATGAATTAAATTTGTTGTTAATGAAGGCATGGTTGGTTGGTAAAGTGGGAATGTTGCTATTACCCCCACCAAGGTTCAAATATCCCTAAAGACGTGTTCACCCCTTATGGGTCAATGTACTCATGTATACACATTTATTGTAATTGGGGTCATGCTTGAGATGTATTCGCTTCATTGTAATGGATTTTGATACTAGGAAAATGTTCTTGCAATTTAAAAGGAAAAGGCCAACAAACAAGCAATGTCCATCCATATAAATGCATTAAAAGTATTGCTACCACCACTAATTGAAGTAGACACCAAAATTGATGAAGGTGCTAAAGCAACGTTAATAAATATTTTATCCCCAAAGTATAATAATATTGTATTTATGCTTAATTGTATTCCTTCACAATTATTGGAGTCCATGATTCCAACACTCCAAGCAAACAATAATCATGAAAATGTTGTTCAACAATGGCAAAATAAATAATTATGGTGAAGGCAAAGAAAACATTATAAAAGGACTATGGCACATTGGTCCATGGATCCTTGGATTGTAAAGCTTGAGCACTAGAATTCCAAAATTTAAGCAAATTTTGTGCTCAACATAAAGTTGCTACAAAGAATAAGAATAATAAAATTCCTTGGAAGTTAAATGATGACAATTTAAATGGTAATGAGAATGATAATGAAAACAATAAGGACTACAAATTTTGATTAGCAAGACTATTAAGTCTCCAAAGTAACAATTAAAAGTTTGGAATGATCAATTTAATTAATTTTCAATGTGACCTCAACTAAATCTTGCCTTCAATGTAAGGATGTATAAGTGTGATGGCAATCTTATAGAGTTGAAAAAATGCCTAGGTGGGTTTGGTGGACTTCTAGCATCAGAATGAGGGGGAAAATGGTCTAATAGAGCACCAATGAAGCACCCTGAATTTGGGGGAGACAAGAAGTTGAAGTCAACATGCAACCAATTTATCATCCTAGAGATCTAACAAGCATAATGGTAGTAAGAATTACAATCAATTACCCAAGTGCCTCAATGGATGGTAGACAAATATTCAACCCTCAAAAAAATTGGGCACATCCGTTAAATCTCCTATTTTTATAGCTTTGATCTTTTGTATTATGGCATATAGATAGTTGTCAATTATTTTTTCTGTGTAAAGTGAGGTGTTTTGATATTAACAATTCACTAACATGAAGAATCAACGGTCAATAAGTCACATAAGTAGTATCATATATCATGTTAATAAAGTGAGGGTAGTTATGAAAACAATATCCCAACTACCAATTGTATGGATAAAGGTGAATCCACCACAATGTATGAATCAGGGTAATTAATAAAAGTTCATGGTGGACATCTTCTATATGTGAATTGTAATTTCACTTACACCTAGGCCTGGTCTATGGCTAGCACTAGACTTAGCATACAAACACACTAGTAGCGTTCAACCAAAACAACTTTGCACAACGGAAATATAACAGCAGTGAAACAAGAAAGTACACAAGATATAGATGGCCCAAAACTCGTTTTATCAGTCCTTCAATAAACAATCATAGGGCTCTCGTACCATAGATCATGGCCCTTCATGAAACCTGATACAAGACTAGCATACAACTAAGGCTTGAGGTCTGCTCCCTTAGATCCTCAATCTACCCAACAAAATCAAAAGACAAAACACTCAACTTACTTGTTAGTTGAGCTACTTTTCTTCTAGCCCTTTCTATCTTGTTGTCCACAGAGAATCTACTCCATTAGTCCTCTATCCTAGCAGTGCATTGCCACCTTCTCCAACAGAGAAATAGCTCATTTTATTAGACCGGCACTAAAAGTTGCTCACAGTAGAAAAATCCTTCAATCAATTACACTTTCCAGCCTTCAAACCCAACTGTTTGATCAGCAACTCTTCCTACATAGAACAACACCCC
Source organism: Pinus albicaulis (assembly GCA_034641835.2). NCBI lineage: Eukaryota > Viridiplantae > Streptophyta > Pinopsida > Pinales > Pinaceae > Pinus > Pinus albicaulis. The sequence goes on along the minus strand of CM076571.1, from coordinate 79,330,847 downwards.
TTTCCTTGTCTTATTGGCCTCTCCACAGGCTTGAGGAAACTTCGGATCTCTTGGCCACCAACCTGATTCTTTTCAGCCTCTTCTACTGTCCCAATAAGGCCTTTCGGCCCTCTTGTAGTCACCCTGAGGCCCTTTGCAGCAACCTGTGACCTTCTGCGTCAGAAAACAGAATCTTAGCTTCTCTTAAAAAAAAGACAGACAGAACATCCGTTTGGCAGCTCCTTAACTCATTCAGCAGATGCAAACAAATCCCGACTTAGGGACAGATACTCAGCCTATTCTATTAGGGCATAATCCTTCTTTCCAAACTAAAAAAAAAAAAAAAACTCCTTAGTTCGTCTTCCCTAGTTGATCTGTGGCTCCCTCTTGCTAGCTATTCTTCACAAGGATTCAGATTGCTTTGTTGTGGTGAAATGACCTCTCACAGTTTCTCATATTTATAGTGTTCATGGGGTAACTAATAGACCCCAAGGGTCATGTCTCTTGCCACCCAGTCAACCTGGATCCTACATGCTCAAACACCAAAATATTATAAATAAAATTCATTTTCTTGTTCTAAACCCACTACTTTGGGTTCAAAATCCCATGCTTGAGTACTTTGCCCACAAATGTCCATTTTTGTGGGTTTTCTCCACACATAGTACCCAAGGCTTGTGGGAGAACCTCCCAAGCTACACAATTTTCAACATTCCCTCTTAGCGAGGGAGAAACTTCCATTCCATGGAAGTAACTCATCAGGAACACAATCTCCATTCATGGCATCCATCATTGTTGCATAATCTATAGTATGAAAAACACTCTCCTCGAAAGTGTCCCTGCCACTAGAAGCCTCTCACTCCTTCTCTTTATAGGCCTTCAAGCCATTCCAAGGCTCCTTCTTGCCAATTGTAGAAGTCTCCTTTCTTCCCACTAACCATGCGCTCTTCTTAGGTTGTGGAAACTCCCTCTGACTCTGCAAACTCTCACTCGAACTCGAATCCCTCTGAGTCTCATAAACCTTCTTCTTCCCTTGATCTATAGGCTTTCCCTTCAGCTTGTATAGACCATTCTCCCTAACTCCAATAACTACTCGTGTGGAGTTAGAGACGTTGGGCTTGAGCAACACCCTTCCATCTTGAAACAATGCTTCAAACCCCTTAGCTTCAAGCGTTGAGGCAAACAACATGTTGCACTTGAGCTCTAGCAGACACAGTACATCTTGGACTCATAGCAGCCCTCCTGACTCCATCCTAAATGGCACCATACCTAATGCTCTAACAGTCTTCTAACTCTTATCACCAACCTCCACATGCAATTTAGAGTCCAATTCAATTAGACTCTCAAATACTTCTTGCGATCCAATCATAAGCTTCGACGCTCCACTATCAATGAACTATGCACCCTCATCAATGTTACCCTCAAAGAAATGAGAGACTAGAGTAAAGTCCTCCCCAAACCTTCTTGCAAAGTCACTGTGCTTGGTTGTAGATGTAGCAGCCATTACCATCTATTTCTTCTTCTCATTATCTCCTTTCTTTCTACGCGGACACTTACTCGCAGAATGACCAAACTCGCCACGTGTGAAGCACAGCACCCTACTCAAATCCTTCTTCTTGCCATTGTCGAACTTCCCTTTTCCCTTCATCTTACTAGACAAAGCCATATTCTCTCCATCAGAATTTTTCTTATGAAGTTCCTTGTCCTTGAGTTCCTCTTAGATGAAATCATCCCATAAAATGTTCCAATCTAGAAACTTGTCTCAAGCGACTATTCCTTTGATAAATGGATTCCATTCCTTGATGAAGCCCTTCAAGGCAGTCCTCACTAATTCAAATTCTAGAAGGTTATCACCAATGGCAACAAGCTCATCACGAACTTGAGAAACCCTCATGGCATATGAAGCCACATTCTCATCATCCATCATCTTGGTGCTCTTGAACTTCTCCCTTAATACCATCAATCGGTCCTTGTTCTTATTCTGGAACAAATCTTGAAGAGCCTGGCACATATCATGTGCAGTGTTCTTCCCAGTGAGATGAGGTATCAAGTGATCCTTAACTCCATCAAGAATGATTAGCTTGGCCTTCGTATCCAACTATTCAAATACATCTAAATCCTTTGGATATGTTGGCTTAGCCATCTCCTTGTCAACAAACTCCGATATCTTGTTCACCAACAAGACTAGCCTGATTCTTTCCATGGACTATAGTTGGACAACCCATCCAACTTGTCCTCATACATCAGGCCAACAATCAATTTTGACATGTTGTTAGTCCTTCAACAACAAATCAACCAGCGCCCTCTTAGGCTGCTTGTTGTGCACACTATGATTCAGTTGTCCCTTCAAAGTAGCTTTGATTATATGTTGAAATTACACTTACACCCTAGGTCTAGTCTATGGCTAGACTTAGCACACAAACACACTAGTAGTATTCAACCAAAACAAATTTGCACAACGGAAATATAATAGCAATGAAACAATAAAGCAAACAAGATGTAGATGGCCCAAAACTTATTTTATAAGACCTTCAATAAACAATCATAGGGCACCCGTATCAAGGATCCTACCCTTTATGAAATCTAATACAAGACTAGTATACAACATTATACAACTAGGGCTTGAGGCCTGCTCCCTCAGACCCTCAATCTGCCCAAGAAAATCAAAAGACAAAACACTCAAGTTACCTGCAAGTTGAACTCCTTTTCTTCCAGCTCTTTCAGTCTTGTTGTCCACAGAGAATCTGCTCCATTAGTCCTCTGTCCAAGCAGTCCATTACCACTTTCTCTCACAAGGAAATAGCTCCTTTTATTAGCCCTACACTAACAACTGCTAACAGTAGACAAATCCTTCAATCAACAACACTTTCCAGCCTTCAAACCCAACTGTTTGATTGTCCTTCACTAACCAGACTTTAATAACCAACACTCTGGCATTCTTCCTACATAGATTAGCACCCCTTTCCTTGTCTTGCTGACCTCTCCACAGGCTTGAGGCAACTTCGGATCTCTTGGACACCTATCTGAGGCTTTTTGGCCTCTTCTACTGTCCCACTGAGGCCTTTGAGCCTTACTGTAGCCACCATGAGGCCCTCTGCAACCACCTACGGCAGAAAACCAAAACCTGTCCTCTTAAAAAAAGACAGACAGAAACTTCATTTGGCAACACCTTCAATCGTTCAACAGATGCAAATGACAGATATTGGGCCTGTTCTATTAGGGAAGAATCCTTCTTTCCAAACACAGAACAAACTCCTTAATTAGTCTCCCCTAGCTGATCTGTGGCCCCTTCTTGCTTGCTATTCTTCACGAGGATTAAGATTGCTATGTTGTGGTGAAATGACCTCTCATGGTCTCTCATATTTATGGTGTTCACGGGGTGACTAATTAACCCCAAGGTCATGTCTCTTGCACCCAACCGACCTGAGAATACATGCTCAACACCAAAATATTATAGATTAAATTCAGTTTCTTGTTCTAAACCCACTGCTTTGGGTTCAAAACCCCAGGCTTGGGTACTTTGCCCGCAAATGTCCATTTTTGAGGGTTTGCCCCACACAAACCTAGTACCCAAGGCTCATGGGAGTACCTCCCAAGCTACACAATTTTCAACATCTGTGTCTTTAAATTTCTACTATAACCATCAAAAGCTTAGATTATCTCTTTGAAAAGTTCTAGGATTGTATCTTAGTTGGAAGAAAAAATTTCCCAATTTTCAAGGACTCTCAAATGCTCTCTTAGAAAGCAGTCTTATTCAAAACAAGCACGGTTATCCAAATTATCCTTTCTCGCATCACAGTTATGAAGATTCTACAAGCAACCAATCTAATGTGATCTGGATTCTGATGTAGTCTCTAAACAATTTTTATATATTTTGAAAAGATGTTGTTAAAGATAGTGACTGGAAAACTTGGCCAAGGGCCCAACAATGTCTACTCACAATGCAAATAAGAGGTAAACTGAAAAAGAAACATGTAAACTGAAAAAGAAACATGTGACGCAATGAAGTATTGTTTTACAAAGTTATTCGTGATGGACTACTCAAGAAAGAAAAATCACAAGATTGCTTGTCTGAAGAGCAACCAACTATTTGTAGATTTTGCATAATGCATGGAACCATGCAACAATGATATAAGTACACACATAATGGCTACAATTTTTATTCACTTTCTACACTCTTTATTTTCCTCTCTAAGCACACAGATTATCAATTCCATATGTTTTGAGACTTAGCATATGCAGATCGGAACTTTGCCTCTTCAAAGGGACGAGCAAAAAAATCTCACCAAATGCTAGAAGAAGCATACCAAATGATAATTAAGAATCCATAAAATTTGAAGATAGATTATCTTACCATTCAATCATCTTTTGTAGTGTCACAGCTCTTCCCAGTTGTGTGAAAATCAGACATGGTAGAAATAAAGTAAAAACAAGCTGCACAAAGAAAAACAGCAAGGTCTGTCAACAAAGAAAAGAATATTCAAAATAGACAAAACAAGAGCACATTCAAACATACATCCACAACATGATACAATTTGTCACCAAAATAAACCCCTTGCCTAAAGAGGTACCTCCTGAGAGGTGGTTCATACTAAATCTTGATGGGGCAACTAAGGTCCAAGCAGGCAGATCTAGGAATGATGGGATGATAATGAATCACAAAGATAATTTCAATTTTGCTTTCTCCATCGGCATATCAAACAACAGCTGAATTTGAGGCTCTAATTCAGGGACTAACTTAAGTACTGAATAAGGCAATGATACACTCAATATTAAGAGCGACTCTCCCCTCCAGTAATCGGGTTTCAAATAAATAGGGTATCAGAAATTGGAGTATTCAGGATCTCTTGGAGAAAATTGGGTGTCTTGTTGCAAAGATTCCTGTAATAAGATTTTCCTATGTAAAAAGATGGTTCAATAAGATGAGGAACCAGATAGGTAACTAGGTAAATCATTTGGGACTAAAGCAAATTTAAGTGAGAATTCAGACCACTCCATGTTGGAAGAAAATAAGAGAACGTGCGAGACATGTGGATGTATTAATTGCTTAGGCAGCACAGCTATCATTGTTTTGGGTGGAGGGAAAATATTACTGGCTACCTCTATTTGCCAAGCCTATTTTGAAAAGAACACCATAAGACATCTAAAATATGAATACTGCAGTCACTGATCTACTTTGAAACATAGTGCATAGAGGAGACCACTTTCAGGAGTTTTTGAGAGTCTTGCTAGACACAAAGGGACTTGTTCTACATATCCCTCAAAGATACCCGCAGCAATTAAACAAGATGAAGCTAAGAATAGAAACTTGGTGCTGACGCATGGGTCAGGGTGATGGTAGATGAAGAAAGGGCCATTGCAAGGACTTTGTCCACTTCATCCAGGAATGCTTGAAGCTAAGGCGCCTCAGGATCAGATCCTGGCATTGTATTGGGGAGCCAGTGGTTGGTACAGGATAAAAGCATTTTTTTGGGTCACAGCCCTTGCTATCAAGCTAGAGCCACCTTATGGGGATGCACCCACCCTACCCCCTTGGGTTTTAACCACCTGAAATAGCTCAGGTGTCCAACTGGACTTGCTAATCCATCTACATCCTCAAGGAATCAGTGGTTCGTGTTCAAACGATTAGAATCTTTTAGGTGGTGGCCTTTGATAGGTGATAGGTAAACCAGTGATCAGACGGAATAAAGGTCTTGGTAAAACCCTCTGCTAGGCACAAATATAAGTATGTGTAATTGTGATAGACAAAATTTTATTCCGCCCCCCACCCCCCCTAAAAAAGAACATGCTACAACATGTAACGAGTAGCGAAGATAAAGAGGAAGATTACCCCGTTGAGAAGCTTGCGATTGCTGGGAGTTAATATGTTGACGTACTTCGTAGCCATGACGAACCCAAGGAAACACATCACAAACACCTTTGCAATGGGTAAGACTGCAAACTTTAGCATTTTAAAGATGGATTCTGAGTCGTTCCCCATAGTTAGAGTCATTGCTGAAAGAAATCCTTGGAATATAGAAATAGAATTGATCTGTTTTCAGATCAGCTTTGCCGGTAACTCTTTACTTCGTGTTAATCTCCTTCAGTCCAATCCAAACACTCCTCGACTAATTTCTACTAGAAGCTGAGACGGATCCACAGCACGGTCTCAGCTTCCAGCAGTCGTGATTCTAAACAACCATCAACCGCGCCAAAATGCAAATTAATCTATTTTCTCAACAACTGACCAGAGCGGAGCCTGTAATCACCGAACTTGTATAGAATGATGTTCATCTATTGAAGGGAAAAAATAGTAGGCAAAAAGCAGTGTAACTCATGCAGGACACCATCCAGTCCAAGTTAATATGGTTGAACGTTTATCAAACTCATGCAGGAATTATTCCTTGAAATGAGTGCTGGAATTACAAGGGATCTGCATATCTCGAAAATTCAGTGCTTCAATAATCACAAATTTATCAGTAAATTTGCATGCAAATTGCTGATGTACACAAATATATCCAAATGAAATTTGCTCCCAAAAATATTGTGTTCAAAAATTTTACTCTGCTTCAGCAATCTGCCGAATATCTGAAATGAATGAAGAACAGAGCACTCTGTTTGATTGAAATTGAAGCGGTGCTGTTCCTGGAAATTTTTTGTGCGCAGGGACGAAAATCAAAAAAAACTTTAAAACTCCGCAACGATTGCTCCGGAAAATCTCTGCAATCCTCCGGTTGTTGCGAAAATGTTTCCAATGCGACGACTGCTGCAAAAGGCCGAACGGATTAAACTTCGAAAGAAAATCTTAAGCAGCAGAAAAATGAAACTTCCGCAGCAACTGATTCCTGCACTCAATTTGCTCAAAAGAACCTAAGAAAACTTAAATTCCTGTATATACATTTTGAACATCAGCAAGATTAGTTAAAACGAAACATTTTAGACGCATGCAAACCCTAAAATTTGCGCTAGAGACCTTGAAAGTTTGCGAAATTTTACACTGCCGCGAATGTTGCAGGAAAACTGGCGGGCATGGCCGCATTCCTGAATATTTTCTGTAGCAGCGCACACCGGAAAAACGCCGAAAGATGCCGAAAAAATTACAGAATTTGAAATAAATGGAGTTTTCCGCACTTCTTTTACGAGATTTAGCATCTAGATCCGGCTCTGAAACGCTTCGATATGGATCTCGTGCGCCAGCTTTTCCATTTTAAATCTATGCAGCCTTCTCTGTCAAATGTTATTCGTCGTGCTGTTCTGTGGTTTAATCCATACGATGATTGGCACGCGGCATTCCCCGCGTAGGAAGAACCGTACGATCTTTGTCCCACTGTCCGTGAGAGATCGGCCGGCCATCCGTTACATCCCCGGAACTTGATCTACTATTGGGAATTGCTGTGTTGGGACGCAACAGACTAATAGTCCTAGTCAGACAGACTTACTACTTAGTGAGTCTGGACTATAGGTTTTTTTTTGGAATTTTGTGAAAACAATTCAAAAATCAGGTAGGTAATTAGAGTGTTTGTAATGTGATTAAAGATTTTTTCATAAAAATAGATTTATTAAACATCCAAAATACTAAAGTTTAACTATTGTAGTTTTTTTTGTTAAAAAAATTCAAAAAATCAAGTAGTTTGTGTGTTTGAATTGTATTTTTATGGTGAAAATAAATTTAGCCCCATCAAAAACTCTTAAGACACTCAAAAAACTGAAGTTTAACAAATGTAGTTTTTTGTAGAGATCTAATAAAAAAAATTTCTAAAAATCAGAATGAATGAATGATATTTTAATGTCCACGATACTAAAAATAGTCTATGGAACCACCAACTTTCTTGCTTTTTGCTTTCTCCAATTCAATTATTTTCTTACTCAAATTGATGATGAGTTCAGTGAAAAGACAATGCCACGGAATTGATGCTAACATATCACTGTAATTGTCCCTAATGTCAAAGCGTCACATTTCAAAATGAAATGTTTTTTTTATTCCACTGCCCCATAAGTGGAAGAAGTGCATACCCTTTCTTCTCAAGCTTCTTTAGATCTAGTTAAAATGTTTGAATTGTATTTTTTATGGTAAAAATAGATTCAGACACCTAAAATAACTAGATTTTCAAAAATCTTTACCTAAATTTTTCATAATTTTATCAAAAATTTTAAATTATTTTATAAGTTTTTTTACACTACAAATTGGGAATTTGTGATCATCCCAGATACCACGCGCCATTTTTATAGTGTGCGAATTTAATAATTGTGCCGTACTTTATGCGAGTACCGAAATTATTGGATGATGAATTATAAATTATTGTCGTGACGCGAAGAAAAAGCATATTAAAGTTTCGGCGACTCCTTAAACTGAAATAAAGGTTTCATTACTTTGTATATTTATTATTTTAAACTTATGTTCTCCATAGAAATTATTCATTTTAATTATTTGAATTAGAATTATCAATGGGTTAAATCCTTATTTTATATTTTAAACCTAGGTTCTTTATAGAAATTATTCATTAAGTTAGTTAAGAGGTTTATTTTACACCTAGTAAGAGGGCGAAGTGTAATTTCAATGGGTGATTAACTTGGAGTTAGAAACGTTTTTCATAAAAAAAAAATATATATAAAAGATATGTCCACTAGTTATGATTAATTTTCAAATTAAATATAAAAAATATGTCTATTCGTTTTTCAAAAAATATGTCTATTCGTTTTTCATGATGGATTTTGTAAGAGTTTATACGGAAAAAAATTTATAGAGTTCAAAATTTGACATTTAATTAGAGTTAAGATTATTGATGTTTTATTATATTTTTAATTAGAGAGACCAAATATATATATTTATTTTTGTTTTTTATTATAATTTAGGTAAAATGATGTTTTTTTTTTTTTTTTCAAAGTGAGTAAGATATTTTTACTACTTTTTCTTAGTATGTCAATGAGAGTAAGATTATTGATGTTTTATAATACTTTTAATTAAACAAATCAAACATGTATATTTATTTTTGTTTTTTATTATATCCTACATTTTTTTTAAATATCTTTTCAGTGTAAAAGTGACACGTGTCAACTCCAAGTTTAACAAGGACATACTTACACATCTCTCTGATACTAGGTTGTAGAATGAGCCTCTAGGCTCAATGAACATGGACATACTTACACATCTCTCTCATACTATGTTAGGTTGTAGAATGTGCCTCAAGGCTCAATAAAAATGAAAATTGATTATACATATTTGATTAGTTTTAATTAAAAGCATTATAAAACATCAATAATATCACTCTCTTTGCCCTCACTTTGTTCTTTCTTAATATTACAATCCGGCATGGAAAAGATGTGGTAAAAATCATTCACTTTCACTTTTGGAATTATAAATAAAATATTTTCATGCCTATGTTACATAATATAATTTCAATATTTCAATACTGAGAAAGAACAAATAATTAAAAGTAAAATAATTTAGTTACTTCTTAATTAGAGAGAAATGTGTAATTCATAGACAAAAAACACTATAGTTCGATCTAAATCAAGGATTTACCAAGCACTAAAAATAATTAAATTTGGTGGAAGTGTAAATCATTTTTCTATTTTTGCATTCTAGAAAGAGGTTTGCATATAATGAGATTTCATCCCTCTAAGCTCTTGGTATATTTGTGGTTAAGATGAATGTATATTGGCTTTAATTATTCGAATTAGAATTATTAATGTATTAGATCCTTATCCTTCCACACCAAGGAGATCTAACTTACAAGTTAACCAAAAATTCCATTTATTCTTTGCATGATTTTTTTTTAAGTGTTCACTAGAGGTAGCTTATGTTTCACATTGGAATTATTCATTTTAATTATTCAAATTATTAATTTGTTAGATCCTTGTCTTTCTAAACAAAGGAGAACTAACCTTGTATGTTAATCAAAGATTTTATCTATTTTTGGCATGAAATTCTCACCTAAGTGTTCACTAGAGGTTGCTTAGTGTATCAATTCGGGTGTGTTCAATGGTTTCTATGGTATGTGATCTTTCTTGTGATGGGAAGGTCCTTGAATGGAGGTAGTGTCAATTAGTTATGAAAGGAAAGGCAGGATATTTTGTCTCTTATCAACAAACTTTTTGGGGTATTGTATTTTAAACAAGTTAAAAGGCCTTTAAGTAACATAAACCTATACTTCTCTTTCAAAGTGCAATGTTAAAGGTTAGGTTCCCCATAAGAATTATTAACTATAATTATTCAAAATATTAATTTGTTAGATCCTTATCCTTCCACACCAAAGATATTTAACCTTACATGTTAACCAAAGATTCCATTTATTCTTTGCATGAACTTCCCATCTAAGTGTTCACTAGAGTTGCTTATGCCCCCCATAGCAATTATTCATTTTAATGTTTCAAATTATTAATTTGTTAGATGCTTATCCTTCCACACTAAGGATACTTAACCTTGCATGTTAATCGAAAAGTTCATCTACTGTTGACATGAATTTCCCTTCTAAGTGCTAACTAAAGGTTTCTTAGTGGATTAATTAGGGTGCGCGTTCAATGATTTCTATGGTATGTGATATTTCTTGTGATGGGAAGGTTCTTGAGTGGATGTAGCGTCAATTGGTTATGCAAGGAAAGGTAGGGGATTTGATCTCTTGTCAACAATCTTATTGGGGTAATGGATTTTTGGTAGGTGGAGAGGCATTAAGTAACATAAACCTATGCTTTCCTTTCAAAGTACAATGTCATAAAGGTTAGGTTGTATGTTGGGGGGTTAGGGTGATGATAGATGAATAATTTAGACAAGATAGGTAGATGTAAGTGGTTTATACTAAAGATGCAGGACATTCAACATAAACGGTTAGTTCTAAATATGGAGGACAAATAAGGAATTATTCAACATGGGAAAGTGAGGGTTCTAACATAGTAAAACTATAGGTGTTCTTGTGTTATGCATAAGCTCAAGTACACAAGGTAGATGAGGTTAAGTTGAGGGGCTTTCCATAGAGAATTTGAATCTTTCTAGCTTGGATTTGATTACCTGGATAGCAATGTTAGAGGTAGCAACAGTTAGATAGAGATAGACATAGCACCATGACATGAACATAGTCATGCATGACATAACTAATGGACAAGCATCAAACATTCAATAGGATTAGGATCATGCACCCTTATGGGGTCAACAATCGAAAGAGATTGATCACTTATTAATTAGAGATATAGAAGTGTGCACACGGATGGAAGTTTGGCTAGACTTAATGACCAATGAACTCATAGCTATGTGGGCTACTGGAACTCGAACAAATTAGTGTGCTTCGAGCATAGGTTATGCATGAACATCATTGGAATAACTTGTTTTAGGAAGATGGTATTTAAGGATTAGCATTGAAACTAATGGAATGATATGTTTGGATAACACCCTCAAAATTAGTCATAATACTAGTGGAGAAATTTACTTTGATATCATGGAGTTCAATTTTTGTTGGGTCTCATTAACCCTCAATTTTTCTCCGTATAAATCTGAAGGGTTGGGGGATAATTTATTTTATAAGGATGGTGTTCAGAGTTTGATTCTAGAGATTTTTTTCTTGATTCAAAGGTTGGTTCACATAGAGCTCAAATGTAGTATGGTTCAGTGATATACTGCCAATCATAGTTGGTATTCAGAGATATATATTGTACAATTTATTCATCAAATTGGACAGGGTTACTATTTTTGGTAGAAGTCCTACATTTTATGAGACAGAGTTTGGAGGCTCGCATGGTAGTATTGATTAGATATTTGTGGTCCTCCCAAACTTAGGTTTCATTGAGATTTTTATAGATTACTTGCATGATACTTTCTTTGGCAACTTCAATTAAGAGACTCACGTGTAAATGATGATGGTATATTTGAGATCATTGTGATCTCACAATTATAATGAATTGTTTTTGAGTGACAAGTGAGACACTATTATTTTTAGCATGGTATTGAATGTCAATTCCAATCGCATATTCAGACTCCTCTCTGAAAATCAAGTTTGATGAGTATAGTTTCATGGACATGAGAGGATTTTCTATTTTTAGGAGTGCCTATTTTTTTTGCATTCTATATTTAACACAGTTACCCAAGCAATTCCAAACATTTTCTATTTTTCCTTTTTTAAGGGAACTACAATTTTTGGCATGTATATTTATAGTATGGTAACATGTGGTGGTTCCAAGTGATGACACATGTTATCTTCTAAGATGTACAAGTGGAGGGATCTAGACACATGTATGAGACAGTAATGATGTGGCAAGTTTGATTGGGAGTGACTTGAAGTTAACTGGAGCACTCACTTTAATTAATTAAAGACTATTGCAATGCATGCATGGATTTAGGATTGAATTTGTGTTTTCTTGTAGCTAACTAGATTGCATGCATGTGTGGAGTTAATGAGGTAGTTATTTTGAGTTAACTTGATATATGCATCAGTTAACTAGGATGCCTAGTTCAATTGACTAGAGAAAGGGCACTTCACATAAATCAAACTTGAAGTAGACCTTCCTAAGTGGATGCATTCTTTATCTCTCCATTTTATCCATGTTTAACTCAAACACATATCAAGACAACCCAAGCACATGACCATTCTACACCCATTCTTCATCAGCTAGCAGAAAATAACTCCACCTAATATAGCTTATGGCTTCACTTCGTCTTTTGATAGTTCAACAATCCTCTAATTGAACTCAAAGTACTTGGACACTTCACTCAACCTTTCACCTAGTCAACAAAGCACATGAGTTGAATCTCTTCAATTCATCAACAATTCAACAATGAATATTTCCACTTGAGCCAAACAAATGAGTCTTTTTTCTCCCCTCTATCATAGGTTCATTAATGCACATGAGGAAGCATGTTTACTTCGACTAGGCATACATCCACATCAATTGGAGTTCAAATACTCTTCACTTCACTTAACTCATTAATATGCATGCCTTGGAAATCATTCATGCAAGGCTAATTCAAATTAACATTTTGATAAAAGGATGTGGTGGATATTGGTCATAAGTGGGATTTTCTTACAGAAACATATCCCTCTCTCTATCACTCTCATTGTCTTCTACTATATTCAGGTTTCTATACTTTGTGTAGAGATCATCGTTGGATGAGTTATATACTCTATCTCTATGATGCGATCAACCTTTAGGTTAATGCATAATAAAATTTGATTATCCATCTTTCTGGCTATTGAAGTTTGTTGGTATTTTGTGGCTTCTTCTTGCAATGTATTAGATGTATTTTTAACGTATATATTGATAATATGTATCTTTTACAAACACTTTCTTCTCCTTTTATTCTCGTCATTTTTATATTGAGGTTTGAAAAATAAATAAATAAAAATCCACCATCACACAAATTAAAAACTATTTTCATAACCTCTTTTATTGCTTAATTGCATGCTAAAAATATATTATGTGTTGTTATATGAATTTAAAATGTGTGTTTAAAGAGTAATTATAGCACATGAATAGTTAGGGACACACCCCTAAAGTTGGAAAACATAGAGGATATATTTTGATGATACATTGGGTGGATTTCTCTAAATGTTAGACTAGCTTCTACTACATACTTTCAAAGTGATTCCATCCTTTTTTACAATGCAGAAATTTGTGCTAAAAAATCAGCACCATTGTGAGGGATTGTTGTCGATCCTCAATTATTCCAACAACATTTATGAGTTTTTGTTTAAATTTCTATATTTTACTTTACTCACCTAGTTTTTCCATTGCAATTAGGGTTGAATCATATTAGTTGACCATAGGAAATTCATGCAATTTGATTACACTCAAGGCATAATTATAGCCCTGAGCGAACCCAAGCATCTTTTATGGAACATGATTAGATTTCTACCAAGAACTTCACCTACATTGGTAAGCATATTAGATTATTTGGTAAGTTGATTGCATCCCACTTCTAACAGTTTTCATTCTCTCCAATAAATGTATCTTCAACCGTTGTTTTGATTGATTTCATGCTTATTTTTATCGGTGGTGGTTTTATGTATTTTCATCTCTGTCTTTTAATGTTAGCAGCTAGAAATTTAGTGAGGTTTACCCTTAACAATTTATGAACCATTAAATTTCATTGGAATTCCTAATCAACCTCATGATTTTCTAATAGGTAATTATTTGAAATGTTTATCAAATTTTGTAGGGAACAACATAGTGTCAATTGAGGATCATTTGACTAATTTTCTAAAACTTGATAATGATTTCGGGTTATAATATGAGGACATAGTGATGAAGATGTTTATGCAATCCCATGAGGGGGATGCATGGGCATGGTACAAATACCTTCCTTTTGTTTCCATTAATGATGAGATTTATTTTAGCAAAAGTTTACAAAAAATGGGGCCACAAACAAGAAAACTAATTCTTATTAATTGAGCTCATTTCTTTGATTAAAGAGAAGAATGAATCTATATTTGAATTTAATAATTGTTTTTCTAAAAATTGTTTTAAGATTCCTCAAAATGTGCATTCTAGTGATGTGTTTACATTGCATTGTTATTTCAAAGCATATGATGAATTATTTGGTCTCTTGCTTAGGAAGAAAGATGTTTGTAATAAGGAGGAAACACAAGTTTCTACTATCAATTTGGAGAGAAATATGATTGTAGCCAAGAAAGGGAAAACAACCCAGTCCAAGTTGTTTGATTCATCGGGTAGAGAACCTCACGAAGTGGAGAAGAAGCTAACAGTGAGAATACTAAGGTCTCAACATATTTTGTTGATTTATTACAAGAGTTAATCAATAAGGTGACCTTGTTAGATAGAAATAAAAAAAATTAACAATCTACCCCAAACACTCATAACACATTTTAACAAAAGGAACCCCTTCTTCCAAGACCTTTCTAGTAGAAGAGAAAGGGGGAAGCTTCGAAGATTCTTGTGCCCTTAATTAGTAAAAATTATGTTGACCATTTTTCTTCCAACTTGTATTGTAGGGATTGCAAGTTCACACATAGTGAAGAGGATTGTGCAATGTTCAACCAAGAAGGCAATAAGTTTTTGCTAATTCGTTTTCCCAACCAACCTGATCTATGATTCGCTAAGGATTGCAACAATTCCTATGCATATCAGTTTTTCAACAACAATGAAGATAATACTCAACCAAATATTTTTCCTTTGAGATCGAGGTAATTAGAATCCTATAAGAGTGTTATGGTACCCACCAGTATGGTTGTAAAAGGGGGGAAATTGTATTTTTCAGAGATCAAATATGAACAAATTAAAGAAATAACATGGTGGTTGAGATCACCAAGACTTTCCTAAGAAGAATCAAAGGCCCTAGTTAGAAATTGATGAATATTTCCACATAAATTAAGACTCAAAAGTTGGTTGCCACAAAAACACCATGATCCATCACTTTTGCACAATGTGAGCTTAGGCTTGGGTGATCATGAACTAGTAGTTGCACCGTATGGGGCATATGCAAGGCTCCATGAAGATGAATATTAAATGCCAAATTTTCAAGTGATTTCATTGATTCCTTCAATAGATGGTGACAAATTTCAACAAGAATAGCAATGAATCAACCATGAAGAATTGGATCAGCAAGAGATCTTGTCATTTCCTATCCCCACAATGGTTCAAAATAATTTTGATTGAATACTATTGTAGTAGGGACAGAAACCTTTGGTTCAACTAGAATATGATCTTCCTTCAATTTTCCCATGATCCCACATTCAAATTTGGTTCTTCAAGGAGGTATTCTTATCGACTATTTTGTGGATATCAAGGTTACTCTTTATCTCGTTGAGCTTTGGATGATGAAGGTGTTTCAACATAAAATTTTGAAAAATATTAGCCCTTATATTTTCTTGTTAATAAGTGTTGAGGTAGCATGCTCCATATTTCATTTGACAATATTTATTTGTTTCTTAAGAAAAAAATACATAAATGCATCTTTCTGACTTATGAGACTTCCTGATTGGTTGCACTGGAGGGTTGACTATGTTGAAATTTCTTGTCCAATCAATCACTTGGTTGCATGGTTACATTGGTCATTCAAGTATGTTGGTTGGTCATGACAAATTTGATAAACTTCCAAGATAAGAGCTTTTGGGTAAGTTCGAAATAAATAAATAAACAAAAAAACAAAAAGAAGATAAGAGGGAAAGGAAATTTTGGGTTTTTTGTGGGTAGAATTCCTTCTTTACTCTTGAATAATTTCTTTCTTTTGTGCCTTGTCATTTGAGTTGATAGTGTTAGTTTGAAAAGTTCCCTTCTTTTAGTTAATTGTCATGCCTTTTTCCCTCAGTATTTTCATTTCAGTATCCTGTCATATTTCCTTAAATAAAATTCTATATGGGCTTGTCATTTCTATTTCATCATTTCAATTGTAGTTGTCTTGGTCAAACCTAGACTTAGTTAGTCTATATGCTTATAAAATGGCTAAATCAATATATGAGTACTCTAATTAAAAGCAATATGTTAAGTATCTGCATACTTCACATGACACATACATGTAGAACATCACTAAATTTCTATAAAAAAATATGCTTAATATGTTCACATAAAGCAGTGTAGAAAATTATAAAATAAACCATAACATACCATCTAGCCATAACCTTTTGCTCTTTCCTACACTTTTTAACATTAAATAATGTGGTATCCCTTTTCAACCTCTTGTACTTCATGAAGACAAATAACAATTTTTCTTTTGCAATCATTGATTAACCTTTGAAAGACATTGTGAAAATATCATAAACATTTTTTCGTATAGTATCAGCAAAAAAATTTAGCCCAAAATTTTTAATTTGGGTTTTATGTATGTTCCCTAGCAAGTTGCAAACTATCTAAGGTTTTTGGTCCTAAGCTAAGTCTATTACATGCATACCCCCTTTTTTAAACTAACTCTATAACTATAAACAACCTCTCTATAATTATGTAACCATAAACATCTTCCACATTCTACTATGGATCACTAGACGAGAAAACCCTATATGTGCATTCTACTAGTATATGAAGTAAAAATACACCAAACAAAGCATTGAGAACATTATGGTCCAAGTGATAGGAGGGGTTGAGTAATTGATAGATATGAAAGACAACTATATGGTGAGAAGATCGTAACATTTGTTATAAACAAAGTAAAATTCTAACTAAAACTCTAAATCCAAATTTACATTCACCAAATGAGGTTAACTATTTAGCAATCATTATATTAAAACAATAATCTTATAATACTCACACACAAGATATGGATAGCATAAGCATTAACTGCCAAGTAAATTTGACATTAAATCTTTATTAACTTCAAAAAGTTAATTTCATTAACTAATTAACACTAACCAATAAAAAATTCATGTATATGCGGCATTGTGTTGGTATACATAGTAAGTTTTAGCCAAAAAAATCCATTTAGTTGAACTTCAAAAATTCAATTGCATTAACTGGTATTATACTAACTAATTAGAATTGATATTATGATGTGCTTCGACAAATATCATTTATATGTGCATTGTACCAATATATACTATAAATTTCAAACCAACAATCCATTCATAATAGTATGGTGTAATTGTGAGGAGGGGTTAATTAAGTGACATATATGACAGGAAAATTATATGACAGGGGAGATGACAACATTCATTAACAATAAAGTAAAACAATAACTAAACCCTAAGAGTCCAATCCAAATTAGAATGTAAATTTAGTTGCATTGACAAATAAAATAGAGACCAATTAACCAACATTCCAAATGTATATGTTTGACAAATAAAAAATGTCCAATATATAAATTTAAACAAAAAACCGTAAATATATAAGAGGTTTCAAAAGTTAGCAAGTCCTAAACACGTCTTGAAACTCCAAATATACAAGTGTCGACACAACTCCAAAGATAAAACTTAAAAAACTCAATAGCGGGAACCATAAAACAATTCGACAATAGTACAAAAGCCGCAACCACGAGTTTATGTCACATCACTAGGATTAACATCATCCATTTGAGTGACTTATAACATACGCAATAATTTTTAAATCTAGATAAATAGCTGTGTGCACATAAAGATGAATTAGCTAGGATGAACACACACACACCATTTTTGTTCACTATTTTGTGTGATATTGACTCTATGTTCACTATTGGAATCACTACCTTGAAAATGGAAGTGTATGTAAACAAACACATGCACACGCTTGTGTGCACATATTGCATGTAGATTATTTTGCATCAAAATATGTACATGTAAACCATCTAAAGGTGGTATAATAAGTGGTATAATAATATTGATGTGTTAGATGTTAATTGATGGAATAATTTTATCCATGTTTAGTGATGTAAGAATCTTTAAAATTTCATTGAGTAGAGAAATTATATATTGTTTTTTGTTTTGTTTTTTTCAAAGGGAAAAAACTCATTCAACTTTAAAATTGAACAAAATTACATTTTGTAGGTGCAAACTACATTCAGTAAGAGAATCTTCTTGGCTTATGTGCATAAGAAAAAATGAAAAATTAATAGAAAGCTTGCAAATTTAAGTGTGTTAGTAATTACTTAACTTCTTTTTCTTTCCTTTCTTTTTCTAGACCTTCTTCCATCCCCCTGAGTTGGGGTTGACCAGAACCATTACAAAATTACTTCTAGTTATTTTAGATGGGAGTTCTTTGTCTGAATTTAATCTTTTAAAAACAAGAACTCTCATTGTGCCCACCATCCATTCTCTTTGTGTGCCTCATTTTTTTATTATTTCGGTTCATGGATATATTATGATTCTGTACCATTCTGCTTATGGGTTGGATTGCAATTATGGATCGAAGAATCCCTTTCTTGGTTTGGAGGGTTCTCCATGGTTTCTTATTTTTCTTCCTCCATGAGGTATGAATCAAAAGGTTGTCATTCTCTTTTTTTGTGAGCTTGCCCCTTTTTTCTTTTTTTGGGTTATTTTTTACGTGTGAGCATGTGTTTTGCAAGTGTCTTGTTTGGTAACATCATCGACATATGAATGTCGTATTTTCATAATCCATAAGTTGGGTCAACTCGAAGTTTTTATATTTTAGCTAAATGTGATCAGGTAGATCTTTACTTAAGTCTATTTCTACACAGATTCTGGTGAAGGTAAATAATCCTTTCTTCGTTCTTTTGAGGTCTACATTTTTTAATGACCCCGAGGTGTTACCAAATTCCTCTAGAATCTTGTGGTGCCAGAAAAGAAGGGGAAGATTTGGTAGCCTTACCCATATTGGCATTATTGAGACCACAATTGTTGTGGCACCAAAATGTGGGAACCAAGGGTTAATGAAGAGCTTTGCATTTCCCCAAAACTAGGGCCCTTATTTTAATGCTCTCTTCACATATTCCTGGGTATTGAACTGAACAATAAAGAAACCTTTTAAGCAAAGCTATATGTCATAGTTTTTGTTCTAGGTTGTGAAAACCCATTGGTTCAAAGCATCTTATCTAGGCCAAAAACAATTAAATATGCAAATCACTACCCTAGATTGAAGGATAGAAAAATAGTTGATTTACCTTTGTTAGATTTACCGCCATGGTTGGCGCTTGTTTTTGTTGTTAAATAATTTTAGGTATAATATTGTATTTTTGCAGATTTGATGGATTAGAGCCTTTTCCCCGCGCCGCATCCTTGTAGGAAACAAATCCTCCTGGATTTCTAGCTCTCGAAGCACCCCCTCGCAGCCTTAGATTCAAGCCAATGGTGGAATTTCTTTAGATGTTGTAACATTAAAACTAAAAATTGTCCTATAGTTTCTTCCCTCATGAAGGAGACGTTGAGTATCTACAATATATCCCAATTGTTTCTTTATTTGTTACTTGAGTTTCATCACATAATTCAAACTCAAAAGCCAAAAAAATGAAGGATTTCCCATTTATGTCTTTAATAAAGATTTGAAAATCCCCCCTTGGTTCAAACCTTTAAACCCTTACCCAAATCCAGATCGATTAAGATATAGGGTTTTATCTTGTAGATACGTTGCATTAAGTGGGTTGCCCATATTATGTGAGCATTGATCTAGGCATGTGAGCCAATAAAAACTTAGCAATGGGACGAAACCAACTTGATCTGTAGTAGAAATAGAATGTGGGCTAAACAAAACCCCTTCGGTATGTGTGTCATCCCCTTCCATCCTGCCTTTTTGCAGTAAAATACACTCTGCAGCCTCACTCTATGTGGTTCTTGTTACCCACCACCAGTGGGTGTCCCCATAGGAGAATTTTTTCTACTATATTTGTCTTCATCTGGTAATTAGAAACCTCGATAGCCACAAGTGTATTTGATGATGTGTGAGTTCATCTCCACTCCTTGAGCCAATTACATGTCCCCTTGCCCATCTATCGAGAACATATGTTTGAAGGTGGGCCATCCAATCCTAAAGGTATGTATTTCAATGTGCAATCAAGTGCTTATGCTTGTTTTTATTAGGCACACTTGGGTATGGATTATTGGACGACTTGGAAGGTGGAAGGGTTTCAACTGTAATCTCGTTCCTTGACCTTAAATGGTGGGTTAATCCTCAACCCTAGTCTCATGGGATCTCCCCTACTAGCATATAGCTTCAAGGTGGGCACTACTTAGGAAACCTCAATTTTGATAATGCGGTCTTGTTTTCCAATTGCACATTTCTCACTCCCCTCTACACATTACATGCCTTATTTGATCATCTTCCCTCTCTGGGTCCACATTACCATTGGTTCCACAAGTAACTCACACTCCCCCTCTCCTTGTCCACAAATCTGGGTCAGCTTTGGAACAATGCCCTGAATATTGATGCAACTAATAAAAAGATAAAAACATTTCATGGTCACATACAAAAGGAAATAATACCACAAAATGCAAAAGGATGGTTGGGACGATAAAATTTAGCGTGTGGGAAAAAGCCAAACATGAACTCTACCCCTTATCATTATGGACACCACTTTGGTTCTTAGGGACCCCTATCAGTGCCCCATGCATCATTAAGGAAACCATGTACCAACCCTTAGTGATGAATTTCCCCACCTTAATGGGGTAATTACTACTATATCATACACAACATGCTCTCATCCCTTGGAGCCTGAAGCAGTAAAATAAAAGAAAAAATCAATAAAAGACAAAAGTAAAAAGAAGAAGGGTGGAAAAACAAAGTTTGGGGTAACTCATGTACCACGATTTCTACCTCCTACATTCATACACCCAGGTATGTGGACATCCCTCATCATTACCACCCTTGATCCAATGGTATTTGGATTTGAAACTCCTATGTTCCAATCCACCTCATCATTATCCACATGACATCTACCACTTGAAGGATGTACCTTGGACGTGTACTTCCCTTTAGGGGTTGGGAATTCCTAATAGGGTATTTTATTAAACACTCCTACTTAGGGAGGTAACACCATTACATGCTCAAAGCCCCAAATTTGGAAGGGACAACTATTATGAAGTCTCATTTGTGCCTTTGACTAACAAACTTCATCCACTTATATGCACTAATGAATTAGTGTACCTAAAGGTGAGGAGACACATTGGATCTTATATATGATTGGCAGGTGGTTTCATCATGGGTTCAGAAACTTAACTGGGGCCCAAACCCACCAAAGGATCATATTGACACTTGTAGGGGATGTGTTTGGAACTCTGTCATGTGATATAACATTGTCTCATTTTATGGGTGCCCTCAACACCTTCAACAACCTGTTCATTGCCCCACATTATATGTGAGATTATGCACTTGGACTAGTAGTGCCCCCAACCCACTTAGCAATATATACAAGGTTTGGCAGCTGATCTGAGGCCCAAAGGAGGTTTGTCTCATACTTGAAACATGGGAGGGAAGGCACCATCTTCCATGCCCTCATTTGGAGCAGTCTACAGGCTTATTTTTCAGTAGGAGACCCATGAGACTGTTACGTGTGCCTCAAAGCCACTTTGGAGCACCACATAATTATTTGCATAGAGATTAAGGGGCCAATCCCTTATTCATCATTCATGGAGCCCTCACCCTCATCATGGAACTTTGAAGACTTATTTCAACTTTCCATTGACCCTTCTACACCATGGTTTCATCATTTCAATTCTCTTACGGATGGCTTGTTTCATCACTTCATGAGCTACTTGGTGAGCTTATCACCAAGGACATGTTATTTGCACATTATTTTATAATTGTAGTGGCTATAAAGGTAATTCAAATCAGGTAGAGGATCATATGAATATATATCTCTCCCATTATGAGATATCATCTTCATCTCTTGGATCCATTCTGTTGTACAAACTTCACACTTTTTCCTGGATGACTATTGGAGATCTCTTAATGCATTTTGATATATTTGGAAGTTGAAATTTTTGTTATTTCTTGGAGTTCTTCTTGATCTATGATTGGATATATGTCTTGTTATCTTGTAGGTACTATTTGTTGAATATTTTTTTTAGTAATGTCTAATGTGTGTAATCATTGCAACTAGCTAGATCTTTCTGCCCTAATTTTATTGAATATCATTTTAAATATTGTTAGATTGTAGATCGCACATGTTACTCATTGAATAGCAAGTGTTGGGTGCTAGAGTTGCAATTCAACAAACTCCTTCAACACTTAATTTTCAACCCAGGGCTACGTAAGCTTAAAGGCGTAGCACAGGAAATGCCAATAAATGGTATGAACCATCACTAAATCTATTCCTATCTTCCATAATTACATTTGCATAATTGAAATATCACACAACAAACAATACCAAGAGAATTATGGTGATAAATGGAAAATAAAGTACTTTGCAAAAGAACTCAATGAAACGAACTTCCAATCAGCATAACAAATCCTGAGCAATGAAAAAAAAATATTTGAGACTAACTTAGTGCAGTCATAAGACAAGGAAATAATCAAACTGTTAAGCACATTTGTCTTTGTTATAAGTTTTCCTTCATGGTCTGAATCATCATTCCTGCACCGCAACGATATTCCTGCACTAGAACGACGTTCCTGTACTAAAGCGATGTTCTTGCACCGAAAGTATGTTCATTATTGTACTGAGTATTTTGGCCTTCATACAAGAGTTCTGGGTTCTTGTACCAAAGTACTATGTTCCTATAATAGGATATTGGTTCCTATATCAAAACATAGATTCTTGTACTAAGAAATCAATATTCTTTTACGAAGCTTCCAAACTACTTGCATAAAATGTAAAGTGTGCTAACTAGAAAGTAATTGCAAGGCAAACCAAAGCAGAGGAAATAATTGTGCATAACCCAAAGACTCCTTATCTAATCACTTATTCAGAAGTAAGAAGTACTTCGAAAGTCAAATGAAAATCTCTCCCACAACATGAAACTTCTTTGTGTGAAAAATGATCATATAATCTAAGTACGAGGCATGCTTTTTTCCGAGATGATTGTTGTCAAATGAACCAGGTCTACACTCTTATAACATAAAAGTTTTAGTTTAGAGGTCCCCTTACTAGATTCTAGTCTTAAATTGGGTTACTTCCACAGAGAGATAAGCACAAGTACATGTCCTTTACAATGCAAACAATGTTTCATTAATGCCTAGAGAGATGTAAATAGATCAATCTTAAGTTACACTTTCATGCTAAAATGCTTGTAACTTATACTCAGAAGTAAAACACGATCTGCATAATGAAAACAAGTTCACTTGCAGAAGTAAACTTAAGCAACCTTCACTTGCAGAATTAGACCGCACTGGTGCAAGTAAACTAAAACACACCCTTGCAGAAAGTAATATAATGCATAACACATCGAAGGAAAGGAGTGCTATCATAACATTCAATAAATGAACACACCCACACCTGCACACCTCGGATCCAAATCACACACGTTACGAAGAAGACAAAACCTGTTAATGAAATAGAAGAACAAAATATTTCCTGCTCAAACCCTGCATAAGAAAATAGATCTAACACACCTTACAAAAAAGTGAGAATGAGCTGGGTTGGCTGGTGTTGAGGTATAAAAGGTGTCTTTTTAACGCCTATTTATCTCACATTAATTATCAATCCGGGAGCGACTTTTTATTTCAAGAGTGTACTCAGTCTGAGGCAGCAATTTGTCCAAGAGTAATGCCTTGTATTATGTAGTACAATGTTTCAAATGCAAAAATAAATGGATGCTTGAAAAAGAAATCTAACTACAACAACATAAACTCAAATGCTCTGAAATCTTAACTAAACAAATTTGCAAAACATCGATCAGGGATACATTAGCAATAACTCCTTCCCTTAGAAATCGATGCAAGGTAACCAATCTGGGAACTTGGAAGCAATAACCAGTGTCCTCTACAGTTGGTGATCTTAAAACAATCGAAATGAAAGCAAACTCAATCTTCGTGCTAATGAAAATAACTGAAAGGAACAAAATCTGGAAAGGAACAGCAATATGAACAACAATTCCAATTCTAACGCAATTAGGCAACTAATCTCAATACTCCAATCCTGTTGACAGCCAAGACTATGAAACAATTCATTGGAATGAATCATAAATCAATGGAACAACAACGCTTTATAAAAGATAGCAAGATGAATGAGATAGTAAATACGATCCTTGCTAAGCAGTGCAATTCATTAACGTATACATCAAATCTGAATTCAATCCAACAACAATCAAATAACTCTGTAATCGTAATAAATCTAAATGCAATTATCACACAACAGAAATAAAAGAATAGAAATACAAACAGCGGATCGCTCCACCAGGGCCGGACCCTCAACTGCCGGTGAAAGCGTCGCTGGGCTACTGCAGAGCTTGAGAAATGGAACGAGAACGCCTCTTTGTATTAATCAAACATGAATAGCTTTTACATTAGTTGCTCTTTGATAACAACAGTCAAGGAATTACAGTGTTACAAATGGAATTCAATAATCATCCATTGTTCTTCAATACACAATACACACTCTCCTTTTATAAACAGAAGGAAGAGAAATTAAATAGAAAATATGATCTCCCATAACAATATTGGATTGTTCCCAACAACTTGATCATCCAGAAAATACATTTTCAACAATCTTTCAACAAGAGCAAGGCAAATTTGGCTTTGTAGCTGAGATTTGGAGGACGGCCGCAACAACAAATCTAAGAAAATCGTGCTCAAAGAACCTTGTGTTTCTCTCAATACAGGCCGAATTTGGGCAAACCGTTCTTTAAAAAGTTAATTGGGCCCGTTCTGGACAAAACCCATGTTTCGGATTTTCTAGACTCTTCTTCATTTGTCCAGAATCTTAACTGAAAAACTGTCACTTCTTATTCTAACGAATTTATGAGTTGGAATATTTGATGATGATTTGGAGATCAAATCTTCAATTTGGCAAATATCTTGGAGGCTAAAATGGTGAGTGATATTACAAAATATATTAATAAACCATCATTGATAAAATCATGCATAATAATCATCAATTTATTAAAAATAAATTAAAATAAATAATATTCATCCATAAGAGCATAAATCATTATAAAATGGATTTATATGATAAATTATAATAAATGACATGATAAAGAAGAGTAAAAATGAATGAAATAAGTGTTAAAAAGTGGTCGTATTCACGGCCCAACATACCCCCAAACTGAATATATTGCATGTCCTCATGCAACCCAAAGACAAAACCCTTGTGTTAACCAAGCAAAGAAAATTGTTCATCCCAACTCATGAAATGGATGGAACAAATGAATTTTTCCTCAAATAATGAAAATTCAATTTTAGCAATCTTGATAAAGGCATAACAATTTTTACAGTTGACATTAAACTATATGTATATGAAGTTGCAGAAAAATGTGACATAAGTAATAGCAAACTTCATTAACCATTTTCTCAAAAATCAGATCGTTTTGATGCACTGATCATGAGATATAAAAAAATGGTTGTAGGTGATAGTGCATAATTTTTGAAGTTTTATGAACTAATTTAGCGTGAAATTATCTGGATTTGTGTATTTTAATGATACCTCTTTGTTATCCAGAAACCACAAGAATTTAGTTCATAGTTTTAAAGATATATGCAAATCAATTTCTGCACTGTAAAAAAATGAAATTGTATGCCTTAAAAGAGAAAGAGAGTAGAAAACATATATCATGTGTAGCAATTCGCCCTCCAAACTGAAGAATTAGCATGTCCTCGTGCAATGCTAGAAAACAAAGAGAGGTGGTTGCTACAATATGTTGAAATCGATGCTTGGTGTAAAACAACATGGAATAAGGGAGGCGATGAGAATGAATAAGAATATCCATGGATGATAAAGAATATTACTGACATGGTCACAAGAAAAAAATGAAAGAAATCAACACTCCCCCAAACTAAAAGATGAGACGTGTCTAAAAAAAAGGGAAGTGGTAAAGACGTGGAATGAATGATGATAAATAATGCTCAATGGATTTTCATGAAATTCTCCTAAATTCATAATAAATCAGAAAATTATGCTATTTTACCTCAAGTGTTACCTCCAAAAAATGTGGAATGACATGTAGGGACTGGCCTTTGTTGAAGTTGATGTAGGCTGAGCGGATACTGAAAGTGATGCAAAAGGTGGAAGCCATGCAAGCACATCATGTCTGAAGAATTGTGCGCATTCACGAGCCTTCGCTGTTAATTGCAATAGTGTGGTCGTGCTGCGAATAGAATTTCTCCCCATATTTGTTGTTCTCCTGTAAACAAATCACAATTCTGTATGCAATTTTCTTGAATCCACAGTTTCAGTTTGAAATGGCAACAAATAAGATGCATGCAAAAAAGTTCAAGCAGAAAAAAAATTCTGTAAAAATGTAGTATCAATATTGTGGCAAATCAGCAAAATAGAAAAGCAGCGTATTGCACAACAATTGTACAGCTTGGAAAGACATACATACTTATGATACAATCAATGAAATTATAGCATTTACTGAAATTCATGCATTTGATAAATCATAAACAAATATAGAAGCGTTTTGTAATGATTCAAGGATAAGGAGAAGGGACAGCTTACGATAAACATAAGTACAAATGTATTTATTACCCACTTAAACTAATGTGATCGATTTATGATGATTTTCATGTATAATAGGTTCAAAATCAAAGGTTAAGGATTCATACTTTCATCTGATATTTGAATAGAGATATAGGAAAAATGGTTTAATATTACTATTGATGTGTATAAATGTGACTCCAATACCATCAGCAGAGCTCTGTTGCCCACAGGTGTCCATAACCTTGACAGAGTTGCTCTCTCACCCTTGGAACCATTGTCCTTTATTTATGCTGAGGAAGTGCTTGTTAATTGTCATAACGGAGGCCATTGTACTGGCTTGGTGACCAGATAAATCACAATGCCATTCACTGGGAAGAAGTGAAAAGTGGGCAGGCTGGCTCGTGATGAGACCTCCTGTTCCAAGGACTTCTTGATTTTTCAATTGTCCATTGGACCATATCCCTGGTTTGGTGGCCATAATGGGAATGCCACTTCACTTGTTTCTTTATGAACATGGTAGGCCGGCTCTTGATGAAACCCCCTATCCTCGATCTGCCAAATTATAAAATTATTAATAAAATATGTAAATATTTTTCTTTTCATATAGCACTTTCCTATTTATTCATAAAGGATGGCTCAGCACTCCTTAAGAGTAGGAATGGTGGAAGAAGTCTGAACAGCTCAATATAAAAGAATATGCCCTTGTTCCTACTCCATAAGTAAAAATCAAAGAAAGTTATAAAATATGGAAGAACCAACATGATAAATATAATCGATCATATGAATTTAGTGGTAGTAAGACAACAAAATCATGTTATTGATTGTCCCTTTTTCCTTTTTCTTATCATTACTAAACAACTTTCTTAAAAATGACGATTTCTTTTGATTTGCTAATTACAGTAAGCTCTAATTTGTATGATTGTGTATCCTTCCATAAATTGTATGTTTGTCTTTCAAAAAGTTATGAAAAATTAAAAAAAAATCCTCAAAAAGTTGTTCACAGACAAAAAAAATGCACTCAAAAAGTGTTGTTCCTTTGGAAAGGAACAGTAAAAAAAATCTACGAAAATGTTGTTGTTCCTTTCGAAAGGATGTTCTTTTGGAAAGGAACAGTAAAAAAAAATCTACGAAAATGTTGTTGTTCCCTTCGAAAGGATGTTCCTTTGGAAAGGAATAGCAAAAACGCTCACAACAATACTGTTGTTCCTTTGGAAAGGAACAACAAAAACATTCACAGCAAAACTGCTGTTCATTTCGAAAGAAGGAACAACAAAAATTCACAAGTAAAGTAAGAACGGTTCAAGAAATAAAATTATATAAACAAAAAAACAAATAAAGTAAAAGAAAACAAACTTTATGTACATGTTTCAAGAATTTTTATTTATTTTTATTTTTATTTTTTTTACAGAATTGGTGCTATCGAAAAATTTCCTTCTGCGATTGAAACTTGCATGGTGGGGTACTTATTGTTCAACTACCACTGGAGCAAAAATTGCAATTTGAAGGGATCAACACCTAAAACACAAAAACATAAAAGAAATCAGAAAAGAAACAACACTTATTAAGTTACAACAGCTATGATGTTATTTCCTAAATGAATATCAATCTATTAATGGGAAAAAAATGATCTCTTTAAAAAATGTTTTGGCAGCAATAACATGAATCTTGAAATGGGAACCAATTCTTCATTTCTTCTTGTTATAAATCTATTAGGTAATGAACTGGATGAAATGCCCTTGTTTTACTAAAATTTCTTTCAAGAATCACTTGTCCATAAATTGACCTTCTTTGTTCTTGTAAGACCTGCAAAAAAACGAGTCTCTACCTGCAATAAAACATTAAATCATGAAGAAAGAGAGGTGTACAGGCTCCCTTAATCCAAGAATTATGCAAAAAACTAACAAGTAGTTACTCTATAGAACAAATCCATGGACAAAGTAAAATTAATTTATTACCTGCGGGAAAGCAGTGGCCAATCATGCTAACCAGCAGTATTTCAATCATAACTTCTTTGTTTTTTGTCCGAATCGAGTGATTCCAAAGCCAAATGAGAGCTAATTCAAAGGTTTATCTCAAATAGAAAATTTTTTAAAAAATTCCATGTAATTGTATGTTAAATCTTCTGAGAACAACCTACATAATAGAGTTATTTTTGATTTTCCAGCTTAGACCAACAGTTGATATTTCAAGCATAAATTATTCTTTTGATGGCGGATTGAAGCGATTCAAATTGGAGATTAAAGTATATTAATTTATTGATCTCCAATAGAAACAAGTTTTGAAGACAAAAATAATTGATAGGTCAAATACGTTAAGGAACAGTCGAGAAAATAGAGTTTCAAGAGTGCTGATTTATGATAGGCAGTCAATATTTTGGTCATAAATTCCTCATACGATATCGAAATTGAGTGATTAAAATTGCGTTGTAAACTAGATTCATAGAGGAATCTACCATAGAAACAAGTTTTAAAAATATAGTCATTTAGGCCTCCAAAAACTGACTGTCCCAACTCTGTTGTTGAGCTGCCTCCTAGACACCCTGGCAATGTTTTGGTTCTAACTTTTTCGTTTCAAATCCAAATAGAGTGATTAAAATTGGGTTAGAAAGTAGACATCAAGAGCTACTTAGGATAGAAACAGGTTTTAAAAATATTCATTTTTGGTCCCCCAAAACATGACTGTCCCAACTTTGTTTTCAGGAATTTCATTAAGCCCGCAAGCCAAAAAAATGATATTCAAGAAATTTTTCCATATTGATGATAAAAATGAATATAAGTGTTTTTAGAATGGTTATTTGCAATATAAAACATTTACATATACAAATAAATTAAAATATTTATCATCAATGTTGATTTCACAGCGTGTTGCAACAAAGAAACAATTATTTTTACAAAAATAAATAAAAAAATGTGTTTGTTTTATTTCCTCTTTTATTTATTTCTCCACTATCCTACTCTGAATTGGAAAATGAATATGATTACGTATAAGAGTATTTCCAGTGGAACTATTTCCGAAATAAGGCTTCAATTATGTACATACCCAAATTTGAAAAATGTATGTTAATAATAAAAATTAGGGTATGAGAAGTCAACTTCCCTTGAAAAGATGGTGCCAAAAATTGTTGAAGTATGGAGTGATGTTGCAAACAAATGATGGAGTGAAACCAATCTTCAATATATTCTTTACTTCCTTGATTTCCCATAGCCATCATATCATGAGGTTCTTGAGCTTTTAAAATGGTTTGTTGGTGCAATCTAGAAGAAACCTCATTTTCTTTTATAACTTCTACAATTTTTGGATTTGATACATTTTGAGTCTCAGTGTAAGTTTTTTCCAATGGTACATGTGAGATAGAATGGGTGGGAAGGGTGGCTGAATTTTGCAGTTCAACACTGTAAGCATGTTGTACTGGTTTATTATGGTGAGGGTGTGGAATGAGTTGAGCAGGAAATTGTATAGAGAATGAAGCCTTTTGATGATGTAGTTGATTAGGTTGATTGGATGATTTTGATAGGCAAACAAGGTGTTGTGGAAGAGCTGGAATATGTGTTTGTGCTAAAAGATGAGGAAGAGTAGTCATGCAATCATAAGGTGAACCATGCCAAGCTTGTAGGCAAGATTAGTGGTGGTTATATTGAGATTGGCATGGCTGCCCTAACATGTGAGTATTCCATAACAAATTATGCAAGTAAGAAAATGGAGAGGAAGTGTTTTGAACCATACCTGTAGGCCATGATTTCCATGGTTTTGACCTTGTTGTAGCTTCCCCATCTCTTTGATATGCTACTTCCAAATTAGATAAGGAAGAGTGAGTATATATGAGATGCTCCTTTTGGTAATGAGGGCAAAACACTTCATCAAATTCTTGATTTCTCTGAACCTGCAAAACATTCAATTGTGAATTTAGAGAGCTAGTAAAATCAACTTTAAATTTTTCAAATAAAACATTGATTTTAGCTCTTATGTCTCTTGTTCTTGTAGTAAATTTAGAAAAGAAAGAAGAAACTTCTCTAAAATTCTTACCAGCCTTAGAAATTCCTCTTGAATACCTTATGCATAATTCACAAACATCATCATATGATAACTGAAAAACATCACCTTTTCCTATCAGATTTAAGAGTTCTAAAAAATCATCCTTGATTCCTTTAAGAATGAGTGTTTTCAAGATGTCTTTTTCCAAATGCTTATGCTTTGATTTTTGAAGGTTGTATCGAAATCGCTCTACATAGTCCTCCAAGCTTTTATCTTCCCTTTGTGTCATATCGAAAATATCTTCATTGGATTTGCAATAGTCTTGGTACTTCTTCAAGAATATGTTCTTCATGTCCTCCCATGTTTTGATGTAGTTCCCACCTAGGCTCATGAACCGTCAGAGAGCTGCTCCTTTTAGAGTAAGAGGAAACACTTTCAATCTTTGGTCGTTAGTACAATAATCATATCCTCTACAAAGTATTTCGAACTCAAATAAAAATATATCTGGATCTTCATTTGTCAAACAATGAAAATTTGGTAGAGACAATGGGGGAATTATGTGCATTTGTGTCACTCCTCCTAGATCTTTGATAAGGAATTCAAAAGTTGCAATGTGAGCCATTTCTTACCATAATAGAAGATGTTCTTCAGGTGTTTCTTTAAGGATCCTCCTTCCAATGTTCCTGTCAATTGGTTAGTGAAATGGGTGGTGCTTACATCACCACTCGAGTGGAACTAAACGATTTTTTTTTCAAAAATTCTACCTCTGAAATTCAAGAAAACGCAAGCATTCATTCCTACCTTAAGCTTTCACTCAATTTTGCTGTGAAGCGGGCCAGTGAACAAGTGTGTTTCTTGCTCGGTGCGCAGGTTCTTACCTTCAGTCTTTAATACCCAATTCTTCCCAAGCAGAAAAAAATTAAATATGCATCACTCTTTCTAAATGGCATACACTCTCCCCGGCAACGACGCCAAAATGTTGAGGTATAAAAGGTGTCTTTTTAACGCCTATTTATCTCACATTAATTATCAATCCGGGAGCGAATTTTTATTTCAAGAGTGTACTCTATCTGAGGCTACAATTATCTAAGAGTAATGATGTGAAGATGTAATACAGAATTCTAAATACAAGAATAAACAAATGCTTGTAAAGGAATCTAATTACAAATGGAAATTATATGAAACTTGAATTAAATCAAACTACAAAACATCGATCAGGGATACAGTAGCAATAACTCTTTCCCTTAGAAATCGATGAAAGATAACCAATTTGGGGACTTGGGAGCAATAACCTCTGTCCTCTACAGTTGGTGATCTTAAAACAATCGAAATGAAATCGAACTCGAACTACTTGCTGATAAAGATAACTGAAAGGAACTGCAAAGGCTAAAAAGGAACAACAATCTTGTAACTCCTACGCATACACAGAAACTGTAACCAAATTATCTGCTAAAGTAAAGCTATGAATCAGAAATAAGCAAGAACTAGAAATGGAACAGCAATATGAACAAAAATCCTAATTCTAACGCAATCAGGCAACTAATTTCAATACTCCAATCCTGTCGACAGCCAAGACTATGAAACAGTTCATTGGAATGAATCATAAATCAATGGAACAACAATGCTTTATAAAAGATAGCAAGATGAATAAGATAGTAAATACGATCCTTGCTAAGATAGAATAGCAGTGCAATTTATTAACCTATACATCAAATTTGAATTCAATCCAACAGTAATGCAATTATCACGCAACAGAAATAAAATAATAGAAATACAAATAGCGGATCGCTCCACCAGGGCCGGGCCCTCAACCACTGGTGAAAGCGCCCCTGGGCTACTGCAGAGCTTGAGAAATGGAATGAGAATGCCTCTTTGAATTAATAAAACATGAATAGCTTTTACATCAGTTGCTCTTTGCTCACAAGAGTCAAGGAATTACAGTGTTACAAAGGGAATTCAATAATCATCCATTGCTCTTTAATACACAATACATGTTCTCCTTTTATAATTAGAAGAGGAGATATTAAATAGTAAATATGATCTCTCATAACAATATTAGATTGTTCCCAACAACTTAAACAACCAGAAAATATATTTCCAACAATCTTTCAACAAGAGCAAGGCGAATTTGGCTTTGCAGCTGAGATTTGGAGGATGGCCGCAACAACAAATCTGAGAAAATCGTGCTCAAAGAACCCTACGTTTCTCTCAATACAGGCCGAATTTGGGCAAACCGTTCTTTAACAAATTTAATTGGGCCTGTTCTGGACAAAACCCATGTTCCGGATTTTCTAGATTCTTCTTCATTTTCCCAGAATCTTAACCGCAAAACTGTCACTTCTTATTCCGGCGAATTTTCGAGTTGGAATATTTGATGATGATTTGGAGATCAAATCTTCAATCTAGAAAATATCTTGGAGGCTAAAATGGTGAGTGATATTACAAAATATATTAATAAACCATCATTGATAAAATCATGCATAATAATCATCAATTTATTAAAAATAAAGGAAAATAAATAATATTCATCCATAAGAGCATAAATCATTATAAAATGGATTTATATGATAAATTATAATAAATGACATGATAAAGAAGAGTAAAAATTGATGAAATAAGTGTTAAAAAGTGGTCGTATTCACAGCCCAACAGCTAGGCCCTAGCCAACTAGATCGTTTCCCTGCTACAAGACCTGGAAAATCAAATGCTCAAATAATGCATCACATAAAACTTTAGAATAGGAAATGAATAACTAGCATAGCTCCTTGTATTAAAATCAGAAGTTGCAAATGTACATCGTTGATTACTAGATCCATCCCAAAAGTATGGCGACACAAAAATATTACAGTATAATCCAAAAATTCTCTAGTGTATTGCTACCCTAGTTATACTAGAAAACCTATTAAATATACGTCACTTCGGCTCATGGCCGCAATAGAAATTAAAGAAGAGTTTATATTAGGCTTTCGGTTGTTGACGAAAAGACTAAATCAAGGGTATTTGGTTGAAACCCTTGCCTCCATATCCCGTATCTTCCTCAGCGCTACAAGCCCAAAAAAGTGCACTAATATTTTGGAAAAGAATGTGCACAGATTGTCAAGCTGTATCGGTCGTAAACGATGAACCATGTTGATGTTTCCAGTTGCCCAATGAGTGCAAGAATGACTGACAGTACAAGAATCATTCCTGCACCAACCCACCTTTCTCATTAGTTAAAACTCTCATTTCATAAAATCACCTTAGGAAAGAAAACATGTAAGTTGCAAAGGCACATAGGCTATTTAATAAATTTAATTAGTAATAAATTTCATATAACCCTTAATAACAAAAATCATGAAAGAAGTGCAGGAATAAGTACAAGGATCAAAAGAGGTATAGGAATAAGTAGGTTCCAAGGGTAAAAGTGGAGGTTAAAAATAGGACAATTCTGATGACCAACACCCTCCCATCCCTATATCATTGCATGTCCTCACACAAACATACCTTCTGCAAAAAACCAACATGGAGGGATCCCTTTAATCCTGTATTTGAATACTAATCATTGTCTTCATTGTCTTTGAATTCTTACTGCAAGCTTTCTTGAGTTGTTTCACCATCTTCCTAAGGCGACTGTAGCATTTGATGCTCGAAATTTCCACACCTTTTCCTGTCGCTTTCTTTCTCGTACCTCCTCCATCAATTCAACATTCCTACTCTGCATCACTGTGTTATGTCCTTGCATAGTCTAGTTCAACACTTCAAGTTCATAGATTCATAGTTTTAGTTATTCTACCTGGTTGTGCATATAAAAAGCGGGGTCTTCCTTATTGAATTCCTCCCGTGTCGAAATCCTTTCAGAAAATGACTCATGACAAGTACCAATGTCATCGAGGGCAATATCACACTACATTCCAAAACTCTGAGGAATCATATCCTCAACATGATTCACTGTCGATTCCTTCCCTGTACTTGCATCATGTGTCTTTGATGTCCTCCTTTTCTTCACTTTTTCAATAAAAACTAACAGGGGAGTGTTATCTTCCTCTTCTACATAACCTGCACTAAACATTGAATGGATTGTGGCATCTGCAAGGAGAGAGAGGTTATCCTTAATTGGTGAATTAGGTTGTGAGTCATCAATATCTATCGGAGAGGTTGATACAATATGGCTTCCTTTTGAGGAAGCACACCTTTTCTTGACAGAGCTCTTGGTTAGTCTCTTTGAAGGGCCCGTGGTTTTAATTATAGGTTTATACTTTTTCTCCAGCACTGGCTTCTTGGATGAGGTTTTCTTTACCTTAGTCTTCGAGACCTCACCAATCTATGGGGTTAATAGTTTGTTCTTTCAGTCGGGCCTCCTCTTAGTAGATTTTCCATTTATTCCCGATTGCTTCACTGTACCCTCATTTTGAAATGCTTTTAGGAACCCTTCCCAAGTCATATTCTTCCCTTCTAACTCTTTCTTGATTAAAATTGCAATCAAACCATAGTGGCATAGATTGAACCCAATTTGAATTTCTTGACTTTTCTGAACACTTTTAGACATCTTCTCTAAACTTTTCAACAAAAAATAGGGGAATTTGACCAACTTAACAGATTTGAAATGAAGTAGCAAACGAATGTGGTACAGGAAGTTTAATGAATGCCAGTTTAATGAATGCCTCCCCTCGCAGGTAAGGGATTTCTACAAGATTTACAGTAGATGCTTCCATTTTTCTACCATCACATTCCTCTATAACTCGACCTTCCAGTCCACCTTATGGTTCTTGTCAACCACAAATCTGTTCCAAGCTCCTTTCTCGATCTCACCCTTTTTAAACCATTGCTCTCTTGTAACTGCCAACCCTGTGGCGTACAAAATAGACTGCTTGGTCACCTCAAATTCCAAGGACCACACTTTAGCTATGCTCCCATCACAAATTCGAGTGCAATAGCCGAATCATAACCATCGAATTTGAATAGGAATGGGAAAAATCTCGATTCATGTAGCAAAGATAAATTGTCCTTGTATTCGACAGTCTTTTCCAGCTCTTTGACAGACCAGGGCTCTATACGAATGGGTTCCATAACTACTCAAGGCTACATTGGTTTCTTACAACTCTGAGAGGAGTATTCAACAAGAAATTTTGGACTATGTCTGAGGGATTTTAGGATTACCGAATTAACTGCACGCTCCTATAACGATGTTCTCAACGGTCATGTTTCCATCATGAAAAATTCAATCTTGGAAAATTTGCAATATGGGCATGATCTTACGCACATAAGGAAATGATGATTGGTAAAGAGTGGTGGTCAGGGGAAGGTTTGGTTATCAAAACAACACAGGGTATCGTATAGATCGATCATTAATTGCTGACAAGGCTCAGGGGTAAACATTGGATTATGAAAAGATTTTACACATATCCCCAATCAAATCATGATTTCACATAGGGTACATACAATACTTAGATCAATATAATATTTAATACCTAAATTCATTTGTACTTTAAAAATGTTTTTCCTAATTAGTAATGATAAAACAAAGTTTAATCGAATGTAGAAAAAAATCATTGCATGTTATAATTCAAAATAGTGCATTCATTTATGTTTGAAACAAGATTCCCGCACTAAACGAAAGTAGCTCCTCCCTGTTCCTAGACCATATTCTTGTTATAAGCATGCATTCCTATACTGGGCATGCATTCCTGTATTACAATGATCGTTCTTGTACCAAGGAGTCTGATGATTCTTGCATTGAGATACGCGTTCCTGTACTGAGGAATACCATTGTTCCTGCACTGAAATACATGCTCTCGCACTTAGGAGTGCACAACAATGCATATTCCTGCACCAAGGAATTCTGAGACCCTTGCACTGAAATACACATTCCTGTACTGGGTAACATTGTTGTTCTTGCACTCAAAAGTGCCGCGACATATCTGAAGAAAGAAGTTTTCAATAAAAATATAATATACAAGCTGAATATGAAAAATTTGCAGAGTTTCAATGGAGTTTTATTCTCCAGTTCTTGGTATTATCATGCTCTTTCCGATCTGATTCATGAATTTTATCAGATCCTGCAATCCAGTTCATGATGGAAGAAAGAAGTGGGATAGGGGTGAACTTTAAGAATGGGAAGGAAATCATCAAGGAATTCAAGAGTGAAACCAATCCAAGAGGGACATAAGAAAAAGGGACAGGGAAAAAAAATTTCAGGGGAAAAGAGGGAAAAACGAAATCGGATAGGGAAAATATCTTTTGAAGAAAGGGGTGGTCAATCTCAATAGGATAGAAAAGAATAATTATAGAGGGAATTTTACAAAAAAGGAATTAGAAGGAAGGCAAAGTTTCACCTCAAAATCTGCCTGAATAGTGTTGAACCAAAAATAGGTGTAGTGGGAATTGAGTGTTGCTTGTATAAACATTTCCATGTCAGTTGTCCTAAACTTGGATAAGGGCTTGGTTCCTACACTGAAAAACCTACTTCTTCTCGATGACAATTAGCATATATAAAGATCAAGCAACATTCCCATTTTATTAAAGATTGATCCTTCTGCCAGCAAGCTGGTTTTTAGGTTGGTCCTTCTGTGATTATGTTAGTAAACTGATTTTCACAACCACAGGAAATATATCCTTCTTCTTTTTTGCATTTTATTTTCTTTTAGTTTATTTCTGGAAAAGTAAGAATCAATTTTGTAATAGGTTGGCACAACCACCTACCATATTTAATTTAGACTGCTGCTGTACTTGTTGCATGAAGTCTTCCTTTGTGAGAGGCTAAAATATACTTTAATTCTATGCCCGTTCACAAGGAATACTAATTCTCTCCCATCAATAGTTTTAATTTCTACCGCCCCATTTTCAAAAACTTTAATCACTTCAAAAGGTCCCATCCAGCGTGTATGGAATTTCCCTTTAAAATGTTTAAATTTAGAGTCATAAAGGAGTACCCAATCACCTGGTTGGAACTGCTTCTTTTTTATCAACTTATCATGCCATTTCCTGCGCTGTTGTTGCACTAACATATTCTGTTGAACACCATCTCTTCTGAATTCATCCAACTCATTTAACTATGATAGACATTGTTTTTGTGCTTCTGAGAGATTCAACCCCACTTGGACTGCAATTCGGAAAGTCCTTATCTGGAACTCGATCGGCAAAAGGACTAGTTTTTCGTATACCAGCTCATATAGTGTATGCCCCGTGTTGTTCCTCCAAGTGGTTCGATAAGCCCATAAGGCTTCAGGAAACCTGCTGACCCAATCCTTCCTATGCAGATTTACTGTTTTGGTGAGGATGGATTCAATCACCTTATTGGTAGATTCCACTTGGCCATTTTCTTGTGGGTGATACGGTGTATATTTCCTGTGCTGAATTTTGTATTGATCCATAACAACTTGAACAATATTAGAGACAAACTGTTATCCATTATCAGTAACAATCTCTCTAGGAACACCAAATCTAGTAAAAATTTCATTAAACAAAAATTCAACAATGACTTGTTCAAAAGCGAAAGGAAAAACTTTAGCCTCTACCCATTTTGTAACAAAATCTGTACAAACCAAGATATGTTTTTTATTTAAAGATGTTGGATTTATTGGTCCTATAAAATCAAAAGCCCATTTTTCAAAAGGCTTAATCATAACCTAAGGACATAAAGGCATTTCATTGGCTTGGACAAGTTGGCCCATTCGCTGACAGTTATCACATCGCTTGACATATTGTTTGGCATCCTTAAATAAGGAAGGCCAAAAATAGCTAGCTTGTAAGATCTTGTATGCAGTTCTCTTGTTAGCGAAATGGCCCCCATAAGGCTCATCATGGGAAGATTTCAGAATTTCAAACACTTCTTCCTCTCTTACACATCTAAAAATGATAAGATCTGGCCCAGTGTAAAAGAGGTCCCCTTAGATCCAGGAGTATAAAGCACTCTTTTGGATGATATTCCACTTTTCACAAGTAGATAAGTGAGGTGGTGTCTTTCCTGTGACTAAATAATTGGCTATGTCAACAAACCATGGGGAATTTGTTGACACAACAAAAAGATGTTCGTCGAGGAAATCATCATTTACAGGAATTTCTTCACCAAGATTATTTAATCTCGAAAGTTAATCAACCACAACATTATATTTTCTTGGTCTATCAATAATAGTAACATTAAATTCTTGTAACAAAAGTAACCGCCTAGTCACTCTTCTGCTAGTTAATAGCCTGCATGTCCTAGGAATCCCCTCACTTCCCTTTGTGTTTTGGGTGCAGGAAGACGTATGATAATCTCTATTTTATCTGGGTTTACCTGGATACCTTTGTCAGAGATAAGATGACCAAGAAATACCCCTGATTTTCACATTAATCTACATTTTTTTATCATTCAAATCAAGGTGAGCTTCTTGGCAACGAAAAAGCACTTTTTCTAAGTTTTTGAGGGCTCCTTGGAATGGATCACCAAATACCGAAAAAGTCTTCCATGTAAATTTCCACACACTCGAGGTCAACAAAGATAGCCAAAACTGCCCTTTGAAAGGTAGCTGGGGCATTACATAGCCCAAAGGGAAGCGCTCGATAAGAAAATGTTCCCCATGGGCATGTGAAGGTGGTCTTATCTTGATCCTTGAGTGTGATCTGTATTTGGTCGTAACTGCTAAATCCATCCAAAAACGAAAAGTAATTTTTACTAGCAAGGGTATCAAGCACCTTATCGATAAAAGGAAGGGGGAAATAGTCCTTGAGAATGGCTTTGTTTAGTTCTCTGTAATCAATGCAAATCTATCATCTCCCATCCTTTTTCGTGACTATCACCAATGGAGAGACCCATTGGCTATCAAATATATGATAAATGAAATCAGCGTCTAAGAGTTTTTGATGCAGGGTTATGGCTAACTCCGCTCTACCCGAGGATTATACTCATAAAATAGCATACACTCCGAATTTGTTTCATTCAGATAGGTTCATAATATTGCTAAGAACCTTTAAAAACCCACTTTAATTTTTTTAAAAAATCCATTTACATGGAAGCTCCCTTCAATCCAACCTTATGCCAAATATTCCTGATTTACTCGTGGAAACAGGCTTTGTGGGATCTCGGATCACAACTCAAAACAATCCTTCAACTTATGCGCTTAAACCTTTAAACGCTTTAACTTACCTTTATTTCCTTTCATAGTACTAAATGGCGCATCACAGATTTATATCGCAAATATTCATCGTAATACCAAGCTCTTACCTTTAACTCTTCATCTGCTGCACGTGACCGATACACGTTGACGGAGGCTCCCATCGCATTGACACATCGCAGTTTCTTTATCGCATTGCAATATAAGATCACAGATTCCTCTTCGCACACTTCATTGCAATACTCGTTCGCAATATTGTCCATTGATCTATGCCCAGATCTATGGTTCTCCTCCATATTCGGGTTTTGGCTCATCACAAATCGTAAAATTTAGTTTCATGCAATCTTTGGACCCTTCATTCAAATGCGATATGTGATAGCGATATCG
Source organism: Pinus albicaulis (assembly GCA_034641835.2). Taxonomy (NCBI): domain Eukaryota; kingdom Viridiplantae; phylum Streptophyta; class Pinopsida; order Pinales; family Pinaceae; genus Pinus; species Pinus albicaulis. The sequence continues at coordinate 79,290,590 of CM076571.1, read as the reverse complement.
CATCACAATATCACAACCCAAGAAATATCGCAAATCGCAGATTTAAACAATATTGCAATATCACGGATCGCACAAATATCCTCATCACATTTCGGCTGTCGCAACTTCACCACAATAAAAACTCCTTACTGCAATCCTGAAACTCCTTTCGCGGAATGAGATATGAGATAAAACCTATGACCGACATGTGCCTCCTCAATTCTCCCACTTTATCTTTGCGATATGATCCTGGCCGTCAATCTTCGCTTCATCTCTGCAATATGATCCTAACCGTCCATCATTCTCACTTCAATTTTGTGATTTGATCTCCACCATCCAACTTTGATCTTTATGATTTCAATCAGAAATCTCTGGAATTGTGGTTTCAGCCTTCAGAAGAATGTTGTCGATTTCTCCTTTCGTCTGGAATCTCATAACACAGAGATTAATCACTGCGACTTCACTTCTTTGTCCACGGTGTTAAACCTGCTGAGCTTCATTTTAGTTATTCATTCGTATCCAGAAGCTATCCTGATTGCTGCAACACCTTGCATGTTGTTCTCAATCTGATGCTCCTCAGACTCACATACAATACTTGTGTTAGGTGAAATATACAATTTTATAGTTAATTAACATATAAGGAATTAAGTCAACTCACTACACCCACATAAACTTGGAATTGAGTTATATATTCACAAACAAATATTTACAGTAATAAACCACCTCTCGACCTGATTTTCTTTAAAAATGGCCTTCTCTCATCACTTTCTCTGCCCGTAGGATTACAATCAACTCTCATCTATTACCTATCTAAGAATATTGTCTCTTAATGCCTTTGAGGTTTACAAATATACACAAAAGGTTCTGCAACCAATTCTGGTTCAGATCCTCAATCTTCTCAACCAAATCCTAAGAATCCTCTAAATCCACAAAATCATCAACTAATCCCTAAGTCTAGGATTCACAGTCCCTATGAAATCTCAACTAGCCTAAATCTCTCATGTTCTCCTACATTCGAGAACATTTACAAATATGCCTCACAATATTTAATTAAATTATGTTTTAAAGATCTCGCATAAAATCACTCAAAACATTGAAAATTACATTAATTAAATACTTAGGGAACTAACTCCCTTGAAACTACAAGACCCCCTAGATTCTACTAAATGTACAAAATTTGGAACCATGATTCTCCTGCATCATTTTTTGTAATTCCTCTTTCAAAAATTCTCTTAACCCAGGGTTGATGCGCCTTTGGGTTGTCGAACAGGTCAGGCTCCCTCCTGAATATAAATATGGTGAGTACAAGTTTCAGGAGGGATGCCTTTCATGTCCTCATAACTTAATGCAAAGGCATCAAGATGGTCTCACAACAAAATCACAAGTTGCTCTCGTTGGGATGAATCCAAGTCTGAGCTGATGTGTAAGCATTTGCCTGGAATAATCTCAACAAGAGTGGTATCAGGCTTGAGAGTACAAGGAGGTGCTACTAAATTCTATGGTGAAGAAGGTTGAGAATTGTAAATTTCTTGAAAATCTAGGCTAAAGATTTGACGAAGTGAGTCAAAATTTGGCATTGTATCTGGATTATTCAAGAAGTGTCTTATCTCACCCTCCTAAGTTCACTTGGTGTGATGATGTATCAATGAAACAGATTGAGTCTCCTCATCACTAATGTAGTCTAGCCATAAGGTATCTTGAAGCTCGTGTATAGATCTAGCAGGTGGATATAAGGTGAATTTCTTCCTATTATCTCGATGAGAAATATACATATCACCAGAACGACACCCAATATAAGAATCAGTTGTGGCAAGCCATGGTCGTCCCAGGATCAAGTGATGTCCTCCAACATGATTCTTTGGTTGAAGCACAATGAAATCTGCGGGGTATTCCCAAGAATAAATTGAAATGACCACATCATCTAACACACCTTCTAGCTTGATTTTGGATCTATCTGCAAGTTCATGCATAGTAGGGGTAGGATGAATATGAACCAACCCAAGTTGATCCATGGTTTTCTTAGTCATAACATTAACGGCTTCCCCTTGGTCTATTAACACATTGAAGACAAGGACATCACCTATCTGAACAGAAACAACTGGGTTTCCAGGAATGATATATTTCTCCATTTGTACGCATCCTGTCAGTAACTCGACTGCTCTTCCAACAAATTGAATGGTTTGAGGTTCTACTGTTTTCCTTCCTAGCTTCTTAAGACAGAGTTCCCTAATTATTTTTGTACAGATGGGGATCTCTTTGATAGCCTGAAGCAAAGGGACCCTTATAAAAACAATCCTAAGTTCTTAAGCTAGACTAGACTCGGGAGTGGGGTCATTCTTCTCCATAACTAGACTCTCTGGGTAGGGAGGACAATTTAAGGAAGATGGAAAAAGCTCTGAAGCTATGGGGATAGGTTGAATGGTGACATCTTCTTTCAAATGATTAGGAGTTTCCTCCTCACCTTTCTCCTCAATAATCACCATAGGTTGTTTTTATTTTTTTGGTTTTACTACCCTCCCTGATCTCAAGTGAAGGTCATTGACCCCAACCGACATGGTCTGATGAATGGGTGGAGGAAGCAGTCTCATGAAATGGATCAATTGAACCACATTATTATTAGGGTTTGGTACCGGTTGAGCAGGCAGTTGGGGTGGTCGAAAAGGTGGAGGTAAAGGTAATGGTGGCATAGGTTGACTCTGTTGAGGTAAGGCATGCAATGATGGTTGTGACATCGAATAAGGTGCATATGTAGGAGGATATGATTGCATGGATGCAGGATAGGAATAATGAGGATGGTTTGATCCCTTCTATCCTTGTTTCTAAGGTGGAGTAGATTGCCCATATGAAAAGTGATTCCATGCTGCCAAGGTTGAGAGTGATTTGTATTATGATGGGAATATGGTGGTGCATTATAGCCAAAAAACTGTGGTGGATGTTTAGGAACCATACCTGTACCTACCTGAGGCAATTTTTTCGTGCTCCCATAGCATGTAATGGCTCAAATTCATATGTCTCTCCTTCAAATGCTGCTTTCAATCCTGGTATATAAGGGCACTCCTCGGTACTATGATTTCCTGCACAAATCACACATTTATTAGCTCCTTTAGCATGAACATGACATTTTCTTAAAAGGTGATTTTTCCTACACTTTGGATAATAAATAGACAATGAATCTTGTTCTTCTACAAGTTTTGGTTGAAATTTCAAAGAGTCTATTTGTTTGCTAATGGTGTTCATTATTTCGATTTTCACAATGTCCATTTTATTCTCCAAACCAATGATCATAGCATATGTAGATGCAAGTTTATTATTTTTACTTCGAACTCCTCTACCGGATCTAAATTGGTTCTGTGAGAGCTTCCTGCACAAGTCACAAATCTGATCAAAATATTTTTGAGCAATATCCCCTTTTCCTAACAAATTTAAATTGTTTCTAGCATCATCAATAAGCCCACGTTAGAATAAGGTTCTAACCGTGCTTGGATTAAATTTGTGTTTCAACCTTTGGAGGATATATAGAAATATTTCTAGATAATCTTCCAAGGTCTCATCATCACTTTGTATAATGGTGAAGATGTCACCCTACATTTCTCTAGTTTTGAAATATTCCTAATATTTAAACAAAAAGACTCTCTTCATCTACTCCCATGAATCTACAGTATTCCCTCCCAACCCCATGAATCAGCGTAGGGCTGAATCCTTTAGAGTTGCAGGAAATAACTTTAACTTCTCGACATCTGTGGAGTAATCATAGCTTCTACATAATTTATCAAATTAAAACAAGAGAGAATCTGGGTCTTCATGTACCTTACCATGGAAACGAGGAAGAGCTGATGGTGGAATGTTCTTCATTTATATAACTATGTATGGATCCATGATCGAAAATCCAAAGGTGGATTACTCCTCATTTACCTGATTCTCAGAAGTCCCCTCAGCATGGTCCTCGTGATCTGCCATTTTTGTACCTCCAATCGAACCACTCTCAACAGAATGAGAAGGTTGACTATGTCTCAAATCAGTTTGAATTCCAATATTTCCCTTCTTCCCCTTGGTTGGTTGTGTCACACCCGAACTACTGTCTCCAGAGTCTAAGTGGATAGTTCCTGCGTGATGGGTCTGTGCTTGTTTGGACTTTCTACCTGCAAAAGAAGGTCCAATATGAGAAAAAGTTTTAGATTTATCAACGTTTCTTCGGCCCTTATTCGGCTTCAGACCCCTACTCTTTTTAGGCATTAATCTTAAAATAATCAAAACAAAAAAATGAAAAAAATTAAAAGTACAAGGAAAAATAATCTCAAATAAAATGTTGCAAATAAAGAATCAGCACTAACAAGAATCCTTCATGCAATAGATGCACACTGCATAAAAAACAAATCAGACTTACCCCTACTGCAAAAAAATTAGAAAGTTCTGACCAAATAATCAACACCTCCCCGGCAAAGATGCCAAAATGTTGGGTGCTAGAGTTGCAGTTCAACAAACTCCTTCAACACTTAATTATCAACCTGGGGCTGCATAAGCTTGGAGGCATAGCACAAGAAATACCAATAAATGGCATGAACCATCACTAAATCTTTTCTTATCTTCCATAATTACATTTGCAGAATCGAAATATCACACAACAAATAATTCCAAGAGAATTATGGTGCTGGAAATGAAAAAGAAAGTACTTTGCAAAAGAACTCAATGAAAGGAACTTCCAATGAACATAAACAATCTCAAGCAATGAAAAACAAATATTTGAGACTAACTCAGTGCAGTCATAAGACAAGGAAGTAATCAAATTGTTAAGTGCATTTGTCTTTGTTATAAGTTTTCCTTCCTGGTCTAAATCATCGTTCCTACACCACAACAACGTTCCTACACTGAAACGATGTTCCTATACTAAAGCGACGTTCCTGCATCAAAAGTATGTTCTATTCTTGTATTGAGTATTTCAGCCTTCATACAAGAATTATGGGTTCCTGTACCAGGATGTCGGTTCCTGTACCGAAATAGAGATTCATGTACTAAGAAATCAATATTCATGTACTGAGCTTCCAAACTGCTTGGATAAAATGTAAAGTGTGCTAACTAGATAGTAATTGCAAGGAAAACCAGAGTAGAGGAAATAATTGTGCATAACCAAAAGACTCCTTATCTAATAACTCATTCAGAAGTAAGAAGTACTTTGAAATTCAAAGGAAAATCTTTGCTACAACAAGAAACTTCTTCGTGTGAAAAATGATGTACGAGTCATGCTTTCTTTCCAAGGTGACTGTTGTCAAAAGAACCAGGTCTGCACTCTTATAACATAGAAGCTTTAGTTCAAAGGACCCTTTACTAGATTCCAGTCTTAAACTGGGTTACTCCACAGTGAGATAAGCACAAGTACAAATACTTTACAATGCAAACAATGTTTCATTAACGCTCAAAGAGATGTAAATAAATCAACCTTAAGTTACACTTTTATGCTAAAATTCTTGTAACTTATACTCAGAAGTAAAACACTATTTGCATAAGGAAAACAAGTTCACTTGCAGAAAATAAATTAACTTACAGAAGTAAACTGAAGCAACCTTCACTTGCAGAATTAGAATGCACTAGTGCAAGTAAACTAAAACAGACCCTTTGCAGAAAGGAAGATAATTCACAACTCATCAAAGGAAAGGAGTGCCATCATAAAATTCAATACACACCTACACCGCACACCTCGCATCTGAATCACACACGATTTATTAAAAGGAAAAAACATGTTAATGAAATATAAGAACGAAATATTTCTTGCTCAAACCTTGCATAATAAAATATATCTAACACACCTTACAAAAAAGGGAGAACGAGCTGGGTTGGTTGGGCCCTAGCCAACCATCTCTTTTCCCTGTTACGAGATCTAGAAAATAAAATGCTCAAATAATGCATCACATAAAAATTTGGAATAGGAAATGAATAACTGATATAGATCATTGTATTAAAATAAGAAGTTGCAAATGTACATCGTGGATTACTAGATCCAACCGAGAAGTATGGTGACAAAAAAATATTACAATATAAGCCAAAAATTCTCCAGTGTATCGCTACCCTAGTTCTACTAGAAACCCTATTAAATATACATCACTTTGGATCATGGTCTCAATATAAATCAAGCAAGATTTTATCTTAAGCTTTTGGCTATTGACAAAAATACTAAATCAAGGGTATTTGGTCAAAACCCTAGCCTCCATATCCCATATTTTCCTCAGCGCTCCAAGCCCAACATAGTGCACTAATATTTTGGCAAAGAATGCAGAGCAGATTGCCAAGCTGTATCAGCCATAGACGATGATGCATGTTGATTTTTCCAACTGCCCAATGAGTGCAAGAACGACCGATAGTACAAGAATCATTCTTGCACCAACCCACCTTTCACATCGATTAAAACTCTCGTTTCATCAAATCACCTTAGGAAAGAAAACATGTAAGTTGCAAAGGAAAATATACTATTTAATATTTGTAATTAGTAATTAAGTTCATATAACCGTTAATAATGAAAACCATGAAAGAAGTACAGGAATAAGTACAAGAGTCAAAAGAGGTATAGGAATAAGTAGGTTCCAAGGGTAAAACACAATGTTTTGGTGATTGTTGGGGTAAAGTGGAGGTTAAAAATAGGAAATTTCTGATGACCAACAACAAGTATATGAATGTTCCTAGTGGATTGAAAATTATTTTCTTCCATGAAAAATCCATAGATCTTGGGTGTGTAAATGAAAAAAGTGGTTGCTAGGGCATCACTTTTTAGCCTCCTTGAAGACAATTTTGGTGAAATTTTGAATCATCATAGACCGCATAGCCCAAGGAGTAGGAACTGATCCAAGTATATCGGTGGTCACCTTCTCCTTATCTTTCTTTTTCTCTCTTCAAAAATTTCCAGTCCCACTTCTAGGTGTCCAACTAGGGATCCTTGCGAATTTCTTTATAGAAGAAGTTTTACAGAACTTATTGGATACCAAATTTCTTTGTTGTCTTCCCTAGAGGTTCACAAAGTTTTATGAAATTATCATAGTTAGTTTTAAAGAAAACCTAAGCCCTATTTGCATCTTTAGAATCCCATCTTGATCATTCTTTACCCTCTTTATTTCCTATCTTGACCTAGTGAACACATTGAAGAAGCTCCTCTCACAATCACACATAAATCCTAATTCTCACATAGGCTTATTCCTAGGTCTCTCAAGTAAGCTAAATTCCTCTTTCAAGTGACAAATCATCCTATAACGCTTCTATAGAGGTCCTACATTACATTGGAAGTCTTGACCCTAAGCATACTCATCCACATTGAATATATTTACCCTCTGTCTAGGCCTTCCTCCTAGGTATTTCTTGGAGATCCCTTGGCTTCTCTTGAAGCATTGGCCCTAATTGAGTCTCTCCTTGAATGGGTCTTGGGAATCACTTCATACCTTATCATTGATCCCTTCATTGGAAGTGATTTCCTTCGTACCATGACTCCTCCCATCGGTGAAAGTCCATAAAGAGCAGGGGGCATTGAGTGAGGTGACAATGAGTCTTTGTCCCATTATTTTCATTTGGTCTAGTAGTTGTCCCTTAGGTTCCCCTCTTTGGACCCCTGCTAGATTATGTGGAAACAAATCCTTTGGCACAAGACACTACATGGATCCCTCGACATACATGTAATCTTCATGGTAATGATCTCGACGATGAACTTTGTCTGTGGTGACTACAAGCCTGTGTTCTTCCCCGACATTATAATTTATGTTATTGTTATTATTTAAAGTTCAAGTTTTAATATATGGTATTTACCAGAAAGTATAATCTATAATAGTTAATTTACAAGTGTATGTACTACACTCAAATTAGAATGAAATAAATTATCCAAATGGATAGATCCCACAGTGAAGTTACATGCATTTAGAAATTATGTTATTTACAAAATATCAAACAATATCAATGACAACTTCAATGTTCTAGATATAAGCATGTCAAACATATGCATTAAATAACCGAAGTCCCACAAAAATGAACCAATATTCGATTCATGTTTTAGCTCCATCTACCTAAATTCCCAGAATTGGTGTTGGAGTAAATCATGAAAATCATGTTAACACCTCTTTGCATAGGAAATGAAGTCCTGATTATCCATACTCCTCAAAGTCCACATATATCTCGAAACTCCAAATGGGACCTCTTTGACTTCCATCATAATTAAGACCAACATCTAACCTTACATGCACTAGGTAAATGCTTTTAGCCATGGACTCCCTTACCTCCCAAGAATATTGGACCTTTCATATATTCTATTTTTGTCCTTTAAAATAAAAATTCAAACACATTTTATCTAGTGGTATATTTTTTTTATGTCATCCCATTTATTCAACCCTTGAACCTTTTCCCTTCATTTACTCGTCATGTCAAAAAACACATCAAAAGTAGGCCCAATTTTTTCGTAGACATCAAGTAATGCATTGTGAGAGTGAAAACATTCTATAATGGAGCTCCAATTTTCAAGGTGATCCTATAGTATTTTATAATGGGGCACACAAGAATGACAGATAATAATTGAATTGTGTCTTCGCATGGAGCCTAATTGGGAATATTAGATGGCTAAGTATATTGGAGCACATACTTTTCATGTTAAAAATTAAATTAATAATAATTAGCAATTTGTTTTTTCCAAGGAAAAAGTCGTAATTTTATTAGTGAAAACAAAATTACATGTTACATGTGCTGGTAATTGTCAATCAAGACATGCTATCAAATTGCAAATAAGAACCTATAATAAAAGGGGAGAAAGTTAAGGTTTTCTCCCTTTCTTATTTTCGACCTTTTGCTAAGCACCTTGCGTTGGCGTGGCAGAGATAAGGGCAAGCTGGGTTTCTTATGTGATTGCTCCATTGTCCTTATCTGAATCTGAGGTGTCTGAGTTGTGTTGTCTTTTGATTCCATCGCTGACCCATACCAACATTTTGGTCACCACCATAATGTTAGCATCAAAATATGGAAACCATGGTGTGATGAAGAGTCCGGTAGATCCCCAGAACCACGGTCCATCCCTAAGAATGATGTCTCTGGCTTCCGAGAATGGAAAATTGACAATGAAAAACCCCTTTGAATAGAGATGGATTTCACAGTCCATGGTCCATTTGGTGAAAATCCAATGAGGGTTCCACTGGTTTCGGCCATAAGTTGTTGAATCTGCAGATTAATTCTTGAGATTAAAAGGTGTTTTAATGTTCGTCGATCTCTGGAATATCTATGTTCAGTTTTGGCACACAATTTAGTTGCTCCACAATATATGGTTTGAGGGCATTTTCAGCTGGTTCAGTTGGTGTTGTTGCTTTGTTTTTCCCCTGTAAATTGTTCCTGTATGAGGGACCTTTTGGGATGTCAAGTTTGGAAGTGTTGGTTCCCCTTGTGGGTCCTTGAGTGCTGTTTTGTTCTGATGTGCCTCCTCTCAGTCTAAAATTGAGATAGATGGTGGATCTTGGACATATGAAGTAATATTTTATTGAGCAGGAGTCTTATAGGGATCTCCCACTATATATTAAGGATTGCAAATGGAAAGGATATCCAGAGGTTGAACTGATATTTTGTTTCAGTTTTTCTACCCCGTCTGTATCCTGTGCCCAAATAATAAAATTGTTCCCACAGGGGGTTTTATGAAAACTTGAAAGCGAACAAAGCATACCTGTTTCTCATAGTCTGAAATACATGTGTAGGCTCCTATGGGATTCTGCTTTGGCTACATATATAGGGTAATATGGAAGCCAAGTTCCTTTGCGCAATAGAGATCATTGGCTAGAGGTTGGGCAGAACTGACAGAAAAAATGTATAGAGATTTGTGCCTTTTGCCGCCTTGTTGGCCCTTTTGCTCCCATCACAGACAATAACTCGAGGGAGTATGGTCCTAACTCCCTCGTTGTGGGCTAATGACACCAAATTTTGATCTCATTCTGATTTTGGTGACCCATCTCGGGCCATGAATCTACTCTGTGAATGTGGTCTAATGGCAAATAAGTATATATATATATATATACTTATATATATATATGGGCATAAGATATACTTACATATATATATATATATATATATATATATATATATATATATATATATATATATATATATATATATATATATATATATATATTATTTTTCTCTATTTACCAAGCACCTCACCCTCTAGATCATGAGCAAGGATAATATATTTTTCAAGCTCAAGGAATTATAACAAAAAAGGCTTGAAGCCATTACACAATATACTTTACATGAGCTCAAAATGTCACTTATGAGAACTGAACCTAGGTGGGGACGATAACAATCAATCTTCCAAACCACCCATGATAAACACAATTGACACACACACACATGAAAGGTTGAAGTTAATACATAATGACATTTTACTAGTTTCCCTGTGATAAGCATTAGATGCCCTTGCACCCTACCAATCAATATCTGTAATACACTGTAATACATTATACACATATAAAAAAACATGAAAATTCATAAATATATAAATACACTTGTAAATTTAAAGTAATTCCACCCATCATATGTGGTGGGCCATACTCGTTCTTTAACATAGGATAGGATGGGAATTCATTGTATGATTCATGGTTTATATGTATATGAAAACTTGAGAGTTTATGGTGCAAATTTCAAGTGAAATGCTTAGGGTTTTTAACCAATTATGTCAATTTCATTAACACATTAACATTTTTTTAAACTCAATTTTGAGTAAAATGAAGAAGACTTTAATACCATAACAATATACACAAGACAAAAAATGATGAAGGAGTTCACCCCTCTTGGGCTACATCACCTGGTCCAACTTCCAATGTTGGGCCTCTTTCATTATGCTCAAAATATATGTTTACATCAAGTTACAATGCTCAAAATATTGAAACAATATCTCCAATGGCTCCATAACAGAAAAAACCCTAGATGGGCTTTTTCTACACTAAAAAAGGTCAAAGATTGACTGAGTTATGCTCCATAGAAGTTTTCCTGCGAAGTGTCCTCCAATTTTCACCCACTTGCAAACTGTTCTACAAATTCCGCATTTTGCGACCACGTGGAGTGCCAAATTTGCCCTGCGCCAGTGAGATTCCTGCCAGTTCAGGTGTAAATTGTCAAACCTTTAATTGCAATTATTCAGCCATGAACCGATAAAAGTGTGCTAAGTGGCGCGATTCTCGCCATCAGATTTTTGGTAGTTGGACCATTGTTTTGTTGAACTTGCGCACCATTTTGGTTAACCCAACCTGCGTTAAACCTGGAGTTCCGCCGATGGTTTGAGGTTAGGTACAGTCCTGGTTCCAACTGCAGGTTCAGCTCCTCCCCGCTGGCTCTAACCATAGCATTAAACTGTAACCAACTGTGGCATATTCCTGGTGCATACCCTAACCGCTAGAGGTAACCCTGTTGAACCCGCTCTAGACTTTGGGTAACGTTTTATCATATGGTTTTAATGTTTGGAATTCACCGTCGGTTTAATGATATGGTTTAAGACTTTGGCATTGTGTTTAATATATATGGTTGCGTCTGGGGTTAACCCTGGAACCTGTCTTCCCACCACGTAGTGTGGTTGGGTGGACCAGGGTCTAGGGTTAACCTCGGTCCCGACCCCCGACTCCACTGCACTAAAATTCGAATAAGAGTTAAGTCCCATAGTTGTTAAGAACTAAGACAGGCGGGCCAGTGGAGGGCTTGGCTGGTAGACTGTAGGTCACGGTTTTGATTCTTGTGGAGGCAGTTTGACCTCCAACCACAATTTTACATGGCTATTAGGAGGCCACATGGCAGCTAGGGATTGGCCCACATGGAAACTTCTGATTGGCCCACACCATTGCAATTCGAACCGTTAGAAAACTACCAAATTACACCAATAATCACATTCCACTTGTCCTCATCCCATTGGTTGATGGGAGGCACAATCACCCTAACCAATCATTACCCAGTAATCACACAGAATTCTGACTCAGCATCCCTATAATCTCATTTTAATTTTTTTAGATGTTTTCCAAATCGATCTAAACATGATATTGGGAGAATCTAATGTCAATTTTGAAATGAAACAAGTTGCATTGGATTTAGAGCGAAGAGATCTTCGCTTTGGATATGATTTCGAACCAATCTAAGAAGTTTGAATTTTGAGCATTTTATTGATCCAGTGGATCATTCCTCCCCATTGGAAGCTTTTGGACCCCAAAAGATCACTTTCACTTAACAAAAAAATGAGGGTACAGTTCCTCACCATTCCAATCACAATCCATTTGGATTTGCTTGGATTTGTTCCCTTGAGCCCCACACGAAGAAACTCCACATTCCCTCATTTTTAATTCCTTGTTTTCCTATCAAGGATGGTGACTTGCTGCAATTCTTCAAGATATTCAAGAGATAAATCTTCAATTGAAGGAATCTGAACATTATTTCCTTGATACTCAATCAGAGGAGGCTCATACAACCTTAAATTCTCAACATTAACAACTGCATAAATTTGCATATATGAAGGCAAATCCAACCTGAAGGCATTATTACCACTGTTTTCTAGAATTCTGAATGGACCATGTCGAATTGGTTTTAGTTTTTTACCTTCCCCTTGGAGTCTATCTTTGCTAGTGTGAAGCCAAACTTCATCACTGACTTGGAAATTGTGATCCACACGATTCTCATCATGTCTTCTCTTGTACTTGACTTGACTCTTCTCCAATTGTTCTTGAACTATTTTATATATCAATTGAAAACTTTCAATTAATATTTTGGTCTTGTCTATGTTACTATGACCATCAATAGCAACATCCTTACCAAATACAAAATATAAAGGATATTTGGGCAAGTATCCCAAGAATACCTCAAATGGCAATGTTTGAGTCGATGAATTCTTGGCTTGGTTGTATTCATGCTAAATATAGTGCAAATGTTCATCCCAAAACTTAGGATGCGTGCTGCAATAACCTCGAAGAAGATGTATCACCGTTCTATTCACCACCTCTATTTGGACATCTGTTTGCGGATGGAATATTGTACACTTTTTAAATTTGGTGTCCATGATTCCCAACAAGCTTGACCAAAAGATCCTAACAAATAGAGAATATCGATCACTAACAATGGATGTGGGCAACCCAAAATGTACCCCTACATTCTGAAAGAATAACTAAGCAGCCTGTTTAGCTGTCACCTTCTTTTTACAAGGCATAAAATTACACATTTTTCTGAACCTATCACAACTACATAAAGATAATCATGATCCCTCCTAGACATAGGTATACCTTCTACAAAATCCATAGAAACACTCTCCCATGGATGAGAAGGTACTAGAAGTGGTGTATACAATCCAAAATTTCTATTGCTTGGCTTACTGACATCACATAATGAACGTCTTACAAATCGTGACACACTTTCAAGAATATGAGGCTAGTAACAATACCTATGTAATTGTGCCACTACCTTACCTACATCAAAATGACCAGCAATAAGAGAAGTATGCGCTTCCCTTATGATGTTAACTCTCTCTACCTATAAAATACAAAGCTTTCCAAGATGGCACAACAAGTTATCATGCACATGATAATCCAATTCCTCTACTTGGTTACCTTGACACAAAGTCACATATACATCTTTGAAATCATTATCTAAAGCATATTGCTCAACATAGCTCTCACGCATGACAAAATTATGCTTAAGAATAATAGATGCACTAACAATTGGTCTAGAAAGCATATCAAAAACCTTGTTATAGATACCTTTCTTATACCTTATCACCAAGTGGATTTTTTTTAGAAAACCCATCCATCAGAAGTGACTTGCTTGTTGCAGCTATGTTTGTGATTGCAAGTATTGAAATGGTTGATGACCCATGTGAACGATTGTTTCCTTAAAAATCAAGTAATGTTTCCACTTTTTCACACTTTGCACCAATGCATACAATTCATTGTCATATGTAGGATAGTTAATTATTGCACCATTAAAAGTTTATGAATGAAAACATATGGGCTTATCATGTTGAATTAGGACTGCACCCATGGCATAGTCACTTGCATCAGTCTGTATCTCAAATAACTGTCTCAAGTTAGGAAGTGAAAGTACAGGATTTGAACTGATCTTTTCCTTTAATGCATCAAATGATTTTTGTTGTTTTCCTCCCCACTGAAAAACCTACTTCACACTTGTTATTTGCCTCCCCAAGAAAAGTTAGAAATAAAATTTCTCCAATATTGGGTTTCTCCCAAAAAACTTCTAACCTCTGTCACTATTTTGGGCTTTGGCCAATTCAAAATGACATCGACCTTGGAGGGATCTATTTTCAACTCACCTCCTCCAACTATATGACCCAAGTAGACTAAAGAAGTTTTTACGAATTCACATTTCGACATTTTAAAAACAATTGTTCTTTCTTCAATACATCTAACACTTGCTTGACATGCATGACATGTTCTTCACGAGACTTTCCGAAAATTAATATGTCATTTAAGTAGACTATCAAAAAGTCATCTATAAAAGGCCTCAATGCGTAATTCATTACATGCATGAAGGTATCAATTGCATTACAAATCCTAAAGAGCATAACCAACCATGCAAACAAACCTTGCTTTGTTTTGAATGTTGTCTTCCATATGTCTCCTCCAACGATCCTAATTTGATGATAGCCAATCCTCAAGTCCAACTTAGTGAAATACACAACAACTTTCAATTTATCAAGTAAATCATTGATTCTAGGAAGAGGGTAATGGTTCTTTACCGTAATCTTGTTCAATGCACGGAAGTCCACACACATGCCCCATGTTCCATCTTTCCTGAGCACTAAAACAATAGGTGAACCGCATGGTGATGTACTTGGTCGGATGATCCCCTTATCAAGAAACTATTGGATTTGTTTTTTAATTTCTGCATTTTCCATCACTGACATCCTGTACATGCCAATTTTAGGAACATGAAAATCTTGTTGCAATTGGATTTCATGTTGGATTCCTCCTTTAGGAGTAAATCCCTTAGGCTCATGAAACATCTCATCGTACTGGTTAACAACCTCAACCAAATCAGATTTCAACTTTGAATCAAAACCTTGAAAGGCTTCATTATCAACATCATTCTTGGGTTTTATCATCAAAAGTACAAAGTTCTTGCTAGAGTTAACAAGTCTCTTCATTTGTCCAGAATTCACGAGTGAAAGGTTAGTTTCTTGCAATGTTCTCTAACTATGTACTCAATACCATATTTAAACAAGTGATTTTTTTTTCATGGCAGTGAAATATAACTCTCCTGTCATAAAGATATGAGCTTCTAAAAACAATACCACATATGTCTAAGGGCACTACATCAAGCTCTACAACATCAATAAAGTTTCTAGTAATGGAAAATTTCAGTTTTCTTTTTCTATTTACTTGAAACTTTGCATTGTCACACACCCAACCTAAAGGATATGGTTTAGGATGAGGAATGGTTTCCAAATTCAACTTTTTGACAATGTTTTTAGAAATGAGATTTGCTTGTGAGCCACTATCAAATAGAGTATCAATTTTGTTATGTTTTGAGATGACTCTAATATGGAAAAGCTCTATTCTTTCTTTTTCACTTTAAGTTTCATTGTGGCTATTTGAAGAATCAGTGCTAGCAATGGATTCCTTACCTTTCAATCCCATAGTTGTGACCTTTGTTTCATCTCCTGAATCAGATCCTAAATCATGTTTTGTAATTGCAGCTGTCTTTTGCTTTCCTTTGTTGTTAAATTTTTTGGGTCTCATCTCAAGATGAAGTTTCCAACAATGATCTTCATGGAAGCATTCTTCTTCCCTTTTCCTTTGAATTTACCCTTTCCTTTGTCTCGATTCTTAAATGGCTTTTGGATGCCCTCTTGTGGAAATTTTTTCCCTCTTGCTCCTAGATGTGTTTCCTGTACATAAAATTCATCTAAACTTGTAGGTTTAAACATGAGAATACCATGTCTCAAGTAACTATGCAAACCTACAATGTATTTGAGTAAAGTGTCTTGAGATGATAAATCTACACCCAAAATCAATGCTCTCCTTCTAAACTCTTGGTATAACTTTTCACACTTTGACCCTTTAATTGACTAAAGTTTTTCCAATCCATGATAGCTTTTTGCATGTATGGTAATGGATAAAACTGTCTTCTTATTGTAGCAACAAAATCATTCTAAGAAGATAAAACCTTACCATGTGTCTTCATGCCCTCTTGAGTTTTGGCTTCCCACCGAACGAGTGTTGTACTTTCCAACCTTATTGAAGCAAGATGAATCTTGGTCTCATCATCCTTTATCCTTTGTATCATATAATACACTTCAAGCTGATGAACCCAATTATATAATATTTTAGCATTTAAATCTCCATTATACATAGGCAATTTAAAATTTATGTTAAGTTTTAACAATGGAGTTTTACCATGTCCTTTTGGAGAATGTGGAGGTGTTTGTGAAGGGGTTGATGTAGAAGATGATGATGAAAAAGATAGAGGTGAGGATGGAGGTGAAGAGAAAGGTGGTGTTAAAGGTGGTTTGTCACCATTCGCTTTTGGAGGCTTGTCCCCATCTCCTCTATCTATTTTTGGAGGCTCGTATCCATCTCCCTTTGCAGGATTAGAGCTCTCACCTTGTTGCAACCTTGTATTCCTCTCTTCATAGAGAAATTTAATCATTTGTGTCATGTCAAAGAATGCTTTTATGAAAGCCTTCTCATCATGTGACATATTATCAGGCTCTCCTTCATGTGCCATGACTAGTGAGGCTTCTGGTGAAACTTGAGGTGAAATTTGTGGTGGAGATTGTGGCAAATGCACTCTCCTTGATCTAACTTGAGGACTTGCAACCCCAAGCTTTCCTTCTCCTCTTTTGAGCTTCAACCTTATAAGCATCAGAAATAATTGCAACAAAATTAAACCCTGAAAAAAAAACTAAGAACCAAAGCTCTGATACCAAACTAATTTGTAGATGAAAACTTGAGAGTTTATGGTGAAAATTGCAAGTGAAATGTTTAGGGTTTTTAACCAATTATGCAAATTTCATTAACAAATTAACATGCTTTTAAACTGGGTTTTACAGAAAATAAAGAAGAAATCAATACCATAACAGCCCTGATTGAGTCCCTCGAGAAATCACAAGCATTGCTTCGCTGCCAGTGAGATGCATTCATAGCCCCGATGAAATTGCTTTCATAACCCTTGTTATTTAACCATATCACAAAAGAGATATATCAACGACTTCAAAATTAGCCTCTTCGAGGGGGAAACGAAATTGACATCAGATAAATGAACAATTCTTGAATGATACAAATAATAATGCCTCCTTGGTATATATATATATATATATAAGAGTCTAAGGGGTCACAATATAATCAGAGCCTACATGACAATAATAATGTAAGGGAGCAACAAATACAATAATGGGCTTCTATGGGGCACAAAAATAGCAATAGGGGGCTACACTAACAATAACAATAAGGGGAATACACTAGTATTATAGGGATCTAACATGCCCATCTCCTTCAAAAACGTGTTGTCCTTAATGCTTGAGTAGTTTTGGATGCTTCTGTATAAAATTCTCATCCTCCCATGTGGATTTTTCAGCGGGTAAGTTCTTCCGGTTAATGAGATACTCTGAAATTAATCAATTTCGTAGCTATCGAGTTCTAGTTTCCATGAATGCTTCAGGCTCAAATATGATTTTTCCTTTTTCGTCAAGTTCTGGCAACACTGTTTGAACTGAGAGCTTCTCACCAATAACATTCTTTAAGCATGAAACATGGAAAACTAGGTGTTCTTGGGAAGATGCAGGAAGCTCCAATTTGTATGCCATAGTACCAATCTTTTGCAACACCTTGTAAGGACAATAGTACTTGGGTGATAATTTATTATCCTTCTTAGCTTGCTTGAGGGACATTTGTTTGTATGGTTGTAGCTATAAAAATACCTAGTCGCCTACATAAAAACTTCTTTCACTGCGATGTTGATATTACTGTTGTGTCATTCAATTTTTCGCAAGAGTGAGGTTATCCTTTAAGAATTGGAGAACTTGTTGTTGATGCTCGGTGTTGTTAAAAAATCTAAAAAAATTATGTTTTTAAATATATAAAAAATCTAAAAGAATTATATTATCTTATTAACATCGTTGTATAATATATTAAAGGAATGACAATTCCAATCTAACCATTCATTTTAAAATTGATGAAATTTCATCTAATGGTTCAATTAAATCCCTTTCGCCATGTTTAACTATTTAAAAAAAGAAGAAGAAGCAAAGGTTATTAATTTTGACACTCTTCATATTGATTGCATAGAAATATTATTAATTTTGACACTCTTCGTATTGATTGTATAGAAATGAGGTTTTCATTATTTTATTTATGGTTTTTAATTTTATTTTTAATAATTTTGAATGTTTTTTATAATAATTATTATATGATATAATTATTGGTGAAATTATAAATTTTGAGTTTTAAATTACATTTTTAAATATATAAAGTTTCAAATTATAATTTACACTCTTTAGTTTAGATTTTTGAAAGTATAAATTTTTAACTTAATTTTAAATAAAATTGATTAAGAAAATGTATAAAAAAATTAAAATTCTAAAACTTTTAAATTATTACTTTGTTGTTGTTGTTGTTTTTTTTTAATACTTTTGTATTATTTAAATTTGTAAAAATTATATATTTATAATTGTTATAAGAAATATAGAAAACAAATATATTAAATATAAAAATGTCACATACACTTCACTCTATAAATAAGGGTAATGTATTTTTTCAGGGCTCAAGGTGATTCAAGGGAAGATATTTTTCAAGGCTCAAGGCTATTCAAGAGCAAGGCTCAAAGCCATTACAACAATATACTTGATATGAGCTCAACATGTCACTTGTGGGAATTAAACCCTAGTGGGGAGGATAACAATCATTCCTCCCAACCACATGAGATAAACCAAACTGACATTTAAAAAAATGATATTTACATTTAGTAATTAAACAATTAATATTAATGATCCAAATTGGATCATTATATTATTTTCCATCTATCTCTATGCTTTTATAGTAGAAAAAATTGAAGGAATTAGTTTGCAGGACCTTTTTTACCAATGTGTCTTAGTTTGGAAAATTGAGGTCTAAAACCTTCTAAGGATATTTTGAGGCATTAAGTAAATTTATTGGGGTCCAAAAATTCTAATTTACTCTAGCCACTTTGGCATTGTTCTATAGTAAGATACCTTTTCAATGGTGCATTAAAGTCATCAATCAAAGTTCATATGAAAAAGTAATGCCTCTAAGAAGTTGAATTTATGTATTAACTATTATGGTTCTAGAGAATGCCATGTTAACCCCATTACTCATTCAAAAGGGGCTAGCCATGTCAAGGCTCTGAAGAACACTCTAGAAGGGTCAAAGTTGTAACTTTAGTTGAGAGTTGAAGGAGTCTCACTTGAGCGTTGGTTGGCCATCGGGCTATTTTAAAATTGGGCCACTAGGAGGAGTAGGGGTTCCATTCTATGTTATTGTATCTTGTTTCATTTTAGACCTGAGCAACTAGGAGTGAGATTTAAGCACATAACAGAGGGCGGCTAGTGTTATATAACAACACAATATGCCACAAGTATCAAGAAACTCCATAGAGAGTGCCTTTTCCTTTGTACTTGCATTATTTACATATAAGGGAAAGTGAGAAAAGCAACCTCACCTTCTAGCTAGGTTTTCTCCCATAAGAGTTTCCCAGAGCAAATATTTGTGTTCATTGTGGATGTTGTGTGATTGTATTTGTTGTTCTCTATTTTTTGTTTTATTTATTTCATGAAAAGGTAAAAAATTTATAAATAATTTGGAATCTAAAGGAGTTTAACATTGTTAGTATATATCTAAATATATTTTATCAAATTTCTTGTGATGAATTTTCCAGTGGAAAATCCATGGTAGTTTACAGGTCATATTGGTACCAAAATAGGTTTCTTTGGGTAATATCGTAGAAGTCAAAGGAGATCTAAGAACTAATTTAAGTTGGAAATTGCAGAACCCTATTTATGGCTAATGAGTCTATTCACAACAAACTTGATCTTGTAGAAGAGGGACTCATGAGGTTGGAATCATAGGTAACCAACATTACACACAATATGGACCTCCTCACAGCATCCCTAGCAAAAAAACTTGGAATAAAAAACGGTGGATGATCTAAGTCAGAGGTCGGATCAGAGGAAAAGTTAGGGGATCATGAAAACCTATAAAATGATTCAAGGAAAGAACCTAACAAAGATCAGTCGAGTTCAAGTGTCATTACCCTTTCACAATCCCTATTCAAGATGGAAGCAAAGCTTGACATAAGGATCTACCATAGTGATATCGATGCATTGAAATTAAATCATTAATTGTAGCAATTAGAAATAGAAATGGTTCGAAATAGAAATAACATTAGGAACCTTCTATGGAGGGGGAGAAAAAGCAGAAAAGGGGAAATGATAAGAAGATAACAACCATTTCGCCTCGATGCAAGGATCCTAACAATCACTATAACCACTACAACATTGATGGTCACGTTGAGGAGAAGTGTTAGAAATTGCGTCAAGAGCTAAATCCAAAGAACTAGAAGAAGGATGGGAAGAAAAATAATATTGTAGCCACAAATTTAAGAAATTAGTTGGAAAGTAGCTATGATGTGGATGAGAACATTATCTGCACATCAATGCAAAGGACATGAATTTGAGTAGCCTTCATCACTAGGAAGAGAAGGATATGACCAAACTCTTCCACATTAAGATCTAGTTTAAGAAGACCGAGATATATGCTCTCTTCAACTCAGGCTCATAGGATAATCTCATATCAATGAATTTGGTCAAGAAAATTGGATTGGAGTTTTATTATCATCCTAACATATATCCATTAGGATGGGTAAACAAGGATGAAAAAATCAAGGCAAAAAAATAGTGTAGAATAAAATTTTATACGAGTATTGATTATATTGATGAAGTAGATTTGGATGTAGTTCCACTTGATATATGTCAATTCATGTTTTGGAGTTCTTACATGTATATGCATGATGCAATATTCATGTGAAACTTCGACAAATACCACCTCATCAATGATGGGGAATCATTCATTGTCAACATGCATAAAGGTAAGTCTAATGTTTCACTAGTAAGTTCCAAATAAGTCAAGAAATTGATAAATACTAGCAAGAAATATGCTTTGTTGTTCTTAAGACAAGAGCTTAAGATAAATCCTACAAAGGTGGATACCATCATGAAGTGGCCAATGCGTACAATCATCTTTGAGGTTAGGAGTTTTGTTGGAATACCTTAGGAAATTAATAGCTTAATTTTAAATAGTAGGTGTATGAATCCATTCCATAATTGTGAGTTGTAAGAGCTTCAAGTATGGGAGTGGTCAATATTAGGTTTTTGGAGAGTTGAAGAAAAAATCAACCAAGCATCATTTCTTGATTTACCGAACTTGTAGTGTCCCTTCAATGTGGAGATATATGTGAGTGGGTATGCCATGGTAGAGGTCTTAATGCAAGGAGGAAGGATTGTATGCTATCATTCTAAAATAATTCATGTGAAATTTCTTAACTACCTTACCTACAACAAGGAGATCTATGCTCTGGTACTAGCTATAAAATTTGAAGCACTATTTAAGAAGAAAGGATACCATCAACCACATATATCACCAACCGCTACACCTACAACCCCAAAGTAAGCTACAATACCGTACATAATACAACTTGATGTGGTTTTTATAGTAGCTTAATTTATCATCAAGTATAGTAAGTGGAGCAAAAATAATTTGGTTGTCATGCTTTCAAGGAAACCCACATAAAAAAAATACAACTTTGGTAACTTTGATGCACATGGATCCTTTCACCCAAGATGCATGCAATGAGGCATATATAAAAGATTAGGACTTCAAGGAGGCGTTTTGGCAACTACAAGACCAGATTCATGTACACAATGGCCACAACACAATTTATTATCATCCCTAGAATGGGTTACTATATAGGTTGGACAAGCTTTGTGTTCCTAAAGGTGATTAATTGTAGCTTATCAGAGAGTCTCAAACCTCCAAGGTTGCAAGGCATTTTGGTGTTGGGAAGATAGTTTTCGACTTATAGAGGTATGTGTACTGGCCCACAATGGAAGAAGATGTAGCAAGGTTCATTAGAGGGTTTATAATTTGTTGTACCAACAAGCATAGTAATGAGAAGCAAAGGTTTATATCGTCCCTTCTGTGCCCACTTGTCATTGGGAAATCTTTTTCATGGGTTTTGTGGGAGGCTTACCAAATGTAGAAATTATACAACATGCATGTATATCTTGGATTCACCCGCTCTAACAATGTACTAAAGTTAAATACTGAATCACTTCTACAAATATTTTGCAGAATTAAAAACACAATCGCTAATCACATGAACATGAAGAAAGATCAATCATACACAACACAACTAATTTCCTGGGGAAAGCTTGCTGCTCAAAACCCCTCTATGATGTATTGTATATTCCACAAGGAATCATGAAACAATTACATACAACTCTTCTCACAAGAGCCAGACAAAATTGGGCTAATACTCAGCCAATTCTCAGCCTATCTTCAACCTGCGTTGCTCACGCAATCCTTGACGAATGCAATCCCTAATCACAAGGAATTTCAGCCTTCCTCAACTGCACTGAGTATCATGGGCATCCTGTGGTGTTTTAACTACACCTGGGTAGCCTGCTAATATCACAACTGATAGTTACACTTCCCTTTCACCTAGATCTCAACTAGGTCTCCACTGAAACTGACATGCATGCAACTAATAATAGTAAATCCTTAGTTGCATGTGAGATCACTGATTGTGAATTGATTAATATCTAATTCACTTGATCTCTCACTAGTGTATCTTTAGTTATAACTAGCACAACTGAGTTTAACTCACTTAACTGAGTTAAAATATTTACAACTTGCACTAACTCATGCACCACTGCACTTCGAACTCTGCTACAACTATAATTACTCTAGATTCCTCACCAACTACCTCTAACTCAAAATCCACTAGCTAACTGAGTTTATAAATCTTAGTTAACTATTACAAATTATCATTGATAATAGATTACAGTTTATTGTCCATCTTAATTAAGGGATAACCAAAATAGACATGCACCAAAATAACCATGTGGGCCCCATCCTAGTGTAGGTGCTTAATGCACTAGGCGTGGGTGCTGAATGTTGTTTCTGGATGCCAATTTCATTGTTTCTTGTTGCAAACTTCAACACTCCCTCTCAACAAGAAAGGAATGTCCTTGCATTCGACATGCAACTCATGTATGCGACATGCAACCTCATGCATGCGACATGCAACCTCATGCATGCGACATGCAACCCTTGCATGCAAAACTTCTCTAGTGTTTCTCGCACATGCAACCTTTGCATGCAACGCTTCTGAAACTAAATAGCCTCCAAAAAACTGAATCAATATAATGCATATGTCATCAAAGTCTTCTGACTACTGCTAGCTACTGCGCATGTCTACTGGATCCTCTGTGTTGTTGACATCTACATCCATTTACTCTGCATTTGCTGCCAACTCTGATCTGCGCTTCAGTATTTGACACTGTCACTTTGATTTCATGTCCTCCTCACATCTGACTGCATCAATCTAACTGATCCTTCTACTGCTTCTCTGTGGGCTCCTCGTAGCTATGTTCGATCAATGAGACCCACATTCTCTAGGATCCTGCCCAAATTTCTTCTTCGAATTAATAATGCATGTCGCCCCACCTCACACCTGGTGGTATAGCTGCATGCAATCCTTCTGCCCATCTATCTCGAAATTTCTCTGGATGAGGGGTTGCTCCCACTCCATGATCCTCCGCATGTAGCTGCTCCACATATTCAGGTTCATTCTCACCTGCATGCAAATCCATCTCACTCTCAAGGGTCAATTGCACGGCTTTCTCAAACTTCCCAATGGTTGGAAGCTCTGTAGAAATTGCATCTAGATCAAGTATATAGAGATTCTTAACTTGAGTCCCAATCTTCTTGGCTTGTCCTGTTGCTTTGTGTCGAAAAAAAAATTTTCCTTCACTGAAAACAACATCATAACCTCTATCCTCTAACATTGCAACTGAGACTAAATTTTTCTTCAAACTTGGTACATGCATTACTTTTTTTAATTGAAATATTTACCTGGCTTCCTCTCGAAGGTAATGGTACCAATCCTGGTAGCACTGTATCACCCATCATCACCCATTTCAATATGCATTTGGAGATCCTTCTCCTCCAAGTTACTGAAAAGTTCCTTGTATCCTGTCATGTGAAAGGAAGCACCCCTATCCAAGTACCACCTTTTGAGGCCTTAGAATTCCATTGCCACAACATGGGGGGAAACCACCCAATCCAGAACTTAGAGAAAGTCCTTTTTCATTTGGTGTAGTGGCTCCTACTAGGGATGAAGGGACCGGTTTCCCAATAAGGATGATTTTGGGGTGTGTTTTGTTTATATAACATGCAATGGGAAATGATTTTAATCTATCACATGCATTTATCTAGAACCTACCTATTCTAATATATACCCGGGGTGTTTCTTCCTTTATGCGATCTAAAGAGATATCCTCCAACTATTAGTAATGAAGATTATTTAAGAGTTGAAAGAGATGAAAATTATGTAAAGATGATTCTTTTAACAAAATAGTTTGATTAAAAGAATTGTGAAAAGTATATCGCATTCATATGTGTGATTATATATCAGATAAGAAATCATAGACAAGTATTATTACATAAGTGCATTTAACATTAATTTATGATAACAGTTCAAATATATAACGCAAGTAAAAAGATAACTGTCAATCTAGAAATCAAAAATTAATACAAGTGAATAGAAGTACTATATGTACGAAGTCCTACTCATATAAAATGACAGTAGATTTTCTACTCCTTTTCACTTTCAAGCAATTTAAAGAGTATAATAGTGCAACATCAGTTAAACAACTTCAAATGTCAAAAGATAACAGATTATGTTCAATTAATTCATCAAAGCATTTACAAACTTACAGAAGTGCATTTTTTGCAAATGTTTTTGACAAATTTTTGGACCCTTCTCTAAATGCATAAGAAGGTTTAAATACTAAACTAAATATGTTTAAAAATATATTATTACATAAAAATAGAGGAGGTTTCAAACAACCATCCTCGTAAGACAGACTTCAACTACAATCTAGGAAAATAAAGTAACAATATAGCTATGAATGTTGATCTTCCTTCTGGATTTGATCCCAAAGTTGAAAAATATCTAACATAGGTTTAAGCTGAGCTGGCTGCAAAACTATTGATCTGACCTGTCCCTTGAATACTGCAATTGAAAGTGCTGGCTGTGATCTTGTTGTTGAATCGGTTAATGACTGCAGGGTTTGGTACTGATGATAAGGTTTTATCAGAAAATTCCAATAATTTTCTTGATCAAACTTATTTATTTATTTAATCATTTCTTCCTGCATTTCCGTCCTTTGCTTCCACTATGCTTCCAATGGCTTTATTTCTGAGAGTACTTCAGATGTGGACTCTTTGATACGCTCAACTTTCAAAAGTTGTTCACATACAAATTCAATAATTTCCTTTGTTAACTTTGATGCTTTTGCTCCTGCTTTGTCTGCTTGCCTTAACTGTGCTTCCCAATATTTAAATAATATTTCCTTGTGAAATTTATCTACCTGGGGTAAATAACCTTTATTTCCTGAGTCTGATGCTTTCCATTGAATGTGTTCATTGATTTTCTTCTCAACTTTCTCACACTCAAGTTTCTGAATAGCCACTTGCTGGATCAGGATTTCACTTGAATCATAATAATAGCTAGTAATAGAAGCTTGTTGGAAAAATATTTCTTGTTGCTACTTTAGCTTGGCATTCACTTCCAACACTTCTTTTTTGAATTGCTCTACCTATGGCTGGCTTTTTATTTTGTTCATTGCTGCTTCGAGTTGTGTTTACTTTTTTGTAAGCTGTAATTGATGTTGTAAAGTTAACCTTTCAAAATCCATTTGAAACTGAGACATTTTCAATTCCATTTGCTTGCTGGAGTTAGAATTTTCTTTCTCTAATATTATTTCTAAATCTTGTATTTTATCTTCTCTCTGCTTCAGTAACAATTGAAATTCAATGGTTTTATCAATAGTGGCAGTAGCATATGCCCCTACAAACTGTGATAGCTTCGTTAAATGTTTAGTAGGATCAGCTAGAGGATCCTTCCATAAAACATCAACAAATTCTTTTGTAAGATTTGAGATTGTATCTTCTATTCTTCTCCTCTTTCTCCTCTTGACTAGAGCCTTACGATTAGGAATGTAGAAGATATCCAGTGAAGGAATTTATTCAATTTGTAAAACTATCTGCTCTGTTGGGTAGGCTGGAATGATCTCTCGATCATGAGTTTCAGGAAACTTCTTGTAGTGGAGTGGCAGTTTCTACTAATTTCTAAGAATTTATGGTGTCTGAAAACTGGTAGTTTGATCAGTATTAGGATTTGGTTGAGATGTTTGTAGTGCCTTAGAAAAATTATCCCATTCAATATTCAAATCCTTTTGGTGAGATTCTTCTTCCTGATCAAATGTATTTTGGTTTGTGATGAACTTCTTGGGAAGAGGATTCAGTTCCATTAATTCCTCCTTTCTCTTGCATCTCAATATATTTTATTACTTGTTCAATTACCTTTTATCGGCTCTCATTTATATTTTCAGATTCATTATCAAAATGAGCTAAATTCTGAGGATTGTGTTTTGATTGCCCTGACTCATTTTTAGACATGTCTTTAGCTTCATTATCTAAGCTAATACTCAAAGTCGGTCTGTTGACATCATCAATAGTCAATAAATCCAGAGGAATCCTTTCTAGTCTCTTGTTTTTGTATGCTTATAAGGCTTCCAAGTCATTTTGATTGAGCTGACTGGATGCAAACTTTAGTACATCTGAAAACTTTTCAATACCTTCAAAGAAATCATCAAATCTTTCAATCTCTTTTAGAAGAGGCTTAAACTTGAGCTCTTTGATATAATTTTTAATTACATCATTGGGGTCATATGGACACTTTGGCATTACAACCAAATTCAATAAATTAACATTTGAAACTTCCTTGAAGGCATGACCAATATCAAAAAGTGCAAAAGGACCGCACCGTAAAGGGAAATTATGCCAAATGGCCTTCTTAGCATCTTTGAGTTGTTTCGAAATACCATTTACCACAAGTTGGTAAGAAATCTCTCTAAAAAGTAGCTTGTCAAGAACATAATATGGCAGGACGTGGGGAGAAACATAACTCCCAAAAACTCTTACATAGGCGAAAATTTCTTCGGCAAACCATCTGGCAACGGGAAAAATGTCTGTACTAGTCTCTTTGTAAATCCTAGGGGCTTTTTCATTGAATATAATCTAGTGCATAGGTAGTATGACTTTATGGCAAATTTTATAAAAATGTAGATGAAAATCTGACTTCCAAAGGGCTTTGTGGTAAATTTGGATTGGAGTAGGGTCCTGGGTCATCCATTTCCATCACATGGTTGGAAAAATCGAACAAAATCAAATAGCATCCTTGACATATGCACTCATGTAAAAGGGGGGTATTACCTTAGAGGAAACACTTCTTTTTCTTCTATAATCCATGATACTTCTGGCCAAATTATCAGAGAGGATATTTTCTCAATTCAGAATTAAAGAATTGATGATTGCGTCAATTAATGGGACCCAATCTACAGAAAACCTAGCAGCATCAGGCTTTGTAAACAATCTACACAACATACTGGCAACATATCATTAAGGGGAAGGAATTTGTGCTATCGGGTACATATTGAGTTTGTCCTGTTTCAATTTTCCTTTTTCATCCTTCCATTCTTTTATAACTTTCATCAGGTCTGGATGTTTCGTTGTAAAGCTTTGAACAAAAGCTTTGTCATAGTTTTGCTGCGGGACGGGTAAGTGGTACATTGTCCTCAAATCTTCTACCCTAAATGAACCAATATAGTCGTCCTTTGAATTCTTAAATGTTTTATCCTCTATGTTCAAGTGGTCAATTACCCACTTAACCATATCTGTATAGGGGAGAATCTTTGGCCTTGCTGCTACTTTATGAATGAATGAGCATGCAACGTCGAAATAGTGTGGATCTGAAGGAAGTGACACGCCTATTGTAGTAACTTTGATTATTACCCTTGGAAATTCATTCTCGAAGAATTGATACATTACCTCCCACAAGGAACCGCTGCAATTCTTGTTGCAGGTGGTATCTGAGAATAAGGGAGACATATCTAAGTCTTTAGTAGATGATGCTTGGGCAATTTCCTTGCCTTTCTTTCTCATCCCTGTTATCCTTGCTTCGTTAAGTGGTTTCCTGAATTCAAGTGAATAGAACGAAATTTGGTTCTAAGGTAAATGAAGAGAAGGATAGATTTAAACCTGATATAATAAAAAATCCGGCGTTCAATTATTTAAAACATGCTCAAAGTAGATATGAATCTTTCAAACCTTACTCCCATTAAATTCTGTTATCACCCATAATTCTTCCAATCAAATATCTTACACACCTTTACGTGAAATGTTTATCGATAAATTTAAGACTTTAGATCTTATATTCAATTGATTAGATATGAATCATTTCACACACTTTGAGCAATAACTATCCATTATCGCATATTGCAACTCGAGACTATTTCTATTAGTTATGTTTTCTGTTATCGATGAATTTTGGGAAGTGCGATCTGCGCAAATCGCAGATCGCAATTTCCATATGATAATAAAACTTGCATTTGGGTATTTTCTGTGAAATGCGAAGTGCGCTTAAGGAATCATGCTGATGCTCTTTATCAAATGCTTGAAGTTTTATGGTAATTGCTTTATTAATTCGTCGGGTCCAATTCATCGCAACTCTTACCGAATTGTTATAAGTTGATCATTTTTAAAAGGTGCGATGCGATTTTATTTTTAAAGCGGTGTTTAGAGCTTTTGTAATGAGCATTTTATATGACTTCGGAAAAGGTTTAGCGCATATCACATCTCGTAAGACTTAATATGTTTTAAGTCGTTAGGCTTGTATGCTATGCGATTTGAGATGCGTGCTAAGAAATAAAAGCGAAAAGGGAAAAACTTTATTTCCTAAAGTTTTAAGGCTTATGCTAAGATAAAATCAAACTAATAAATTTATTATTTATTTTAAAGGGTCCCCATTTAGTAAAAATAAATGGGGGGTGTTGTATCGTACAACAATTAGTGATTCACTTGGGAGAACCAACTTGTAGGTTTTAACCCTGAACAGAAATTATCTACACACGAATCTTATAACAGAAAATAAACAATAGCGAGAGCATAAAACATAAAACAGATAAACACAGAGATTTTCCCCTGGATCCCAAATCGGGACGACCAGCTTGATTTTCATTATATTCCTTTTAGTGTTACAACACACATATATATACATGCCGAAGCATACATAAACCCCAATCCATAAACCCTGGATTAGAACATAACCGAAGTTCCCTTGACCGGATCTACAAAAATACCAGGGGCCGAAAACCATCGCACCCCAATACCATGCAAAAAACCATGGACGTGGACTACCCGCCGGAAATTAAGGACCAAAAATTTTTGCCGAGGCGCTGCCCCGGACCCCGACAGGGGGGGCTATCGCCCCCTCTCTTACCCCCCCGCGCGTGCTTAGTCGTGGAAAGAATATAACACATACCCAACACAACTATCTCTGATTATTTTTTGAAATTTCTATACAAAAATTCGAAATAAAAATAGTTGCAGGAATGAATTTCAATAAATAATATCTCACGAAGCAACAAAATCTCTCTTAATTATAATTCATAAGAATTCCTCTTTTTAAATAAAAGTATGAGTATCTATATTAGTCTTTACTTAGTTCAAAAAAGATAAAGCAAGTGGCTCTTTCAGATTAGCTTTATAAATATATACTCTTTTATCACAGGTAGAGCCTCTAATCCAATAATTTAAGCTCTTGGTAGGGTTACCTTTTACCCAACAATGATTCATTGTCCCATCCAGTCTTTCTTACAATCTTCAAAAATAAATTCCAACTTTATACACTTGATCTCTTTTGGAACTTGCTTTTCTTTTTTGTAGATATTTTCTATTGTATTTTTATTTACTTGAAAGCCATTGTCTTGGCTTGGTAACCAAATATTGACAATGCCATTCACTGGTTGTAATTAAACCGATCAAGCTAGCTCTTGATGAGACCCCTTGTCCTCTTGATATAATCTCAAGTCATTACCCTGTTTTGGTAGGTTGTATTGGTAATTTTAGTTCAACTATTTCTCTATGAACATGGTAAACAAGCTCGTGATGAGACTTATTATATTTTAAGTTTTTTGACATAATTTTTTCGAATTTCTTTCTAAAAATTGATAATTTTTCCCGGATGGGGTGAATCATTGGTCCTTTTGAGGATTCTGGATGATAATTTTTTGATTTTTAAGATTGCTTCTCTGTAAAAGTGTCTTTACTATGTTAAAAATTATTTTCTTGACTGAAAACAAAATAACCATGCTTTATAAAGATGCGAGTTCATAGGAGAATAAATAACTTCAGTGAAATTGCATCTTTCAGTAAAAATAGAATCTATTTGATATTTGAATCTTTCGATTGTTTCCTTAACATTTCTTATTTCTATAAGCGATAAATCAAAAAGTTTTTTTTGAGTTATTTACTTGAAAAGACAAAAATCAATACTACACAACTTTTATTTTCCTAAGGAAAAGAAAAGACAATAGTATACAGGGAATAGAAGGGGTTACCTCCTATGAAATGTATTTCTTCAATATCTGCCCATTAACAGACAAAGAATCTCTTTTGCCTAATAGATCTTGCGATAAAAATGTTGATGGGCCTATTTCTTCAATGATTTGAAATGGACCTAACCATAGTCTTTGAAATTTGGTGTGTTTACCTTTTTCCTCATGTGCATTGCCCCATTTCAATACCAGATCACCATTTTGAAAGTTTTTTGGAGTAATATTAGTTGAATCAAATGAAGCTTTTACTATCTGTTGATGATGTGCATGAGTAATTTTAGCTTTTTCTCTTTCTTCTTCAAGCTTAATAATTTGAAATTGTCTTACTTTCAAGGAAGAAGAAGGAGATTCATCAATAAATTGAACTAAGGCAAGAGAAGGAATAACTACATTGGAGGAAGAACAACTTATTTTCCATAAACAAGATTGAATGGAGACGTGCTAATGGAGGCCTTCTAAGTTATTCGGTCTACCCAAAGAGAAATGGTTAATGACTTATGCTAATTTCGTTGATTTTGATCAACAGTTCGTTTGATGATTCTAATAAGGTTTTTATTTGTTGATTATGCTAAACCATTTCCTTGTGGATAATAATTTGCAGAATACTTAAGTTTAAAGCACTACAAGGAAAATACCCTCTAGCGGATGTTTTTGAGCAACCCCTTATAAAAATTCCCAGACATCTGTTTGTAGCAAATGTTACTAGAGCAGGTTGGTGGGTGGAGGTTTTTACGAATGTTTTTCCTTTAGTGTGCTTATCATCCTAAACCATACCGGTGCGTTCAACTAGAGAAAGCACCGATGCGCAAAAAACATTGTCACACAGGGACACCATGCGCTCCGTACAAACTTGCCTGATGCGTCATATTACTGTAGCGCACCGGTGCTTTACAAATATTCCGCACTGGTGCGTCCTAAAATCCTGCGCCAAAATTGAAACAGCCCGGTGCGGTCTTAAGAAACCACTTGGTGCGCCTATAAAAACCCGCGCATCGGGACATTATTAAATAAAACAAAATTACGGCCAAAAAACCACATTTTTCACTTTTCAGTGCTCTAGAGCTCTCAAGCACTGGTGAAAATTTTCCTTATCTCAGGCACCCTGACATCGGTGCTCCCATTGCACACACTGCTGTTGTGCATTTTCGACCATTTCCATTTTGAATTTTGCAAAACTGTGGGAAAATTTAGTTTTGCAAATTCTACAACGAATATGCCTCCTCGATAGCCAAATGTACAATTATTTTTCTTGTTTTTCCATAATTAATCCTTTTAGCAGATTAAAATTGTAAATTAGATTAAAATTAACCTTTAAAAAAAAAAGTTCCGACGCGGTGCGCTCAAGCCGTTCGACTCACACTGGTTCGCGATGCTGCCTGTAAATTTATAGGCCACACCACCACCGGTGCTAAAGGTATCTGCACTAGTTCTAGGGCGGTACCTAAAGGCACACCGAGCTTTTTTAAATTAAAAAAAAAGTGTGGTGCGGTTGGTTACTCAGATGCTCCGTTGACCCTGTCAAATAGCGGGAATGCAGTGCGTTGACGAAAATATCCGCCCTGGGGCAGATAATTTCGTCAACACACTGCATTTCAGAATTTTCGACTTAGTCAACAGTGTGGCCTAGTTAAAGACCGCACCGTTGACTATGTACTCATGTCAGGACGGCGGTGCGCTGACCAAACTATACGCCCTAGACTATACGCCCTGGGGTGTATAGTTTGGTCAGCGCACTGCCCTCTCGACACTGGTTCATAGTCAACGGTGTAGGCTGTTATACCACATGTTGTGCAGGTAAATCCCCTCTGCGGACAGAGTCGATCCCTCTAGACCTAGGGTGGGTCTAGCAGCAAGAGGGCATGCTAATATTTGGGTTCCTAGTTTATGAATGAAACTAAGTCGGAATAGATGTCCTACCTTTGTTCCAACTCAGTTATTGTAGCTGTGGTGGTAGTCTCCTGATCTTTGTCTTGACACATTACAGTCCTTCAGTGGTAATATTCAGGCGCCTGCACAAGGATCAGAGAACGATAACAAAATACGAAAACATGCTTGCATTCATAACTATGTAATTGGTCAAGGAGAACTAAACACATTGCACAAGATTAAACATATCAAACGCAAAGCGGGAACCAAAACATCAGTCATGTATTAATAAGGAGAGAGAAAGAGATTACAACAAAATAAGCCTTGACGTTGCAGCCTCCTTCAGCGGGTCCAGTTAAACACGTCTCAAGCATTCGTCAAGGAATTAGACTTGGCAAGGCAATAAGCCTAGGCTGTCTCTCGACAATGTGTCTCTCTCTATGCTCTATCTCACACTGGCTATTCATCTATAGTAAGGTCTGTCATCTATTCAACTATTTCAGCTAGCTGCATCTTTGTGAGAGAGATGTATTTGTAGGAGAGGAGGAGGTGGTTTGGGATCCCTCATAAGGTGGAAGGGAGACCTTATCCTTTGGGGAGTTGCTTAAAAGTAGGAAACAAGAATCCAAAGGAAGGTCCTCGACATTATGCAGTCAAACAACCCATGCTGACTTCGCTCATGAAGTGGTCGAGAATGGAAACTTTGCTTCTATTTTAAATTTTTTTTCCAAAAATAGCTTGGCGCGAGTAGTCCACTGAGACAGAGCGCGAATGGGCACGAGCCCCAGTGTTAATTTCTGTATGGGTGTGAGGCCATAACTACCTACCAGCGCCGACCCAAAATCATATGTTTTTGAGAGTCTTCTCCAGGAATAGTGAACAGAGAAAATGTTCTTCTCATGCTAAGGGATGCAATGACACTTTTTTCAAGGCATGACAATACACAAAAGTCATGGAAACAATCCTCCAATGTGCGGGATGGGGATTGTAGGGACGGTGAAAAAATATTGTGTAACAGATGCCCCCTAAAGTATGAGGTCTGAGAGAGAGGGAGGAGTGAAATGCTTTACAAGAATGCGTTCAAACCAAGCACCATCGTCGGAAGACCTGCAAGTACAAGGACAACTGATATCTCTGATACATGAACATGTGGCATGGGCGCAACCATCCATAGTAGAGTACATATAAACACATGATCCGAGGCATGGATGCAGCCATCCAACAAGAAGGATCAATAAATAGACTCAGGTATGGTCACAGCCATCCAATCAAAAGAGTCATGCATATAGTCATGATAAACCAAAATGATCTTGCAGCCTGGATTTTATTAGACAAAACCCAGGGTATTGTGCTCCATCTCGACCCGAACAAGTAAAAATTCAAGCATGCGAATATGTGAGCTGCAGTCAAACATGCAAGAAAGTCACCTGAATACCATCTAATGATGAAAGTTGTTAATAGGCATGAGAGAAACCACCAATAATGACAATGGCTCTCAAGGTACAACTAGTACAATCCACGGAATGTGAACAGTGATCTGGCGTCGAACACCTGCGAAATCACTCGATCAAAGGCCAATGATGAGGACCTGTCATCGAATGCAAAGAAATTGCCCTTGAGGCATGCAAGCTCCAAGGTACCGGAAGGGAGTCTCTAGATCAGCTTCTTGGATAATGAGTTGAAGTTGACAGGAATTGACTTGGTTGAAGGAGGACCAAACAGAGGATCAAAGGTTGAAAACTGCAAAGGAAAACTTCTCTTGAACATATCGGCGACATGACTCCAGAAATGGCATTATTTGGCATCAAGGGATTTGAGGTTAGGATGATGTAGCAAAGAGCAGATGAGAGGTCAAAATAGATTACCCAAACTGATGGAGGCAAAAAATGATGAAATGGGATGTCCCCAACCCGACACGAATGTAGATGAGTGTGATGTTCAAGAGCGACATACTACCGACAAGACTTAGAACAGGTTCCATTTTCCCGACCATTGCTGGCGAGTACCCCAATTATTTTTGGAAAACAAGCTTGAAGGGGATATCATATGCTTGTCATATAAGTTTGTCCTTCAGACAAATCCATCCTAATACATTTTACGAGCCCTAGGAAGGAGGAATTCAGTTACATCATGGTGACGATTTCGGATGTCATTTAGGTTTTAACGAGTTTGACAAAGGAAGAAGTCGACATCTTTTCATGTTTATAGAGTGTAATATCCCAAAATAGGGAAATACTACAACAATGAGAATATCTTAAGATATTCTAAAGTTGGAGATCTAGCAATACTTGAACACAATAATTCAAGTTGTGTAAATTTAATTATTATATGTGTATTAAACACATCTTCGTTAGATTAGGAGCATATCAACAAAACTATGTCTCCATATGTCATCTCCAAGTGGGGAAAAGTAGTGATCCGGACCATAAAAATGCTATTTCCAGAAAATAACGCTATAACTATGAGAAATGGGACTTGGATCCCTTAGTTAATGCAATATACATCTCACATATAGAATGGGGGCTGAAACAAATCATTCTAGCTAAGTTAAACAGACCTCCCGGTTCTTACATGGCTTAAAAACACTGAAAACCCATGACTTAACCCATACAGAAAACTCTGAAGCAAGAACAGCGTAATTACAAGAGGGTTTATGTAGAAATATGTTGTAGACAATAGATCTGGAGTTTATTTAGCCAAATCACAGAGAAAAACATAGATCTAGCCTCTTTTATACAATGTAAAGATAACCCGGCAAGGGTTTCTTGGAAGCTTAAGTACAAAAGGAATAGATCCGAATATTCAACTACAAAATAACGCATTCCCCTACAAAATTACATGAATATAGCTGAATAAAGTACAATAGGGATGAGAATCCCCTTTTCCTAGCTTTCCAGGAGAAGGGTTGGCCCTTACTCTAGGAAACTAGCCAAAAATCAAGGTATTAAACCTTGCTGCAGCAGCTCTCTGAAGAATGATAGGGACTGCACTGTATAAGTGTAGAGAAGCTTTGGCCAAGTGCCAAGATGTGAAATTATGCCCGGGAGCCTTCCTTACTGATCCTCCAATGGATAGACAAGCTCTCCACTGAAAAACAAGCCCAGAAATGACTCAAAGAGATCCTCCTTTGTTGCACCCTGCAACACAACCCAAATCTAAATAGAAAATGCACTGTAGCTGAAGGAGGTAGCTTGGCTAAAATGCTGGAATGAGGAAATGTAGCCCAAAGAACCTCTCCTTCCCTGAGGATGAGGTAGGGATTCCCGATCGAGAACACCCTTGTGCTAAACAACACTGCAACCCTGCTAAACAATAAGAGGAAGCAAAGTCTCAAAAGACCCAAGAAAATAATAATCCAAGCATGCCTAACAATGGTTGGGCTCCTCTCCATATATAGCAAGTGCACCTCTCCACAATAGGTCCCATCCATATGTGCCACCAAGCTCATGCAAGTTGTCCTCCATTAAACTTGCACTGTCCATCAAGGAGATACAATGTATCTAGATAGTGCATGTGGACTTGGTCAAATGTGACTGAATCAATATGATCCAATCATGTTCACACCTATAGGTGCTTAATCCAACTGCTTATTCTTCCTCTTTTCACATGAGGAATGCTATTCTTCCTTCTAAAGAGGTTAATGGGCCTCCCTACCCATTTTATTCACCTACCTAGAGATAATGCTAACTATAATGTTCCTTTTAGCTTGAGGCTAAAATTTGGGAACATTACAGAGAGTTTGAAAAGAAGCATAAAAGAAAACTCCAGCAGTCCCTTTTCTTAGGTAGTGTCACAGATCCGAAAAGGTAGAAAACTATGTCTGAGAGAACCTCTTAGTCGCGATAGGCTAAGGTATTCCTTTTTCGTAAATAATCCATCCCAACCCTAAAAAGGGGTAAACGTATACTAGGTAGATATCATTTCCCAGCCTTTAACGAGTTCAAAATGACAAGAGTCTCGACAATACTTTCAATTTTCGAGAGTCAGAAAAGAGCTGAAAGATGACTCCAGGGGTAAGTTTTTCGTGTTTTTAACGAGTCCGAAAAATTATAAAATACAACTCGTTACTTCATCGCCGTCACGTTGAAGACTTGTTGCTGCACAATAAACACACGTAAAACCCATTTTTCGAGATAAATAGAAAAATAATAAAAAAATATGCTCAAAAACTTAATTAGGGTTCTGAAAAGTTTATAAAATGCCAAAAATAGTAAAAATAAATTACTTTTCACTTTTACCTCTTATGAGCAACTTTTTACCCTTAATTCACTATGATCTTGTGGAGCTGACAGCAGACAATCCAGAAGGTCAATCACGAATCCATCTGTTCCATGTAAGAGCTCATACCCTTGCCTGCATTTTGATATACATTTAATTTCCGGCAATCCAATTTGTAGGTATGTGTAGGGTTTTTTTTAAAAACTAGGGCACGACGGTCGGCGCGGGTATCAGACATGAACTCGCGCCAACCGACCTTGAATCCAACAGGTGCGCGCCAATTGGCGCAACTGTTTTTAAAACAATCACGCCAAACACGACAATTATTTTAGCTTGTGAATTCAAACAATAAGCCTATTTAAAACATTCAAATAGCAAATGACTTTACTAATAATGACCCTAATGATGTTTTTGCAGGTGTGAAAGAGAAAAATGGTTATCGAATGGAAGGAAAGAGCGCATAATGAAGAAGATGAGCTAGCTATGGGCAATGTGAGATGCATGGACGTCCTCAGGGATTGCGGGCTCAAGAAATTCTTCATGGCACCATGTCTCAGAGCTCAACCGGAATTACTACAGTACTTGATCAGTGTTTGGGACATTGACCGAGAAAAGTTCATAATTCATGACCAAGAGTTAGATATTAAGGTCTCAGATGTTTATTTCATAACTGGATTGTCACAGAGGGGTGTAGTACCAATCCTGACAGGTACTCGGCCTACAATGGAAAACATGAGCATGGTTATCGACAAAGAGTGCTGAGGGGTGAGGAAAGGATCCAAAAGCGGGAAGGTGGATATCCAAACCATCCTGGATTTGGCACTAAAGGTAGTGCTACAAACTATTACGCAAGCTGCGGGAGTTCAAGCTCCACATGAGGCCACAAAAACACAGTTACTTCTTGCATTAGATTGCATGGCACCAACTCTCTACAACTGGGTAGAGGCGGTAATGATCAACATGAAACACCAGTTGATGAAATGCAAGAATGGTAAGCTGAAACAGTTTGACTATGGGTCCATCTTGGTACCATTCATCCTGGAACGGTTACCAATATTCCAACGTTAGGAAGTGATAGTCCCTACACCACCAGCCCAAGAGCCACGGATGGTCCGATGGGTGAATTTGATGCCAAGATCAGGGGGCGGTCAACAAATGTCTTGGAGACTGGAGTTCTTCTAGTGGCTTTGCCGACAACTAATTGTTGTGGAGGACTGGCCCTATTCTGGGACAGAATTTACTGGTGATGTGAATCTCCCACTCCCAGTAGGAAAGGATTGGGATGAAGCATTGGGTAAGACTCATTTTTTATTTTAATGAGTATTATGTTTTTTTTTAATGCATATTTTTATGTTGATCCATGTATTTACAGATGTTGGCCTAGAAAGAGCTGCAGGAATGTCTCCAATAGCATGGCGAATTCCCCGTGATTTTGATGTGGCCCCTCATGGTGAGGGAAGCGAGGAGGAGGAAATAATGCGCAACCTGGAGGGTCTTACTAGCAGAATCCCAGACTACACGATATTTGACGATGTTCCTCGCGCGTACTAGAGACTCACTGCAGGGATGTCGAACCATGTTCACCGCTTATTGAGGCGGCTCGTATGGGCAATGACATGCTATCATGAGCATCACGTTGACTAGACACCTAGGCATTTTATTTCTGCATATTTTTTGAGAGACATGATTTCTCAGGATGTAACCAAAACATACATATTTTTTGAACTTATGATGCACGTGCATGCACACACTCGATATATATATATATATATATATATATATATATATATATATATATATATATATATATATACATCTATTCCTGTTATGAATCTTGTCATGTGATGATGATATATATATATATATATATATATATATATATATATATATATATATATATTCCTGTTATGAATCTTGTCATGTGATGATGATGTTTTACAAATTACGCAAATGTCTATCTAATACAATATTAGCTACTGTATCAGTTAATGCATTCATTCGTCTAGGAATATGTTGATATGTGATGTAATCAAAATGTCTTTCTAGTAAACGAACACATAAATACAATCTTAATATTTGAAGAGTGATAGTCTGCATAATAAGCAACGACCCAATAAGCATGAAAAACTGCTCGCAAAGAACACCAAGCCAAAAGGTTTCATTTTTTACACAAGCTTGAAAATAAAGGCAAACTATGCTTGAGATTGGTTTCATTTTTACACAAGCTTGAAACACAGATAAACTATGCTTGAAAAGTGGGCATGCCCCCAGCATGGTGACTCAATTCGAGGTACATGACCCCCAAGCTTAAGTCCATCTACTAGTTAATGAAAGGCGGATGGAGTGAAGGTTCAATTACGAAATCAGGGAAAGACTCGACTGGGATTTGATGAGATCGAATCAAAGACTCGAATGGAACATGAACGTGTTTCATTGCTTTAACGAGGTTGACACATTAAAAAAACTATCCTCATGACCTAATTCATTTTTTAATGAGGTTGACATAGAAAACGAACTGTCCTCATAAGAGCTTGTTTCATTTTTTAAGGAGATTGACACAAGAAAATGAACTATGCTCCATATGAGTCTGTTTAATTTTTTAAGGAGCTTGACACAGGAAAATGAACTATGCTCTGAGGACAACTTATCGTGTCGAATAAGAAGTCATGGCTTCCAAGAGGTTCTCATTTGATAGGAGAACAACATCTCGGAAATCGCGATTGAATGCCCCCAGGGGATGGTACTTGATGACACTATCACTGGATGAGGGAAACGAACAAGAGGCCACATAAGTAACCTGCGGCAGGGAAGATATAACCAATGGATGAAGACCAGGAAGGGATGATGTTGGGCCAACTATCATATCAGGACCAAAAAATGAAAGCTGATCAATGGTCACGATCCGACCTTCATGGGGAAAATAGATCACATGAAAGAGGGAAGAGACAAGCGCACCCATGGTATAAGAATAGTCGTGCCCCAAGAGTAAATTAAAATCCAAGGGGTCTTGGACCACCATCACGTCTATATAGATGGTTTTCCCTCCCAAAGTAATAGGCAACTTTGGAAGGATCTCTAACAGTTGACTGGTTCCTCTATTAAAAGCCAACAGATTCTGTGTAACAGGCACAAGTGATCGAGAACCAAAATATTTCCAAGTAGTTGAAGATAGAATACTAATAGACGCACCTTCCTCTATAATTGTGCTAGGTACGACCGCATTGAAGGCTTGTACTGTGATCTCAAAAGGCACATAAGAGGGAAGACGGTATCCTGCGAATCTACTCCAATCGAAAGAAGCGACCAAACTACTTGGGGGGGGGGTACCACAGGAATGGAATGGTTATCCCCTTGTGTTACAGGAGAAAGAGGAGCATCCTCTTGGACCTATATGATGGGAGCAAGAGGAGCATCTTCCTGCACCACAAGAATGGGAGGATCTCTCTCCAATTCCAAGGAATCTGAAGAAACAAGAAGAACGTGAGGGATATGAGATCCACTCTCGACGGAAAATACCTAATGAACCATAAACGGGATCAGAGAGACTGATTCCATGACCAATGGTTGGTCAGGAATGGATTCATGATTTTGAATTTCCGGGGGAGCGGGATCAACCAAAGCTGAATCTGGACCGATCGTCTGATCAACTAGCAGAGGACTCAAAGAAAGCATCTGGTAACCAACCGGAAGGCAAGACGTAGAAACAATAGGGTTATCCAAGACTCTCATGGCTTCATCCATGTATAGAAAAAGGTGAATGGGATGATGCCCTTCACACAACCTATAGGGATTCATGATCTTACCCTATTTCTTACGAGTCTTATCAGTACTAGTCGAAGATGTGTCGCCAACATGACTCTGAGAAGCCAAAGACAACAATGGATGACCGTCGGACCATACCTCTATCACCATAGGGATGCCAGGGCAATCTCGAAGGAAGTGGTCACCCTTGCAAAACTTGCAAGGGAATTTGACTTTCCATGGAAGTTTCGGTGGTTTATTGATGGAAGGTATCTTAGGAGCAATAGTTGCAGCATTAGCCTCTCGCTTAGATAATTTCTTGTTTTTCATCTTCTTCTTCTTCTTCGTAGCCACATGGTTACTAGAATCCAGAATTTCACCAGGCGAAGTAGAAGAGGAGGATGAAGAAATAGGCGAAGAAGGCGAGATGTACACCTTAGGATCAACATGGTGTTGTTCAGGCGGAGGGGATGGTTGAATAGAGGTTGGAGCACTCGGGACCACCGAGGTTGAAAATAACCACACGGGAAAACCAACAGTTAACCCAGGAAGGGACAATGTTGCCATATAAGGAGCACCAACATTCCCAAAAGCAGGAAAAGGACCAGGATTCCCTTCGGAGGGGATTCCTTGGTTGGTAAAATCTGAAAACATTGCCATCGGGAACAACCCTAAGACAAAACACTAAGGAAGATAACTTGAACCAGGAATATTTCGTGGGCAATTAATATTTTAAGACATTGAAACAAAACTCAGCTGTTTCATGTTTTAAGAGTCGAGAAATAGACAAAAGGGGCCTTTGACCACCATCACGTCTATATAGATGGTTTTCCCTCCCAAGTAATAGGAAACTTCGGAAGGATCCCTAACGGTTGACTAGTTCCTCTGTTAAAATCCAACAGATTCTGTGTAACAGACACAGGCGGTGAAGAACTAAAAGCTTGCTAAGTAGTTGAAGATAGAAACTTCGCTTCTATTTTAAAAAACTTCCCAAAAACAGCTCAGCGCGGGAAGTCCACTGAGACAGAGCGCCAATGGGTGCAAGGCCCAGTGTTAATTTCTGTATCGGCGCGAGGCCATAACTACCTACCAGCACCAACCCATAATCATATGTTTTTGAGAGTCTGCTCTAGGAATAGTCAATAGAGAAAATGTTCTTCTCATGCTAAGGGATGCAATGAAAATTTTTGCAAGGCATGAAAATACACATAAGTCACGAAAATGGTCCTCCAATGTGCGGGATGGGGATTTTAGGGACGGTGACAAAATATTTTGTAACACCACCGCACCGTTGACTTTGGAACAATGCCAGGAGGGCGGTGCGCTTAAAATTTTCAGGTGCACCACCTTTGGTGCGCGACAATAAAAGACGCACCGTGACCAGTGCATGCCTCTTTTTTGTGGTGCACCGATTGTTTTTTATTTTTATTTAATTTATATATGTATATTCCTAAATACATGTCTCATTTAATAAAAAAATTGTATTTAATACGTCAATCATTCAGAGACGTGAAAGGAGAGAAGAGAGGGAATAACATCAACAACAAGCGGACCAGTATAACATGGTTTTCCTATGGGAGGCATGAGAGAGGGAGAGAGATGCGTACCCTCACCCTATTACAGCAGCTACCTAGGGGCTCCTAAGGCAGGTAGGCCTGCTCAAGTTCTATGAGGAGGCTACTTCCCTAAAGGGCCATGGGTTTTTTTTGCGACATCTTATCTGCAGTTGGAATGCGCACCTATAAGCTTTCTGGGTTGGTCCTAACCAGTATTACGTGCCCATTGAGGAGGACATCTATTTCATTACATGGCTATCGAGGAGAGGGGTGGATTTTCCCTCGTTCCCAAGGTTCAAGTTGGCTATGTAGCAAGGAGTCAGTTGGTGTACTCCCAGAGATACATTAGCGCAGATATGCTGTCTCCTTCAGATTTTCAGGTCTCCCAAGGTCAGTTATGTATTGCTCTATTTGGTAGTGAGGAGGTGAGGTGCCTCTCACTTCTGATTTCGACCATTTCACACAACACTAGCGACGGGCAACGCATTAGTTTCCCGCTTCTATATTATGTTGATTCTTTAGTACAGGAGCCACAACTTGTCAGGTGGTCTGCCATTTTTTTGCGGCAGCTCTGTACAACCTTAGATAAATGTCGTGCTCATGCACAAGGGAGGGTCAAATTCCCTTTTGCTTCAAAGCTATTTTGTTTATTTTTTGAGATGTTTCCAGAGACGAGGCCTACTTTTGTTCGGCAGCCTCATAGGCCAATGCACAGATGCATAGATGCACATGTGGGGACAGATGATGCCCAAGAGGGGCGAGACTGAGTTTTCCGCAAGGATATCATATGATGCACTGGATTTTCTAGCCAGTGTTGACGAGCATCCCTTCGTTATGTTCCACTGTCCTTATGCTGGTTTGGATTGGCGAGGATGTGCCAACATCCTTTTCACAAATGATGAGCCGCCAGATGATAGAGGTAATATTACTGTTTTATTTAAATTTATTCTAACATGTTCTTTAACTTGTTTTTCTTAAATTTTTTAATGAAATTGTCTAATTATTATTGTGTACTTGTATATATTTTGCAGACATTGGGTCTTTTGATGGCGAGGATATGCCAGCGCCACCAAATGATCTAGGTGTGGTTCATGATGACGATCAGGATATGGCATATGTTGAGGATCATGAGGTCGACGCAGACAGACCTGCTCCTACTGGTGTGTTGGTACCACCTTTTGCTAGGTGCGGTAGGATTGATAGTAGATTGAGGATGGAGTTGGGTGTAATATTCCAAATCTGGAATTTTCTACAACAATAAGAATACCTTAAGGTATTCAAAAATTGGAGAACAAAAATTAATCAACTCATGTAATGTGTTTTAACACATAGCTGTCATAATAACAATCACAACAACAAACTATGCCTTTATACATTTCACCAAGTGGGGAAAAGCAGCGATTTTTGCCTTAAAAACGTTATTTTATGAATATTGAGTTATAACAGTGGAAAATAATGGTTGTGTCCCTTAGAATGAACAATATAGGACATGCATCCAAAATAGTTTCAGAAACAAATGCTTTAAGCCTAGTTAAACAGTTCCCCCAGGCTCAAGACAGCTAAAAATTGCCAAAACACCAAGACTGCAAAATGCCAGAGCTGTTGCATAAGAGACTGCGCAATATAAATAGAGGTTAACTCAGAAAATAGAGAAATATATCTGATAATATTATTATAATACTCAATGAGGTACAAAAACAAAGATCTAATCTCTTTTATACAGATCCAAGAAGACAAGACAAGTGTTTCTTGACAGAAAAGATATACAAGAGAAAGCTGCTACAAATCTATGGCTGAATAATGTTGTATGGCTGAAGCTCTACATAATATGGCTGAAAATTTAAAGAAATGGCTGTATATGCTTCCTCTAGCTTTCACAAAGGAAGGCTGATCCTCCTCTTAGGAAACTAGCTCTTCAAAATGGGGTTTTGACCCCTTCCACTGCACACCTTAAGAAATAATGTAGTTTTCTGAAGGAACTATGTTTTTTCTGAAGGTAAGTGCTTAGCCCAACACCTGGTAGTGAAAAATTCAGATCAGAAGTATCCTCTTATATTTCTCAAACAAGATCTCCAAGAAAGAGTAGGGAATCCCCCCCTGGGCAAACCCTTGCACTAAACAATGCATTAACTTAGCTAAATAG
The DNA here is from genome assembly GCA_034641835.2 of Pinus albicaulis. NCBI lineage: Eukaryota > Viridiplantae > Streptophyta > Pinopsida > Pinales > Pinaceae > Pinus > Pinus albicaulis. Next base: position 79,246,351 of record CM076571.1, on the reverse strand, counting down.
CCAAGTATGCAGGAAGTCTAAGCAGACCACATGAAAATATAATCTCCAATATGTCCATATTCTTTCCATCTCCTTCATTATATAAAATATGAGCTTCCTCACTATGAGGTTGCTTCCATGCAAAGGCTCCTCCACAAAAACTGCGCTGTCCATCAAGATGGTGCAATGTATCTAGACAGCTTTGTTGACTTGGTCAACCTTGACTAATTCTTCATGCCCTGTCCCTTTTCACACTCAAGGTTCCTTCATTTTATCTAGCTGGATTGATCTCTATTCACATTGAGCTTGCTTTATTTAGAATCCACTTCTTTGAGAATAAATCATGTTGACTTGGTCAAACTTGACCTTGTCCACATAGTTTAGACCTTGTTGACACATGTGGATGCTTGAATTGTTTATTTCATGATCCCCTTTCACATTAGGAAGGATTTTTATTCATACTTGAGAAAATTAGGAGCCTCCTTGCTCAATTATTCATGCATCTAGATTTCAAAAGCAAAATTAATATTCCTATTAGCTAAAGCTAAATTAGGAATATTACAATCTCCCCCTCCCAAATGTTGCTTGTCCTGAAGCACTGCAAGGGTGTTGAAAAATTTCCCCTCTTCCTCTTGTGGCCCTCGCATCCCATAATCTCCTCCATTGCTTCAGAATTTCTGCAAAAATTCCATCTCCCAATGGCTCCTCCTAAGTGTGAAAGTTGGCCTTTGGTGAGTAAATCCAATGGCTCTCATCATGAAAGAATGGAAGGTTGTTATGGAAACCTTCTTGCTGATCCATGGACTCCTCAAGATAGAAGTGATGAATATCATGGGGATTTTCATGGTTCATGAAAGACTCCCATCTCCATGCTATCATCCAAATGAAGTGGATCACCTTCCAGCTTGGCAATCCATAGAAAAACTCCTCCCAACTGCTCATGAGAGGTATGCCCCAAGTGCTCCAACCAAACATATGGTCCACATCATAAAGAAACAAGCGGTGTGCAATGGTGGCCATATAGTTTCTCATGCTCCCCTTAGAACATGTAGTGCATAAAAAGCAGGGACTCTCTTCCCCCAAAGACACACCCAACAAATGTGTCTCTCCTCCAACCATGGTCCCAACAAAAATAAGAACATCTTCAGCATGTGGGATCATAAGTAAGATCATGCTAGTTGCCATATACAATAAGGGAGAAGGACAATGGTCCCTCATGTGTAACCAGTGCAGTTTTCCTCGTAACTGCAATAGAATATGATATGAAAAGCGTTCTCCCCAACACTTGTTTGCTGCCCCATCCTTCTTGCATGCTTGGAGAAGGTGTATGATGGTTGGTGTTGATGAATCACACCATGAGGAGTACATCATATCTCCAAGATCTCCCAAATAATGGCCAACATCACCATTGTTCATGGCCCAAAGTGGCTCCTGAAGCCCATCAGAAAAAGTGCCCCCTCTTGCAGCCAAGACCTGCACATGAGTGTTAGGAAAATGCAAGTATACAATAAATACATCATGAGGTTCAACAATACAATGTTTATCATACACTTGTTTAAAATCAGCAAGGTAGCTCATGGATGAGCTCCCTCTCACACTCAATGAATAAGGAGGTGATAATGATAACTCTTCCCAAGAGCTATGTTCCTCCTCAACCAACAAATGATCCATGCACTTACTCATATGAGAGTGCATCTCCTCTTTGAAGTTTTCCCACATGAATCCATCTAAGATAGCATGATATGTTACAATGAAACTAGTGGGGTTTGAAAGCAAGACCTCATAGGTTGTGTTAAGTAGTTTTTTCTTGAGCTTGGAATCTTTAGTTAAGTAGATCTGATCATGAACATAAATGATACCATTAACTACTTTATACTTTGCTTCCATTGCTTGCTCATCAAGAACCTTACATGTGAATATGTCCTTAGAATATTCCATCAAGAGTTGGGACTCCCAATAAGGGTCTAGGCTTCCCAACATTGACAACGTTGTAGAAGTATGAAATGATACATTTGTCATATGATGGTTCTCCTCCTTGACATGCTTAATGTCAAAGTCACATGTTCGAGTATTTTCAAATTTATTTTGCTGCCTTTCTTGCAGTTGATCCTGCTCAAGACAAGATTGAAGTTTAGGAAAGTCACCCTCCCCTTGAAAGGTTCTATTTCTAAAAAACTTACACAATTTTGCTCCTACATACAAAAATAAAATTATTTTTTTTGTTATGTTCAGAAATCTTCATTATATATTGGAGTATCCTTTGTTTCCCCAAAGCTATGGAGTAGCCTTTTGATACTATGCTAATATCAACACAAATTTCTGAATCTATTCCCTCCAACGCAAATAGATGAATGGAAGAAAACAAGGTCAATTTCAGAAATTTTCCTAGCCTTCCATCAATGATTTTCAGCGCTGTATTGGCTCCTTCCAAGGTTCCCTCTTTAAACAAATAGGTTGCTGCTGCATATAGTTGAAAGAATACTTTAGTTTCCCTCCAATCAGGAGGTCTTCCTGCTGAAATGCCTTCTTGCAAAGAGGCATCAAGGCATAGAGTAGGATGTGAATGTAGGTGGATAGATTTGCCCCTACCTTTATTGCATAAGTCCTCCTGCCTTCTTTGTTCTTGAAAAATTTGAAATAGAGAAGGGTACATGCTCTCCATCTTGTGATGCCATTCCTCCACTTTTCCTTCTCCTATCTTCAAGATCTCAACATTTGGCAATGAAGGTACATGCTGCTCATGTGTTATGCCAAGAGCTCTATGTGTGAGACCTTTTGGAACTCCTTGCAAGAGTGCAAGAGTTTCTTTCTTTGGAGCAAGTGCTCCATCCTCTTCTTCATGAGGTGCTTGAGGTGCCCTTGTTATGACTGCACTATCTTCTCCTGCCTCTCCTTCACTAGTTGAAGTTGCCTTACCTTCAACAAAAGACCTTAGATCTTGGTCCTCTTTTGAAGAAGGAATCTTCATGTCTTCCTTTTGAGAAGGAAGCCCTTCATTTAAAGGATATCTTGCTCTTGGAAAGGTATCAAACAAGCTCACCTCCTCTTCATTGGTTTTCAGAAATGGATTTGGATAGATAGACCCTCCCAACTCATGCAAAATTTTTGTTTTTATGTGGTATGATGGTTGCAATAGAAGATGTTTCACATGAAATATCATCAAACCTCTCTACTAATATTTTAATGAACTTTGAATAAGTAGATGTATTTGAATTCTTCAAGGAAAACGATTCAAACAACCACCAAGCATAGGCCTTACCCTCAAAATGCAGCGCTGCTACTTTGATGGCTTCAAATTTTGAAACTTGATGTTGCTACACAAAGGTGTCTAGCTCCTTCACCCAACCCCTAGCTGGACATATAGGTGATCCATCAAAAGTGGATAGAAAGAATCTAACCTCACCCTGCTTCTTTCTCCTTGTGCTCTTTTCCTCCTTCATTTGGCAAAACCCTTGGAATTTCAAGTGATCTTTGAACTCCTTGGATTGATCTTCACATTCCTGCAAATAATCACCAAGAGTATCTCTCTTTGGCACATCTCCTTTCTTCCTCTTCATGCAGAAATGATTGATAGAACGTGGTAGATCTGATAATATGGCTGGGTGCCCATATCCATAAGATGAAGATTTAGAATCTTCCTCTTGTATAGATCTTGCTGAGGTGTTTTCATATTTCTCCCTCCGCATTTTTTTGATGCCCTTGCTTCCACCCTGTAGATTTGGAAAAAGAAGTTTTGAGAACCTTCTTCCTCTAGACAATAAGTGTTTGCTCTAATTTCTTCTGCAAATCTCCTCCTCCCCATGAGAATAATCCATGATGCTTGAAGCTCACAGGCTGAGCCAAGATTGTTGCTTTGATACCACTGTAATATTCCAAATTTGGAATTTTCTACAACAATAAGAATAGCTTAAGGTATTCCAAAGTTGGAGAAAAAAAAATAATCAACTCATTTAGTGTGTTTGAACACAAATCCATCATAATAACAATCACAGCAACAAGTATGCCTTTATACATTTCACCAAGTGGGGAAAAGCAGTTATTTTTGCCTTAAAAATGTTAGTTTCTGAATATTGAGTTATAAAAGTGGAAAATAATGGTTGTGTCCCTTATAATGAACAATATAGGACATGCATGCAAAACATTTTCAGAAACAAATTCCTTTAGCCTAGTTAAACAGGCCTCCCAGGCTCAAGCCAGCTAAAAATTGCCAAAACCCCAAGACTGCAAAATGCCGGAGTTGCTGCATAAGAGACTGCGCAGTCTAAATAGAGGTTAAATTAGAAAATAGAGAAAGATATCTGATAATATTATTAGAACACTCAATGAGGTACAAAAACAAAGATCTAATCTTTTTTATACAGATCCAAGAAGACCCGATAAGGGTTTCTTGACAGAAAAGATATACAAGAGAAAGCTGCTATAAATATATGGTTGAATAACGTTGTATGGCTGAAGTTCTGTATAATATGGTTGAACATGTAAAGAAATGGCTGTAGATGCTTCCTCTAGCTTTCCCAAAGGAAGGCTGATCCTCCTCTTGGGAAACTAGCTCCTCAAAATGGGGTTTTGACCCCTTCCACTACACACCTTAAGAAATAAAATAGTTTTCTGAAGGGACTGCAATTTTGCTGAAGGTAAGTGCTTGGCCCAACACTTGGTAGTGGAAATTTCAGATCAGAAGTCTCCTCTTAGATTTCTCAAATAAGATCTCCAAGAAAGAGTAGGGAATCCCCACCCAGGCAAACCCTTGCACTAAACAGTGCAGTAACTTTGCTAAACAACCAAGTATGTAGGAAGTCTAAGTAGACCACATGAAAATATAATCTCCAATATGTCCATATTCTTGCCATCTCCTTCATTATATAATTGATTAGTTTCCTCACCAAGGGTCCCACCCACTATGAGGTTGCTTCCATGCAAGGCTCCTCCACAGAAGCTGCGTTGTCCATCAAGATGGTGCAATGTATCTAGACAACTTTGTTGACTTGGTCAACCTTGACTGATTCTTCATGCCCTGTCCCTTTTCACACTCAAGGTGCCTTCATTTTATCTAGCTGGATTGATCTCTATTCACATTGAGCTTGCTTTATTTAGAATCCACTTCTTTGAGAATAAATCGTGTTGACTTGGTCAAACTTGACCTTGTCCACATAGTTTAGACCTTGTTCACACATGTGGATGCCTGAATTGGTTATTTCATGACCCCCTTTCACATTAGGAAGGATTTTTATTTATACTTGAGCAAATTAGGAGCCTCCTTGCTCAATTATTCATGCATCTAGATTTCAAAAGAAAAATTAATATTCCTATTAGCTGAAGCTAAATTAGGAATATTACATTGGGCGACCAACTATGTGCATTGTTTGTTGAGGCGGGAGTTATGCTTGCTACTATGAGATACATACAAGCCGATGGTAGGGTGGTACACATGTGGAGAGGCATGTCGCGTGACATGTACAGGCTGATGCAGTATGTCGTAGGAGCTACGACCTTAGTTACGCGGTTGAGAAGGGCCCTTGCACGTTATAGGTGTGGTCGAGACGCAACACATGATCGACAGTCCGCGAGTAGCGATGCATCATCTGATGATCACGATCAAGGGAGTGATCATTTTTCACCTCATGCTGCGCCAGATGAGCAACTTGCAACATTGACCAACAATCATCATGGAGAGCAGGCTTGACCATCGGCCATGTCGAGTCAGCAACTTGCAACATCCAACAGTACTCATGAACATGAGCAGACTGGACCATCGACCATGTCGAGTCATCAAGATGAGAAATCGAAAGTTGATCCTGATCAACATGAGGCACCAGTACCAAATTAGCAGGCACGTGATGATCAACATGTATCTGAGCTTGTCGAGGTTGCACCATTGACTGAGCAAGCCTCGACTACTACTGCTATTGATGATGTACCACCAACTAATATATGACATTTATATTATAGTTGTATAGTTTTGACATTATATATATATATATATATATATATATATATATATATATATATATATATATATATATATATGGTCCATGTATTTTAAGTTCATGTTGCAGTTGTACTTAATTTACATGTTGGTGATTATCATGATGTGTATATTGTTAGGTCATGTTAGATATGTTCATTTAATGTGCAGCTTGCAGATATATGTGTATGTGATAACAGTTATTTGACATGAGATGTATATTTGATGTTTGTGTTGTGATGATGTTATACAATGCTAATTGTGTTTTGTTAGATGATCATAATCACGATGATGTTAGCGAATTTGAATGTGTTTTTTAGTCGAATATGATGTTTGTACGATGGTTATCTTGATCGTGATGTTCATTAATTAATTTAATATTAAATGATCATGATATTGTAAATTTGTAATTCTAATTCTAATTGTATGTAAAATTCTAAAATTGTAGTTGTATTTGTAATTGTATGTAAAATATTTATAAAATTTTAATTGTAATTGTAATATTTAATTTATTATGAAATGATTATAATTGTAATTGTATATATGTAAAATTGTAAAATTGTAATTGTAATTCTAATTGTATGTAAAGTTCTAAAATTGTAATTGTAATGGTATATATGTAAATTTGTAAAATTGTAATTGTAATTGTAAATTTTATGTAAAATTCTAAAATTGTAATTGTAATTATATGTAAAATTCTAAAATTGTAATTGTACATGAAATTGTAAAATTGTAATTCTAATTATATGTAAAATTTTAATTGTATTACTCTGAAATGATTGTAATTGTAATTGTATGTGAAAATGTAAAATTGTAATTGTAATTTTAATTTTAATTGTAATTGTATGTAAAATATTTGTAAAATTGTAATTGTATTAATGTGAAATGATTTTATTAAAATTTGTAAATTTGTAAAATTTTAAATAATTGTAAAATAATAAATCTATAATAATATGTATTTTATTAACATAATAAAGTTTAGAAAATAATGCAAATAAATTCATGTACTTTAGAATTATCATTATTTTATTATGATTTTACATACAAAAAAAAGAACTTTATACAGTACGCCATTGTTTTTGAGATCAACATAATTGCAAATTATCAAGTGAAATATTGATTTTAACATTAACACAATGAGAATTACTAATTGATTCAAAATACATATTATAATGTTTCGAAAAACCCATCTTAAAAAGTATTAATATTGATGAAATACCACATGTACCATATCATTCTCTGTTCTCATGATCACCCTCATTATCTTCCAGCTTGCATGGCATGATAACACTATTGTTCTCAAAAATATGTTTTGATCTAGGGTCATGTCTCAATACGAACCACCAATCCCTATCCAACACATCTGGGTAAAAAAACACCTAGTTGCAGTGTTTGGGGAAAACATAGGGCTCCTTAGCTTCATCCCATATTTTTCTAGAGTTGATACATATCAACCTACTATCACGATCTTCCTTGACATTATTCCGATCAAATGTGTCCCACTACTTGCACCTCAAAATAACACATTGGAAAGAAGAGAAATCCACTTCAATGATCTCTTGTATCTTTCCGACGTAACCTAACGTCCCTCGTACTAGGTTTTTATCACGGTGGCTAGATCGACTAGATTGATCGAACTCGACTTCCACTCCACCGTCTTGTGTGATGTTTCCATCATTGGCATTTTCTGTGCAAAAATGGTGTCCAAATTCCCACATAGATGGGAAATAATGCACCTATTATAAAAAAGTAAAAAAATCATAGTGTCATGTGTCTTATAATAACCCAACAGTTAAAATATGAAATATATTTGTAATTATATTTGAAAGGTGCATTATTGAGTTTCAAATGTACATATAAATTAAATAGATTATTACCGAGTTGCTGCACCCAATCCCTATGTTTATTGCATCCTCTTCAGCACGTGGGTAACGACTGGTTGCACCGTATTTCTCTCTGACTTGGTCAGCAACCCTAACGCTGGGGCATATTTTTGGCATATTTTCTTTTAAATCATCAGGATAAGGCACATTTCTACCATTCAACTGTCTGAATTATTTCCTGTCACTATCCCATTTCATCCACTTTTGTTTATACAATGTGACCCATGGTTGTGTCGCTTCGGAATTGTAAAGAACGAATTTATTGATTGCTTCAATTTCTGCATTTGCCGGTGAAATAAAATCAACATTATATAGTACATAGATATCAACATATCCATTATATCAAAGTTCAACATGAATATTTACTTTGTGTAAATTTGAAAAATTATAAGTAGCTTACTCTTTATCAAGTGTTTTTTTTCCACTCGTTTGGAGTAACTCCCCTTCTTCTTTTTTTTCATCCCTTTCATTGTCCCAAATCACCGCATCTGGTTTGTTGTCGATCTTCTTGATGTACTCACTGGCATAATAGAAATAATCATATGATATGTACCCCTCTGCCATAGACCCCTTGATTTTTCCCCTTTGTCGAACAAAACCTTTCAATTTCTTCATGTACCTCTCTAAGAAGAAAATCCAATGATAAAAAACCACCCCAACTAATTCAACCTCATCTACTAGGTGGATTGGAAGATGAACCTGAAAGTCCATGAAACTCGTCGACAGTTCCTTCTCAAACATACAACCAATCTCAACTATCTCTTGACGCCACTGTGGAATGCTAGCCACATGAATTTCCTTTGACGTGATCCAACGTACAAATGCAGATAATTTAGATATGGCATGTCCTAGGTCTTGAGGGAATTCATGTTTCACACACCCATTCATGAACAAAGGATAATGACATTGCAAAGTTATAAACACGTGCAATAATATACAAAACTAGTTATGTTTTATGATCCCTGCATGGGATAAAATTTATTAATATAACAAATAATAAAATCATTCTTTTGACATTATACATATTGTTAGAAGGTTCAAATGGTCATGCAATTTCAACCCCAACAAATGGTCGTCCACGGTGAAGCAGCACCGTAGTGAAGACCTGTATGAAGATGGCACCCTCACACCCATTATAACTTCCTTTTCTAAAGAAATATCATCTTTTTAAAAATCCATGGGACATCACCTTCTTTGAAATACCATGAATTAGAGGGACTAGCGCCTGCCTCTGATCCTGTACTTTCTAATCGTCTTGGCTAATGTTTCTTTTTAGTTTTTGAAGTAGCGTATAGATCTTCAATTATTCCAGAGCAGCATACTTCTTCAGATCAGATATTCAGTTCAGATTTATCCTTTCACTTCAGACAGATGTTCGCCTAGATGTTCGCCTCATCACAGATCTAGGCCTTCCATAAGCAGATCTAGTAAATACAAGTGCATTTCAGATCTAGATCCCCTTCTTCATCATTGGTGCATCATACTTGATAATAAGATATTTCCTAACAACTAATGTGTCACTTTGTTTCGATGATATGTGCCTCCATAAAGAAGATGAAACATTTTTAAATATATGCATGGGATCTAATAAGTGGGTAATCTTAAGATGCTCTCAAAATGGGAGGTTATAAAAGATAGATTTCCTTTTCATCCCAATGGGAAATTTCTCAACATAGGTGTGAAGAATATAGGATCATCGAACATAGGCTCCCCTTTTGAATCGAACATTTCTATGAAATCCTTCTCCTTCTCTCTCTCATATGCTCTAAGCCATTCGAGTGAAATTGTCGTTATTGGAGGCCTTTCCATTCTCTCTCGTTTACCATTGAAAGTGGATGTTGCTCTTATGTGGGGGTGTTCTTCCGGAAGGAATACCTGGAGAAATCATACATTAGATTTCGTAGGTACTTGGACTATATAGATTTCAAAGAATACCCTTTTGTTGTAAGACCTGCGAGATTATTGTATACAATTTATACACATGACACATTAAAGAATACCGTAAATATCATAACAATTACAACGAATTAAATAACTAATATGTGAAAGAATATTGTTACGTATATAAACAAATCAATAAATATGTAATTTACCAGAGAAAACTCCTAAGCCTAGATAATCATGTGTCGTGTAAGCTCATATGCCATACAACGTAAAACTCCTCTCTGCTGTGATGGGTCTTGATACATCGTATACATTTATCCCATCCCATAATTCCTTCAATTCATCTACCAGTAGTTTTAAGTAGACATCCATATTCTTCACTTGTCTTTTACAAGGGACTATGAGAGCCAACATAAGATGTTCATTCTTCACAAACAACCATGGGGAGATATTGTTATTGATCACTACAACAGGCCAAACAAAATAGTTGGTGTTCTGGAGGGAATATGGGTTGATGCCATCCATGGCTATGCTGAGTCATAGACTTCATACTTCATCCTTGAATTTTTTAGTCCATGTATCCTCTATATGCTTCATGGCTATTGAATCAGTTGGGATTCGCATAACTCCCAACTAACTTCTGTATGAGGCATGCCATCCCTGAAAAATAGCTAATTCTTTGCAATGAAAGAGCCTTTGAATCCTTGGGATTATAGGCATGTGCCTCAATATATTAAAAGGAGGACGACATGATTTACCCTTCTTTTTTGATTTATCATACCTGTCATGCCCACATTTCGGACATATCTCTTTGTCTGCATATTCTCCTCTATATAAAATACAATCATTTGGACATGCATTATATGATATGTACTCAACACCCAACATTTTCAATAATTTCTTTGCCTCTTCGCAGCTACCGGGCAAGACATTATCACTTGGAAGAACCTTATCTTTGAATAACCTGTAGTTGGTGATCATGGAAAATATTAGTAAATGTAAATTAATGCCGATATAATTATTAACTTTCATAAAATTTACCATTTGTAATGTTCATTGTGTACTGATTATATTTCTCAAATTTATATAAGGGGGGATTTTATGGTAACTTACCTCAAAATTTTCAAGAAACATGCATTCAACAAGCCAAAATTTGCTTTCAAGTTGTACAGTAACATCGTTGTCCCCAACTGGGTAGACTTTGACTGACTGCCAGGTCCAAAGAGAGGGGTGGTGGAAGAAAATTTAAGGCTTTCGAAAAAGGTGCTAGCGATATGAGCATCATCCCCTAGCTGATCATCGTTTTGGAATGCATCTAACAACATTGTCTCCATGGTAGTCGTATCCATTAAGTAATCATACATACCAACCTGTGTTTGATTGCCTCCATTTCCAACTTGTGAAGAACTACTATTTTTGTAGCCATTCCTAATTGGTGAATCTAGACGTAGCGGGAATAAAATCGGTGGTTGATTCAACCATTCTTGGTATTGTTCCTCTTCGATTTTTTCTCTTAATTCAATCTTCTCTCGATTTGACATTGTCATGGGGTGCAACGGAAGATGGTAGGTAGGTTTCTCATCATCACTAGAATCCTAATCATTTTAAAAGAAAATATTTGAACATGATTAGTACAAAATATATGATATCAATTAGTAAGCACGTTGACAATATTGCATGATTAATTGGTTTGACGTTGAAATAATTGCATTAATCAATATATCAAATAATTATAATTATTACCATCATTGTCCCAGGATTGTGGCTAGAAGATGCAATATTGTTACAATTGGTAGGGTGAAGCGGCTGTCCATTTTCATCTACGAAATGCGCCTTACGGTTGCTACTCCTCATAAGAGCTTCTGATGTTTTCGAGCTGTTTGAATATTTTGTGCATCTGAACTGGATTATGAATCTGCATGAATGTGAAAATTTATATACATTATAAATGTAATTAAGTTCTGCATGATTTACATGGATAAAAAACATAAATTCAATTAGGTAATGAAAATATAGATAAAATATGAAGTAAAATTACGTCTCGAGATGGATAGGGAGAATTATGCGATGGACTTTGAGAAATATTATGGAACGAGTTGGATTTTGAAGAATTGTCCATTTGATATAATTATGAGATTTTCTCCCCGCATTTGAGAAAAATCAACAATAAATTTTGGTGTACACACCTAAAGGTAATTTCAGTGCCTTAAAAATGGACTTCTTGTTATCGGTGCTAATGTACAGATAACCACACCGGTGTGTTTTAGTTACTGCGCACTGGTGCCGTGTTATCAACGGATGCACCATTGCGGTTTTTTTTTTTTTTTTTACACAATCGGTTGCTATTAGTATTCAAAAAAGGGGGAGACAAAGCTCCGGTGTTACAAGATGCGATACATAGGGAGCAATAAAGGGTGTGGCAATGGGAAGTGCTACAACCCTTTTGCTTCTAACTTTCCTAAATATCTGAAAAACAGAAGGTGCGTAGATTCGAATGAACTAAAAGATTAATAAGATAAATTTGCAAGACATGCTTAGTCTATATTTATATGTCTGATCTGGCGAGCAGTGGAGTCTTCAGGGTTGGCATCTGTGCCCAGATTTCTTAAATTTGTAGAGCTGGAACTAGGTGTGCTATTCTTTTCCAACATATAATTCAGGATTTGAATTGATTCTTGAGTGTGAGCGCATTTTTTGGAGAGCTCATTGAACTGTTCCTGAAGAGAGGAGACCCCATGGTGGAATAAATTGAGATTGGCTTCATGTTTTTGATCAGCCATCTTAGCTTGGTATTGAATTTTATCATCCATGATCTTCTGATGGGCTCGAATTTGCTCCAGTTCCGCTTGGAGGTCTGCACAATGTAAACAATCTTCACTTGTCGCCATTCTGGGCAGCAAATACAAGATTCCAATATTCAAGAATTGTAACTAAGTGTAAGGATGGTTGGAGCGCTGCTTTTCAGGCTACTACGGTTGAAACTGGGGAAAAGGGACATAATGAGATAGACACTGGAATAAGATGGGAAGCACGATGCTAAGAAGGGTGAGAGAAAAATGCGCACCAGCTGAGGATCGAAAATGTGGATAGATGGAACAACAGTTCCGACCAGAGAATAAGGGAAATAGAGCTCCACGGTAGAACATCTCGAGGAGGAGAGTGATTGCCAAGAAGGGAAGGTGGGCATATAAGAAGGGAGAGTCGAGTATGGGAAGGCGATGCAGGCCGAGGAAATAGTCACGAGATTGCTGAGGATATTGACACGAGAAGTATCAAGAATGACATAATCCTCTGTTGGGGATTTCATGTAAGGATGATGTAGATTCATGGCAGGAGGATTGGGATTCGAAATCATTGCGGAGGAGATAACATTTGGACCATGTACAGGCTTAGATGGCACGAGAATCTGCCTCCGGCTTGAGGTTGTGATGGAATAGGCACGCCATATCCAAGGTGGACAGAGTCCTCTGCTGGGGATCCGATAAAGATTGTGCAGATTCATGCAGATGGATTTGAGATTCGACATCATTGCCGAAGAGGCACCCTATGGTTCTGTTGCAGGCCCTGTTGGTACGGAGGTCTGCCTCCTTGTTGAGGTTGCGAAGAATATGGTAGAAGCTGATACCTTGCATATTAACAATAAGAGAGTGACATTTTCTGGTGATTTTTTGAAGCACCACATTGGATGCCAAGAGATTGTGGATCATCATATTGATAATAATAGCCGAATTGCCAAAGATCATGGCATTGTTTATACCAAGGTTTTGCAATTGGGATATACCTTGGGACAAGGCAAGAGCTTCGGCCCTGTTATTGGAAAGAGAACCTAGTCCCCATTCAAAAGAAGATATAATGGTACCATCTTCAATACGAATGATACCACTTGCCCCAGCCACGCCCGGATTGGACTTAGACGCACCATCGAAGAATAGGGAAGGCCTATTGCAACTTTTTAACCAAGTGATAAAATCCTCCTCACTCAGTCGAATTTTCCAACTGATATTGGGGATGTGCCACTGATTGATGATGGCGCTACTGCGCTTGATGCTATTATTTTTTTCCAGTAGGTAACCTATAAAATTTCGTTCTTCAACATAGAGGTCCTTATAATAAATTTGGTTTGCTTGACTCTTGGTTAAAATAGTTTCAAGAGTAAGGCTCCAAGCCTTACCACAAAGCTTCCTGAAATTGCTGTTCTATTAAGTAACACACTTGTGATGAATAACCACAAAGAAAAAAAGCACAACTCTATTTTTCTTAGGTGAAAAAAAGCGGTAAATATAAAAATGGGCAGAAAAATATTTTCGAAAATCTAATTTCATAAAATAATTCTTTAAATACTAAACACTTTTCATTATTTCACTATTTTTGCAAAAAATTTCAGCTAGATATTTGCAAGAGACATAGCTGGAGCAAGAGAGCACGAGAGCACTGTAGAATAGTGAAATACGTTCAAACATAAGTATTTAGACAATTAGAATTCCAAACCTCTGGTGATTCAAACCCTGTAGCATAGAATTTAACGATTTCGTGATTTTTTTTTTTTTTTGCAATTTTTTTTACGCAGTAAGTAAAAAATTTCAATTTGGTGTTCATTTTCAGAAAAAAAGAATGTAAAAAAAAAGAAATAAAAAAAATCCATTGTTACCCTAAACCCTTCATTCTTTTTGTTTCTTCCCTTTCTTCTCCCTGTTTCTGAGATTTCAGAATTAGGGATTTTCATTTTAGATTTATAGGGTTTGTATTGCTCTATATAGGCCTGGGTTGGATAGTCGGATCCCAATCCATGTTGGCCCTTTCTTGAATTAAAAAAAAAACAGAATTTTTTTAGTCGATGCACCCGGCTTAACCTAGCGAATTGGTGCGCTGGATTATCCCAGAGCACCGCGCACATACTGTTTGATAAAAAATTTAAAAACGATTTTTTATTTTTTAAATCCATGCTCCATATGTAAAATAGGGTGCCAGTGCGCTATTTCATTATGGGGCACCGTGAACGTACTATTTCGCAAAAATAATTTTTTATTGTGTTAACCGGTGCACCATGTAACATATAAAGCACCGCACCTAGTCTCGTAGTTGATAGAGAGCACCGTACTGTGGTCCCTTGTTTGCGCGGGGCGTTTATAAGAATAGGCCGCACTGCCCCCTCCATGACACCATATGCTACAAAAACTAACACTAGATGATTTTGTTAGGATATTCTGACACATAGGAAATAATTAAGAATAACTTAGTCTAGTGTAGAGTTAGGTAAAGTGTGTTTCTTTACCATGTACATTTGTAACTTATAATTCGACGATCAAAATTTGTAGTGATCCGACGGTTATCTCTCTCCTCGGTATTAACGACACTTGATTCGTGGCTTAACACCCGATTGGTCCATGATCTCAATTTAAAGAGCATGGAGGGTCATTTGTCCTGTAACCGTTTATGAGAGAAACATATGTAAATTTTCTTTTTATATTAATAAATTTTCTGAAGTGGCTGCGTTGGCTCAGGCCGTGGACTGTTTCCCTCTTCGAGGGTTTTAACCACGTGATTATACTGGTGTATTTGTGATCTGTTTATGAGTGGTGACCTTTGGTTCTTGATCTAAGGAACTTACCCTGTAAATTCCTACATGGTATCAGAGCTATTTGGAGGGTCACATCCGTTGTTGATCAAAATCCGTAGCCGGTTTGACTGCATGCGACTACCATTTTCTAGATCTACTATTTATGAACATTTTCGGGCTTGGAGAATCGCTCTATTGTGTCCAGAGCGTTTGTTATAGTGAGGAAACCTTTTCGTTTAAGGCGAAAAGGTTTCTGGTTGCCCAAGTTATGTCAGTTTATATTTGGAGGTATAAAGTATCTGTTTTGTAGTTTTATTCGTTAAAAGTTTTTCTTATTTCTTATTTCGGTTCTCTTTGTTTATTTCAGTTTTAGGTTTTATTTATTTGCCGGATATATACCCTCTTCTCTGTGTATTCTCTTTGGTCTGTGCTATGTGCGATCTCGACAAATCAGAAAGAGGAGGAAGAGAATTTTTTGCTACGTATGCTCTTTCCCCACGTCTTTGTGCGATCTTGGGAAATAAAAAATAGTGGAAAAATAGATAGTTGCCGGTAAGGCTAACCAAAAATCTAAAAATCTACCGTAAGGCTTGCATTTCATTTTTTTTTTCCTCGGATTTTTTTGTTTTTTGTGTGCAAGAAAATACATGCACACCGGAGAGAGGAAAAAAAAGAAGAAGGTCTATCCTTTTACTATCTCGCTTGGTGAGAAGTTAGTTTATGAGAATAGAGGTCTTGGGTTCAAGTCTCTTTCTCACGCTTCTTTTGTAAAAAATTTTTGTTAAAGGGGCAGGATTTTTTTTAAAAGTCGAACTTCATCATCAAATTTCAAACCATTCCCGTAACTATTCGGCATCTTCAACTCGTTTTTTCAAAAATGCATAACTTCTTCATCCGTAAGTCGTTTTTCGAGCTGTTTTTTTTTAATCAACCTATTTTTTTGAGATATTTCCATTGGAGTAGTTAGTTTCAAATTTTCTTAGTTTCGGTTTTTCAAAAATGGAAAGTGCATGCCCGATTATTCTTAACAACACCAATTATTTCCAATGGCTACCTCACATGGTAGATATACTTAGAAGTAAAGGGATTTATAGAATAGCCACAGGACAAGAAACTAAACCTTCTGTGATGATAAAGTCACTAAATTGAAAATAAACAAGATCAAGCATGAGGGTTGATAGGAATGTCCATTGCTCAAGATCTTCGATTTCATATCCTTTACATTGACACCCCTCATGAAGCCTTGGATAAGCTAAATACTGCCTTTGGCATTCAAAATCAAATAAGGGCCCACCAACTTGAAAATGAGTTGCTTGCTTTGGACCCTAATAATTTCTCCTCTATTGAAGACTTTTTGTCCAAATTCAAGACCCTTAGACTTCTTTTAGAAGGTTGTAAGGTCAAAAAGGAAGATGGTAGCCTCATCTATTGCATTCTTGCTAAGCTCGACCCTGCATACTCTGTATTTGTTTCCGCCTTCCATTCCACTAGATAAGCCATCATTTCTTCAAGAACCACCTACAAGAATCCCTCTTTTGGTTCCTTTTGTGATTCTTTGATAAGAGAACAAGAAAAAATCTTACACCTTGGTCTTATCACTCCTAGAAACGCTTCTATGAAAGCCTTAGCAGCCCAACAATAATCATATCAAAAGAATCCCAAGAAGCAGTATCCTAAAAAATATGGTCCGAAATCAAATAAGGGTCCTAAGCAATTTCAACCGCAAATTGAAAAAGATACTCACCAAAATGATAAGGCAAATAAAAACAAAGGGAAGAAGACCGATATATATTACAACTTTTGTAATCTTGATGGCCATATAGAGTCCAAATGTTTTAAGAAGATGGAAGCCTTATAAGCAACAATGAAGAAGCACAACATCAGTTTGGAGCACTCTTCATCTTCATCTTTAGGAATGGCACTTTCTACTTGTCGATGTCAAGCATCAAGATCTGGTTATGCATTAAATGTATCTTCCTCTTCTCATTCTCATGAGTGGCTCTTTGATTTTGGAGCTTCTTATCACATGGCCAAAAATAAAGCCATGTTTTCTTCTTTAAAGGATTTTAACACCAAAAATATTTATGTTGGTGATGATAGATCTCTTAGTGTTGTAGGGTTTGGAACCATTCATCTCGATAATGGTCGGTTTAATGATGTACTATGTGTTCCTTCCTTGTCATGCAACCTTCTCTCTTTTTATCAGATAACTCATTCAGGTGAAGGGAAACTAGTATAGTTCTCACCTTATGATGTTGTAATCAAGGACCTCAAAGATCCTAAACATATTTTAGCTACTGGAATTGCTGATGATTCCACAAGGCTGTATAAGTTTGACAACTTTGGGTCATCATGTCTTCCCTCCGTTTTTGTAGCTCATAATGACGAAGTGAGCAAACTTTGGCATGAGCGATTTGGTCACTTAAACTATCACTCTCTTCAAACTCTATGTAAGGAAAATATGGTGACGGGCCTTCCTATGGTATCTTTCTGAGATGGTGTTTGCTCCGGATGTGTACTCGGAAAAAATCATCGGGATAGTTTTGACAAACGTGCCTCTTGGCACGCTTCAGCCCCTTTGCAGCTTGTGCATAGTGATTTATGTGGTCCACTTCCAGTTGTTTCTTTCTCTAGTTGCAAGTACTTCTTAACTTTCATTGATGATTTTTCCAGACACACTTGGGTATACTTCTTAAAAATCAAGAGTGAAGTTTTTAACATGTTCTTGGCCTTTTAGGCCTTTGTTGAGAAACAATCTGGACATAAAATTCTTAAGTTAAGATCAGACAATGGAGGAGAATATGTTAACAACAAATTTATCAACTTCTACACTGAGCATGGCATTCAATTGCAACATATTGTTCCATGTACTCCACAACAAAATGGTGTAGCTGAAAGGAAGAATCGCACCTTAAAATAAATGGCTAATTGTATGCTTCAATCTAAAGGACTTGGTCTCAATTTTTGGGAAGAAGCCATTAACTATGCAAATTACATAGTAAATCACACTCCTACTAAGGTTTTAAAGAATATAACTCCAGAAGAAGCTTGGTGCTCAATCAAACTAGATGTAAGTCACTTTCGTGTTTTTGGAAGTGATGCTTGGGCCCATATTCCAGATGAGAAACATAAAGCCTTAGAACCTAAGAGTGAAAAATGCATTTTTGTTGGATATTCTGAAGATGTCAAAGGATATAGAATTCTTCAACCAAAATCCAAAAATATAATCATTAGAAATGATGTAAAATTTGATGAAAATATATCGGCCTGCGAGCCTAGTTCAGCGAGTGTGCCACCTTTGGCATGCGAGCTTGATTTGGCATATGTGCCACCTCTCTCTCTTCTATTTTTAAAAGCATTCCTTCTAGTTTAGATGATGACAGCAAGGATGACAATCCTCCTCCACCTCTTGAAATTATTCCTTCTACTCGACAGCTTCCAATATGGGTTCGCTCTACTCGAGATGCAACAGGTTCTCTTACAGGTAACCCTGCCGATCAACGACGTACACGTTCTCAGTTCGAAAGAGCCTCTTGCTTATTGGCTCAAGTTCCGAACAATCCTGATCCAAAAACCTTTGAAGAAGCCTCCGGTCATCCAGATTGGGATGAAGCTATGAATGAAGAATATCGTTCCTTATTGGGGAACGATACTTGGGATCTTGTTCCTCTTCCAAAAGGAAGAAAACTTGTCAGATGCAAATGGGTTTACAAAACCAAGTTTGGACCAGATGGAAAAGTGGATACACATAAAGCTCATCTTGTCGCTAAAGGATTCTCACAAGTTGAAGGCATTGACTATACTGAAACTTTCTCCCCTGTCGCCAAAATGAATTCTATCCGCCTTATTCTTTCTCTTGCTGCATATTTTAAATGGGAAGTCCATCATATGGATGTTAAATCCACCTTCTTACATGGAGATTTGCATGAAGAAATCTACATGGAACAACCCCCTGGCTTTATCTAGAATGACTCTAGCCTTGTTTGTTGCCTTAGGAAGTCTCTCTATGGTCTCAACCAAGCTCCTCGGGCTTGGTATGCCAAAATGGATAGATTTCTATTAGATAATGGCTTTTCTAGGTGTCATTCTGACAACACTATCTTCACTAAGAAAGTGGGTAAGTCCTTCACCATCCTTGTTCTTTATGTTGATGATCTTATCCTTACTGGTAGTGATCCAAACCATATAAACCATGTGAATTCTAGCCTTAAAAAGAATTTTGAAATGACAGACTTAGGACACTTGCATTATTTCCTTAGTCTGAAAGTCTCGCAATCCAAAGAAGGCATCACCCTCTCTCAGTCCAAGTATGCATGTGATCTTCTACACCACTTTCACATGGAAGACTGTAAGCCAGCCCCTTCTCCCTTTCAGTCTGGAGTCAAGCTTTTAGTCACTTGTACTACCCCTAAAGTTGATGCTACCTTATACTGTCAACTTGTTGGTAAAATTTTGTATCTAATCCATACCCGTCCTGACGTTTCCTTTCTTGTTGGTGTTGTCGCTCGGTTTATGCACCAACCTCATGAAATTCACTGGAAAGCAGCTAAAAGAATACTTCGATATATTCGAGGTACAATTTAGTTAGAGATTCATTACAGTGCAAGAGCATCTCCATTGTTGATTGGTTTCACTGATTCTGATTGGGCTGGTGACCCTGATGATCGAAAGTCTACTGCAGGATATGTATTCGCTCTTGGTTCAGGACCTATTACTTGGTCTTGTAAGAAACAAAGTGCCATCTCTCTTTCTTCAGCAGAAGAAGAGTATCATGGTGCAGTTGAAGCCAGCAAGGAAGCCATGTGTCTTTGTCAGGTCCTGTCTGAATTTTGTCTTCATCAGCAGCATCCAACTACACTTTGGTGTGATAATCAGAGTGCCATTCAGCTACATAAAGATCCAGTTCAGCATCAACGTATGAAACACATTGAACTCCACATACACTTCATCAGAAAGCTAATTCATGATCGTGTTATTGAAGAGCAGTACTGTCCAACCAATGATCAAGTATCCGATATCTTTACGAAGGCTCTCACAAAAGCGAATTTTACCAAACTTCGATCCTTGCATGGAGTTGAGGAAAGTTTTCATTAAGGGGGGATAGGCTCTAATGCCTCCTTCCTTCTCCTATTGTGTCACTTTTGTAAATCCTTCAATCCTATCCCAATTTGTTCTTAAGGGGGGATGTTAGGATATTTGCCCGACCACTGGGAAATGGTGTTTCTTTTATGTCCCTAACATAAACTTCAATCCTATCCCGAGTTGTTCTTAAGGGGGGATGTTAGGTTATTCCGACACATAGGAAATAGTTAAGAATAACTTAGTCTAGTGTAGAGTTAGGTAAAGTGTGTTTCTTTACCATGTACATTTGTAACTTATAATTCGACGGTCACGATTTGTAGTGATCCGACGGTTATCTCTCTCCTCAGTATTAACGACACTTGATCCGTGGCTTAACATTCAATTGGTCCATGATCTCTATTTAAAGAGCATGGAGGGTCATTTGTCCTGTAACCTTTTATGAGAGAAAGATATGTAAATTTTCTTTTTATATTAATAAATTTCCTGAAGTGGCCGTGTTGGCTCAGGCCGTGGACTGTTTCCCTCTTCGAGGGTTTTAACCACGTGATTATAGTGGTGTACTGATTTGTGATCTGTTTGTGAGCAATGACCTTTGGTTCTTGATCTAAGGAACTTACCCTGTAAATTCCTACATATTTTTATTATTTTGTTTGTGTTAATCGGTGCAGTGGTTGAAATGTAACGCACTGGTGCTCCTTGTTGCAATATAGCACTGTACAGTGTTTTATACTGTTTGGTCGGTGCGTTTATAAGACCACCACGCACTGACGTCGGTGTGTACACCATGAAAAGCGCATTGGTTTCTTGATATATTTTTTTTAACCTGAAAAGTTGAAAATTTATTTATAAAATATATTAATGAATGATATGGTACAGGTTTCATATTGATAAAGAAATGGTTGACAAGAGATCAAGTAACAAAAACATTGATAACACATCAAGAAAAAAAAAGAAAAAAAGACAAGTTATTTTTAAATTCTTTACAAAAAATATTATTTTTGAACTATATCTAAGTTTAACTAATATGTATTGTTTACTGTGTATCATGCAGAGCCACAAAATGACGAAGCTCGATAAGATTATTTCTGATCTAGGACCAGAAGAGTGTAAAATCTTGATGGAAAAATTGCAAAAGGATGAATAAGGTGAATGAAAAAATACTATCGATCCAATATCAGTTTCTTTTTTTAATTCTCATTAATAATATATTTAAAATTATTAGATAGCATGTTTGAAACAATTTATTAATTCACATATGTTTAATGTTCTACAGGGACCAAAAATTCAGAAAAGGAATGTTTTTCTAAGAAAAGAAAAAAAATAGAACATGAAAATGAAAATGAATTTCTCCTTAGCTCATCTGGAAAGGGGGAAAAACTTTTACAAAAGTTTGAGGGATCTAGTGGAACGAATGTATAGGCGTTCTTTCCACTTACAATAAAAAAATCAATCCAATGATTCCAAGAACCAAATTTTATTTAAACTACAGGAAGAGTTTTCAGAGAATTGATCAATGAGACATGTCAGAATTTTAATAGCAAAAACGTACAACAACAAAAAATAAGGAATGAAAAAGTAATATTCCTTTAAATTTTTTTCTAGAATTATTTATAAATATCACTTTTGTTATATTTTCTTTTCATATATCAATATAAAAATTAAATAGTTTATTGTCATGTTACATTTTCAGGGAGATTGTGAAAATCTCAAAAGATGAATGAGCTAATATCATAAATATGCCAGCAGGAATGTCCAAAAAGGTTCACAAGGAGATGGTCAAAGAAATTGTCAAAATTTCATTGTAGGAGGAGCCATCTTAACAACAACGTGCTTCAAATGTAATATGTAATCATTGAACTTTTCGAACATTAGGTACAATAAATAAAAAATTTAGCATTAAATATTAATTTTCAAGTATTTTCTGGCAGAAAAGAAAAGAAAATGGAACCCATTCAGCACATAAAATAGGACAACAAGGAATAAAAGGGTTGATATCTAAATTTGTGAGTAATTGTTACTTCCTTATAACAAATTAATTAGATTTAATTTTTGTATATTTTAAGTTGTTTTACAAAAATCATCATTGAATGTCTTCAAAAAGGTGCTAACATACAAAGAACCATCAGACGAATTGATTGACATTGGGTTAATTATGGGTTGTGAGTATATGTTGGCATATCAGAAATTAATTGTGGAATTTGTAAGCATCTATCGATCTTGTTTTACTTAGCTTTGTCTATAATTATTAGAACAAATAAATATTCTATATTAAATATATTATTTGTTATGGGGTATAAGAATTGCAGGAAACAAAGTATGGAACTGCGCCAACAGATGAAATCTTGAAAGATGGCATAGTACATGGTTTTGAAAGAATGTGTATAGTTTATTAGTCAATTGTTGCTATGGTACGTCATTTATTTTCGATTTACATTGATGTATATTATTTAATATTGCAATTTTCATTATTCTCACCAATGCATATACACTCATTACAATTTATTTTTATGTTTGTAGATGGAAGGTGAAGAAGAAGAAAACGGTCAACACCATGAACGAAACATTCCTGAAAATAACCTAAGTCATGGAAGTAGCTCAATCAGTGACAACAGTTAAAGTGAAGAATGATGATAATTATGTTTGGATATCAAAGCAAGGCGTTGTATTTTTTGAAATATTTGTCTGTGAAATCATACATTTTTTTTAATGTAATGGACATAGTGTCTCAATTGAAAGACAAAGGGATACCAATAACTATCCCATTTTGTATGACAAATACTATATATATATATATATATATATATATATATATATATATATATATATATATATATAATATGTTTTAATTTTTTCTATTGCGTTCTCCATTGACGCTGTGAAATGTAACACCACTGATTAAATTTATGGATGATTAAATATTATAATGAAGAGATGTGAAATCTAATCATATGATATAACAAGTTAATCCAAACATCACATTCAAATGCACTAGTAAGAATTTAATTGATATGAATACTGTTATAAAATATGTGTCGTCTTTTGATGAATAATGAATTTAAAATAATCACAATAATTATGATATGATATAGCAAATTAATCCAAACACTACATTCAAATGCATTAATAAAAATTTAATCAATATGAATACTGTTATAAGACGTGTCGACTTTTGATGAATAATGAATTTAAAAGAATCACAATAATTGCACTATCACAGGTCGATGTTTCTAAAAAATACAAAATGAACATCGGTGCGTGTCAGTTACTATACACCAGTTCGTTTATATGATAATGCGCACCGGTGTGTTTCTACGACCTATGGGCACCACACAAATACCAATACCAATTATAAATATCGGTGTGTTTGTGAGATACTGCGCACCGGTGCGTTTATGTTAGACTACGCACCTGTGCATTTTTACAACCTATGGGAACTGCACAAATACCAATACGAACTAGAACAATTGGTGCGTTTGTCTGATACTGTGCACCGATGCATTTCTATAAGACTACGTACTAGTGCGTTGATACGACCTATGGCACTGCACAAATCCCAAGACCAATTAGAACGCCCCCCTGCATTGTATCACCAACAGTGGGCCTGGTAAGGTTTTAGACCTTGATAGCCCGTCGCATGGACCTTCGAACGCCTCGGGCCACCGTCTAGATGACACACACCGGTGCGTTGACACCTTGATAGCGCACCGATGAAAAAAACATCCTTAATAACCTTCGACCGCCCAGTTTTTTTAGTTGTGTTGAAATTCCGTTAAAAGTTTCGCCAAAACCTCCGTAATCGTAAACAGATGTTGTAGCAAATGTGTTTTTGACAATTTTGGCCGATTTTATAACACTAAAAACCTCCTTTATAGCCTTCGCTAGAGGGTTTTTTCCTTGTAGTGAAGCCTCTTTTGATTGCAAATTCTATCATAGCATCTCCTGAGAAATAAGATGCATTATCGAACATTAAAGTAGTAGGTAAATTTGTTGGGTGTGGAGCTTGATTATCTTTTTTATTTTGTATCACAGTTGGACCCTTGTACCTTAATGGGGTGGCAACGCCACCTGTAATTAAACGCTACCTGGGGGGTCCAGGGGGGGCAGCTATGACTTTATGGAGCCCCCCCCTGGCGAGGGGTTTCGGGGGCAGCGCCCCCGAAGCTAAAAATAGATGTAAAATTGCCTTGTAAAAGTATAGTTAATTTCTAGTCAATCTGGGCCGTTCATTAGGCGGATGATCTAACGGTAGAAGTTATGTTTAGTTTAGGGTTTTTTGTCCCTAGAAGGCGACCCCTCGCATGTATGAGGGTATTGTATTGTGGCTATGTATTGTATGTGTATTCTCAGAGCGAGAAACATATAGGGAGATTGTGAGAGAGAACAGGGGATATTACAACGAATCTGCTGTAGGTTGTGTTGGATGGATAAGTTGTTCTTGCGGACAAGATAGACCTCCCAAGTGTCCTACGGACAGCTAGCAACAAACGGACAAGAAAAAATATCTTTCTCTATATATATTGCGATTCATAATTAAATGCTATAAAGGTTTAACGATCCTACTTTTGATCCAACGCTTGTTTGTAGTAGTAGTCCTTCAGTCACCCAAAAGAGTTGTCTTCAAAGATCTGCAATCATAAACAAGCAAACATCAAATAGCACCTGCATAGCATATATTCATAAATCATATCTATTATGGTGATCAAGGAATCCATAAAATAAACTAATCAATTGACATCTTATTGAGAAAAACATATTTATTTGTATTAACTTAAATAAGGAAGAGCCTTACAACCATGTCCACCTTGATGTCATGCAGGCCTTCCTAGGGTCCGGAACAGGCATTTCCTTTACTCTGAGCAGCCTTGCACTCTTCCAACCGAGATACATACAAGTATGTAATCTTTCCCACATGAAATCTCAGCTAAAAGGGTCTAAGCTTCAACAACACTTCGCCTCCAACAATACTAAAACTTCAACTCATCAATTGTAACCCCTTCAGGTTTCCCTATGCCTCTTTTTATAGTGAAAGAGAGGAGGTTACAGCTCCAAAAAAGAAGGGATAGGATCCTCCTTCAAAGGGATTAGCTCCTTACATCAAGGGGTTAGCTCCTTAATGGATGGGATGCATGAACCTGAAAAGAGCGGACTTTCCACCGCAGGAATGTTTCTAGAAGCTTCCAAAAATGACTCAAACTGAGCTTCTAGATTTTACTTGCGCCTTTTTTAACCTTTTACAGGGGTCCACACCCTTAATTAATAAACAATGCATTTGGCTCCACATGATTTATAGCCAAAAGGTGTGGCACTGCAGGCAATGTTAAGAGAAAGTGCGGTACAAGTGTTTTTAAGACTTTTATGAGCTTTTCTCTTAACTTCAGGGCTTGAATTTAGGAACTTTGATGTTGTGGACTTCTAAGGGAGTAATAAAATATCATGGTGACTAATTTCAGTGTAACAGGTTGTGTCTCTTCATTTTGTTGGATAATAGGAAGGAAGGACTGGCTATTCGGGGTGGACGTAGCCCAAACTGGGTGAACCACGTATATATGTGTCTCTCTGGTTTTATGCGTTTTGTGTGCTTGTGTTTTCCGCATATTTTATGTGTTTCATTTCTCTGTAATATATAATTTTCTAACAACTGGTATTAGAGTCAAAGGTCTATTTAGTTGATAAACTTGCAGGAAATAAGGGTTCTTGGTTCGAGTGGGAGCAATGGCGGAAGATGGTAAGTTTAGGGTCGAGAAATTTAACGACCAAAAATTCCCGCTGTGGAAGATGCAGATGGAAGATTATATGTATCAGAAAGATCTGTACCTACCATTAAGCGGAAAAACAAAGAAGCCAATGGTTATGACAGACACAGAATGGGAGATTCTCGATTGAAAGGCACTCGAAACAGTATGGTTGTGCCTCGCGGCGTCAGTAGCCTTCAATATTTCGAAGGAAACAACAACAGAGGGTTTGATTAAGGGATTGGAAAAACTATATGAAAAACCCTTGGCCTCAAACAAGGTATTTCTTATGAAGCATTTATTTAATATGAAGATGTCAGAAGGTGGATCTGTTGCAGACCATTTAAATGATTTTAATACAATTACCAGTCAGTTAAGTTCTGTAGGGGTAAAATTTGATGATAAAGTTAGGGCTCTTTTCTTTCTGTGCTCATTGCCAGAAAGCTGGAATGGTTTAGTTATGGAAATTAGTAAGTCTGTCTCTGGAACTAGTACTTTAAAGTTTGACTATGTTGGCGATGCTATCCTTAGAGAGGAAATGCGACGGAAAAGCTCTGGTGAGACATCGGGTAATGCTTTGAGTGCAGAGTCCCGGGGAAGAAAAATGGAAAGAGGAAAGAGCTCGGGATATCGCAGTAAATCAAGGAAAGGAAGATCCAAGTCCAGATCAGGAATAGTGTGCTTGAAATGCAGAAAGAAAGGACACCTGAAGAAAGATTGTAGATCTCGGAAGGGAAAAGAAGGAGATGCACAACAGGAAAACAATCATGAAGCAAATGTGATAGGTGATGTGTTACAAGATGCCTTGATTCTTTCTTTCAAAAATGTTATTGATTCCTGGGTAGTAGATTCAGGGGCTCCATTCCATGCCACACCTGATAAGAAATATTTTCATGACTATGTTCAAGGAGATTTTGGACAAGTCCATTTAGGTGATGATAAACCCTGTAAAATTGTTGGAATGGGTAAGGTTCTTGTAAAATAGCAGAATGGAAACCAATGGCTATTAAAGGGGGTAAGGCATGTTCTAGATATGAAGAAAAGTCTGACTTCAATAGGGCAGTTAGGCGGTGAAGGTTGTGTGACAACTTTCACAGATAAAACTTGGAAGGTCACCAAAGGAGCCCTGGTAATAGCAAAAGGCAAAAAGGTTGTTACATTATATTGATGCAATGGTATTTCTAACTCTGTTAATGCTTTAACTTCCAAAGGAGCAGATGCAACATTATGGCATCATAGGCTCGAACACATGAGTGAGAAGGGGATGAAGATTCCTCACTCAAGAAATTTGTAGCCGGGTTTGAAGAATATTGATTTGGATTTCTGTGAGAATTGCATTTATGGAAAACAAAAGAGAGTCAGATTTCTTAGAGTTGGGAAAGAAAAGAAGAGCGAAAAATTAGAGCTTGTGCATACAGATGTATGGGGACTTGCTCAGGTATCATCTCTCGGTGGCTCTCATTATTATGTTACTTTTATTGATGATGAAACTATAAAACCTTGGATTTATTGTATTCAAAATAAATCTGATGTATTTGATACTTTCAAGAAATGGAAAGCTTTGGTTGAGATTGAGAGAGGAAAGAAGTTGAAGTGTCTCATATCAGACAATGGAGGTGAATATTGTAGTAAAGAGTTTGGTAGGTACTGTTCAGAGCATGGAATTCATAAAGAGAAGACAGTTCCAAGAACACCACAAGAAAATGGTGTGTTAGAAAGGATGAACAGAACAATCATGGAGCGTGCAAGGTGCATGAGATGACATATAGGATTGCCTTTACAATTTTGGGTAGATGCTGTAGATACTGTTGTTTATCTAATAAACAGAGGGCCTTCAAGTTCCTTGGATGGTGGTATTCTAGAGGAAGCATGGACAGGTAAAAAGGTAAACTACTCTTTTTTAAAGCCTTTTGGCTGTGAGGCATTTGTCTATATTAATAAATAAAACAAAACAAATCTTGAGGCAAAATCAAAGAAATGTACCTTTATTGGATATGGTGTTAATGATTTTGGTTATCGCTTATATGATTATGAAAATCACAAAATCATTAGGAGCAGAGATGTAATATTCAATGAAAAGGCCTTGTATAAGAATCAGTTGCAGGAAAAGAAATAGGAAAAAGAAAACAAAGAATACACAGTTCTTGAAGAGATCACAGAAAAAGTAAAGATGCCTGAAAATAATAAAAATCAACAGCCACAACAACAACAACCACCACAACAACAACAAACACCTCAAACACCTGAAAGTGGTGTTAGAAGATCTACCAGGATAAGTAGACCCCCTGAACGATACTCTCCTTCATTATATTATTTATTGTTGACTGATTCTGGTGAACCTAAATGTTATGAAGAAGAAATGCAAGTTGAAACCAGGAAGAAGTGGGAGCTAGCCATGGAAGAAGAGATGGAATCCTTAATGCATAACCAAACTTGGGACTTAGTTAGGTTGCCTACAGTTAAAACTACATTGTAGAATAAAAGGGTTTACAGGCTGAAGGAAGAAGATGGAGGAAAAAAGAGTTACAAATCTAGACTTGTGGTGAAAGGGTTTGCACAGAAGAAAGGTATTGATTTTGATGAAATATTTTCTCCTGTTGTTAATATGACTTCAATTAGAACTATTTAAAGTCTTATAGCAGCGGAAGATTTTCATCTTGAACAGTTAGATGTAAAGACAACATTTCTCCATGGAGATTTGGAGGAAGAGATCTATATGCAACAGCCAGAAGGATATGAGGTCAAAGGGAAGGAAAAATTAGTGTGCAGACTAAAGAAGAGCTTGTATGGCTTAAAACAGGCTCCAAGGCAGTGGTATCTAAAATTTGACAAGTTTATGTCTGAACAAGGTTATACTAGCATTAGGGGAATTTTGAGGTCTAAAATGGGCCTCCTAAAGTATGCAACATGGGTACTCGTTAAATGAGGAATTAAATTTTGCATCCAACGAGTACTCCCACTCGAAATTTGAGTAAAAATTTTGGGAGATAAGTTGAAAATACGAGTTGAAAAAGTAGTTTTATTATTTTATTATTTTTTAATATTTTTACACTTTTATTTAAAAAATGGTAAATCATCCCCCATGGTTGACATCATCATCTTGAATCCTATTGGTTGTTATAAAGTTTATTTTTGTTGTACATTTTTCTTAGGAGGCCCATTTTAGACCTCAAAATTCCCCTAATGATGTCACTCTGATCATTGTGTTTACCTGAAAAAGCAAAATGATGGCAGCTATATTATATTGTTATTGTATGTAGATGACATGCTTGTTGCAGGGTCTAACATGCAGGAAATAAATGTGCTCAAAAGAAAATTGTCAAATACATTTGCAATGAAGGATTTGGGAGCTGCAAAACAAATCCTTGTTATGAGAATAACTAGAGATAGGAAAAATCGCAAATTAACACTGTCTTAGAATGAGTACATACAAAAGGCGTTGAAAAGATTTAATATGCAGAATGCAAAACTAGTTAGTACACCTTTTGCTAGCCATTTCAAACTTAGTAAGGAGATGTGTCCCAAGACCTAAGAAGAAATGGATTATATGTCTAAAGTTCCATATGCATCAGTAGTTGGAAGCTTAATGTATGCAATGGTCTGCACAAGGCCTGATATTGCACATGCAGTGGGAGTTTTAAACAGGTACGTGAACAATCCAGGAAAAGAACATTCGATCGCAGTAAAATAGGTTCTCAGATATTTGAGAGGTACCACAAATCAAGCATTATGCTTTGGTGGTTCAAACATTGCTCTACAGGGCTATGTTGATGCAGATATGGCAGGTGACAGAGATAATAGGAGGAGCACTACAGGGTATGTATTTACTGTAGGTGGAACAACTGTTAGTTGGGTTTCAAAAATCCAAAGTGTTGTTGCACTTTCAACAACAGAAGTAGAGTATGTTGCTGTTACAAAGGCTAGTAATGAAATGATTTGGTTACAAAGGTTTATGGATGAATCAGGTAAGAAGCATGATATGGGCATGTTATACAGTGATAGCCAAAGTGCCATTCATCTTGCAAATAACTCAGCATTTCATTCCAAGACTAAAGACATACAGCTCAAGTACCATTTCATACGGTTAGTATTGGAAGATGGACAGTTAAAGCTGGAAAAGATACACACTAGCCAGAATCCTGCAGATATGCTAACAAAATTTGTAACCAGGGAGAAACTGAGAATATGCTCAGTTTCAACTGGTCTTCAAGGATGACGATGAAGATGAGAAACAACTAGGTCCAAAGAGGAGTCATTATCCAGTAAATGAAGCAGCGGTGCAGTTGCTACAATCAGTCTCCAAGTGGGAGATTGTTGTATGTGGAGCCTGATTATCTTATTTATTTTGTATCACAGCATTGGACCCTATACCTTAATGGGGCAGCAACACTGCCTGTAATTAAACGCTGCCTGGGGGGTCCAGGGGGGGCAGCTGCGACTTTATTGAGCCCCCCCTGGCGGGGGGTTTCGGGGGCAGTGCCCCCAAAGCTAAAAAGACATGTAAAATTGCCTTGTAAAAGTATAGCAATTTCTAGTCAATCTGGGATGTTCATTAGGTGGATGATTTGACGGTAGAAGTTATGTTTAGTTTAGGGTTTTTTTTCCCTAGAAGGCAACCCCTCGCATGTATGAGGGTATTGTATTACGGCTGTGTATTGTATGTGTATTCTTAGAGCGATAAACATATAGGGAGAACGTGAGAGAGAACAGAGGATATTACAACGGATCCGCTATAGGTTGTGTCTCTTCATTTTGCTGGATAATAGAAAGGAAGTACTGGATGTTTGGGGTGGACGTAGCCCAAACTGGGTGAACCACGTATATCTATGTCTCTCTGGTTTTATGTGTTTTGTGTGCTTATGTTTTCCGCATATTTTATGTGTTGCATTGCTCTGTAATATATAATTTTCTAACAAAACCAAACCTAGTTATGATAAATTTATCAATGAAATAAATAATATTCTCAGAGTTGGCTAGCTTTAGTGGAATTGCTTCCACCCATTGAGTAAAATAATCTGTAGTTGTGAGAATATATTTATGCTTTTTGGAAGATTTAAGAACGATCTCACCAATTATATATAATCCCCATTGTTCAAATGGTTGCTCGATATTAACTGGTTGTAATGGGAAGGCTGGATTCCTTTGTCTTCCAGATGCACTTTGACAAATTTTTCATTTTCTTGCATATTCATCAGAAGCTTTGAAAAGTGTAGGCCAATAGTAACCTGCATGCAGGATTTTATGTGCTGTTGTATTTCGTCCAAAATGTCCTCTAGCGGGTCCATCATGGAGTTCCTGCAAAACTTTCTATGCTTCATTTTTTTCTAAGCATCTTAATAACACATAATCAAAGTTTCTTCTAAACAATACATCATTGATTATTTTATATTGCTTGGCCTTTAATCTAAAAGGACGTTTTGTTTTATAACTGAGTTGGGTTGGGGAATATCCATTTTTCAAATAAAACTTGAGATCAGAGTATTGAGATTGCACATCGTTGAGGCTTACCTCTGATATTTTCACATTATTACCTGAATATGCCTCTGATGATAAATGGGATGATCCTATTAGCATTCTGCAAAAACATTGACCTCTAAAAATTTTAGAAGGTTTAATTTCTACATCATATTCTTGTAAAGCAGTAACCCAGTTAGCCCTTTTCTCTCCTAATTCTCTATGCATCAATAGTTGTCTCACTGCAGAGAATGGAACTATTATTTTGGTGTTTGTTTTAAGGATAAATGGTCTAAAATGCTTTATAGCCCTAAAGACAGCAAATGGTTGTTTCTCAACAGATAAATAATTTAGTTCTACGCTTTGCAAATTGGAAAATAAATATGATATTGGTGCTTCAATTTTTTGGTTATTAACTTGTGTTAAAACATCAACGTAAGATGTATCTGATGAGAAGGTGTATAAAGTAAAAGGATCAAGAAAATTGGGGGTAGTCAGGAATGGAGCATTGATAATGGATTGTTTGATTAAATCAAATGCTTCTCTTTCGTTATGTCCCCATTTAAAGATTGAATTTTTCATAATCATGGTTTGCAATGGTAAAACTATTTGAGAAAATTTAGGGACAAATATTTTTACAAAATTTATTTGTCCAAGACACGACTGCATAGTTTTCTTGTTATGAGGAAAAGGAATTCTTCAAAGGAGGAACTTACCCTCTGGCTGGGGGGACCCAGTACGCAGGAAGAAAAACTGACAGAAGAACTCCCCCCCAACGACCAAGTGCAAACATGGGACAACAGCATGCTCAGTCCCAAGCACATAACCCACCAATGCAAAACAATGCACAAGTGAGCTTTTTGCAGCCGTCCCAAGATCAACCGCACTAGTATGATCAGGTGAATTACCCTCCCAACGTGGTCAAAAGAAAGGTAAAAAACAAACTCAAAGGGAACCCTGGATAGGGGGGAAACAACCAACAGTACCCACCATGGCCTCGGCCGGGAAATAACTCCAACCAGAACTAGAACCAGGAGCCAAGCAATGCTCAAAAGAAAGGCAAATGGCCACCTCTATGAACAAACCATTCATGTTCGATATGTGGTGAGTACAGGCACTATACTCACCACTGTCCCGAACTCCTTGAGCTTAAAAAGCTTCAGAGTAACCGAGGACAAGGAGGATCTTCCCAGACAACTACAGTTATGTAGGAACCCTTCCCCCATCAAGGAACGGTCAGCACTCAGCAGCAAAACCCCAACGATTCCGAGAAAAACAACCATGAAATTTACATGGCCGGGGAAGAAATGTTTTTCCAAACCCGGAATCGTAGCTACAACACCCCACTATACACCGGTACGTCAGGGGCTAGTACGAGCGCGCCGACTGCACCTTTGACCATTCCAAAGATTCCTTTGGAGCCATTGCAAAAAATTGTTAAGGGGCCTAATAGGCAAGCAGGTAACTACTCTAAAGTAACCCACAATTATAGCATCGTAGACAATTTAGCCCAGTCACTTGCTGCCATGTTCACTTTGGAGGTACTATAGTTGTGTCTGAAGCAGCGGAAATCCCTACTTTCTGCCTTAGGCGCCGTCGACCCTGCCGACATGCGCATGATGGCTTTTGATTGAGGCAAAGCCACCCCTAGGCTTCCCTCCATGGTCGACTTCCAGATACCAGTATCGGTACAGAATATCACTATTCACCGATGTGTCATTGATGAGGGTGCATCCACATGCATCATGTCAAAGAATGTATGGTAGAAGTTAGGAGCCCCAGAACTCAAACCTTCCGTCATCACACTGAGATCATACGACGGCTGACCCTCGACCCCCGTTGGTCTCTTCCAAAATGTATCAGTCTGCTTAGCTGGAAAAACGGTCCACATAGACATCGAAGTCTTGGACGCTCACTTGGATTACAATATACTCCTTGGGAGGAGTTACATGTACGCCATGTTTGCCATAGCATCCTCCGTTTTCCACATCATGATGTTTCCCCACAAGGATCGAATCATTACGGTAAACCAGCTGACACACACTGAAAAGCGTCCTTTGACCAACACAGATATGGTTCTACCCTATGTAGACACAACCACTGATGGTCTTGTACGGTATCAAGAATATGGCCCTGGCCAATTCAAACCGTCGTCTATCCTAGGCTCATTCCTAGGATATCCTCCTATTATCCCTGAGGTATCGCCCGATGCCACAGGGGCCCCGGTGTGCATGATGTCCACATCAAGCACCGAGGTTAGTCAGGACACGGACTCAAGCAGTAACGACACCGAGGCATCAGCTACTGCAGCCTCCATAGTCTATGCCGCCTCCCAAACTCCTTTCCTATACCCACCTCCTGGCTTTACCTCCCAGCAGGTCTTGGCAACACTGGTACTACCCAACATATCATTGGCATTCCCAGTGTGGTATCTCATTCCCCCTCTAGGAACGCCAGCTACCAACATTACTACTTTTGGGTTAGAGCCCCCCGGTCCCGAGGAGCCCTAACCTACCCAAGTAGCAGTGGAAACTGCCCCCGCAAGGGAAATTCCCACTGCGACACTGACGACCACGGTAAAGAAAATCACCAAGAAAGGAAAGAAAGTGTTGACCCCCACCATACAATGGGAGTCATCAGCCTGCGCTATATGTGATGTCACAGGACACCGTACTCACATATGCCTGGAGTTGGATGAGTTAAAACCACTCCTCGGCTGCGAGGCATGCACCTCAAAATGGCATTCCCATAAAAGGGAACTTGCCACCAAAAGTATAGGAAAACTGCTGCGTACCAATCACACATGTGCCCTCTGTGACACCTATGGGCATTATACCCACCATTGTCCAAAAATACTGCGATATAGGGACGCCTTATGTGCGGCTGAGCGATCCTATCAAAAGGATCCCTCCATCCAAGCATCTGGAAATGAACCGCATACCATCCGGTACCTACAGGAGGAACGAAGGTCACCAGATCGACAACCATTTGTCCCTCCTCCACCCAAGCCACCATACACCAACCAGGGAAAACGAAACCTAGTTGCCTCATCTTCTTGAGATTCAGGCACATCGATTACTGCAGACGCCTTGGTCAGGTCTTTTACCTAAGGTCACCTAGGCAGTAGTAATTCGTATTCAGGGAGATCCTAGACGGAGGGCACTAACCGGAAATTCCCTCCCCCATGATCTCAGTCTGGGGGCAACCATAACTGAAATAAAAAACTAGGAGCTAAGTAACAACTCCCAAGCAAACAAAGGCAATGCCACACATTCGCACTCCTGAAAAAATTAAATTTTCGGCACCGGCAGGCATGCACCCTCCCATCTGCATTTCCAAAATTCATGTTTTTCAATAATATTGAATGAAAAGAAGATGCTTTCACTTGAGGTAGTTTTTTTTGCAGGAAGAACCTGCAAACCATTCACAACAACCACCACCGAAAGTTCCGTAGAAGGTATCATTCTACCCTCAACATGATAGAGTTCCAGAAAAATTTGCATATCCTGACATCATTTCTCCATCAGAAATAAACCATAGGGTCCTCGTACCCAACCACATTTATCATCACCTCACCCTGCATATGATAAACGTCCGCGATGGTCGGTAGAGCCTCCACTCCATGGCGATTGTCATCCCAAGTAGACCATTCATCACCCCACAAGTGACACCATGGCCATCCCATTTCTAGTCCGGGAAGCACCTCATTCCCATCCATATACCATGCATAAGGTCAAGTTCACCATTTAAGCCAACCCTCTTCTCGGACGATCGGATTCTACAAGCAGAAGGAAAGCGCACCTCCATGCACCGCATTTGGCCCACCATACCTCCATCAACATTAACCCATCTGTGACATCTTTCGCTTCATCAACCCTGCACATGAGACCAACCAATGGGACCCCTACCCCTAGCAAAACATCGTCCTCACACCATCAAGTGAGCAACCCTCTTTCATGTTTTGGGGTACCCGTCTATGTGTTTTGTACAAACCAAAACCCATTATTTTATTCTTTTGGTAAGTGTACAAAGATCACGAACAACGCCCTTCGCCTCTTCGCCCTCATATTGCACTTTTTCCTCCCATGGCAGCAGTCCCCCATCTCCCTTGGTCGAAGTATTTCATACCCTTCATGCACGCACCGTTATGACAATCATAGCCGGTTCATACCCGCCCTGGAAGTCCTATCGAATCCAGGGATTTTTCCCTTCAGAAATTCCTATGACTGTCGCCAAGCTACTCAAATATACTTCGACCTTGGGCCGCTGAATCCCCATCATCCATTTTCAGCCACCGCTCACCAACATGCCTATGTTAAACCCATTATGGTTCAGTTAAGGCTTTCTTTTTGTCGACATCAACACCTCTTTTCCAAAAAGGAAACGGTACCTTGGATAACCCCTCCCCATGTAAAGGGGTATCCTCAGGTGGCACTATGGGAGACATCATTGTCTGTAGATGTCATCGATCCTCTTGACATTTGACTACAACAAAAGCTTTCATGTCACAATGGTATCATACCTTACAACCATTGCACTTTGATCAAGATCCGTCAAAGACATGTGCCTTTATAAGCGTCTCTGACAACAATGCTTACACGGGAAGGTCTCAGACAGTACATATGCGTACATTGCACAGTGATATGCCATACTTACGCATATGGGTACCACTTTCCACCTATCATCAAAGAAAAAATGCCCCTGAGGGCGTCAGCAGTCGTCATCAGCAACCACCAAAATCACTACCACAGTAGTGACATAGACAGTAAATGTATCTGACAATTTTGTCTAACTAGCCATAGCAGCACGAGCATGGGACATGCCCGCCTCATTGAAATTTTGCAAATATGTTGTATATTTTGTCTGCTTGCAGGGGGTCCCTTAGGCAGTGGTTATCTTGGAACTGGTGCAAGGTGTTGTATCTTCTACATGCAGGCCTCACTCTCTCTCTCTCTCTCAGCATACGATACCAAAAAGAAACTATAATGTATTTCGGCTATACAGTTCTTCCTAGACCTCACACATTAAGGGGCATCTGTTAACAGTGGAAAATCATACAGCAGAAAACAGTTAATACATCAGTTAATGTCGAGCCTAAGGATTTATAGGATAGGGATACATTATGGAATCAAAAGTATTTAGAATCTCTAAGGTTTTGAGCAATTCAAGATTGAACTAGTCATAAATGCCCGAATGCATGCTTTTTTCTTCGAGAAGAGTGCCTTCTGCGTGCACTGGAGCCTGATAAGCGTGCATTCATGGAAATGGAAAAAAGTCCCTTTTCGGGACCACAAGCAAGCAAATGACAGTTTCTCCTTATGTGAAAGCCACCTAAGGACAGCACCAGCGCCTCCTTAGGCCTTGTGTGAGCACACAAAAGCATATTTCAGCCCACAATGGAATATTTCCCCTCCCTTGGGTCACTATCCACCATGTACCAAGGAAGGGAAGGAGGTTTGAAAGCTCACCTATATAAACCCTCAAAGAGATGAAAAATGGGTGATCACAAGGTTATGCTGGCCAAATTTGCCCAAGCAACACTAGCTGTTTGTGTGAACCAAGGAGCAAGCGCTGAAGAAGAGGACTCGATTGTTGGCCACCCAACAATCTTAGCCCATTGCAACAGAGAGAGAGAGTTGAACTGCGTCAGAATGCAGAAATTGAAGGACAAACATCCTTGCGTCGCATCCTAGAGCCTCTTCCTAGGCCCTTCTCTAAGTGGGTAAGATTTGATTTCATTCCAAGCATTTAATAAGAAGGCTATCGAGTCGTTGTTTACCTTGTTACTGTTTGGAACTCTCTATATCTTCTTTTGTGTTTTTAGTTTTAGTTTTTTAACAAAGAATACTTAAGTGTATTACTTCATTTTAAGTCTTATACTTCTGAGCTCCCCCCAGATACTGCATGTTACTTATGGTTTAGAGAAAATAACACATTCTCTAAACGCGTGTGATTTCGTACACCCATGTGTCGAATCCACCACAACACCTAGGATGTTTTTTACTCAGAGTCCCACCGTGATCGCCATTATGTTAGTGTCCCATGATTTTGCAGATTGGAAAACCAAATGACAGGGTAACTTCAGACCAGTCTTTGGAGTCCTAGGACCTAGCCTTCCTAGACTCAGAGAGGGTTCTTTCTATTGTGCGAAGGATGTGAACTTGTTTGCTTCGGATGATTGATTTTAGGCTAGTTGTTTAAGTACAGTTTGTTTGTTTTTTTTGCGTTGGGGTAAGATGATTAAGTAGGATAGGTGGAATGAGAGAATATCAAATCAATAGGGCTATGGGGTCAGATGAAGCCAATGGTGTCTAAATGATGAAGCAGAGTGTATTGTAGGGACGATTTAGCAAGGTTAATGGATCATTTAGGTGATGTATGAGGTGAAAATTAAGTTTGGTGAAAATTCTAAGAGGTATTATACATATATAATTTGAAGCAATAACTCATGAGGTATGGCAAACCATTAATCTCTATGAAAAATATTCCAACTGATAAACATATAAGATGAAGAATCCAGTGGTACATAGAAGCATTAGAACTCCTAACTTTAGAAATCCACCTTCAGCTTTTCGATAAAACACATAAGATAAACAAACAATTCAATATATGGAGAGGGAACTCCTAAACAACATATATCAAACTATCGGGAACTCTGAAACAAGTTGATGAGCATGGGAAAAAGGCAAGATCGAAACAAGACCTCTTTGCATTGACCTAATCAATCAATATTCCATAGGAAAGCTTCACAATAAGTTTTTGAAAACTTTTAAATAAGCAGGGCATGCCATGAATCATATTTATAAGCTAACATACTAATCATTCATGAAACAAAGAACAAGTTTTAGTGGGCCTAAGGAGCAATCAGGAATTCCTTAAGATGACTAAAAGAAGAAAACATCAAAACTATAGAAAACAGGAGGTTTGAGGTGCTTCCATGAGCATATCTCAACCTATACTTTTCTGATCTACAGCAAGCAAGAAAAATGAAACAAAATGAAGACAAGAAAATATTGACAAGTTAGAAAAACATCACCATTCACCAAGCTATAGAATCCTGCAAGCAAGCTTCTCGAACATCAAGCCACACAAGTCATTCATTCACTTCATAAAACCAAATATATTCTCAAAAACCATGTATTTCTCTATAACACATCAAGTCCCAAAAGTTTACAATGAATCCTCATGGCTTATATAACAATCAAGGAGGAAGAGAGCTCACTAGAGCATCTAGAAGCCTATTGGCCAAAAACAAATATCCTAACTTGTCCTTGAGGCCCTACAAGGTCCAAGGCACAAAATATCTTCCAAAATATCTTTTCCAGACCAAAATAGCAAAAAAATTGAATTTTAGGCTCTGAAATACATGATAGAACTTGCCTAACGCACATTTTTTCAGTCACCACACAGGAACGCAGTACCCTGCCTCAAATTTTGAAAATTTTCCAGGAGCGTAGCACCAAAAAAGGTCTTTTTGCAACAGAGTTTTGGAGGCCTTCCCGATGTCAGAAAAGGCTCCGTGATGGCCCGTTGGAAAGATGTGGATGTCTAATTTCAAAATATACCTTTTTTTTCCTCAAAATCACCTCTAAAATTTTCCCAAAAAGTGGAAAAATCAAATCTTATAGGAGCGCAGCACCTGCTCAAAAAAGAGGGCAGAAAGGTGAAAAAATGGGTGTTTTTTACCCTTTTGGGGGACCAAAACAACTCCAATTGAGCTGAAAATTGGTGAGAATACTCCTCTCATGATGGGGAATCCAAAAATGTGAGATTCTCCCTCTGAAAGTGCTCTAGGAAAAAGCACAACACCCAGGGTGCTGCGCTCCTAGGCTTAAAACAAAAAAATGTTCAAATTGCCTCAAATTTCGTAGGTAGGTGCCTCATGGGTCCTTGGAGACCTGTAGAAAATATTGGGCCAAAATAATAAGCCTAGCTTGGTATTTTTCATCTTTTGGTGCTGGGCCCTCATTTTGGGCAGTTTTGAGTTTTTCTCTTACAAAGTGGTTTCTTCGTTCATAGTGCCCAATCATTCTCCTTTGCAATGTAAGAGGTGGCTTGATCATTGCTTGGTACATTTTTTTCTTCATGAATGTCCTCTTCTTCATTATTTGACCCACTTTTTTTTTCCTTTGTATTTCATTGGAGTTGAGGAGGAGTGCATGGCCCCTTGCTCTTTGGAGGCAGCAAACACATGCCTCCCTCCTCTTTAAAGGTGAAAGGGGCAACAAGTTTGACTTGCAAAGTTTGGTCACTAATGACCTTGAGACTATTTTCTTCTTCATGGATGATTTATGTGTGAGTGTCCTTCTTACCTTGCATTTGGATGTCCTTTTGATAAGCATATTCAACCTCTTTCAATCTTTCCTTGCTGCCAGGACCTTTAAGACTGCCATGCTTTGTTTTTGCACTATTAGAGGCACCTATGTTGGTAATTTATTTACTTTCATGACTGTCCTCCTTTTGATCTTTTGGTCCACTATCTTCACTTTCAATATCACTCTTTATACCACTGTTAGCACTATTTGTAGGGTCACTGCTTTGGGCCTTCATTGGTCTTGTCATCACTGTGAGAATCATTCCCTTCTTTATTTGATGAGTCCCTTTGAATGATCATTTCTTCACTGCCCTGTTTATTGTCTTCATTAATTGGCCCTTTGTCATCATTTCCTTGCTTATTGAAAAAAAATTTAAAATCAATTTGTGGGCTTCCCTTGTCATTTTTTTCATCGTCATGGCTTTCTATCGCTTCCTTGTCACTGCCTGTTGTAGTGTTTTCAGTGTCATTTCCATCTTCACAAGATCCACTGACTAGACTTGTTAGCTCATCATGGGATTTAGTGATCAGAACTTTGTTTTCTTGCCCACTGTCATTTTATTGAGAGTTTGCCTCTGTTTCTATGTCTTTAGAGCCTTCTTCTTCATTATGAGACCCATTGCTTTGGCTCCCTTGACCATCATCTGTATCACTGCTTCCACCTCTGTTTTCTCTTTGAAATGTCCTTTACAACAAGAAAAGTCTCCACTGAGCTTTCTGGGAAAAATGGGCACCTCTGAATTCTTTTTCGGGTGGTTCTGCATTTTTTTGGCAGGAGCGCAACATCCTGGGCAGGCTTGATGAAGTCTCATTCAGCTTTGTGTGCCTGTGGTAGGAGTGCAACACCTCTGGGTGGCTCGGGCACTCCTGAACGCAAAGTCGGGCGGTGCTACATTTTTGTGGCAGGAGAACAACGTCCTGGGCAGGCTTGAATGAAGTCATATTTAGCGCTGTGGGCCTGTGGTAGGAGCGCAGCACCTCTGGGTGGCTCGGGCACTCTTGAACGCAAAGTTGAGCAGTGCTGCGTTTTTGTGGCACGAGCGTAGCGTAGAAAAAGGCATTTTTTCAGCGGGCATTTGGAGG
This sequence comes from Pinus albicaulis, assembly GCA_034641835.2. Lineage (NCBI taxonomy): Eukaryota > Viridiplantae > Streptophyta > Pinopsida > Pinales > Pinaceae > Pinus > Pinus albicaulis. The sequence continues at coordinate 79,205,418 of CM076571.1, read as the reverse complement.
CCTTCCCGGTGTCAAAAATTGGCCCGTGATAGCTTGTTGGAAATCTAGCTGAGTCTAATTTCCAAAAATTCTTTTTTTTTTCCATTTGGTTCCCATTTACTTGTCCAAAACCTGATTCTCCCAACACTGGTCAAAAAGTGTTGAATGCTGGTGCAGAAATGCAGAGTGCCGGTGCAGGCCACTTTTGGATGCCTTCCGCAATTTCAAATTGAGCTCATGATAGCTCATTGGAAATCTGGTTGAGTCTAATTTCGAAAACGGTTTTTGGTTTTCCATTTGGGGTCCATTTACCTATACAAAAACTGATTCTCCCAACATTGGTCAAAAAGTGTTGAATGCTAGTGCAGAAATGCAGAGTGCTGGTGCAGGCCAGTTTTGGATGCCTTCTGCAATTCCAAATCGAGCTCATGAGAGCTCATTGGAAATAAATTAAAGTCTAGATTTCATTTTACTCATTAAGAAAGTCATTTGGATCATCTAGATGTGAGAAAACCTGATTTTCCTAAGGTCACTCCAACAGTGCAGAAATTCTCCCATGTCACTTGTATTTTTGACATTTCTCCCAAACCATGATACCTGTGTAAAAACTGAAGCAGGGTGTTCTTCTTGGGCCTATTATGGACAAAATTCTCTCTCACTTTTTTCAATTACATCTTTGTTTGGTCAGAAACATAGTTTGAAGCAAAACTGGCCCTCGGTGTGACACATGGCTTGTCTTTTGGAATGAATTCTTGTAAAATGATGGAGGCATGATGTTTATGAGATGGTATTGACTTATTCTTGCTGAAATGATCTATCAAATGAATCCTTTGCTTTTTTGCCTCATTTTAATATCAAACCCTAGCTTAGTTGGAAGAAGGAAATAGGGTTTGGTGTGGGGATTTAGGACTACCTTGCAAAGGGAGTGGAATGAAGGGGTTAAGGGTTGTCTAAATTCTTGGGGAAATTTTGGGGGATAGGGATAGATGTTAGGGAGTAGGGGAAAGTGGAATTTAAATAATTGAGTGAGGGGAAGGGGTCCAAAAGGGAAAAACATAGGCCTAGTCTTAAAAAGTGTCAAAATGTGGCCATAGACTAGGTTTTTTTAGAAAAATGATGAATTTGAGGGATAGGAGTGATGGGAAATGTTTGTGAAGGTATATTAAGGATAGGAGGAGGTGTAAGAAAATTAGGACATAAGCCTTGGTGATGTTTAACCATGGAGGTCATTAAACTAAGAAAAATGCCCTTAAAAACCCTAAATGGACAATGGAGGAGTTAGGAAAAACAAAATATAGGGTTGAGGCCAAAGGTGACACAAAAAATACAAACTGAATGATATGAGCCCATGATGGGTCTTCTGGGATGGGTGAGTAGAGCATTGACATGATGGAATGATTAAATAGTGAAAAAAAATTACCTTAAGGATAATGAAGGTAGCAAGATTTCTAGAACTCACAATGTTCATGAACTTTGTTTCTAGAAATCCAAAACCGATACTTAGTCATCTTCAGATAGTGAAAATTATGGATGACTAATAGAACATTTTTGGTTCCCAAAGGATGTCTATGCTTGATGGTTTTTCAGGTTACAATCAGATAATTGTCCATCCGGAAGATCAGGGAAAAACAAACTTTACCACACCATGGGGCACATTCATGTATGCCAATATGCCTTTAGGTATGATGAATGCAGGAGCTACCTTTCAGAGAGAAATGAAAATTTATTTTGCTAAAGAGAAGGACAAGATGGCTATTTAGATGGCATAACAATCTTCTCAAGGAGGGAAGAAGATCACTTGAAGCACCTAGAAATAATTATGTTGAAGTGTAGAAGGTTTGGCATTTCTCTCAATCCCACCAAAATTATTTTTGCTTTAAATTCAAGTAAATTAATTGGACACATTATTTCTAAAGATGGGATTAAGGTTGATCCAAACAGGTTCAATGCAATTCAGAAAGTAGATTTTCCTAGAAGCAGAAAAGAGATTCAGTCTTTCCTTGGAAAGGTAAATTTTGTGAGGATGTTTATTCCTAACTTTGCTGAGATTGTAAAGGACATAACAAGGATAAAGGAGATGAAATAAAGTGGATAGGAAAAGTAAAGCACTCATTGTAGGAGATCAAAAAGGCACTCACCCAAGCACCAGTGTTGATCAGCCCGGATTTCTCAAAAGAATTTCTAGTTTTTACCTTTGCATCAAAAAATACAATTGCTAGAGTTTTGTTGCAGAAAGGACAACAAGGTACTGAGTAACCCATTTCATTTTTTAGTAGGACATTAGCTAACTCAGAGCTGAAGTACAACATCTTAGAGAAACAAGCTTATGCCTTGGTTAAGGCCATCAAAGATTTCAGAATTTACATTCTGCATTCTCATATTATAGCTTTTGTTCCTAATGTTGTTGTGAAAGACATCCTAACTCAAGTTGCTCCTGATGGTAAGAGGGGGAAATGGATTGCTAACTTGCTGAAATATGATATAAAGATAAAGCCCACAAAATTGGTCAAAGGACAAGGTCTAGCAAAGCTGATGACACAGTCAAACTTTGACTGTCTTGACATGAATTTAATTGCAGAAATTTCAAAAATTTCAGATGAAGAGGAAGAGTTGATCCCCATTGAAGAAAAGTACATCATTTTAGATTGGTACAAGGACATAGTTTTTGTATTACATCATCATAGAGCACTTGCCGATCTAACCAAGTCCAAGGCAAGATTTGTGAAGATAAAATCTTTGAGGTATTGCATCATTGACAAAAATCTGTATTGGAAGGATGTTGGTGGTATTTTGTTGAATTGTTTGCTGGAGGAGGCTGATAAAGTGATTGAGGAGTTCCACAAAGGATATTGTGGAGGTCGTCATTATTGGAAGGTTACAACAAACAAGATTCTTATAGTAGGGTATTATTGGCCTACAATGTTTAAAGATGTTTACAAAAAAATTGTTGCATGCCATGAATGCCAGACTATTTATGGTAATAAGAAGTTTGTACCTTTACCTTTGATGCCTATCTATGTTGAGGTTCCATTTTAGCAGTGGGGGCTAGATTCTATTGGTGAGATTCATCCATTATCATCAGGTCGCATCGTTGGATTCTGACAGCAACTAACTATTTCACCAAAGGGATTGAAGCAATCCCAACTAGGCAAGCAAATGATTCTCTTATCATTTCATTTTTGGAAAATAATATATTGTCTATATTTGGTTTTCCTATGAGGATCATCACTAATAATGCACAGGAATTTAAGTCTAAGAAGCTGATTAGTTTTTATCATCAATTTCATATTACTCTTGGACATTCTACTACATATTATCCACAAGGGAATGGTCTTGCTGAATCTTCTAACAAGAGCATTGTGAGGATTATAAAAAAGGTGTTGCAGGAAAATAAGAAGTCATGGCATTTGAAGTTGAAGTTGTGGGCTGATAGAGTGTGCACAAAGAGGTCAATTGGAACTTCACCTTATGAGCTGGTATATGGAGCTGGAGCCATTTTTCCTACATCCTTAGGAGTGCCTGTCATGAAGCTACTACAAGGATTGGAGGAGGAGCCAAATTTAATTTAGAGAAGGATCAATCAGCTGATAGCTTTACAAGAGAAGAGGGAGGAAGTCTATAACAATAATAAAAAATAAAAAACAGAATCAAGAAGACATTTGACAAGAAGGTCAAGGAAGAAAATTTTCAAATCCAAGATGTGGTTTTGAAATGGGATGCCAAGATTGAAGAGAAGGGGAAACATGGTAAGTTTGAGAAAATTTGGAAGAGTCCATTCAAAGTAGCTGCATTCCATGGGAAAAACACCTACATTTTGCAGGAGATGGATGGACAACCAGTGCTAGAGGGCCTATCAATGGCAGGTTTTTGAAGCACTACTCTTCTTAAAATCTGCTGATCATTCATTCCATTGTATATATTCCATTTTATGTGTTTTTAATACTAATAATGACAAGCTGAATCATCAAGCTTGAGCCCGAGGTGAAGGCCATTAGAGTTTGAAGAAAAATCTTGGCAAGTTTCAAACTTTTTTATATTCTCAAGAAGATGGATAGCAACTCTAGAACTATTGGTTCTTTGGTGTACCACTGGGGCACACCATCCCAAGTGGAGCCACTGTTATCACCCAAAAAAATGAAGCATCATTTGACAAGGTTAAATAGGCTCATGTGTCAAAATTAGGGTTGTAGGATTCATTTTTTATATTCTTGGTCAAAGGAAATATTAAAATTTTCTTGTTTAAGTTTACCCTAAGGTCTAAACCCACTCATTTTTAAATCCCCACATGTCACATCACACATTATATTCTGACAGATTTCAATTCCCAAGGTTTCCTTACTGAAAATGTCACTTTAGCCAAGAAACCACCGTTTTGTAGCGAAATACACTAAGAAAAGTCACTTTTCGCTACGAAACTGCTGACAGTTTCGTAGCGAAAACAACCAAATTTACACTAGATATGCTACGAAAGTGCAGTTTTCTATCTGTCTTATCAGATTAGCTGTTAAGTGTCAGAATATCGTTGGGAAAGGGTAAGTTAGATGCCATTCGAGTCATGGAGGGATAAAATCAAAGTACATGGTCAGGTCTTGTTGGAACAGGGTCTCCTACAAGAGCTACGAAACTGGTCCATTTTTTATATTTTTGATTATATTTAGTCTAACGCAGGGGTTTTGGGGTGCGTCAAGGCCCCTAATGCATTGTAAGTGGGTCAAGGGTAGACCAAGAGTCCACAAACCACGATTTTCGGACCATTGGATGCGTAGGCTAAAATAGTATAAGTAGTTGAACCTTTTTGAGTTGTAAGACAGACTTGGACTAAGATTGGTGCGAATTGTGAATTAGCAGATCTATTTGGGTTTTTGGGAAAGGACTCCCGCTGGCTGTGTGCGCGGAGATCCTAAGTCCTGCTATGTATGGACCCTACTGCTGTGTGCACATGCTGGGTTTTGGGTGTTGTAAAAGGATCAGAAGAATTAATGAATGCGGAAGGCTGTTGAAATCTCTGAATCTACTGGATCTGTGATATCTGTTTATGTATGCTCTGTGTCATTGATTTAAGCTGTGAAAATACTTGTATTACTTGTTATTACTGATATCTAGATCTATTATGATATGCATGTTTCTATATTGAACTCCGCAAGTAACTGTACTAAGTGCTTATGCTACGTTGACCATTGATCTGAATCTGTTTATTAGACTTGATGCAAGAATAACTGCGATAGTTGCCTTATTTTCCTATATCTGTTATTCATTACGATTATACATGATATTGCGCACATGGATGCGGAGGAACTGATAGATATGGGTTCTGTAATATGTGATCTGATATTTATGAATTTGAACGCAACTCTGCCTGACTTACCTACCCTCTCCCAGGGTGCGGAAACCTGGTTCTAGCACCCTCCCATACTACTTCGGGTGAGACTTTGCGCAGGCCACTGCAAAAAGGGCCAATAGTATAGGGGTTTATTGGCAAACCTTAACCTCTGAAACTGGGTGAGGACCCTGTTGAAGCCCCGAAAATCGGGTCTACAACAAGGGGGATACCCACCCGGTCCGGGCCTTGGTTAGCAGCTCCTTTTCTGTTTGGTATAGTGGGTCCGACTGGGGATATAGGACCAGTTTCCCAATATGTGTGTGTGTGTGTATTGAGAATTGATATTTCCTTTCTAAAAGTTCCTAAGTAAAATGCTTTTATTCTAACTCTAATCTAATAACATGCAATTGTATTCTAATAAACAGAAATATCTGATTCTACACTAACCCGGGATGTAATCTTTCTGTTATGCGATCTAAAATGAGTTCAAATAACAATTGGTAATAAAGATCATTCAACTGTTATAAGAAAAGAATTCAATAAAGATAAACCACTTCGTATAAAAATTTAGACGAAACAGTTGTGAAAAACATATCGGATAATAAGCTACTTACATATTAAGCATAAATAAATAGCTATCACCGTACAGAATTGCCAAATGATAACTCAAACATTCACACATCAATATATAAACAACTGAACATGAATATCACTTTAACACAAAGGTAGAAATAGTTAAGAGATAAAGTACCATTTATAACTAGTTCTACTCATGAGCTTCAAGCAATAATGACTTATCTCTTCTTAATCCAACATCCACTAAGAGTACAAAAGTGCAACATCAGTAGTAGATATTAAACACAGATATCAATAAATCCTATTCCATTCATTCATCAAAACCTCCTCGGAGGGTGAAAAAGTGCATGTTCTGAGGACAAGTTTTTGACAAATTTCAGGACCCTTCTCTAAATGCATGAGAAGGGTTTAAATACTACTAACTAAATCTAAAAATAATCTATTACAAAAATGTAGGATACGGTTTAAATGACCATCCTCATTTCAGGCAAAAATAAAGCAAAATTGATACTAACACTGAATCTAAAACTAAAACTAACAACTAACTATTTGTGTATCTGTTCCTTGAAATCGCAAGCGTTCAACATTTGTTTGAGAAGAGTCGACTGACCGACTTTCGACTTTAACTGTCCTATGAAAACGGAATCGGCAAGAGCTGGTGCCATCTTCTCGACAGAATTAATGATACATTTGAGAGTCATGCACTGGCTGTGTGGTTTTACCAAATATGCCCAGTAAGAATCCCAATTCAACTTAGTTAATCTTTTAATTGATTCTGTCTTTTCTTGATCCTTCTGTCTCCAGTCTGTCTGCAGTTGTTGTGCTTTCGGTAGATACCCTGGAGTGGTTTCTGAGATCAGATTTTCCTTGTGCAAATTTTCATTTATGCAATCAATAACACTATTTGCTGCTATGGCTGCTTCTTTTGCCACTTGCTCTGCTTTCCTGATTTGTGCATCCCAATTGTTAAAGAGCATTTCTTTGTGATTGTCGTTGATTATTGGTGCACCTGCTCTTTTCCCCTCCTCTGTTTCTTGCCAATCCAAATATTCGGTAACTCTTTTATCAATTAAATCGTAATCATGTCGTAAGTCTATGACTTGATTAGTGATTTTATCGCTTGTTAGCCCCCCTATGAAATTTTTGACAAGCAAATAGGGGGCTAAATTGTTTTTGAGTCTTCAAGGATTGCATTTCCTATGAAAAAACAGTCTCCTTGAAGCCTCTTTGTGTCTTTTATCCTTTGATCAAATCCCCTCTGCTGGTTCCCCTTTTAAAGCCTCTCCGTTATGTGAAGAAATGCCCTAAGGCCTTCCTTTTCCCTCTTATTTCCCCTCATTTAGCCTCTTTTTATTCCCCCTTGTCTCCCCTTCTATTTCCCCATCTACCCCTCAAATCCCCCCAAAATCCCCTTTAAATTCCTCCCCTACCCCTTGTTTTCCCTTTTTCCCCTTCTATTCCTCTATCATTACCTTTCCCCGGCCCTCAAATTACATTAAAATGGGCTAAAACCCACTTCCGACCTTATTATAAGGCCTAGCCCCTTTCTGCCAGCCCCTTCTAACCACTTCCCCACACATGACCCCGCGCTGGGACCAAGCGCTTAAGTCCCGAGCGCCAATCGCAATCGGAAGTCCGGGCGGGTGAAATTTCCTTTGTAATATCAAAACAGCCCCGATGCGATTTGTTTATAACGTAAGTCAGCCGATCTGTTCCGCACCGTTGATCTAGGGTCCAGATCAACGGCTGAGCGCTAATCGCAACTCCCTCCCGATCGCAATCGCAAGTCACATTGGCACCGCCCCGATTGAAACCTTCCGATTTGATCCCAGCCGTCCATCCTTCCCGCGATCCGACGGTCATCGCTCAATCGCACCCTCCACCCGATCGCCAATCGCAAGTCCCTCTGTTTCCCCCCCGATTAAATCTCCGCCGTCCATTTGTTCCACGATCCCACGGTTGGCGCTTAATCGCAACAGCCTCCGATCAATCGCAAGCCTTTTCCTCCGAGCTCCGATTGCGATCCTCCGATCTCGTCCTGACCGTTGATCTGCCCTGTGATCCGACGGTCCAGCATTAATCGCACCCTCCGCCCGATCGCAATCGCAAGTCCTTCCGTCTCCCTCCCGATTCAATCCTGACCGTTGATCTGTCCGCCGATCTAACGGCCAGCGCTTAATCGCACCGCCGCTCCAATCGCAATCGCAGGCCTTCTTGTCCGACCCCCGATTGCGATCCGCCGATTTAATCGTAGCCGTCCGTTTCCCGGTCGATCCAACGGTCCTGCGCCAATTGCTCCATTCCTTCGATCGCTGATCGCAAGTCTTTCTGTCTCCGCCCTGATTAAATCGCAGCCGTCCATCCCCTACTGATCCTATGGCTCAGCGTTAATCGCATGCTCCTCCCTCCGTCTCCCGATTCAATCCTGTCCGTCCGTTCAATCCGCGATCCGATGGTCATCGCTCAATCGCTTCCCCATTCTCAATCGCAATCGGAACTTTCAAAAGGTGTGTTGCGATTGACACCCGCTCTGACCTCCGATTGCAATTGCCCGATTGAATCCTAGCCGTCCATCCTTTCCAGATCTGAAGGTTCACGTTTATGTTCCCTCCGCCTCCGCCGGGTCCCACCTCCATGGCCTCCGCTCCATTGTTTTCCGTCATTTCCTTTGTATTTCGACCCAACGCTAGTCTTTGGGTTTTTCACTATGTGTTCATTTCTCCGCTCCTCTCCGCTGTTACCACCGTTCCGCAACTGTTCCTCCGGGTTTTCACTGCATTTCTCCACCACTGCTCGGGTTTTAAATAGAGTTATTTTCGTTGTGCAGATAGCTCATAGAGGTATTCTCAGCACTGCCAGCAGATGGTTTCAAAGGGGCTAGTGGTTTCTGTTGACATAATTAATGTTAACCCCGCAAGTCAAAGGATTCAAGCACTGTTTGAAGACTAAGAGCGCACCTGCAAGTCATAACTGCGCTACCTAACAGCAGGACGTTCTCTCCAGATGCACACCTTCCTACAACAATCTCCATGCCTCCTCGAGCCCTTAAACAGATTTATGCACTGACAGGAGCCTCATTAGAGACTGTCTGAGCAGCAGTAATGGAGGTATGGAGAGGTCGCGGACTTCCATCCATGTCATTTATTTCAGAATGGCAGCACAGAGCTCCAAGCGCCGAAGGGACTCCAAAGAAACATTAGAGGTCAATTTCCGGCCTGACAGAGCCTCCAAACAGTCTACAGAGTACATACAGCGCTGCGTTTCAGCCATTAAGCAGCATGGGCGTGGACGCTTCCGCCGATTCTGTTTTAATGAGATCAATTTAATTTTCTATCTACCTCTGTCTCTTCCTCTTCTCCTATAAGAAATCCCCGAGAACACATTGTAAAGGTTGTTGTTCAGTTGCTGCGTAGTTTGCTGTTAGAGGGATTCGTTTGACTATTAGAACGGTCTTGGGAGGGAGTAGCAGAGTAGTTGTATGTAATAGGCTGGGAGGAGAAAGTCTGGGCTGTAACAACCATTGAGCCATATTGTACATGACTGGTATTGCATCAATTAATCAAAGCACTTTTCACAGGATCCTGGTCTATTACTATTGGTGATGTGTTTCTTAACTCTGTTTATTACATTTTCACATTGTTTCATGTTCTTCTGGTAGGCATCAGAATAATGGTATAGGATTTACCCTTGTTAGGTGCCCTATGCTGTCTGCTCTCCCTACCTTTATGTTTTCCGCCCAAATGTGTTATCTAAGAGTAAATTCATGGGTTTAAATAGTGCAGCGGATGTTATTGCCTGCTGGCTGATGTATGAACTTGGGGGTTTGCTTCTTAGAGGTTTCTTTGTAATCTTATCTCTGTTTTTCCCTTGGAGTTGCTAAAGCAGATCTGGAGTTAAATGACCTCTGGTCTGATCTATAAGCTACCCCTTTGTCTCTTTGAGAGCAGCCTTTGAGTATGTCCAAGCAGGTCTGGAGTTAAATGACCTCTGACCTGATCTATAGACAGAAAATTGGTTGCTTTCCTTCTTTCACTTTCCTCCTTAATGTTCCATCCCATCATCTGCCTAAAAGATCCTTTAGTGTAGATGACTTGCCCTTTGAAAGCCTTGGCTAGTGGATGCAAGTAATTTCCTTTCATGACTCCATAGCCCAATGGATGGCACGGTCTTGGCCCATCCTCTTTGCTGAAACAGCCTGCTGTTTTGTTCCTTTCTTTCCATTACTTTCCCAGTCCATGATCTCCTAACCAACCCAGCAACCCTTCAACCAAATCATTTAAACCCCCCTTTGTGCTTCATAACTAGCCTAACATCTCATTCTGAGCTTCAAAGATAAATCATTCTTTGTTTATTGGAGAGATCCCTCTCCGGGTCCAGGAGGGATAGATCCTAGGGCCCCAACGTGGTTCTGATGTTGTCTCATCTTTTGGTCTTGCCAATCTGGCCAAAACATGGGAACCCCAACATTGCTTATTTCACAATAAGAGTTCCATTGTGATATTCTTTGGCACAATATTTCCTGTTGCTGCAGTAGTTGATCATTTAAGGAAATGGATTCTGTGATGAATTCTGTAAGCTTAGGATCATCCTTGTGCATCTCTTGCATAACCTGTAACTATTTTTCTCTTTCAGCCAAACTGTTATGGTACCCTATCTACATTTATTGGAAGTCCTGCTGTAATCTTTCAAGCTATTTCTGTGCTTCGTTGTTGGCGTTGGCTTGTTGCAGTTGTTGTTGCACAACCTGTACTTGATCTTCTTTCTCTTTCAGTAGTTTCCGTACCTCAGATGCTTTATCAATGGCCGCAGAGGCATATGCTCCTGTGATTTGAGATAATTTGGTGAGATTTTCAGTGGGATCGGTGGTAGGATCTTGCCATAGGATGTATAATTGTTCTGCATCATGAGAGAGCACGTTTTCCAATTCCTTTTCTTTCGTTGTCTTCTCACCACTGCCTTGTGTTGTAGACTATAAAATACATCAAGAGGAGGAATTTCCTCTATTTTGAGCATAAGTTCAGAGGATGGGGTAACGGGAATATGTTCCATTTCTGAGACATTTCTAATTGTTCCTGTGACTATATTTTCTGTTGCCCGTATATTACTCACAGGTGTATTTTTTCTCTGTCCTTCAATATTGATTAAATCATTGAATGTCTCCCATTATTTATCTAGCTCGGTTCTGACTGATGGTGACTGGATGATGAGAGGGAGAGGATTTAACTGTGAAGAGGTTGAAACCTGTTGCAGTGGGAGTTCCTTTGACTGGGCAGTATCCTATACTGTCTCTTCAGTTTTATCATGGTCACTTTCAGACCTCTTAGAGTGTTCTGGCATTTATTTCCCGGACTTAGATTTAGATCTGTCTGTGCCTGAACTTCCACTGAGACTAATACTGGGAGTTGGTTCCCTTATGGGTTCCAAGCGTAATTTATCCAAAGGGATACTATCTAACCTCCTTTCCCTGTATATATTGAACTCTTGAAATTCTGCTGGAGGAAATCGCATTTGGGCCGAATGTAGAACCTCTTTAAGTGTACTTTTCTCTTGGAACATGTCATCAAAAAAATCATCTTCTTTAGAAAACACCTTTATTTTGACTACAGTAGTGAAATTTTTAGCAATATCATAAGGGTCGAACGGTCTTCTTGAAAATTTGAACAATCGTAGACATTTTATGTTGTTTACTTCTTTGAATGCATGGCCTACATCAAATAGTGAAAAGGCCCCACAGGCCACAGGAAATTGTGGCCAAATAGCCTTCTTTTTGTCTTTCAAATCTATAGTCAAACCTCCTTCTCCGCAGGTTTGATAAGCAATTTCTCGTGCCATGAGTTTATCAGGAACATACAAAGGTAAGACATGAGGGGAAGCGAGACTTCCAAATACCCTGACATATGTAAACAATTGTTCTCCAAACCATCTCGTGACAGGGAGTATATCTACTTCTGCTTCGGGAGAAAATCTTTGAGCGTCTTTGTCATATAACATTTTGTATAGGGGCAACATGATTCCATGACAAATCTTGTAAAAATACGGAGTGAAATTTGAATCCCACAATTCTTTATGGTAAATATGAATGGGTAAGGGGTCTTGAGTCGTCCATTTCCAACCCATTAAAGGAAACTTGGAAATATAACATATTGAATCCATCACATATGCAGATAAGTAAAAAGGGGGATAAATTCTCTGACAAACAGTTCTTTTAGACCGGTAATTCAAAATGGTCGTGGCTAAGTTGTCAGAGAATAGCTTAGCCCAATCCACAATAGTAGCATTAATGGCGACATTCAATAATGGTAGCCATTCAGATGAAAATTTATTAATGTCTGGCTTCCCAAAAAGTCTACAGAGCATAGCAGCAACAAAGCAATATGGGGAGGTGAGAGAACCAGTACTATACGTACCATGTTTATCCTTTTTTAGTGGTTCGTCCCTCCTTGACCAGTCCTTGGTGCATTCTGCCAGGTTTTCATTTTCTTTAGCAAACTTCTCCATGAACTGTTTGTTATAAGTCGCCGGTGGCTCTGGTAAATGATACATGAGTCTCAAATCTTGTGGAGTGAATGAGCCAATGAGTTATTGACCCTGAGTCTTAAATTGTCTGTTTGTGATGTCAGTGCTGTCCAGTACCCATCTAACCATGTCTTTGTATGGAAGAATCTTGGGTCTCGTCGCTATCCGGTGCAAGAACAAGCAAGCTAGCTCTGTAATAAACGCCTCAAAAGACCCATGTGAACCTGCAGTAGCTGTAACCTCCATTATTCTGGGATTCTCTTCCTCAAGTAAACTGTACATGCCTTCCCAAGTAGTAATACCAACATCTTTGTTACAGGCGGTGTCTGTATACAAGGGCATCATTTCTTTGTCTTCAGAACTCGGAGCTTTGTCTTTCTTTCCCATAATATCCTGAATACTGCTTTGTATAGTTCTCTGTTCTTCGTTCCTGCATTTTACAAATGAAGTGAGAATAATGATAGGAAAAAGGTGACGGGAAAGCTTTTAAATGAAGAAGACATATAAAATATATCACCTTACGTGAAATGGCTCTTCGATCGGAACAAAACCATATTTCATTAATGATTGACAACCAATCATTGATTAACATTAAAGCGCATAACCAGGCCTCGGTTTATGGAATTTTTTTTTTTGTACAATGAGCCCTAAAGATCTGCAATAAGGCGATCTATGATATGCTTCGCAATATCACAGATCGCAGTATCGCTATATCGCAATCTCGTGGAATTACAATATCACAATATCGCAATATCGCAGAATCGCAAAATCGCTATATCGCAATATCACAAAATCGCTGGAGTGTAGCATATGACAAACATCTGTTAATGTGTTTTTCTGCGAAACGCGATTTGTGATATGTGCCATCGCATATCGGTGGTTTGAGGTTTTTCAGCGTAACATATGACATTTGAGGCATGTGATGCGATGAATGTTTTTAGTGCGTAGTTTCGCATCACGATCTCGCAATATTAGAATTCCGCTTGTAAGGAAGTATCCATTACCTTTTTGCGATGCGATATTTCTTAAGGAATGATTTTATCTTACCTTATCATAAAGCTTAAGCCTTTTTAAATTTTTCTAGGGGTATTCTCCTAAGTTTATGATAGTAAGTTTTATTGAAAAAGGAAATACAAGTACTAATTGATTTTTAAATTTTTTGAATAAGGGCCCCCACTTATTTAGTATTAGTGATAATACTAAATAAGAAGGGGGGTTGTTGCTGGCCATAATAGACCCCTCGAGCCAACAAATGGTTTCGTTGCTGGGACTGGGAGAATTTTGAGAGAGGGATTGAGTAATGCCAAGGCCGTACTGGAAACCTGAAAGAAAAGAAATTGATGAATGGTTTGAACGGCAAGTTCAGGAATTCACAGTGAAAGAAAACCGCAGTAAGAGGTTGACCACTGAAGAGTGGAAAAATAGGTATATTTTCACAGATATCTATGATATTTTTTCGTAACCATTGCGATCGAGCTCCAGGAGTGGCTCGTAAGGTTTCGAATTTCAGAAGTGTTGGAAGGACAAGCGGGTCACATAGTGGACCCTAGAATTGATCCAGCGGTTAGAAAAGGCTGATAACACCATCACTTGCATCGTAGACCATTGGGTGGACAACGTGCTAGGAGGATTCGTGACAGAATTTTCCATCGATCAATTCGTCTCCTACTCCGAAGCAGAGAGAAGATTCTTCAAAGGATTTAGGGGTAAGTTTCTGAAGGCTTTACCATTGCTGATTAGGATATTAATGTGCGAAAAAATTATTCTCTGTAGCCACACCAAATGAATGACCACTGATCTGGACAGGAGTACGATGCGAAGCAGAAAATAGTATCGGAACAACCTAGAAGGAGGTAGATCTGTCTACAGCCCGGTAAGAGAAGCAGTTGCATAGAGTCCTCCAGCCACACCACTTTCAAACCAGCGTAGAGGTAAGAATTCACCTTCACCTCCACCATCAGAAGATGACATGGCTGCGCACATGAAATTGCCTACCTTTAAGGGTGTGGGAGATGAGGAAATGGAGCAGTTCTGGTTTGTCGCAGAATCGGTAGGGACTGCGCAGAACGTAGCTAGTTATGCAGTGAAGAGGGCACAGTTGTCCCTTACCTTCGAAGGAAGAGTTCTGGATTGGTACATGGGATACATTGCACAACATGAAAACTCAACCATCGAAGAGATAAAGAATGCTTTAAAACAACAGTTCAAGAAGCCTAAGTCCTATTCTCAAATAGTGGTTGACCTAAAGGATTTCAAGTAAGGGCCTTCTGAATCAGTATGGGAGGCCAATCAATGGTTGAAGAAGGTGATCAGGGAAGGAGGATTTCAGTATGATGACAGATAGCACACAGAGTGGTTCATTTCTATGTTGTTGCCTCACCTGCGTGTACCTATGGGTCACCAAACTTTCGAATCACCGGAAAAATCCCTGGAGGTCACTACGAAGTTAGAAGTTGTGTCCAGAGATGATACCTAGCTAGGTGTCCAACAGATCTAAGGAAAACTAGAGGCGATGCACATGGAGATCTAGAACTTGCGAAAGGAGCGAGGCACAGAGGCTAGCCCGGAAATATGGTGCATACGTTGCAGGACGAATGGTCACACCAAGGATAACTGCCCACTGTTAACAAACTGCATGCAGGCTGGGGGACCTAGTCCGCTGCGCCCTAGGGAAGTGGTAGGACTAATTGGGCCAGCACTATGGTGTGATGATTGCCACATTGCAGGGTTGCACGACACAAACCACTATCCCCGCCTTGCTGCGTATGTCCCAGAAGTAAAATAGCAATGGTGCGGGTTCTGCAGGTCGATAGGAAATGATGAAAAAAACTGTCGGATGTATTATTTGATGATCGATCAGGGGAATCTCTATAAGGTGTAGTCGGATCCATCCTCACCCAAATCCCTCTTGAGCGTAGGGGGTTCCCAAGCAAGGGGCAGGGGAGGCGGAAGAGGTTGAAGTGCAGGTTGGGGACAAGGGAAAATCATCTGTTATAACTATGGAGAGGTAGGGCATTTTTCCAGGGACTGTTCAAACCCTACAAGACAGACCTACTGGTATTGCAGGCAGCTGGACCATGCGATTGAAGACTGTCGAGTCTTGATAGAGAAGATGTAGGAAAAGCAGCCGACACATACGCAGAATGTGCAGAGGGTTAAGGCCGAAATATGAGACAAAGATCCAAGAATGAATGTCGTAACACGCAGTGGGATGGCCACCAGGGGGCCTGAGGAGAAAACTGCAACCAAGCCTCTGATCTAGCCAAAAATGAGAAAACAGGAAGGGTTGGACCTAAAAAAGGAGAAAGAAACATTTATTGTAGCTCACAAGGACTTTTCCGAGGCAGAGGCATCTACTTCGTAGCCACCTGAGGACCTCAAGGGAAGATGAGGAGGTCAAACCCTTTTTACAAGCATGTATGAAGCTGTTGCGCAACCCAAGGGTTGTGGAAAATCTCCAGGCATTGATAGATAACTGTGCAACACGACCTATTCTCCCTCTGAAAGACAAGGATGTACATAAACTCTATAGGTATAAGAAACACACCAGCAGAGAGATGCGGTTGACTGCGTAGATCGGTGATTACGAGATGGATCAGGTTATTTTGGACCTAGGGTTGGATGTGAATGTATTACCTAAACAAACTTGGCAATGAATGGGGGAACCTAAGTTGGAATGGTCCACTATCCAGCTGCATATGGCCAATCAACAAAAGATCATTCCATTGGGAAGACTATCGAATATTGTGGTGGACATTGCAGGGGTTAAGGTCTGGGCTGACTTTTAAGTAATTCAGATTGTCGAAGATGCGGACCCCTACCCTGTGCTCCTAGGCTTGGATTGGGCCATCAATATGGGAGGCATCATTAACCTAAAGAAGAGAAGCATGGTATTTGAGAATAATGGTACAAGGGTAATAGTACCATTAGATCTGGCGGAGGGTGAATGATACACAAAACCAATGCGTGACGAAGAGGATGTAGATCACATCTATAAGTTTAATGCGTGAGATGAAGATTGGATCAACCCCACGGTGGAGGGGGTGCTCTATTAGGAAAAGGACAATGAATGTTTCTCCGACTCTGATGGGGAGATGGAGAATTGGAAAAACTGGTTACATGATGTCTCTGTGCTGAGATGTCTTCGGATCACAAAGAACTTCCGCTGCATCTCCTCAGAGGTAATAGATTTACCTTATTTCGATGGTTCTTGGTAATGTTAGGGAATTTCTGTGGGCATTTGAAGCCGAGGTTCCCAAGGAACAAAGGTTATGGGCCCTTAACCTAGCGATGCATGCAACTCCTGCACGATGGTTGGAGACGCATAAGGAAGTGTTCCCGGAGTGGGAGGATTGTCGGGGCATGATGATCTTGCGATTTGAGACTCCAGCGGAGGTATGGGTCAAGCTGTTCCTTAGCCCAGGGGATCCACGTGAACACGTGGTTGCATGGATGGAAGCGTGGGGTGACCGAAATACAGGAGAGTGGGTTCACTTATTTACTCACACGTTGGGTCCAATCCCCACTGCCTGGTACCTAGATGCATAGCTACATCAGCGCACCCGCCACTGGGAAAATTTGAATAATGACTTTATCATAACATTCATATTGATAGGGGGTTCCAAGGCGCTTGAAAAAGCTCTGTAAGACATAGACACATTCGTGTTTGGAAAGACCCACTCTTCTACAGTATTTGGGAGGCTAACATGGGAAACGCAGATGCAGGATATTGTCAACTGCCGCAGCTTGGCAGAAGAGGAAGGTGAAGATGATCCATGGTCTGTCTCTATCCTGGAGTCAGAAGGGGAGCACGCCATTGAAGGACCTCCACTAAAGGAAGTAGATGTCACTAAGCCTCTCAAGCTGCTCGAAGTAAACATTGGGACAAAAGAGCACCCTAAGTTGGCTAAGATCGGGGACTACTGGGATGAGAATACAGTAGGTAAAGTGGCTGAATTACTGACAGAATATCAGGATTTGTTCCCTAAAAATTTTTCCGAGCTAAAGGGGATCACAAGGGACTTAGGGGTCATGCATATCACTCTCCAACTCAATGTGTGGCCCATCAAGCAGACCTTATAGGTTGAACCCCAAGTATAAGCAGAAGGTCAAGGATGAGCTCGATAAAATGATTGCCGCAGGTATCACCAAACCAGTTGAACAGTCAGACTAGGTCAGTCCAATGGTGGTTCAGGAGAAAACAAATAAGGGAGAGATTCGGATCTGTGTATACCTACACAAGTTAAACGATGCCTGCGTTCATGATCCATTCCCAACACCGTTCTCAGACGAAATTTTAGACAGCGTGGGAGGAGAGGAAGCGTACTCTTTCACTGACGGGTTCTCAGGATACCATAAGATAATAATCGCACCTGAGGACCGCAACAAAACCATGTTCGCCACTGAGTGGGGATCTTTTCAATATATTGTCATGACGTTTGGCCTCAAAAATGCCCCAGCTATCTTTTCACGGGTCGTTGTCGCAGTATTCAAAGACTTCATTCACAAGTTCCTCGAGGTGTATTTCGATGATTGGACTGTCTTCGGCCTCATCAAGGCACACGTCTCAAACCTGCGCATGATGTTGGATGCCTGCCGAAAACACCAGATTACCCTAAATATCAAGAAGTGTATCTTCTGCGTCCCCTTCGGAATCTTGCTCGGCCACATAGTTTGTCGGAAAGGACTAATGGTAGATCCAGTCAAAATCGCAGTTATCATAAATTTTCTAGTACTAACCACAAAGAAACAGCTGCGCTCGATCCTTGGACACACGGGCTACTATAGAAAATTCATTCAAGGCTATGCGATGATTATTGCCCCCATGGAAAAATTGCTCAAGAAGGATGTTTCATTCTTTTGGAATGATGAATGCCAAAAGAGCTTCAAACTACTAAAGGAAAATATGGTCTCAGCACCTATCCTCATCATTCCGGATTGGGAGAAGGTATTTCATGTTCACATTGATGCATCGGGCATTGCTCTCGGGGATGTCCTTGTGCAGCCTGGGGAAGGAGACATTGACCATCTGGTTGCCTTTGCAAGTAGGAATCTCTCTAGAATAGAACACAACTACTCCACCACAGAGCAGGAGGGATTGGCCATGGTTTACGCATTGTAGAAATATCGGCATTACTTGTTAGGAGGTCACTTCAAAATGTTCACAGACCATTTAGCTTTAAAGTACTTGGTCAATAAGCCTGTGTTGGGGGGAAAATATGCCGATGGTTACTGCTATTTCAGGAGTATGACTTTGAAATCATAGTCAAGTCGGGAAAGTTGAATGCTAGGCCAAACCAGTTGTCCCGAATAGAGAGTGGCGAGGAGCCAACCGACCTGGAAGTCGAATTTCCTGATGCGCAACTATTTGCTATCAAGGTAGTAGATGCACACTTTGCTGATATCATTCAGTTCTTGACCACCGGGACGGCACCTCCAGAGTAATATGTACAACAGAAAAAATATTTGGTCACCCGGGCAACAGACTTTACCATCATCGCAAGACAGTTGTATAAGATGGGGGCAAATGAAATATTGTGGCGATATGTTTTGGAGCATGAAAGGCAGGCTATCTTGACCGACACTCATGATGGAGTAGCAGGAGGTCACTATGCCGGGAAGGCAACGATGTAGAAGATCTTGAGGGCTGGGTTATGGTGGCCAACCCTGCATACTGAAGCCCATGACTGTTGTAAAGCTTGCGATACGTGCTAATGAACAGGGAGGCCATCCCGTAGAGATGAAATTCCCCTTCAACCACAAATGGCCCTACAAGCATTTGATAAGTGGGCCATCGACTTCATCGGGCCTATCAACCCCCAAGAAAAAAGACGGGTGTGTGCTACATTGTTACAACCACCAATTATATAACCAGGTGGGAAGAAGCATAGGCAATAAAGGATTGTACTGCAGATATCGCTGCAAAATTTATTTTTGAACAAATTCTGACTAGATTTGGATGTCCGAAGATTCTCATGAGTGACAGAGGTACGCACTTTGTTAATGAAACAATATGAGCTTTGACCGAGGAATTCCAGATCCATCATGCGAAGAGCATGCCATATCACCCCCAGGATAATGGCGTGGTTGAAGCTTTTAATAAAATCTTGGAGCAAGCACTGACCAAGGTATGCAATGTTGATCACAGCGATTGGGATGTGCTCACCTCGTCAGTCCTCTGGGCCTATCGAACGACTTGCAAGAAGTTAACAGGAAAAACCCCATTTAGGATGGTTTATGGTAAAGAAGCCATTATATCCATGGAATATATTTTTCCCAGTCTGTGTATCGCATCATTTACAAACATGGCAGCACCAGAAATCATGGAGGAGCGATTAGCGCAGCTTCTGGCTTTGGAGGAAGATCAGTTAATTGCGAATTTCCACCAGCAAGTCCAGAAGGCCCGTGATAAAGCTTGGCATGACCGACACATTCACTAGAATACTTTCACAGAAGGCCAATTGGTCCTCTTATACGATAGCCAGTTTGAAAAGCATCCCGGGAAGTTCTGGTAGCATTGGCTTGGTCCCTACACAATTAAGGATATCACGAATGGTGGAGCGGTTAGGCTTGCTACCCTTCGCGGAGATATGCTCCCCGAATACATCAATGGTAGCCAGATCAAACCATATCAGATCAAATGACTCTATGGCCGGAGTAGCCATATAGGCGCAGGGGGAGACCCCACCACCACAGTGACTCGGGACGAGTCACAAGATTGTGTTGGGGGGCTGTTGGAACAGGGTCTCCTACAACAGCTGTGAAACTGGTCCATTTTTTATATTTTTTATTATATCTAGTCTAACACAGGGGTTTTGGGGTGGGTCAAAGCCTCTAATGCATTGTAAGTGGGTCAAGCGTGGACCAAGAGTCTACAAACCATGATTTTCAGACCATTAGATGCGTAGGCTAAAATAGTATAAGTAGTTGAACATTTTTGAGTTGTAAGACAGACTTGGACTAAGATTGGTGTGAATTGCGAATTAGCAGATCTGTTTGGGGTTTTGGGAAAGGACTCTTGTTGGCTATGTGCGTGGAGATCCTCAGTCCTGCTATGTGCGGACCCTACTGCTGTGTGTGCAGGTTGGGTTTTGGGCGTTGTAAAAGGATCGGAAGAACTAATGAATGTGGAAGGCTGTTGAAATCTCTGAATCTATTAGATCTGTGATGTCTGTTTATGTATGCTCCGTGTCATTGATTTAAGCTGCGAAAATACTTGTGCTACTTGTTATTACTGAGATCTAGATCTATTATGGTATGCATGATTCTATATTGAGCTCCGCAAGTAACTGTACTAAGTTCTTATGCTGCGTTGACCATTGATCTAAATCTTTTTATTAGACTTGATGCAAGAATAGCTGCGATAGTTGCCTTATTTTCCTATATATGTTATTCATTGTGATTATACATGATATTGCACACGTGGATGCAGAGGAACTGATAGATCTGGGTTCTGTAATATGTGATCTGATATTTGTGAAGTCGAACGCAGCTCTGCTTGACTTACCTACCCTCGCCCAGGGTGCGGAAAACTGGTTCTAGCACCCTCCCATACTACTTCAGGTGAGACTTTGGCTTGCGCAAGCAGACCACTGCCAAAAGGGCCAGTAGTATAGGGGTTTGTTGGAAAACCTTAACCTCTGAAACTGGGTCAGGACCCCTCGAGCCAACAGGTCTGAAGTCATCATCATCAATTTTTATATGTAGGGGTCATCATTGGGTCATGAGAAGACATCAAAACTTCAAAATCTTTCCTAATTCAGTCATTTCTCATTTCTCATTCCTTCTTGCGTGATATTGAGCTCTAGAGAGCTATTGCATTAAGCCAAAGTTGTGGCTAGTGTTTTCAAAGGTTTACATTATAAAATATCAAGCGAGGCTGTGAATACATTAAAGTAACCATGGCAGAAAAAATAAGGACAAACAAGGGTGGCCAATGCCTGAGATATGAACCAAAAGATATGAATTTGATCAATGAAGACCCAACAGTAGTGGAAGTCTTCAGAAGGACATGTTGCTTACAGTTTTGTGAGAAATTACAAGGCTTCCATGCACAGGTTTCCAAAGAGTTTTCTTTTAATTTCAGTGGAACAGCCACCAAAGTGGGAATTCTCAATTTGTCCATCACACCAGAGGCTATTGCAGCTGCTACGGGGATTCCAAGAGGATGGGAGAAGTGGTTCAAAGGTTTCAAGTTTAACATGGAGCAGTGCAAAGAATTTATGAAGCCTGAAAACAGTGAAATGGATCTCACCAATGCCATTCCAAGGAACTGCATAAAGGACAACTACTTAAAATTGATGCTCATCATCCAAAAGTAATTAAATTGTGAAGGTAGATACCACAAATTCTACTCATATCATTTCAAGCTACTTCTACACTTTACTGGTAATATTTCCCTTGATTTGCCTTTCTACTTACATAGAAGTTTGTCAAAAATGGCAGATAAGGTCCAAGAAAAATCTGAAGGGAGTGAGACTTCATTGTTTCATCATGGTTTAATGAAACTGCTGGTTTTAGATGAACTCCAAAGGTTAGGCAGAGACTGGTCATCATTTTTGTTTGTTAGTGGTTTTGATTTGGATGCTCTTACTCCTTCAAGAACTCCCAAACCTAGGATAATTCCATCACCAGTAGCAGCAACACAGAGTGAACCTTTGGTAGCAGAACCAAGTGAACCTGCAACAATAGAACCAAGTGAGCCAATTATGATGGAGACAAAGCAATTGCAGATTTTTGATACACCAAATGTCCCACCTGCAAAACAGAAGTCAAAAGTGGTCAAACCTGCAAAACAAAAACAAGCTGTGAGTAAACTAGGAACAAAAAGGATGACAAGGAGCCAAACAGTGGCCTTATAAGAAAAAAAAATGGCCGTAGAAGACAGAGCAGTAGCTAAAGGAAATATAGAAGATATCTTACATGCCATTGACATAAAATAAACTCCTATATTCCAGGCTGAGGACATAGAGGATGGTGGATAGAAGTTAAAAAAAGGCTAAATCTGCAAAGAAATTAGAATTTGAGGGAGAAGATGCAGGTTTTATGTTCCAAGAAAGAAAGCCTATGAAAAGTCATGCTAGGAAGCTATTAGAAAGTAGTAAAGTGGTTCATCCACCTACTGACATAGTCCAGCCACCACAAGAGATCATTGACCTTTCATCACTTGCAGAGAAAGATACAATTAGCAAATCAAAGAAAGGAAAAGAGAAAGTTATGGAAAAAACATAGTTACAACTCCTTGAAGAACAATTGAAACTGTAAAATCATGAAATTTATATTAAGAAAAGAGAAGCAAGGAAACACAATGTAGAGAAGATTCAGTTTGAAAAGATGAAGGCAATTTGGGAAGAGCAGGTTGACACTGTTTCCAAGACTTTGGATAATACACAGAAGCTTGTCAAATGGACCATTCCAGTGAGGAAAGAGGCCAAACATGTCAAGAGGATGAACACACATTTGAAATCCACCAATAGAAGGTTGAAAGATCAGGTTAAGGACGTCCAGGAGAAAATTGAACTGATTCATGAAGAGTTAGAGAAAAAAGGCCTTAAAATGACAGTGCTTGAAGAGCCAATAGCTCAACCCATCATAAATGAGGAGGGAATTCCTCAAGGATCATAAGGTGAGCTGGTTTATGGTTTTTAAGGCTAATGGCATATTAGAAAAAGAGTTTTGACACTCATGAGGTTTATATTTCAAGTTACACAAAAATCTGGAATTTTAGCACTTTTCAACAGTTTCGTAGCGTGCCTGGGTTTGAAGGACAGCAAAACGCTATGAAACTACTGTAACTTTTCTTCTTCATTTTAAAACCTATTTTGGGAGCTTTCAAGAGGTAAAATATGTATGGAATACGTGTCTAAGGATGATGAATACCATACTAAAGGAAATAATCAAAAAAATTGATGGTAAATGGCATTTTTGCAGCCCTATGAAAGTACGTTATGAAACTGTCTTACTTTCGTAGCGTACTGTGTGGGGGATTTTTAAGCAGATTTTTGGGAATCTATGGATAGCTGGTTGCTATCCAAGTGTGAGAGGATCATGACAACAATTATTCAACACTTAAAGACCATGAAATGAAGACAAAATACTAGCCAAAGAATTCGTTGAAGATGAAGACCAGTTTGCCTAAAAAACAGGGTTTTGTTTCCAATTTTAGAGGAGGTCAATTAAGTGGTCATGTAGTGATGAGTCCCATCACCCCAATTCAAACATGTGAAGGCATATTTGTCAAAGATGTAATTGATTTAGAAGATAAGGTTGTTAAATGTAATAATGAATAGTTTGAGTCCTATAAGGAAAAGGACTGTCAAGTAGGATAGCTGTCATTTTGTCATTAAATAGATGTTTTATGGTTATGCAAGGTATCATTAGGAAAAAAATCGTTGAATCTAGCCAGGAGGCAGATCATCTAATGATGTAACAAGTCTATTAAAGGGCATAGAGTCAAATTTGTCAAGGGTTGGAGATTTTTTGGCAAAACTACAGCTTTATGTAATTTGACTGTTTCAGTAATACAAGGACTTGTTTCTTGACCAACCTGAGATTCTGATTGAGTTTTTAGTGCCTTCCTATCTTATCTATATCTTTTATGTGTATCATTTGCAGTGGTGTTTATCTATAATACTCAGAATTCATTCATGTAATGCTCTGACTTCCTTTATAGATAATTTGACTGTGTATTTTCTTGTTTCATGTGTGTGAGTACTACTGCTAAAAACTCTTACCCGCCTCAGCTTCCATGTCAAGTGAACTCACTACTGAATCACTGAAATTTTTGACTCTGTTATCACCCAAAAATTTTCAAAACAACATTTTGATAAGGTTACAAAATTTCATGAGGCTAAATTGGGTTTTAGGAGTCAATTTAGGTTTGATCAAGGGTAGGTTTTAGATTTCTAATAACTTTAAAGCTCATCCTAAGGTTCAAATAAAGCCTTCTTTAATGTTCTTTCATGTAAATTTTTTATCATTTTCTATTTGTAGGTCATTTCCAAAAGTTTCGTGTCAAAACTGTTCAATTATCCAAAAAACCACGTTTTCGTAGTACCACCCGTTGAAAAAAGTCGTTTTGCGCTAGGAAAGCGCTGATAGTTTCGTAGCGCAAACATGAAAATTTACACTGTAGTCGCTACAAAACCGCGGATTTGTAACTTTCTTGTCAGTTGAGTTGGCAGATGTCAGAAACCATTGGGAAAGGGTAGGATAGTGTCATGTTGAGTCATGTAATGATGAAATTCGATGTACACACCCACATTTGCAGTCATCATTGTCATTATAGGTTATGAATGAGGCATAATTCAGTTATGAGAGGACATTTTAAGTTTCAAAATCTTTCCTAATTGGTCATTCTCATTCCCTTTTGCCTCCATTCGAAATGCCTGAGCTCTGAGTGTCAAGCCCAACCTGTGGCTGGTTCACATAAAGGTTTTACTACACCCATATCAAGCAAGGCTGATAGTTTCTCAAGCGAGGTTGTTGTTACATTTTTCAAGCGAGGCTGAAAGATTTGTTGAAGAACATGGCAGAGGAAAAGAAAATTCACAGAGGAGGACACTGCTTAAGGCATGAACTTGAAGACATGAAATCAATAATTGAAGACCCAGCAGTGATGGAAGCGTCAGAAGAGTAGGTTGCCTACGGTTTTCTGAAAAGTTGCAGGGCTGTCACACACAGGTATCCAAGGAATTTTCCATGAATTTCAATGGAACAACCACTAAAGTCGGGATGCTAAGTATGTCTATTACACCAGAGGTCATTGCTGTTGTTACTGAGATACCAAGAGGTCAAGAAACCTGGTTTGAAAGTTTCAAATTTGATATGGAGCCATGTAAAGAGTTCATGAAGCCTGGGTACATAGACATGGACCTTAATAATGCTATCCCTAGAGGCTGCATCAAAGATAACTACTTAAATCTACTGCTCAACATTCAGAAATATTTTACCTATGAAGGCAGATATCACAGGGTTTATTCATCTCATTTCAAAATGATTCTACACTTCACTAGTAAGATTTCACTTGATTTACCTTTTTATCTGCATAGGATTCTTGCAAAGATCGCTGATAAGGTGCAAGAAAATTCTGAAGGGAGTGAAACATCCTTATTTCATCATGGTTTAATGAAGTTATTAATTTTAGATGAACTTCATAAGATAGGCAGATATTGGTCATCTTTCTTTTTTATAAATGGTTTTGAATTGGAAACCCTAACTCCTGTAAGAAACCCTAAAGCTAAAGGAGTTCCATCACCACCACCAATAGAACCAAGTCAACCTGTGGCTGCAAAACCAAAAGCAACTGCAGGAGTGAAGTCAAGAAAGAAAATTGAGAAAGGGCCAGAGAAAATGCAAATGCTTAATACTCCAACTCTCTCACCTGCAAAATAGAGTTCAAAGGTTGTCAAAGATGCAAAACAGAAACAAGCTGTCAGCAAGGGGACCAAAAGAGTAACTTGAAGCCAAGCAGTGGCATTAAAGGGAAAGACAGTTTCTACAGAGGAAAACCCAGTAACAAAGGGGAATCTAGAGGATATTCTTCATACCATTGACATAGAAGAGACACCCATTGTCCAAGCTGAGTTCATTGGGGAAGAGGAGCATAAATTGAAAAAGGCCAAATCTGCAAAGAAGCTAGAGTTTGAGGGGGAAGATGCAGGCTTCATCTTTCAAGCAAGAAAGCCTATGACTAGGCATGCTAAGAAACTGATGGAAGGCAGCAAAGAAGTTCAAATACCCATTGAGACAACCGAATCCCCTAAAGAAATTGTTGATCTTTCATCACCTACAGTAAAGGATATGATCAGCAAAATGACAAGGGGAAAGGAGAAAGTGACAGAGAAAACAGAGTTTCAACACCTTCAGGAGAAATTAAAGTTGACAAACCAAGAAATTGTTTTCATGAAAAAGAAAGCTAGAAAGCACAATGTTGAGAAAGTTCAGTTTAAAAGAATGAAGGCACTGTGGGAAGGACAGGCTGATTCTGTTTCTGAAACTCCAAGTAGTACAGAGAAATTTTTCAAGTGGAACAGTTCCAACAATAAAGGAAGCTAAATTTGTCAGAATAATAAATACTCATTTGAGAGCTACTAAGAGAAGACTTAAAGACCATGTGAGAGATTTAGAGCAACAACTATATTTGATTCATGATGAGTTAAAGAGAAAAGGCATTAAAATGGCAGTCGTAGAAGAACCAATAGCTTAATCAAGTGTAAATGAAGAAGGGACCTCAAGAAAGCTGGAATAACTGTGTTTTTACAGTTGGTATGATTTTTAAATGATGGAAAAAGGTATATTTTGATGCTTTTGACACAACTACAATTTTCACTTCGAATTTTTTTGACAAAACTGCATACTTAGCAGTTTCGTAGCCATTCAGTGTAAAAAAGCAGAAAAGCGCTATGAAACTGTTGTATCATCTTTTCTTGATTATTTTGATCAGTTTTGGAAGGGTTAAAGAATTAATCAAGAATGAAATTGCTATGGAGGATGTATTAAAGGGTAATTAAAATAATCCTGGAGGAAAGAAGTCAAAGATTTGAAGAATAAAGGTTGAAATGGCAGCGCTATGAAAGGCGCTACGAAACTACTGTGTTTTCGTAGCGTAGACCATTACAACATTTTGAGCAGGGTTTAAAGTGGTTTTAGATAGCTGGAGACTAGGGAGGAGTTATGGGATGTGTTATGACAACTTCTAACAGCCAAGGACCACGAAATGAAGGATACATGATGGTCAAAATGATCAAAGAGTGCAAAAGATCTTATGGCTAAAAAGCAGGATTTTGTTTCCTGTTTTGATGGAAGTCAGAAATATGGTCATGAAGAAATGAAGCCCATCATCCAGGTTTGACCATGTGATGATACACTTGGAAATGATGTAAATTTAAATAGATAATTTTGTTATAGATAGCATTAAGCAGTTTGAGTCCTTTTTGGAATAGGATTGTTTAAGTAGATTAGGTGTCTTTTGTAATAAATTCCATGTCTTATGGTTATGCAAGGTGTTAGTAGTTAGAAATTCGATGTATCTAACCTAGAGGTAGATCATCTTATGTTGTAAGAGGTATATTAAAGGCCATTGGGTCGAATTAGCAAAGGGTTGGACATTTTTGGAAAAACTGTGCTTATTGTGAATTGACTGGTTTTCAGCTAATACAGAGATTTTCTACTTGACCAACTTGAGATTCAGAAGGAGTTTTAGTGTTTTCCTATTCTATTCACATCTCTTATATTATCTCATTGCAGTGGTGTTCACCTATATTACTCAGAATTCATCTTTTAGGTGCTTTGACTTCCTATATAAGTGAACTGACTGTGTTTTTACAGTTTCATGTGTGTGTATCTCATGACTAAAACTCTGATATGCCTCAACTTCCATGTTAAGTAGATTCACTGGATTATTGAACTGTTTTGACTCCATAAACCCAATGTATACATGCTAATGTGATTCTCAACCTACATCTTTCATATGATCTGTTTGTTAACTAAATAGAGTTAGCCATCTATATTTTATCCAAATCATTAACCCTTTAGATAGCCCTCTCAGGCTGAGGAGGTTAAGCCTCAGTCAAAAGATTAGGTTTGAAATAGTTACATGAATTTGACTGATCAAGTATCCTATTAGATCTAATTTTGTGATAACATTTTGGTGCATCTTCTGGGAGCCTGAAGATTATACTTTCCCAAAATTTTGAAGCTAAACTTTTGAAGGTAGCAGGAGCTCAGAAATATTTTTGAGGCTGCATCTACCTTGGTGACTCCATTCAAAATTTATATGATCAAAGGTGGTTTCAAGAAGGAGATACATGAGGAGAAATCCTAACCCAAATCCACCTACCATTGTGGACAATCCAAACACCATTTCCAGAGGTAGTCAAAGAATTTCTGAAATATCAGGTACTCCATCACATTCGAAATCCTTGTCCTCTGAAATATTAAGAAGTCCTAAAGATAAAAGAGTTGATGATAAAATCCAGGAAATCTTGTTTAGGTCTGAAAGTGAAAAAGAATTAACTGAAATCATCTTAGACTTGCATAAGAGAGGTATTGATACCTCAGCCCTAGTAACACAGGAAAACAACGAAGAGTTTTGGGAAGCTGTTACTTCTGAGTTGTTGTTGGAAAGAGAGTCTTTAAATAAGTTGAAAGAGCTTGACCCTTTGAAGTCTTGTTGAAAAGTAAAGTTGTTTTACCTCTTCCTGATTGGAGTTTAATTTTTAGTGGACAACAAAGACCAAACAGTCCTCCTCATAACAGTTCTTCATCCTCTACTGCTGCTATCCCAAAAGTTACCACAGTCCCTCTCATTATGGCTGGAAATGTGCCTCCTCCACTTGCTGCACCTGCTAGATATGCCCCTCTTGTTCTTCCAGCTATTTTACATGACCTCCCTAGAAAATATGCTGCTAGAATCAAAACTTGGGGAAGTGATGAAGACATTACAAGAGAGGAACAATAGACCAATTTAATGATTTTATAGACAGGGAGGAGGTTGATCATGAAGATGTCAGGTTGAGATTGTTTGCTCGGAGCTTTACTGGTGAAGTTAGGAAGTGGTTCAAAGCCCTTACTCCTAGAAATATTCATAATTGGAATGGGTTTGAAGATACCTTTTTGACAAAATGGGGAAATAGAACTAATCCAGTACAAGCCCTCACTGAGTATAACTATTTAAGAAGAGTTGTTGATGAAACTGTTCAAAATTTTTCAAAAAGGTTTAATAAGGTTTATGACTCTATTCCTGCCCATTTAAAACCTCCACAAGCCTTAGCTCAAATGAGATATTCCAAGGCTTTTGATTATGAATTTTCTATACTACTAAGAGAGAGAGAATCCCATACACTTGCTGAAATGAAAAATGATGCAGTGAAGGTGGAAGTTAATATGATAGTAGCTAAAAAGTGAAAAATGGGTAAGACTAAGTTAAAAGAAGAAGAAAAGCCTTCCTCCTCTACCTTTGATGATAAATTTGATTCAATGATGAAAATGGAAAATTTAATGGATATGCTAGCTCTTGGGAATACCTATGCTCCTCCTGCACAACATGAACCTCAGTTTAGAAACCCTCAGTTCAGGAGACCTCAGAATCAGCAAATACCAAGAGAAAACAGAAATCAACAGCCTGATCCTCCAGTGAGACCTCGTTTCCAGCAGAACTTAGTTGATGAAGAAGATGATCCTGAAATTCCTGAAGAGTCTATTCACTGTTTAGATGAAGAAATGAGTGGAATTTTCTTGACTAAAGAGGAACATGATGAATCAGACTAGGGTAATCATGGAGAGGAACCATCAGATTATCTCAAAGGGTATCAACATGTTATCTTTGAAATGCAAAAGCAATACAATCTCAGAAATAGAAATGTACCTATCATTGCAAATAAAACACAGCCTAAGAAAGATACACCTAAGGTTGTTGATAGTAAGAAAGATACTCCTAAGGTTGCTGAAGCTAAGAAAGATACACCACCTCTCCCTACTATCAAAGAAGCTGAAAAACCTGTTTCTGTTTTCAGTTTGGAAAATGAAATTTCTAACATCAAAATAACAGTACCTTTTGGTGAGATTCTCAAAGTCAATGAGTATAGAAGCAAGATTGTTAAGACGTTGAATTCACAACTAGGAGCTACTGATATTTTAGATATACAAGAGGATCATCCAACAATTTACTTAGGTCCAAGATTAGAAGATGAACAGAATGAGGAGGTGCCTCCTTTTTATGTGAGCCTTAGCATTCATGACATGACATTACATAATGCTATGTTAGATTCAGGGGCCTCTCACAACCTTATGCCCAAAGTAATCATGGAAAGGATGGGGTTAGAAATAACTAGACCATATAAGGACTTGTTTTCTTTTGATTCGAAAAGAGTTCAATGCATTGGTTTAATTAAGGATGTTGTTGTTGGTCTTACACAAGTCCCTACCAAGACAGTGGTCATGGACATCATGGTAGCAGACATTCCACCAAATTTTGGCATGCTATTATCAAGGTCATGGGCAGCAAAAATCAAAGGTACAATGCAGATGGACCTTACCTATGCCACCATACCTGTTTTTGGTGAGCAAAGGAGATTGTATCGAGAGACAAAAATGGCTTACATGGTGAGTAGTAAAGACAAACCTCATAATTTTTCAATTTATGCTCTTGATACTGAACTTGGATCCGATATTATTTTCAATGAGTTGACTAATGAAGCAGAGGATGAGAAGAAAGCAGAAAATCAACAATCTGAAAATCAGCAAGTAGAAGATCAACAAGTAAGTGAGGAGGAAGGTTGGTGGTAATTACATTTTGATGGATCAGCAGGAAAAGATGGGGCAGGAGCAGGGATTTGGATTACAAGTCCAAGTGATGAAAGTAAGTTTCTTTCTTACAAATTGAACTTTGATTGCACAAATAATATGGTTGAGTATCAATCCTTGATTTTGGGATTAGAAGTCTTGAAAATAATGAATGCTCAAAAGATTTCTGTATTTGGAGATTCAGAATTAGTCATTAAACAAGTTGAAGGTGATTATCAAACAAAAGGATGAGGGCATATAGAAACTTAGTTTTAGACATGTTGGAAAACTTCCAAGCTTATTCATTCATTGTTAAAACTAGAGATCAAAACTCCATTGTTGATTCTCTTGCTGTCTCTGCAAGTCTTTTCATTATTCCCATTCATTCCACTGAAAAATATGAGGTTGAAGTTCGCCGTAGACTAGCTATCCCTGATAATATTACTCATTGGCAAGTTTTTGAGGATGATCAACAAGTGAAGAAATTTATTGAGCTGAAAGAAGAGTTTGAAACTATACAAGTATATTAGCAAAATATGCTTGCTGAATCTAAAGGAAATCCTGAAGTTTTGCAGCTAAAGAATAATTCCATACCAAAGGGTCTCATACCTCTTGAAATTTTTTTGATCGGAATGATATTTTTAAATCTCCTAAGATACAAGCTGATGATGAAGAGGTTGAGAATTGTAATCTTGGTACAGTAGCTATGCCCAAAATGATTAAACTTTCAAAGTTTCTTTCAGTTGATATGAAGTATAAATATATTGAGATGATGAAGAGATTCATAGATGTTGTTGCTTGGAATTATGCTAATTTGAAATAATATGACCCCACTATTATTCATCATACTATTCCCATCAAAGAAAATGAAAAGCCTTTCAAGCAGAAGTTGAGGAGGATTAACCCACTTCTCATGCCATTGATTGAGAAGGAATTCAAGAAACTCTTTGATGCCAAAATCATTGTCCCAATCAGATTCTCAAATTGGCTTGCAAACTTGGTTCCAGTGAGGAAAAAGAGTGGAGAAATCAGAATATGCATTGACTTCAGAAACTTGAATAAAGCCTCTATGAAGGAGAACTATCCTCTCCCAAAGATGGACCAAATTTTGCAAAATATTTTTGATTCTCAAAGGATGTCCATGCTTGATGGTTTTCAGGTTACAATCAGATCCTTGTGCATCCGGATGATCAGGAAAAAACAACCTTTACTACACCATGGGGCACTTTCATGTATGCCAAGATGCTATTTGGTCTCATGAATACAGGAGCTACCTTTCAGAGGGAAATGGACATTTCTTTTTCTAAAGAGAAGGAAAATATCGTGGTTGTTTATCTTGATGACATAACTGTCTTCTCAAAGAGGGAAGAAGATCACTTGAAACACCTAGAAATAATTCTACTGAAGTGTAGAAGGTTTGGCATCTCTCTAAATCCCACCAAAAATATTTTTTCTTTAACTTCAGGTAAATTACTTGGACACATCATTTCTAAATATGGGATTAATATTGATCCAAACAGGTTCAATGCAATTCAGAAGATGGATTTGCCTAGAAGCAGGAAGGAGATTCAATCTTTCCTTGGAAAGGTAAATTTTGTAAGGCGGTTTATTTCTAATTTTTCTGAGATTGTGAAGGATATAACAAGGATGCTGAAGAAGGGAGTTGACATTAAGTGGACAGCAGAAGAAAAGCACTCATTTGAGGAGATCAAAAGGGCACTCACACAAGAACCAGTATTAACCACTCCATATTTCTCAAAAGAATTTTTGATTTTTACTTTCGCATCATAAAATACTATTGCTGGAGTTTTGTTGCAAAAGGGACAACAAGGTATTGAGCAACCCATTTCATTTTTTAGTAGGACATTAGCTAACTCTGATATGAAGTATAATATCTTAGAGAAACAAGCCTATGCTCTGGTGAAGGCTATTAAAGATTTCAGAATTTATATTCTGCATTCTCATATTGTGGCTTTTGTTCCTAATACTGCTGTGAAAGACATCCTCACTCAAGCCGATCCTGATGGTAAGCGAGGAAAATGGATTGCTAAATTGTTGGAATATGATATAGAGATTAAGCCAACAAAATTGGTCAAAGGACAAGGCTTAGCAAAGCTGATGGCACAGTCCAAATTTGAATGTCTTGACATAAATTTAATTACAGAAATATAAAAAATTTCAGATGAGGAAGAAGAACTAGTCCCTATTGAAGAAAAGTACATATCTTCATATTGGTACAAGGATATTGTTTTTGTCCTACAACATCATAAAGTACCTGTTGAGTTAACAAAGTCTAAGGCAATATTTGTGAAGCTAAAATCATTGAGGTATTGCATTTTTGATAAAAATCTTTTTTGGAAGGATACTGGCGGTATTTTGCTGGAAGAGGATGCTGATAAAATGATTGAGGAGTTCCACAAAGGAGATTGTGGAGGTCATTATTACTGGAAGGCGAAAATGAACAAGATTCTTAGAGCAAGGTATTATTTGCCTACAATGTTTAAGGATGTCTACAAAAAGATTGCTGCCTGTCATGAATGCAACATTTTCAATGGTAAGAAGAAGCTTGTACCATTACCTTTAATGCCTATCTATGTGGAAACGCCATTTTAGCAATGGGGGCTATATTTTATTGGAGAGATTCATCCATCATCATCAGGTTAGCATCGCTGGATTCTCACAACGACTGATTACTTTACTAAATGGATTGAAGCAATCCCAACTAGGCAAGCAAATGATTATGTTATTATTTCTTTTTTGGAAAATAATATCTTGTCTAGATTTGGTTGCCCCATGAAGATCATAACTAATAATGCACAGGCATTTAATTCTAAGAAGCTGATCAATTTATGTCATCAATATCATATTACTCTTGGGAATTCCACTGCATATTATTTGCAAGGGAATGGTCTTGCTGATTCTTCTAATAAGATCATTGTCAGGATCATTAAGAAGGTGTTGCTAGAAAATAAGAAGGCTTGACATTTGAAGCTGAAATAGGCCTTATGGGCTGATATGATATGCATAAAAAGGTCAATTGGAACTTCACCATATGAACTGGTATATGGGGCTGAAGCCATTTTTCCTACATATTTAGTGGTACCTGTCATGAATCTGATTCAAGGATTAGAAGAGGAACCTAATGCAGTTCAGAGAAGAATCAATAAATTAATAGCTCTACAAGAGAAGAGGGATGAAGTTTATAACATCAATCAACAATCTCAAAACAGAATCAAGAGGACATTTGAAAAGAAGATCAAAGAAGAAAGTTTTCAAATTCAGGATGAAGTGCTGAAATGGGAGGCCATAATCAAGAGAAAGGAAAACATGGTAAGTTTGAGAACTTGTGGAAAGTTCCTTTTAAGATAGCGAATTTCCATGGAAACAATACTTACATACTGCAGGAGATAGATGGAAAATCATATGCTGGAGGGCCTGTCAATGGCAGGTTTTTAAAGCATTAATCTTCCTAAGAATCTGTTGATCATTCATATCATTGTACATATTCCATTTTATGAGTTTTTTTTTGCTAATAATGACAAGCTAAATCAACAAGCTTGAGCCCGAGGTGAAGGCCATTAGAGCTTGAGGAGAAAGCTTGGAAATTTCAAAGTTTTTTCTGTTTTGGAAAGAAAATGGACAGCAGCACTTGAACTACTGGTTCTTAGTGTACCACAGGGGCACACTATCCTAAGTGGAGCCATTGTTATCACCCAAAAAATTTCAAAACAACATTTTGATAAGGTTACAAAATTTCATGAGTCAAAATTGGGTTTTAAGAGTCAATTTAGGTTTGATCAAGGGTAGGTTTTAGATTTCTTATAAGTTTAAAGCTCATCCTAAGGTTCAAATAAAGCCTTCTTTAATGTTCTTTCATGTCAAATATTTATCATTTTCCATTTATCGGTCATTTCCCAAAGTTTCATGTCAAAACTGTTCAATTAACCAAAAAACCACGTTTTCATAGTGCCACTCATTGAAAAAAGTCATTTTGCGCTACAAAAGCATTGATAGTTTTGTAGCGCAAACAAGAAAATTTACATTGCAGGAGCTACGAAAGCGCGGATTTGTAACTGTCTTGTCAGTTGAGTTGGCAGATGTCATAAACTATTGGGAAAGGGTAGAATAGTGTCATGTTGAGTCATGTAATGATGAAATTCGATGTACACACCCACGTTTGCAGTCATCATTGTCATTATAGGCTATGAATGAGGCATCATTCAATTATGAGAGGACATTTTAAATTTCAAAATTTTTCCTAATTATTCATTCTCATTCCCTTTTGCCACCATTTGAAATGTCTGAGCTTTGAGTGTCAAGCCAAACCTGTGGCTGGTTTACATAAAGGTTTTACTACACTCATCTCAAGCGAAGTTGTTGTTACAATTATTCAAGCGAGGTTGTTGTTACATTTTTCAAGAGAGGCTGAAAGATGTGTTCAAGAACATGGCAGAGGAAAAGAAAATTCATAGAGGAGGACACTGCTTAAGGCATGAGCCTGAAGACATGAAAGCAATAATTGAAGACCCAACAGTGATGGAAGCGTTCAAAAGAGTAGGTTGCCTACGGTTTTGTGAGAAGTTACAGGGCTGTCACACACAGTTATCCAAGGAATTTTCCATGAATTTCAATGGAACATCCACTAAGGTCGGGATGCTAAATATGTCTATTAGACCAGAGGTCATTGCTGCTGTTACTGAGATACCAAGAGGTCAAGAAACTTGGTTTAAAAGTTTCAAATTTGATATGGAGCCGTGTAAAGAGTTCATGAACCCTGAGTACATAGACATGGACCTTAATAATGCTATCCCTAGAGGTTGCATCGAAGATAACTACTCAAAACTACTGCTCAACATTCAGAAATATTTTACCTGTGAAGGCAGATATCACAAGGTTTATTCATATCATTTCAAACTGCTTCTACACTTCATTGGTAAGATTTCACTTGATTTAAATTTTTATCTGCATAGGATTCTTGCAAAGATGGCTGATAAGGTGCAAGAAAAGTCTGAAGGGAGTGAAACATCCTTATTTCATCATGGTTTAATGAAGTTATTAATTTTAGATGAACTTCAGAAGTTAGGCAAAGATTGGTCATCTTTCTTGTTTATAAATGGTTTTGAATTGGAAACCCTAACTCCTATAAGAAACCCTAAAGCTAAAGGAGTTCCATCACCAGTAGCAGTAGAACCAAGTCAACCTATGGCTGCAAAACCAAAAGCAACTGCAGTAGTGAAGTCAAGAAAGAAAACTGAGAAAGGGCTAGAGCAAATGAAAATGCTTAATACTCCAACTCTCTCACCTGCAAAACAGAGATCAAAGGTTGTCAAAGATGCAAAACAGAAACAAGCTGTCAGCAAGGGGACGAAAAGAGTAACTAGAAGCCAAGCAATGGCATTAAAGGGAAAGACAGTTGCTACAGAGGACATCCCAGTAACAAAGGGGAATCTAGAGGATATTCTTCATGCCATTGACATAGAAGAGAAACCCATTGTCTAGGCTGAGTTCATTGGGGAAGAGGAGCATAAATTGAAAAAGGCCAAGTCTGTAAAGAAGCTATAGTTTGAGGGGGAAGATGCAGGCTTCATCTTTCAAGCAAGAAAGCCAATGACTAGGCATGCTAAGAAATTGATGGAAGGCAGCAAAGAAGTTCAAATACCCATTGAGACAGCTGAATCCCCTAAAAAAATTGTTGATCTTTCATCACCTACAGTGAAGGATACAATCAGAAAAATGAAAAGGGGAAAGGAGAAAGTGACAAAGAAAACATAGTTTCAAAACCTTGAGGAGAAATTAAAGTTGGCAAACCAAGAAATTGCTGCTATGAAAAATAAAGCTAGAAAGCACAATGTTGAGAAAGTTTAGTTTAAAATAATGAATGCACTATGGGAAGGATAGACTGATTCTATTTCTGAAACTCCAAGTAGTACATATGAGTTAAAGAACAGAGGCATTAAAATGACAATCATAGAAGAACCAATAGCTCAATCAAGTGTAAATGAAGAAGGGACCTCAAGAAAGATGGAATGACTGTGTTTTTACAGTTGGTATGGTTTTTGAATGATGGAGATAGGTATATTTTGATGTTTTTGACACAACTACAGTTTTCACTTCGAAACTTTTTGACAAAACTGCATACTCAGCAGTTTCGTAGCGCATTCAGTGTAAAAAAGAAGAAAAGCGCTACGAAACTGCTGTAGCAGCTTTTATTGCTTATTTTGATCAGTTTTGGAAGGGTTAAAGAATGAATCAAGAACTAAAATTTATATGGAGGATGTATTAAAGGGTAATTAAAATAATCCTGGAGGAAAGAAGTCAAGGATTTGAATAATAAAGGTTGAAATTGCAGCACTACGAAAGGCGCTACGAAACTGTTTTGTTTTCGTAACACAGTTCATTATAGCATTTTGAGCAGGGTTTAAAGTGGTTTTAGACAGCATGAGACTAGGGAGGAGTTATGGGATGTGTTATTACAACTTCCAATAGCCAAGGACCACGAAATGAAGGATACATGATGGTCAGAATGATCAAAGAGTGCAAAAGATCTTATGCCTAAAAAGCGGGATTCTGTTTCCTGTTTTGATGGAGGTCAACAATATGGTCATGAAGAAATGAAGCTCATCATCTTGATTTGACCATGTGATGATACACTTGGAAATTATGTAAATTTAAATATATAAGGCTGTTATAGATAGCATTAAGCAGTTTGAGTCCTTTTTGGAATAGGATTGTTTAAGTAGATTATGTGTCTTTTGTAATAAATTTCATGTCTTATGGTTATGCAAGGTGTCATTAGTTAGAAATTCGATGTATCTAGCCTAGAGGTAGATTATATTATGTTGTAAGAGGTCTATTAAAGGCCATTGGGTCGAATTAGCAAAGGGTTGGACATTTTTGGGAAAACTGTGCTTATTGTGAATTGACTAGTTTTCAGCTAATACAAAGATTTTCTACTTGACCAACTTGAGATTCAGAAGGAGTTTTAGTGTTTTTCTATTCTATTTGCGTCTCTTATATTATCTCATTGCAATGGTGTTCACCTATATTACTAAGAATTCATCTTTTAGGTGCTCTGACTTCCTATATAAGTGAACTGACTATGTTTTTACAGTTTCATGTGTGTGTATCTCATGACTAAAACTCTGATATGCCTCAACTTCCATGTTAAGTAGATTCACTGGATTACTGAATTGTTTTGACTCCATAAGCCCAATGTATACATGCTAATGTGATTCTCAACCTACATCTATAATTTATCTGTTTGTTATTTAAATAGAGTTAGTCAGCTATATTTTATCCAAATCATTAACCCTTGAGAGAGCCCTCTCAGGCTGAGGAGGCTAAGCCTCAGTCAAAATATTAGGTTTGAAATAGTTACATAAAGTTGATTGATCAAGCAACCTATCAGATCTAATTTTGTGATAATATACTCCATCAGCCCAATTATTTGCATACTAATACTATTTTCAACCTACACTCATCATAAGAAAATTGTTTTCCAAGTAGAGTTAGCCATCTAAATACATCTTTATTCAATATCATTAACCCTTTGAGAGATCCCTCTCAGACTGAAGAGGCTAAGCTTCAGTCAAAAGATTGGTTTGAAACAGTGACATGAGATTTTCTGATTAGCAACCTATCAGGTGCAATTTTGTGATAACAGGGTCAAACATAACCCCTAGTTGGTTATCGGTTGTATTAAAACCAAGCCACTCAAAGGAGTAGGGGTTCCATT
Source organism: Pinus albicaulis (assembly GCA_034641835.2). Classification (NCBI taxonomy): domain Eukaryota; kingdom Viridiplantae; phylum Streptophyta; class Pinopsida; order Pinales; family Pinaceae; genus Pinus; species Pinus albicaulis. The sequence continues at coordinate 79,167,010 of CM076571.1, read as the reverse complement.
ATATGTTATTGTATGTTGTTTCATAGTCGAGTAGAAAAAATAGGAGTGGGAGTTAGAGAGAATAATAGAGGGGGTTATTGTCCTATATTAGCCAAACAAGCCAAATACCTCATAAAACTCCATAGAGAGTGCCTTCTATTTTGGACTTGCATTATTTCCATACCAAAGAAAATAGAGCAAAGCAACCTCATCTTCCAACTAGGTTTTCTCACATAATGGTTTCCGAGAGAAAATATTTTTGTGCATTGTGTATGTTGTGTGATCGTATTTATTTTCCCTATTTTCCACTTTTTTTTATGTTTCGTGTATAAATAGAAATGAATAACAGACAAATATGGAGTCTAAAATAATCTAACCTTCATATTATAGATTTCAATTTATTTTATTAAATATATTGTGATGAATTATCTAGTGGAATATCAATGATGGTTTACAAATCAATTCATATCCTTTTGTGTATGTGTATGTTTGTGTGTGCGTGTAAAATAATTTTTATAAGTTTTATACTTAAATTATATATTGGAAAAAAAATTAAAATATTATTTGAAAAATAATATATAATGAAAGTATAAAATAAATAAATAAATTTCATAATATTAATACAAAGCTAAAACATACAAAGATATTTATATTATAGAAAAAAAATAAGTACAACCAATTGATAGGTGATTTCCTGAAAGGAAACAAACTCGTCAACCAACTTAATAACCAACCACCTAACTAAAAATTTATATTGTCTATTAACTATTGTCAAAAGGAGATTCTACAAGAACTGGATACCTATGACTATTCATAACAACACATAGATGGAAAGAGAGAAATTCACAATATCCTAGCTAGGAATCAAACTGAGTAGGGAACTAGTTGAGCCTCAATCTGCACATTCCCAAAGCTCTTGGAAATGTTCTCTTGGTTCTTAGTTGAGGTTCAAGGCTAGGTACCACCCTTAGGAGTGGTTGGATTGGGTTGGGTTCCATAAACCCCCCCTCCTTCTTTTGAGTGGTTCTTTTCTCAGGTATTTAGGTGACTAAAATTTCAATACAAGACACCCCCTAACACATGGCTTCAAATTTACCTATAAATATTTTGAAGGGATCCATAATGTCCTATTGGTTTACCTTGTTCATTTCCAAGGATTGAACAATGAGGGTATTTACTAACCAATATTTTTTTTTCTTCAGTTTTGAAACATTTAGTCTTTGTTATGCAAGAATGAATCAGGTTAGGTACCAATCCCCACACCTCCTCAAAAAGTTGCATCTCAAAAAGGTTCATCCTTTTATCCTAAACTTCCTTATCTAGTTGTTCCATTCCCTATTTTTCCACTTTTCAGCAATGTTGTCGTGATATAATTTTCAGTTTCACATGCCTAATACACATCCTCAAACGAATGAATGGGATGAGCCAAGGAGGAAGCTCTACTAGCCCTCACACTTATTTTTCATTTCCTCCCTCCTCCAACTTAGTCGACTTCATGTGCCATGTGAACTCTACTTAGTAAAAACCTCCAAACTATAGATACGAGAAGAATCGAGCAAGGGAGGTCAAGCTTAAACCCCACCAAACTAGATCGAGACCTTCAATTGTGAGCACACCCTACTAAGATAGATAATTGTCCCATCCCCAACTAAACAAAGGAACCAAATGAAACATAACTCACATGAATAAGGGGAAAATGTGCTACTTTATCATAACAACTCAGATTCGAGGAAGGTTGGCTTGTTTAGTGTGCTTCCATTCTTCCCTTCCCTCACCAACAATCTTATGAGAGTGCTACCCACAATCAACTAAATAGCCAAAAAGAACATTGAAAACACATCCATAAAAGGGGCTTGTTGAATCCTTCTGTAGTTATACCTCACCTCATTATGATGATAACATTTGAGACTCACTTGCCGTTGCTTTATAAACTCTCTACCCTAGACATTCATCATATGTGGCGGCTAGTACCATTCCTTATGACTAACATATCACATTGCCTTGCTAATTTGGACAAGGCGGTAACTAACACTCCTCCCCCTCATTTACTCTCCCATCACACCAAGCAACGGAGGGTTCAAACTGCATTGAACATGATGACGTGGTGGGTAAATTAAAGTGACAAATATGTGACACACGTGGGTTTTTGTGTCTTCTTGCATAAATGCCCCATTTAAATGATAATATTATATTTACAATAGTATTTATTTTCATAATTTTATTAATTCACTTAAAATAATTCTTATAACTTTTAAAGTTAAATGTTAAAATAAATATATTCCTATTTTAAAATAATTTTCTTCAAAAAATTATAATATCAATTTCTTTGTTTGAAGGTTTTTGTGGATGAGTTTTGATGTTGAAGAGTTAGAAATAGGAATTGATTTCTTCTAATTTACTCTTATTTTATTTAAACTACATATTTTAAGCTGACCCTTTCTCTTTTTATTTCTTTATTATTTTTCTTGTATTTATGACACCTTTAATTAGTTCTATTCTCAATCTCATGATTATCCTAATGATGGATCTTGACTATGACCCAAAACATCGATTAAAAATGAAAACTATGAATTCAATTCCGATTTCTAACTCTTCAATATCAATATCAATATAATTTTCTCAATTATTAATAAAATAAATCACAAAAATTAACAAATAAAATCAAATTAGAAAATTATAATTAAATAAGCTAATTATAATTTCAAACTTTTTTAATGTGATAAAGAGTTTCTCGTTCCAATACACAAAATATTTAGTATAATAAGATCGTCCAAGTTATCTATTTAAAGTGTCGACTGATTTGTTATCTCTTTGAAAAATTGTTTTCGTTCTTAATTTTTTTTTCAATGAAATTTGAGCGGAATTAATTTTTTTATATATTCTATATTTTATAAATAAACAATATAAATAAACAATTTATTTCAAAACTATGCATAAATTAATTAATCTACATTCTACAAATAAACAATCTATTTTCAAAATTCTTAGGTTATTAACCATATGATATTTTAAATTAAAAAATTCAATCTCACCCCTTCTTAATAGGTACAACGAGAAAGAGAATATGTAACATCACTTTTATTCTATTCCTATGATATATAACTATATCATCGTTCGTTTTACATTCTTCTGTAGAAATTATATAACTTATGTGTTATATGTCCAAGATTCTCCTGATCTCACACTATTTTAACTTCATGCAAAATACAGAATCTATTCCACCATTGATCATTTGCAGAAATTAAATCAAGATTGCAATGCACACATGAAACAACAACAAAATCACACACATTAACACAGTTGTTTAACAGGAAAGCCTGAAGCTGAAAACCTCAACTATCTGTATATAATATATGTCATAGAGATCATGTAACAATCCTCATACAAATTTGATCATATCAATCTCTCAGTACAATACAATCGCTACACACTAATCATGCCCGATCTTGCAAATCCATGCACCGATCTTTGCCACCTGCTAGCCTACCTCTACTGCGCAATCCCTGCTGAAGAATGGCTCTGAATGAGTTCGAATTACTCCAGCCTTGCTCACACAATCCTCATTGGCATCTCCACTGAGTGTTGGATGCAATCAATGCATCACTATAGTCACAACTGATAGTCACACTTTCTCTTTCACCTATCTCTCCATTGGTCTCCACTGAAACTGTCGCGCACTATAGTTAAATGATGTATTCTTCAGTTGACTAATGAGTTATTATTTGTGAATTAATTAACTAGTTAATTCACTCCACTCTTACTAGTGTATCAATCAGTTAGACTAGATACAACTAGCTCAACTGAGTCTAACTGAGTTAAACTAAATACAACTCCACCAACTACTTCTCCAACTCCACCAAACTCTGCCACTTGAGTTCTAACTGAGTCCTCCATGCAATAGCTCTAGTAAACCCTTAGGAATAGCGTAATTCCTTCTGTCAGCTGTTGTGCCACATCTGTGCACTTAACTGAAGTGCTCCAAGAGAATAAGATAATGTTTAGAGTCCAAATATTATTAAGAGCTAATAATATTCGACATATCTATTTTTAGACTGGAAATCTAAAAATAGACTCCGCCCAATATGTCTAAAAATAGAAGTCCATATATTTTTCCAACTTGACCAACCATCCACAAATAGCATCCTACAACTCATAGAATATGATCAACATGTCTAAAAATAGACTTTGCGCCAAAAATAGCCTGCGGGTCCACTTAGTGAAGGCGACTCTTTTCACTAAGCTCATCATCTTGTTGAATCTCAACACTCCCTCTCAACAAGATAGGGATTATCTGCCACCCCGATCCTGTCTCTATGGTATTCGAATTTTCTCCTGGTGAGCGCCTTCGTTAGAATATCTGCATCCTGATCCTCCGTAGGAATGTAAGAAAGCAACATGATCTTCCGCTGCACACAATCTCTAATATGATGGTACCGGATGTCAATATGTTTAGATCTATCATGAAATACTGGATTAACCGAGAGTTTAATGCAACTCTGATTATCACAATATATCACAGTAGGATCTAAGTGAGAACCGAACAACCCGACCAGGATCTTCCTCATCCATATAGCCTTGCATGCAGCCAAACTTGCTGCCATGTACTCGGCCTCCGCTGAATTGAGTGCCACGGATATTTTTTTCCTGCTGTACCAAGAAACTGTTGTACATTCGAAACTGAATATCCCTCCAGATGTGCTCTTTCTGTTCGTTGGGCTTCCTGCCTAATCTGCATCCGTGAAGCCATGCAGCTTCAAATCATCCGACTGTTTGTACCACAATCCATATCCAGATGTGCCCCTGAGATACCTCAAGACATGCTTGCCTGCCTTCCAAAAGATCTTGGTAGGCTTCACCATCACTTGTGAAAGATGTTTCACTGCATAGCATATGTCCGGTCTTGTATTGACTAAATACATGAGCGAACCAACCAACTGTCGATAAACAATGGCATCCACTACCTTTGCCGATGTAGCATCATCTTTCCTCCAACCACCAGGAAGAGGAGTGTCGATAGGCTTGCAGCCTTGCATGTGAAACTTCTCCAGTGTCTCCCGGGGATACTTGCCTTGAGACACAAACAATCCACCTTTCCGCTGCCAAATTTCCAATCCCAGGAAATAATGAAGGAGGCCCAAGTCCTTCATCTCAAACTCCTTTGCAAGATCTGCCTTGCATGAGTGTATCAACAGTTCATCACCTATTAGTATTAAATCATCTACATAAAGCACAATGATCAAAAGCTTACCCTCCACCACAATCTGGTATAGGTTTGGATCCACCTCACTCTTGGCGAGACCAAGTCCGGTGAAATGACTGTCTATCTATGTGTACCAAGCACGAGGTGCTTGTTTCAGCCCATACAACGCTCTTTTGAGCCTCCACACATGCGACTCGATGCTGAAGATTTCGAATCCTTCAGGCTGCTCAATGTACACCTCCTCCTCAATGATTCCATTGAGGAACACAGTCTTCACATCCATATGATGAATGTGCCAACCCATCTGCGCTGAGAGAGCAAGGATGGTCCGTATGGAAGAATACCTTGCGACAGGTGCAAAGGTTTCTTCATAGTCGATCCCCTCGATCTGTGAGAAGCCTCGGGCAACAAATCTTGCCTTATACTTCTCGACGCTCCCATCAGTAGCTTGCTTCACTTTGTAGATCCATCTCGAACCTACCACTGATTTCCCTTCCGACCTTGGGACAATCTCCCATGCATTGTTTCTGACAATCGAATCATACTCTTCCACGATGGCATCTACTCATGTGGGATCCTCCACAGCTTCCTCGAAAGAGGATGGCTCCGTCACGATACGCTTGCTCATCAGAGACATGTATCTAGTAAATCGGTTAGGTGACTGTCTCTGTCTGCGCTGTGATGTAGGAACTCCTACATTCTGCATTGCATCAAGATTCAGTCGCTCAGCTTCTGTAGTGCGCTTCCGCCCTCTGATGTTTGGCGTTGCATGAGGGTTTCTTCCACTCTATGAACCTCCTCTTGTGGCTGATCCACATCTTGAGGCTCATCTTTAGGAACAAGTAGCTCCTCCTCTGGATGCAACTGTAGCTCCCTCTCAAGCGACAACTTCATGGCTTTCTCCTCATGAAATTTGATATCCCGCCGCACGACAATCATCCGAATATCTGGAAAATACACATGATAATTGTGGGGTGTTTCTGTGTACCCCACAAATATCCCAACCTCTGCGGTCGGCTCCAGCTTCTTCCTAGCATCCTTCATCACATGAATGTAAACAGGTGAGCCAAAAATATTCAAATGAGATATATCAGGCTTCTTACCAGAAAATGCCACTTTGGGTGTACTCATGCCAAGCACTCTATGATGACAACAGTTTTGCACATAAACCACAGTGTTGCATGCCTTAGCCCACAAGTGTATGGGAAGGCCCTGATCATGCAACATCGCCCGTGTAGCACCCACGATCATTCTGTTCTTCCTCTCTGCAACCCCATTCTGTTGTGGGTTATGAGGCGCTATGAGTTCTCTTCGAATTCCTTCTTTGCTACAGAAGTCTTTGAATTCACCAGAGATGTATTCACCACCATTATCACTGCTTAGAGCTTTCACTTTCTTCCCCGAATCTTTCTCAACCAGTGCCTTGAACTCACAGAACTTTGAGTATGTCTCGCTCTTCTTCTGCATGAAGAAGATCTAGCACTTATGAGAAAAGTCATCAACAAATATCACATTATACCTGTGCTTTGCTGTTGAAGCAACTAAGAAAGGTCCAGACACGTCTGTGTGAATTCTCTCAAGGATCGTCGAGGCGCGACTATCCTTCTCATGAAAAGTGGTCGTCACAAATTTTCCCAAAGTACATCCCTTGTAATGATCTTACTGCGCAAGTGTACCTTTGGGTAGCCCGATAGAAATCTGCTGCAAAATTTTCAAAGCGCCATGGTGAAGATGGCCCAATCTCTTGTGCCACAATTCGCCCTCATCCCGGCTCACCACTCCTTCTGCTTTTCCTGCCATTGCAACACAGCCATCTACCTACAATTGATAAATATTCTTAACTCGAATCACTATCCTCCTGGTTCGACCGGTTGTTTTAAGTTGAAGGAAAGCTTTCCCTTCACTGAAAACAACATCATAACCCTTGTCTTCCAACATCGCCACGGAGATCAGATTCTTCTTCAATCCTGGAACATGCATGACATCCTTCAAGATGAAAGGTTTACCAGAATCCCTCTCAAATGAAATGGTCCCGATACCAGTCGCACTGTATCTACCATCATCGCCCATCTTGATGTGCACTCCAAGATCCTTTTCCTCTAGATCACTAAACAAATCTTTGTCTCTGGTCATATGGAAAGACGCACCACTGTCAAGAAACCACACCGATCCCATCACACTTGAAACCAAGCATGTGATCAAGGAAAAATCCAGCTCAAACTGTGAGTCTAAGGCCTCTCCAACTGCAGATCTAGCAGCCTGCTTATTCTTCTTCTTCTGTGGAAAATTAGTGGCGAAATGCCTGTGCTGGTGACAGTGAAAAGACGTCACCTTGGACAAATCTTGCTTCTTACCTTTCGCACTAGATTGAGAAGGATTTTTCTTCCCCTTCCCTTTCCTGATTTTGGCAGCCAGAGTGCAATTTTCTTCATCTTCATTCTTCGATAAAGATCCATCCCTGGTACCCCGCCTTATCTCCTCCTGCACAAGATCCGACCAAAGTCGCTCCCATCCTGGAAGTTTCTCCTGTCCATTGACAGAGTCTTCGTAGCTATGCCAACTCTTCAGAAGCCCAAGGAGAGCCAAGCTCACGAAGTCTTCTTCATCAACAGTAACCCCCACACTTCCCAGCTCATCCTTGCAGTGGACAAACTTCATGAGGTATTTTGTTATACTGTCGCCTTTCTCCATTTTTATTTTTCTGAGCTTGTCTTTAAGCACCAACTTCCTCTGGTCGCTTCTGCTTTGGAACAAGTCTGTCAGAGCCTTCCACATTAAGAATGGAGTGGCTTTACCATGAAGGCTGGACACAATGTGATCCTTCACACCTTCCAACAGAATCCTTCGACACTTTTCTACCTTCTTTTTCCATGCGTTAAGTGCGGCTGCATCGCTAGATCCCAGCTTAGGAACATCGCTATCGATGAGCTCCCTCAGCCCATTGTCATCCAACACCGCCTCCATCCTGTCCTTCCATGCTATGTAATTTGAGCTCCCATCAAGGGCATACTCCAGTCGCAATCCGTTGAAAGACATTTCAATGAATGCTCAACTTCGACACCAAGAAAACACTGCAGCAAATTCGAATTCCACCAGCACAAAACTCAACCGCTTCAATAATTGCAATCTCCTCCAATGATCAATGACTCTGATACCATGTAGAAATTATATAAATTATGTGTTATATGTCCAATATTCTCCTCATCACACTATTTTAACTTCATGCAAAATACATAATCTATTCCACCATTGATCATTTGCGGAAATTAAATCAAGATTGTAATGCACACATGAAACAATAAAAAAATTACACACATTAACACAGTTGTTTAATGGGAAAGCCTGAAGCTGAAAACCCCAACTATCTGTATATAATATATGTCATAGAGATCATGTAACAATCCTCATACAAAGCTGATCATATCGAGCTCTCAGTACAATACAATCGCTACACACTAATCAGGCTCGATCTTGCAAATCCATGCACCGATCTTTGCCACCTGATAGCCTGCCTCTACTGCGTAATCCCTGCTGAAGAATAGCTCTAAATGAACTCAAATTACTCCAGCCTTGCTCATGCAATCCTCATTGGCATCTCCACTGAGTGTTGGATGCAATCAATGCATCACTATAGTCACAACTGATAGTCACACTTTCTCTTTCACCTATCTCTCCATTGGTCTCCACTGAAACTGCCATGCACTGTAGTTAACTGATGTATTCTTCAGTTGATTAATGAGTTATTATTTGTGAATTAATTAACTAATTAATTCACTCCACTCTCACTAGTGTATCAATTAGTTAGACTAGATACAACTAGCTCAACCGAGTCTAACCGAGTTAAACTAAATACAACTCCACCAACTACTTCTCCAACTCCACCAAACTCTGTCACATGAGTTCTAACTGAAGTCCTCCATGCAATAGCTCCAGTAAACCCTCAGGAATAGCGTAATTCCTTCTGTCAGCTGCTGTGCCACATCTGTGCACTTAACCGAAGTGCTCCAAGAGAATAAGATAATGTTTAGAGTCCAAATATTATTAAGAGCTAATAATATTCGACATATCTATTTTTAGACTGGCAATCTAAAAATAGATTCCGCCCAATATGTCTAAAAATAGAAGTCCATCTATTTTCCAACTTGACCAACCATCCACAAATAACATCCTGCAACTCATAGAATATGATCGACATGTCTAAAAATAGACTTTGCGCCAAAAATAGCGTGCAGGCCCACTTAGTGAAGGCGACTCTTTTCACTAAGCTCATCATCTTGTTGAATCTCAACATCTTCTTTTTATTATTTTAAACATTTAATATAGATTTATTTAAAATAATTATAATTTATTTCAAATTTCAAAATGTTTTAAAATAATTTTAATTTATTTCATTCTTATATATAAGTTGGACAACCTTTTTTAATAAAAGATCATAGAGATATAAAATAAATTTGTCTTGCTTTGTTTACTTGTTTGCTACATGAGAAACTAAACCAATAACATAACATAGTCTTTAGGGCATTCAAAAACTTGAAACCAAGTAGCAAAACCTATCAAATACCAAAAATTACAGTCATATAGACTATGCTTACTACTTGAGGCCTAAGAGCCTATTATGTCAAGCTAGATAACAAGAGTGTAAACATGACTAAAAGCTAACAATAAACAATAATTTTGACCAGAATCTATGTAATTGAGGAGTCCACCAAGATTTTTTTTGGTGGAACAATATCTTCCTAAAAATTTGAAAACTTAATATTGGCCAGTTTATTCACTAGCATTGTGACTTTGTGGTTCAATTTTGCAATTTTCCTCTGCAATTCATCCATTGTTAGTAAGGTCTCTTGCTACTCCTTATATCTCTCAATCAAGACATCACCCATTATTGCCTTAATTTACCAGTACACATCAACCTCTTGCAAATAACATGTATGTTGGTCCTCATATAACCAATATCCAAAACCCAACAACCTACTTGTTCAATCAAATATACATCAGATATAAAATGACATTCTAAACGAGCTCCCTCTTCCACTTCTTCAATTTCCCACTAGATATGAGGTGTGTTATTAATGTAATAAACTGCATCTGAGTTCTTTGCAGCCTATTGACATTGGAAGTTAGATGGTAATCTGGAGCTCCTCCTACCCCTACATCCACTTGCGCCTTAACCTCTAGGAATTATTGGCCATGAATTAGAAGGGCATGTCCATTAAGGATAAATAAGGAGCAAGAAAGTGATTGTATAACTAAGTTAAAAAAATTTGAATGGAAACATGAAATAGGGTTTTCTAGTGAGCACCTCTCCTTTTCAACTAAGTTATGTGGCCCATCAATTCCCATAGAACAAGACACCTAGTAACAAGAAGACAAAATAACCCTTGTCGGCCTCTACCTATAGAAGTGATAATCGCAGGACTAATGCAGAGACTACAAGTGATAGAGTTAGACCTCTAGCCATGGGAGAGTAGAAAGTTCCCAAATCTCTCCCTTGATTGAGAAACACTACTAGAAATTGAAGGAAAATAACTAGTAAGATAACAACTAACAAAACATTCAATATACTAACCCCAACCTAGACTTGGAATGATGGTAAATGCAAAAAACATGGGTTAAAATTTCATGTAATAAAATTTAATAAAGGAAAAACTAAGGCCAGTCACCATGGTTAAGGGACACTTATTCCAAGCTAAATGTTGGGCAAAACATCCTAGTGTGGGTGTTCATTTTGGTTATTATGGATAAAGGAAATTGGCAAAGGAAATGACAGAGGCTTTGGAAAGGAAAAGAGGCATTAATTGGAATTTTATTTGTGAAAATAGTGGAAAATATGAGAAAAGGAAGGTGAGAGGTCACATGTTGCATGTGAGGAGGAAAATGAAGGAAAATAATGGAAATTGAAGAAAATAGAGGCCTCATTGATAAAAAGGATTCTCTGGATTAGTTGGCAAGATTTTTCTCAAACTTATGGCTCTCGTTCTATTCTCTCTCTCTCTCTCTCTCTCTCTCTCTCTCTCTCTCTCTCATATTCTTGGATACTTTTATTTTTCTTGAAGCATTTCAACATTGAGTGAAGAAAGAGGAAATCAAGAAAAGGAAGGACAAGGAAAGGAAAGGAAAGCAAAGATAAGGGAAGAGTAGGATATAGTAGCTCAACAATAATACTTGCAACTAACATATTGCATGTGTGATTTCCTAGCTCATTTGGACATGCATGGATTATGCATGTTGGTATTTGTTTATCCTGTTGTTAGTGACATGATTTTTCTAGGTTTTGATAGTGGTTTTCAGCCTTGACTTGCCTTTTTTCGGATAACCATGGTGTGATGGGATTTGATCTCAGTTTTGAGCTTTGGAATTTCCGGTTGGATTTTGGAAGCTAGGGTGGAGGTGGTCTTCGGGAAATTCCCAAAGGCATAGGAATTCATTAACCAGTTTTGGTGGGATACACGGTAAATCCCGAGGGTGGTGCCTCGATTTAGCGCCTAGTGATTTGGCATGGATTATGGTAAATTCTAAGAGACAAAGAGACAAAAAATTCCTCAAGGATAGTGATGGATTCTAGAGGCATTCCAAGCTCAGTTCAGTTTTTTGATCTCGACACTGGTTTAGGTGTGATCATTGTATAGTGAGGGTGGAGGTGGTTTAACCTCTGGATTCCCTTAGTTATTTTTTGGATTGGTTTATCCATGAGATCCCACATTCATGCTTGGAATATGGCACAAGGGTGACTAGATGAAGAGAGATTTGGATCAACCATGTATATGGTCGGGTGGTGCGTGGAAATCCCAAAAATGGTTGGTTATTACCTATCTTTAATAAAAGATAAGTTCTCTTGCTTTTGTACTTATTAATGTGTGGCTTTAATGGTTGTTATCTCACTGTTATTTACATGATTTTATGTTGGTTATAAGCATGGTTATATGACTGGTTCAAGTCATGGTTATTTCATGTATTTACATGTAAATGTTAAAATAATGGATGCAAGACCTAATTGATGTCATAAATGTTCAAGGAAGAGGGTGGTGATCCTTCTTGTAGTGTATCATAAGAGTTTTCAGTCATTCATTCTCTACCTTGTATCCTATACTTGTAGATTGCATTGATTCCAAGTATTTGATAGAATGTCATTACCAGTTGGGGAATGTTAGTCCCACTTGGTAGACACTGGCACAGGTCTGTGGGAAATGTCCTTGGAAGAACGCATTCCCATGTTGTGGGAGATTCCAGAGCTTCCCAGATGTACCCTTGCCCATATCAAGGGAGCGTCTAGGGGTTTAACGGTCTAAAACTTAGTGGGACCTAGGGACAGGTCATGTGGATGACTGGGATAGCCTTTGGGGGTCCTATAGTAGCTACAGGGGGTTTGTTTTATGGTTTTATGTGTTTATTCCACTTCCTTAAAGTCACCAAGGAGGATGAGTCTACTCTTAACTGCCCTCATCTCATGTTTACCCTGGTTGGATGGTTACTTGGGTAGATGTGAGGGGAGGTGTATGTTATAGGTGGTATTAGAGTGGGTTGCACTCTCTTTGGGAAAATTTTGATGTTGTCATGGTTAAGGTGATCATGCATGAAGTCATTGCATGTATTTTAGGTCATGATGATGCTATCAGTATGTTATGATGCTGATGTGTTGGCCAAATAGACCAGGAGATGTAGATCATCAAAGCAAAGTTGAAACATTAGACCTCAGGGTAAGATCAGATCATCATCCAGGTTGTACGTTTGGCATGCAGGTATTTGGTTAATGGTTGTTATAAGAATTAGGGTTACTTATATACATGTTTGTCATTTTATTGTTTTTGTGGTTACATGCATGGTAGATGCTAGTGAATCAGTGTGGTCATATGCACATGTGTTGAATGGTCATGAATGGTAGTAGTGTGTTTTTATATGCATTGTTGTTGTTATTTTATGTTAGTTAACTTGATGAGTATGCTATATGTTGTTGTTGAGTATGTTATATGTTGACTTGTTGTTGTTATATGTTAGTTAACTTGATGATCAAGGTTATTGCATTAATATCTTGATGTTATATGTATCATGTTGATTTGGATTGGTCTCTGTAGATGAGTATGGCTATGACATTCAAGTATGAGTTAATATATTATGATATTATGTCATAGTAATCTACGTTGACTGTGCATATGTGATTATTAAGCATGAATGACAACTATTTATGATTTTATGATGTGAACATGTTAGCTAGTTAATATTATGGATATCATGACCTTATTTATGTCTGAGTTGATACGTTGTGAAGTTATATCATGCTAATCTAGACTGATTGTGCAAACAAGATAGCCTCCCCTGATATACATTAAGGTATGAATTTTCTTATGTGGTCTATTTGGTTTATCTAGCATGATATGTTTACAAGTTATATGAATGCTTGATTAATTGCATGATATGTATATGTGACTGAAAGATTGAACGAATGAATGGTCTTGTTTTAAGATGTTTTTACTAACTCATTATGTGTCGAGAAAATTGATATGTACTTGAGTGTAAGTGTGTGTTAGTTTTATAATTATGATTTTGACTATTATTTAATTATGACATAGTTGTTAGTCTTGGAAAAGGTTGATTTCAAATTGATAGATATGATGTCTTGATATTTGGAACATGTGATCGACATATGTAAGCAGTTGCAAGGAAACATGCTTGGCATTATCATGAAAAGGTAATAGTTGATTTGTTTATATTGTATAAATTATACAACATACATGTATATCTTCGATTCACCTGATCTAACAATGTACTAAAGTTAAATACTGAATCGCTTCTACAAATCTTTTGCAGAATTAAAAACACAATCGCTAATCACATGAACATGAAGAAGAATCGAATCAACCACAACATAGATAATTTCTCGGGGAAATCTTATAGCTAAAAACCCCACTATCTTCTATTGTATATTCAACATGGATCATGAAACAATTACATACAAAACTCTTCTCACAAGAGCCCTCCAGTACTCAACTAATTGTCTCACTCTGTCATATGCAAAACTGACCAACACATAGCCAATTCTCAATCTCCAGACAACCTGCCTTGCTTGCACAATCCCTGATGAATGCAATCCCTAAAAGATAGGAATTTTGGCCTTCCTTGACTGTGCAAGTATTATGGGAACTCCAATGGGTGTTTGGTTTCATTTGTGAAATCCAATAATCCTACAACTGATAGTCAACTTCCCTTTCACCAAGAACTCAACTGGGTCTCCAATATTGGATCTTACATGCATGCAACTAATAATAGTAAATCCTCAGTTGCATGTGAAATAACTGATTGTGAATTAATTAATATTTAATTCACTTGATCTCTCACTAGTGTATCTTCAGTTACAACTAGCACAATTGAGTTTAAATCACTTAACTGAGTTAAATTGTTTACAACTTGCATTAACTATTGCACCACTGCACTTCGAACTCTGTTACAACTAGAATTACTTGCCATGCCTCACCAACTACCTCTAACTCGAAATCCCATAGCTAACTAATTTTATCACTCTCAGTTAACTATTTCAAGTTTACATTGAGAATAGATTACAATTTATTGTCCATCTTAATTAAGGGATAACTAAAATAGACATGCACCCAAAAATAGCAATGTGGGCCCCACCCTAGTTTGGGTGTTGAATGCAACTAGGCATGGGTGTTGAAATTTTATTTTTGAATCTCAACACTCCCTCTCAACAAGAAAGGGATTATCCTTCACCTCGATCCTGTCTCTATGGTATTCAAATTTTCTCCTGGTGAGTGCCTTTGTCAGAATATTTGCATCCTGATCTTCCGTGGGAATGTACTGAAGCAACATTATCCTTCTTTTCACACAATCTATGAGATGATGGTACCGGATATCTATATGCTTGGACCTATCATGAAACACATGATTAATCGATAGTTTAATGCAACTCTTATTATCACAATAAATCACTGTCAAATTCATATGAGAACCAAACAAACCAACCAAGATCTTTCTCATCTAGATAGCCTCACATGCATCTTGACTTGCTGCCATGTATTTTGCTTCCGCTAAAATGAGTGCCACAGATCGTTGTTTCCTGCTATACCAGGAAACTGTCGTCGATCCTATGCTAAAGATCCCTCCTGATGTGCTCTTTTTGTTCGATGGACTGCCTGCCCAATCTGCATCCATGAAGCCTTGAATATTCACTCCCTCTATCTGTCTCTACCACAGACCATACTCTGATGTGCCCCTCGGGTATCTCAGGACATGCTTCCCCGCCTTCCAATATAGCTTGGTAGGCTTAACCATAGCTTGACTCAGTTGGTTAAATGCATAGAAAATGTCTGGTCTCATGTTCACCAAATACATTAGTGAAACCTCTAACTGCCTGTAGACGGTAGCATCCACTACCTCTCCAGAAGTAGCATCCTCTTTCCTCCAATTTCCTGGAAGAGGAGTATCCATGGGTTTGCAGCTCTCCATGTTAAAATTACCCAATATCTCCTTTGCATACTTTCCTTGAGACACAAAAATTTCACCATCCCGCTGCCATATTTCCAATCCAAGGAAATAATGAAGGAGTCCCATGTCCTTCATTTCGAACTCCCTTGTAAGATCCTCATTGCATGAGTGTATCAACTGCTCATCACTAGTCAAAATTAAATTATCAACATAAATAAAAATTATCAATAACTTACCCTCAACCAAAATTTGGTACAGGTTTACATTTGCTTCACTTTTGGTGAAGCTCAGTTCGATGAAATAGTTATCTATCTGAGTGTACCAAGAACAGGGTGCTTTCTTTAGCCCATATAGTTCTCTTTTGAGTCGGCACACATGCGACTCACTGTTGAAGATCTCTGAACCTTCAGGCTGCTCTATGTACACCTCTTCCTCAACAATCCCATTGATAAACACAGTTTTCACAT
Organism: Pinus albicaulis; assembly: GCA_034641835.2. NCBI lineage: Eukaryota > Viridiplantae > Streptophyta > Pinopsida > Pinales > Pinaceae > Pinus > Pinus albicaulis. The sequence goes on along the minus strand of CM076571.1, from coordinate 79,150,927 downwards.
CCATGATGAATGCGCCAGTCCATCAGTGCTTAGAGTGCAAGGATGGATCTTATGGAAGAGTACCTTGCAATAGGTGCAAAATTCTCATCATAATATATCCCCTCGTTCTGTGAGAATCCCCGGGCCACAAATCTGGCCTTGTATTTCTACACACTCCCATCAGCAGCATGCTTTACCTTGTAGATCCATCTCTATCCAACCACTGATTTGTTGACCGATCTTGGGACTATCTCCCATGCACTGTTCTTGAAAATGGAGTCATACTCCTCCACCTTTTCATCAACCCAAGTTGGTTGCTGCACTACTTCCTAAAAGGAATGCCTGAAAGGAAGATGGTCCAGTCACAACACATTTTCTCATAAGAGCCATGTATCCATTAAATGGGTCAGGAGACTTTCTCTATCTGTGCTGTGAAGTAGGAGATCCTACATTCTCTATAGCATCAAGTCTCAATCTATCAGCTTCCGTGGTGCGCCTTCTGCCATTTCTAATGGATGAATTTGCATGAGTGTTTTCCTCCACTCCATGAACCTCCTCATGTGGTTGATCCACATCTTGAGACTTATGCTTGGGAACAAACATTGCCTCCTCTGCATGAAAGTATAGCTCCCTCTCAAGGGACAACCGCATGGCTTTCTCCTCATCAAATTTTATATCCCGTCGCACAATAGTCATTCTGTTGTTTGGAAAATACACATGATAATTATGGGGTGTTTTAGTGTACCCCACAAAAATCCCAACCTCAGCTATTGGTTCCAGCTTCTTCCTGGCATCCTTGGTCACATGCACATAAACATATGAACCAAAAATCTTAAAGTGTGAAACTCAGGTTTCTTACCAGTGAAAGCCTCTTCAGGTGTACTCATGGCAAGTACTCTATGAGGAAAACGGTTTTGCACATGTACCGCTGTGTTGCATGCTTCCACCCACAGATGCATCGGTAGGCCTTGATCATGCAACATCGCTCGTGCTGCACCCACAATAGTTCTGTTCTTCCTCTTTGCGACCCCATTCTACTGTGGGTTATGAGGCGCTATGAGTTCTCTTCGAATTCCTTCTTTGCTGCAAAAGTTATTGAATTTGTTAGAGATGTATTCTCCACCATTATCACTCCTAAGAGCCTTCACTTGCTTCCCCGAATCTTTCTCCACTAGTGCCTTAAACTCACAAAACTTAGAGAATGTCTGATCTTTCTTTTGCATGAAGAAGATCCAACACTTACGAGAAAATTCATCAACAAATATTACATAGTACTTATGTTTTTTTGTCGAAGCAACATAGAAAGGACCACACACATTTGTGTGAACTCTCTCAAGGATCCTCGAAGCTCGGTTTCCTTCTCATGAAAGGTGGCCTTTACATATTTTACCATAGTACATCCCTTGCATGTGTCTGACTGTGCAAGAGTAGCCCTGGGAAGACTAGTAGAAATCTGTTGTATGACTTTTAAAGCTCCATGGTGAAATGGCCCAATCTCCTGTGCCATAATTTGCCCTCATCCCAGCTCACCACTTGATCTGCCTTTCCCATCATTATTGCACAACAATCTACCTCCAACTTGAAGATATTCTTAACTCAAATCCCTATCCTCTTGGATTGTACTGTTGTTTTATGTCGCAGGAAAGCTTTTCCATCACTAAAAACAACATCATAGCCTCTATCCTCCAACATTGCGACTGAGACTAAATTTTTCTTCAGACCTGGTACATGCATTACATTTTTTAATTGAAAGGTTTTACCTAATTGCCTCTGAAAGGTAATGGTACCAATCCTGGTAGCACTGTACCACTCGTCATCACCCATTTCAATATGCATCTGGAGGTCCTTCTCCTCCAAGTCACTGAAAAGTTCCTTATCTCTCGTCACGTGAAAGGAAGCACCACTATCCAAATACCACACAGATCCCAATGCACTGGACACCGTGCATGCGATCAATGAGAATTCAAGATCAAATTGCAAGGCAAGGGCCTCACCAGATGTAGATCCTCCGGCCTCCTTGTTATTCTTCTTTTGTGGACAGTTAGTAGTAAAATTTCCATGCTTGTGATAGTGAAAACACTTCACCTTGGACATGTTCTTCTTCTTTCCATTCTTGGACTCAGATTTATAATGGAATTTATTCCCCTTCCCCTTCGTCGCCTTGGCAACCAAAGCAAAATAATCTTCACCCTCATTCTTAGATGAAGATCCATCTCTAGTGTTCCGTCTGAACTCCTCCTGCACCAAATCCGACCACAGTGGTTCCTAATCTGAAAATTTTTCCCTTTCGTTGATAGAGTATTGATAAATGTTCCAAGTCTTGGGAAGTCATATGAGAGCCAAACTCACCAAATAATCATTAGTGACTGTTTTTCCAATGCTTCCCAGTTCATCCCGACATTGGACAAAAGTTGTTAGATATTTTGGAATGGTGTCACCCTTTTCCATCTTTATCTTCCTGAGTTTATCTTTGAGCGTCAATTTCCTATGGTCTTTGTTGCTTTGGAATAGATCCGTCAAAGCCTTCCACATTGCATATGGTGTGGATTTTCCATGGAGGCTTGAGACAATGTGGTCTCGTACTCCCTCCAACGGGATCCTCCTCTCCTTTGCCACTTTCTTTTTCCATGCATCAAGATTTGCAGCATCTGCCACAGCAGATTTAGGAACATCAGTGTTAAAGAATTCCTTTAAGCCATTGTCTTCGAGTACTGCCTCCATCCTGTCCTTACAAGCAATATAGTTCAAGCTTCCCTCTAGTGCATACTCTAACCTTAAGCCATTGAAAGCCATTTCGATCTTGAATCAGCTGTAGCACCAAGAAAGTCTTTCTGCAAATATGAATTCTATCCAGTCACAAACTCATCTCCTGCTTCACTTCTGCAATTTTCTGTGCTCTGATACCATGTATAAATTATACAACATGCATGTATATATTGGATTCACTCGATCTAACAATGTATTAAAGTTAAACACTGAATCGCTTCTACAAATATTTTGCAGAATTAAAAACACAATCGCTAATCACATAAACATGAAGAAGAATAAAATCAACCACAACACAGATAATTTCCCAGGGAAAGCTTACAGCTAAAAACCCCACTATATTCTATTGTATATTCAGCATGGATCATGAAACAATTACATACAAATCTATTCTCACAATATCCCTCCAGTATTCAGCTAATTGTCTCACTTTTTCATATGCAAAATTGACCAACACATATCCAATTCTCAGCCTCCAGACAGCCTGCCTTGCTTGCGCAATCCATGATGAATGCAATCCCTACTAGATAGTAATTTTGGCCTTCCTTGGCTGCGCAAGTATCATGGGCCAATGGGTGTTTGGTTGCATGTGTGTAAGCTAATAATCCTACAACTGATAGTCAACTTCCCTTTCACCTAGAACTCAACTGGGTCTCCACTGGATCTGACACACATGCAGCTAATAATAGTAAATCCTCAGTTGCATGTGAGATCACTGATTGTGAATTAATTAATATTTAATTCACTTGATCTTTCACTAGTGTATATTCAGTTACAACTAGCACAACTGATTTTAACTCACTTAACTGAGTTAAAATGTTTACAACCTGCATTAACTAATGCACCACTGCACTTCAAACTCTGTTACAACTAGAATTACTCTACATGCCTCATCAACTACCTCTAACTCGAAATCCACTAGCTAACTGAGTTTATCAATCTCAGTTAACTATTTAAATTTTATAGTGAGAACAGATTACAGTTTATTTTCCATATTAATTAAGGGATAACTAAAATAGACATGCACCCAAAAATAGCACTGTGGGCCCCACCCTAGTTTGGGTACTTAATGCAACTAGGCGTGGGTGTTGAAATTTTCTTGTTGAATCTCAACATATATAACTGATAGGGATTTCTTTGGCAATGTTTGGGAACCACAATTCCAAACGAATGAGTGCTCTGCATACAATAAGTCTTCTTAACCCTAATCTTGTCTGGAATTATGTGGATGCGTGTTATATTTATGAACATGTATTTTACATGTATAATAGTTGGTTTCTAGTTATGGCTGGATTCGTCAAGGGATTGGATTCCTTTGAGATATGATATATTTATGTGTTTAGATACAAGGTAGTGTTCCTGGCATAACAAGGTAATATAACTGGTATATTGTTATATTTATTTATGCACTGAAAGTTATGTGTTTATGACAATATGATGGAGGGGATTGCATGGAAAGAGATTTCCATGAAATCTTGAAGAAGGCTCAGGCTGAGATTTCCTTTGGAAGTATTGGGAAACCATGAGGATTGAGTCATGGTGTTTGTTGCTAGTCTTGTGATTTTGGTCTTTTATGATTTGTTGTGCTTGATAGCAGCTTTGTTTATGTCTAGTGCATGATCATGCCACTTTGTTGTGGTGTCGTATTGCTTTTGGTTTTCATAATCTTCTTCTTTATTTCTCTTGTTCTTTCCTTTTATGTTTTGAGAGTCTTGGGAATTGGTTGGGAAAGAGGAAAGTTAATGGAGCTTGGGGAGAGATGTATGGCAACCAACATGTAATGTAAGACTCAAATGAAGTTCGGTGCATAAGTAAAGGGCATGAGAAGGTAAGAATATGACAATTAGTTGGAATGGTGGGGTCTATTGGGATAAATGGACGGTGGTAGGACAATTATGAGAAAGGTAATCATGTAAGGTTAAGTAAAGGGATTTGAGGCGTTAATGTTGAAATGGCACCAAAGGGCACTTCTGATTTAATTTTCCCTTAATTAAATTGGAAGATAAATTGTAATTTCATCTCATGAAAACTTGTATTAGTTAACTAAGTCATAACGACAGAGTTAGATTAGGAAATTTGAGTTGAGGGTTAGAGACTAGGCATGTAGAGTTCCCCCATGATTTAAGGGGGTATTGTTATAGTTATTTGTGATTTTTGATTAGTTAACTCGAGAAATTGAGTTAAAATCAATTTAACTAGTTCTAACTAAGTGATGAGCGAGTGAGAGGTCACGCAAATTAAATCTGATTTAATTCACAAGTAGTGATCAATCAGTTAACTAATAGTTCATTATAAATAACGTTGCATGTTAGTTCTAAGGAAGGCCCAGTTGAGACTGAGGTTAAAGGGATGATAAATATCAGTTGTATACTTAGAAAATTGTACAGGTCAGTTATAGAGTCATGTGGAGGCCAAGGATGCATTGCACAATCAATTAGAAGTAATTTCCTATATAATAGGGTGACAATTCCTCCAGGTGAGCAAGGCAGGCCGAGAAGATGCTGAGAATTGGCTGATTTTTCCTAGATCAGAGTGAGACAGTTGTCAAAGTGTAGGAATTTATTTGAGATAGAAAATAATTTTATTGTTTCATGAAATTGAATTTGCACAATATACAGATAGCGGGGTTTTAGGCAGTGTGCTTTCCCTCGATACATATTATGTTGTTCGACTGATTGCCTCTTTCTCTTACTTGTTATGTGATTGTGTGATCGTGTTTTTTTTTTCCACAAATTGTAAAAGGATTCAGTATATTTTTTTAGTACATTAGAAGATCATATTGAATCTCATTTTTAGATTTTCTACATGGTATCAGAGCGCCAGGAATCACAATAAGAAGAGAAGAACAGAGTTTGTTTTGATCATGTTCGAATTTTTAGATTTATTCTTTGGGATCTAGCAATAGATTAAGATGTCTTTCAATGGCTTGAGACTTGAATATGCACTCGAGGGTAATTTGAATTATATTGCATGGAAGGAAATGATGTAGGAAATGCTCGAGGAAAATAGATTAAAGGCTTTTATAGATACTGATGTCTCGCAGCCTGCAACAACATATGCTCAACTTCTTCATGCATGGAAGAATAATGTAGAAAAGTCAAGAAGGATCTTGTTAGAGTGAGTTCAAGATCATATTGTCTCGAGTCTCCACGGGAAGGCGAGTCCATATGCGACGTGGAAGGCCTTGAAAAATTTGCATCAAAATAGCAATGACCATAGGAAGCTGGTGCTAAAAGACAAGCGTAGGAAGATCAAAATGGAGAAGGGCGACACGATTCAAAAATACTTGACGAAGTTCACTCAGTGTTGATATGAGCTTGGATGTGTTGGGATCACTATTTCCTCGGATGACTTGGTGAGCCTAGTTCTTCAAGGCCTTCCCAAGAGATGAAATAGCTACTAGGACTCTGTTAATGGGAGGGAGAAGCTTCCAGATTGGGAGCGACTATGGTCCGATATGGCATAAGAAGAAATTTGGCGGAGCACCAGAGATGGATCATCATCAAAGGTTGTTGATGAGGAGAATTGTGCCTTAGCTAGCAAGGTGAATAAAGGAAAAGGGAAGGCATCCCATTGAAAATTCAAGACCAAAAAGGTATAAAATAAGTGAAACTTGTCAAAGGTAAAATGTTTAAATTGTCATGAACATGGACACTATGCCACGAATTGTCCACAAAAGAAGAACAACAAGAAGGCCTCAGGAGAAGCATAAGGTGAAGCATTGGCTTCACATTTTGAGTTTGAATTCACCCTCATTGCATGCATGGTGTCATCGGTGATGGGTTCTGTGTGGTACTTGGATAGTGGAGCTTCATTCCATATGACTGACAATAAATAATTCTTCAGTAGCTTGGAGGAGAAGGATATCCAAATGCACATCGAGATGGGTGACGACGGGAGGTATAATGATACCAGTGTAGGTACAGTTACCTTTCAGAGGGAGTTAGGTAATCCACTCACATTAAAAGATGTCATGTATGTTCCTATTTTAAAGAAGAATTTGGTTTATGTTGCTATGTTGGAAGATTGTCACTATGATGTGATCTTCAGTGAAGTAAAGGCATTCATTCGTCACAAAGCCACGAGACAGATGAAAAAGATTGGGGTTCGAGTAAAGAATCTCTACAAACTAGATGTAGAGGATTGTGCAACACTAAGCAGTAAAGCATAGAAGGTGGAAAGTTGAGACATCTGTGAGTTATGGCACAAGAGGTTGGGCCATCTACACCACAAAGCTTTGAGGATCATGCAACATATTTCTACAGGACTTCCAAAGGGTGCAGTTGCACAGAGAGACACATGCAAATGGTGTACATTGGGGAAGTATACCAAATCCACCTTTCACAATAAGGAAAGACAAGCCAATGATATCCTTTAGAGAGTTCGCTCATACGTGTGTGGACTTCTCTTGACATCTTCCACAATAAAGCACAAGTATTATGTGATTTTTGTTGATGATTTTTCAAGAACATGTTGGATTTTCTTCATGTAGAAGAAAGATCAAACGTTCTCCAAGTTTGTTCAAGGCACTTTTCGAGGTAGATACAGGGAAAATGTGAAGGATCTGAGGATCGAAAATGGTGGCGAATATGTCTCTAACAAATTAAAGAACTTCTGTGCCTTAGAAGGAATTCGAAGAGAATTGATTGTACCTCATAACCCACCACATAATGGGGTTGCAGAAATAAATAACAGAAATATTGTGGGCGAAACACGAGCTATGGTTCGTGATCAGGGACTACCGTTGCATTTGTGGGAGTAAGCATGAAATACAACATTATTTGTGCAGAACAAAATTCCTCATCGGATACTTGGGATGAGTACACTAGAGGAGGCTTTTCAGGTAAGAGACCAGATATGTCGTATTTTAAAATTTGTGGTTTATCTGTTTATTTCCATGTGACCAAAGATGCCAGGAAGAAGCTAGATCCAACAATAGAGTTGGGGATATTTGTGCTATAAAGTACACCTCATAACTATCGGGTGTACTTTCTAGTACACAAGATGACAATGGTCAAAAGAGATGTGAAATTCAATGAAGATAAAGCCATGCAATTGTCCCTTCAGAAGGAGTTGAGTTACATGCATTTGAGGAGATCTTGGCTCCAAAGGATGAACCTTAGGATGTGGAGTATCCACAAGCAAACAAACAGAGAGTGGTAGAAACCACTCATGTAGAGCCATCCACCAGAGATGGAAGGAAGCACACAAGAGAGGCTGACAGATTATTGTTGGATGCGAGAGAGAATGTGGGAGCACCCACATCATAGTGTAGGTAGAGAAGGTCCCCAGAGCAGTACACTATATACATGGCTCTTATGAGCGAAGGTATTGGGATAGAACCATACTCTTTTGAGGAAGGAGTGCAATATCCAGTGTGGGTTGATGCCATGGTTGAGGAGTATGACTCCGTCATCAGAAATAGTGCATGGGAAGTTTTCCCAAGACCAGTGGGGAAGTCAGTTGTAGGATCCAGATGCGTCTACAAGGTGAAGCTGGTAGCAGACGGAAGTGTGGAGAAACACAAGGTTAGATTTTTTTCCAAAGGATTATCTTAGGTGGAGGGGATTGAATATGATGATACTTTTTCACTAGTTGCAAGGTACTCTTCTATTAGATCCATCCTTGCACTCTCATCGCAGATGGGATGGAAGATACATCAGATGGATGTAAATAAAATATTTCTCAATGGATTTATTGAGGAATAAGTGTACATTGAGAAACTGGAAGGTTTTGAGACCTTAGACAGAGAGTCACATGTGTGTAGACTCAAGAGAGCATTGTATGGGTTGAAGAAATCACCTCGTGTTTGGTACACAAGGATTGACAACTATTTCATCGGGTTGGGCTTCACCAAGAGTGAAGCGGATGTGAAGTAGTGGATGCTTCTATTTACAGGAAGCTTGTGGGTTCACTCATGTATTTGGTGAACACACGACCCAACATATGCTACATGGTTAACCAACTGATCCAAACAATGGTAGGGCTGACCAAGCTCTTTTGGAAGGAAGGGAAGCATGTGTTGTAATATCTCAGAGGAACTACAAATTATGTATTATGGTATAAACGGGTAGAGGGAGTGAAGCTTCAAGGCTTCACTGATGTAGATCGGGGCAGGGAGTCCATCTGACAAGAATAACACATCAGGAGGAATATTCAGCATAGGAACGACAACGATTTCTTGGTACAACAGGAAATAGAGATCGATTACACTCAGTTCAGTAGAATCAGAGTACATGGAGGCTAGTCAGAAAGCATGCGAGGCCATCTGGATGAGGAAGATACTTGTTGGTTTGTTTGGTCAATAGATGGATCTGACGGTAATACATTGTGATAACCAGAGTTGCATCAAACTCTTGGTTAATCCAATATTCCAAGACAGGTCCAAGCATATTGATATCTGGTATCGCCATCTCAGAGATTGTGTTCAGAGGCAGATTATGTCATTAGAGTACATTCCCATGGAGGAGCATGATGCAAACATCTTGACGAAGGAGCTACCAAGAAGCAATTTCAAATTCCACAGAGGTAGGACCAGGGTAACATATAATCCCTTTCTTGTTGATAGGGAGTGTTGAAATGGCACCAAGAAATGACACCAAAGGGGGCTTCTGATTTAATTTTACCTTAATTAAATTGGAAGAGAAATTGTAATTTCATCTCATGATAACTTGTATTAGTTAACTAAATCAGAATGAATGAGTTATCTTAGGAAATTCGAGTTGAGGGTCAGAGAGTAGGCATGTAGAGTTATGCCATGATTTAAGGGGATCCAGTTACAGTTATTTGTGAGTTGTAATTAGTTAAATCGATAAATTGAGTTAAAATCAGTTTAACTAGTTCTAACTAAGTGATGAGCTAGTGAGAGATCAAGTGAATTAAATATGATTTAATTCACAAGTAGTGATCAATCACTTAATCGATAATTCACTATAAATAGTTGTTGCATGTCACTTCTAAGGAAGGCCTAGTTGAGACTGAGGTTAAAGGGATGATAACTATCAGTTGTATAGTTAGAAAATTGTACAAGTCAGTTATAGAGTCATGTGGAGGCCAAGGATGCATTGCACAATTAATAAGAAGGATTTTCCTATTTAATAGGGTGACAATTCCTCTAGGAATGCGTGAGCAAGGATGGCTGAGCAGAGGCTGAGAATTGGATGATTTTTCCTAGATCAAAGTGAGACTATTGATAAAGTGCAAGAATTTCTTTGAGAGAGAAAATCATTGTATTGTTTTAAGACATTGACTTTATACAATATAAAAATAGCGGGGTTTTAGGAAGTGTGCTTTCCCTAGATACATCTTGTGTTGTGCGATTGATTGTCTCTTTCTCTTACTTGTTATGTGATTGTGGGATCGTGATTTATTTCCACAAATTTTAGAAGGATTCAGTATCTTGTTTTAGCACATTACACGATCAGATTGAATCCCGCTGTTATATTTTATACAGTTAGTTGCCTTGGCTAAGTCGGGAAATATGGTTCTCAACGTGGTGCATGCTGTGTGTAGATAAAGGAAGTTATCTTAACCTTGACACTATTTTATCTGGCAATTATGTTGTGATCATGATAATTATAATGTCTATATATGTATATATGCATTATGTGTCTCTATCTGACGAGATCATGAGTGCTTTATGTTGATGTTTATATATGTATATATGTATGTATGCATGCAATTGTCTGAGAGGGTCGTCAGAGATAATGATTGTTTTATGCTAATGTTTATATATATATATATATATATATGAATGTTGTTGTTTCATAGGGTGAATCATTCTCGTGGAGGAATGATTGCTTATGCAGGTGAATGTCATGAAGAGGTTCTTGGTTTATGAGGAATCAAGTGGGAAGAATAATCTTGACAGATCTACAAGATTAGATGTAGGTATGATTTGATATTATGTGATTATACTATGTATATGTCTATGTTATGGTAGGTAATGTTGAGGGGTACATCAATGGAATGAAAACAATGTGATCTGCGACATGCTAGGATACGAATGCATAGTGGAAAGACACTAGAAGCAAGGTTGCTTTATGGAGTCAATGTGTGGTCTATGGTTGTGTAGTAGTACTATTGTATATGTTGTACATGTTGCACCTGTGATTTTGTGTGCATGCGGTGTTGTGTATATATGTTGTTGTGTGTATATTTCATATGTTGTACTAGGTATAGATGGTGATATGTACATGTTGGATATGCGGTGTTGTGTACATATTGTATTGTGCACATGTTGGATATGTGATGTTGTGTGCATATGGTGCTGCGCACATTTTGGATATGTGGTGTGTTGAATCTTTGGTTAAACTGAGAGGGGGGGTGTGAATCAGTTTAACACATGCATTAGCTTTTTAAATTTTCATCAAACTTATTTACAGCTCTATATGTGAACAGTCTTAAAATGTTGCAGCAAGTTTTAAATTAATGTGTCATCGACCTTATTGTGAGAGCAGCAAACAATTAAACAGATTTAGTGGATCATATCATACAGGCAACACACATAGAGACAACAGATGTAAGTGGAAACCCATAAAGGGAGAAAACCACATCTAATTATTGTTGTGATGCAAAGGCAAGCTCCAATTCCCTCTCGCCACTGTTTTTTTGCAGGCACCAACCTATAGGAGGCTCCAACCTCAGTCAGCTACAAATGACAGCTATCAAGCTTCAACTTGATAGGGAAGCTCCAACTTCCTCAATTTATCTAAATAAATGTTTGCTGATTTACCTCAGATATCAGCTCTGTTCTGTAGCATCTCTTTCTGCTCCTCTCTTCCTTATCTTCTCTGCCTCAATATTCTATATTCTGCATTCTTTGTCCTTACTCTCTCTCACCACACTATGCATATCAAGATGATATTACTTAAAGAGATTTTCTTATGACTGTCTGTATTCCTGAGGGAATTTGAAATGGATGGCCATACCCCTTAGTCTTCTGCCTTCTCATTTCTTTTCCAGCTCACTCAAAAATATAACTGTAGGTACCAATTTAACATTACAGTGGGATATTTGTTCTCTTCCGGAGACTTGCCAATGCATCACAACAGTATAAATAAATTAAAACATTTACATTCAATTACAATGAAAACTTCTAGCTCACTCATTCAACCTCTTGGCTCGTTGTGCATTTGTCTTTTCTTTGACTGTGTTTGTCTTTTCTGTGACTGTTTTTGTCTCTTTCGGCTCTGATTGATTTCCTGCTTACTGTCGCGGTGTAACTGCCATACATATGTAACTTCGCTTTTCATATATCACAATATAACTCTCGACATGATAAGAGTTGTTTTTAATCATATAAATTGTTGCGTTATTTAGTTCTGATACCTCTTGGCAATATAACAATAATGAATCATTTAGTACATAAAATGCCCTTACGAGCCCACTCGCCGAATTTCTCGATGCGATGTACCGCTCCTTGACTACTTCCGATTGCGATCAAATGCCGATGTGATGAAACATTGTTTATTGATTTACGATTCTCCGATGTTCCGAAGTTCCGATGCTCCGATGCTCCGATTCCGATGATTCATTGTTATGACAGAACTCAAACATATATCAGTCATGGTTTATAAACCCATCAGGTCCGGACTTTCATCGCAATCGCAATTCTTTGTTAACATGTTCCGCTGCAAACTTTCTCCGATGCGATTGGGTGAGGGTCCCACCATATGAAATGGGCATTACATCCCATAATATAAACCTTCAGCTTTGTTTTAATTACCCAGAATTTATGAACTGTGAATCAATATAATGAAGTGCCCAAATTTTATATCCAAGGTTTATTCACGAGTGAAGACTTTTTCATATAGTATTATCATACCCTTTTTTCAACAACCCTCGGAATTATATCTGTGCTACTCAACCTTATAGCTTATATTAAACACCCAATAGTAATATATATATATATATATATATATATATATATATATATATATATATATATATATATATATATATAACCTTTGATTTTATCGCAGTTATTAATCTTCTGGCTTCCAAATAAACCAAATCATGTTACAAAGCATTTGGGCCCACAACAACATATTACATACCTTGCTTAACGTGCACACAACTCTGCTTGGATCCAATGATTCACCTGCTCTTGCGCTCCAACCCTCCGATCCTACGGCAATCGCATGATTAAACAATATGAATTTTAACTCTCAGAAGTCATGCGATGAACTGGGGCCCAGCCGCTTATCGCGTCGTCCCTTGAGTTATCTTCCGTGCTAGTTGACGTGCGACTACCGTTCGATGGACCTGCCTCCAGATCGGACGGCGTATGTCGATACTGCGCAGAGTCCACAGTCGACAGTTAACGCGCGATGGCACGTGATAAGGGCGGTTTCTCCAAACCACTTAAGGCCACGTGTCAGCCGATGGTTGTGATTGCGCTAATTTCACGAAAACCACTGACCGCACAAAAGCGGTGCGATGAAAATCGTCGGGTGTTCCAAACCGTCGTTACTGTTCCTTCATGGTTCCGGTTACTCCCCACTCTAGGTTCCGTTTCATTCTTTATAACTTCGATTTCAATTTTTTCTACTGTGCCATGGCTATACTTACTCCATCGCTTCTGCCACCGAAGTTTCACTTTCTTCACCATCGCTCTTGTTTATTCTTTCCTTGCATGGTTCCGTTGAGATGTAACAATCCCCAGCTATGTACTTCACCTCTCAATGAATACTGAATGAAATTACATGGAAGAATGTGCAATCTCCTCTTTCGAATGCTCTATAAACCGTGATCTCAAATTGTAACTTAAACCCCGAATCACTACAAACCATTATAGCGCCTTCTACACTGCACTTCCACATATTATAACGCACGGGTTTATTAGCATTTCGATTCATAATTTGTTGTCTCTGCCTCTGCCTCTGCTGCTCGACCTCTGCCTCCACTGCTTGACCATTTTATTTCTGCCTCTGTATTCGCTGTCTCCGCCTCTCTTTTTACTACCCTGTCTCTGTTCTTCTTATGCTTCCTGTCTCCTTTGTGCTGCTTTCTTCCTTGTCTCTGTAAATGTACTCTCCCTCTTTTCTTCTCTGTTGTATTCTCCTTTGCTTCTGCTTCCTCCTTTGCCTGTCTCTGCCTCTGCTGCCTCCTTTTCCATCAATGAAAACATTTCCAACAGTCTCCCCCTTTGGCATTGATGGCAATACACTTTCTTTGTTTGCCTTTTAGGACCCTTTCTCTTGTTGCTTGCTCTTCCTCCCCCTTTGAAATCAATGGCAAGGGGTTGCTCATTTTTCAGTGTGCTTTCAACTCTCGCCTATGACCTGTCTCATGCTTCCCTTGCTAGCTGATCTCCCCCTGGAATGATATTTTCGTTTCTGTTCTCCCCCTGAAACTATGCTTCCTCTTCATATCAGAGAGTAGTATCTACAGATACTACCCCTAGTCTATCTCTCAGATATTCAAATGGTTCTCTAGCAAGAGGTTTGGTAAATATATCCGCTGTCTGTTCTTTTGTTGGTACATACTCCAGCTTTACTACCTTTTGAGCCACTTGTTCTCGGAGAAAATGATACTTAATTGGGATATGTTTAGTTTTTGAATGAAGCACATGATTTTTTGATATGCTTATAACACTTGTATTATCACATTTGATTGAGATGGGTTCATCAATGCATACCTTCATATCTTGGAGAGTTTGCTTCATCCATATGACTTGAGTACAACATGTTGCTGCTGCTATGTATTCTGCTTCTGTTGTAGATAGAGAAATATATGTTTGTTTCTTGCTTAGCCATGCCACCAGACTTTCTCCTAGATAGAATGCACCTCCACTTGTGCCTTTCCTATCATCCACACAGCTGGCCCAATCTACATCTGTATATGTTGTCAAAGTGAAGCTTTTGCCTTTAGGATACCAAAGTCCATACTGTGCAGTTCCTTGTAGATATCTGAATATTCTTTTGACTGCAAGAAGATGATTTTGTTTAGGTGTTGCTTGATATCTAGCCACTAGTCCTACTGCTAGCATGATGTCTGGTCTTGATGCTGTCAGATACAACATACTTCCTATCATGGATCTGTAGAGTTTTTGATCTATATCAGCAGATCCATCATCAGCACACAGCTTGCACCCCGTGATCATGGGAGTTGACATAGGTTTGCAGTCCTCCATTTTGAACTTTTTCAACATTTTTTTTAAGAATTTTTCCTGTGAGATGAATGTACCTGTGTTCTTTTGCTGAATTTGAAGTCCTAAGTAGAAACTGAGCTCTCCAATCATGGACATCTCAAACTCTGATTTCATTTCCTCAGCAAACCCTTTTGATAGTTCATCTCTGTTGCTTCCAAACATAATGTCATCAACATATACTACAACAATCAGGAGTTCATTTTCATGGGCTTTTATGTATAGATTGTTGTCTACTCCACCTCTCTTAAAGCCTTGTTTTTGCAAATACTTATCCAGTCTTGAGTACCAAGCACGAGGAGCCTGTTTCAGTCCATATAGAGCCTTCTTCAGTTTGCACACATAGTCTTCTTTGTCTGTTAAAGAGAAACCTTTTGGTTGTTCCATGTAGACTTCTTCTTCTAGATCTCCATTCAGAAATGCAGATTTCACATCCATTTGATATACCTTGAAGTCTTGGTAGCATGCAAAGGCTAGAAACATTCTGATGGCTTCCATTCTGGCTACAGGGGCAAATGTTTCATCGTAATCAAGTCCTTCGATTTGTGAATATCCTTTGCAGACAAGTTTGTCTTTATTCCTGATTACCTGTCCTTCCTCATTCATTTTATTTTTGAATACCCATTTTGAGCCTATGACATTTTTCTCAGTGGGTCTAGGAACTAGTTCCCAGGTATTGTTTTTCTCAATTTGGTCCAATTCTTCATTCATAGCATTCACCCAAGACTTGTCCTTACTGGCTTCTTCAAATTTCTTTGGCTCTATTTGTGATAACATGGCTATGTATACCTCTTCTGTCTGTTCTGTTAGCTGCCTTCTTTTTTGGACCTACTATCTTGTCTCCAATGATCTGATCTTCAGGATGGCTCTTCTGAGTATATCTTGAGGGAGCTTTCGAGCTCAACTCTGCATCTTCTATTGTATTGCTTGTTTCATCATCATCTTGGTTTTCTTCTTCATGACTGTCTGATGGACTGCTGCAGTCTGTATCTCTTATATTGTTTGGAAATTCTTCATCAAATCTCACGTTAATGCTTTCTACTATTTTTCGAAGAGTCTTGTTGTAGCACCTGTACCCTTTACTTTTGGAATCATATCCTAGAAATATCCCTTTATCTGCTCTTGCATCAAATTTCCCAAGATTTTCATCATTATTCTTTATGTAACACTTGCTTCCAAAGATTCTAAAATGTTTGATTGAAGCTGGTTTCCCATGCCATAGTTCATAGGGAGTCTTGTCACTGCTTGGCTTTAAGTGGGCTTTGTTTAGAATATGCACATCTGTGTGTACTGCTTCTGCCTAGAAGGTTTGAGGAATATTACTCTCTTGCATCATGGCTCTGGCTATTTGTTGTACAGACCTGTTTTTTCTCTCTGCTACTCCATTTTGCTGAGGTGTTCCTGCAATAGTAAATTGTTGCTTTATCCCATGTTCATTGCATAGGTTAGCAAAGTCATAATCTGTGAATTCACCTCCTCTGTCTGATCTGATGCATTTTAGCTTGCATCCTGTTTGATTTTCTGCTAATGCTTTGAATATCTTAAATTTTTCCAGAGCTTCCGATTTATTCTTGAGAAATGCAACCCATGTCATTTTGGAGAATTCATCTATTATCAGCATGAAGTAGGATTCTCCACTTGGAGTTTTAGTTCTTGCAGGTCCACATAGGTCCATGTGCACAAGCTAGAGTGGTCTTCTTGTTGATAACTCATCTTTGGCCTTAAATGATGCGTGGGTCTGTTTGCCCAATTGACAAGATTTGCATATGGTATTAGAAGGCCTTTTTATTTCTGGCATGTCTCTGACAGCTTTCTTCTTGCTTAGTCTGATGATGTGATCGAAGCTGAGATGTCCCAACCTTTTATGCCATAACCATGACTCCTCAAGTTTTCTAGGATGACAGGCTTCATCTTCCTCTTTCACAATGTAAACATTACTCTCTATTCGAACTCCTTTGAGCAGATTCTTACCTGTGGTGCTTGATCTGACTTCACAGTCTTGTGCTCTAAAAAGAACTTCGCAGCCTTTATCACATATTTGACTGACACTCAGCAAATTTTCTTTCAGCCCATCTACAAATAGTACATCTTGGGCCTTACCTTTGCCATTATCTAAGCTGACTGAGCCCTTTCACTTGATTTTTCCTGATTTATCATTACCAAAAGTAACATTACCAGTTTTCTTGTCATCAAAAGTTATAAATTTGTTTCTGTCTCCAGTCATATGTTTTGAGCAGCCACTGTCCATATACCATTGGATTTTCATGTCTTGAGCAGTTAGAGCCAGGTCACACTTATTCACCTTCTTTTTCCACTGGAAACATCCTTTTGTTTGGTATCTTTTGTGAGATGATGAATCACATCCTCTCAGAGGACATTTGGAAGGCATATGTCCAATTTTGTTGCATACACAACATTTGATCATGATTTTTGCAGAATTGTGAGTATGGGAAAAATTTCTTTGATTCATAAACCTCCTTGAGGTGTTGAACATCAATCTTTGTCCATATTTTTTGCACTCAATTATTTTATGGCCAAATTCCTTACAATAAAAATAGTAACCATAGAAACTATTTGCATACCTGATGTAAGGTTGTCTTCTCCATTTGTTTGCTTGAGACAGTCTCTTCACTGTTTGCATCTTTTGTTGTTTTGAATTACTCCTCCTTGCATGACAGTATGCAGCAATGTGTCCCAGCTTGTGACAGACATAACAGGTGGCATTTTTCATAGGAGGGGAGAATCTCCTTTGATGGCTTCCAAATTTGACATACTCAGGGGTATATGATCCTTTTTCTGTTGTCTTAGTATTTATTGCATTCTTTGTTACTAGAGGTTTCTTCTGATCTCTGTCTTCCTCATTACATGTTTCTTCTTTTGTAGGAGTTGTTTGAGCTGCTTCATCAACCTTTTCTGCTTTTACAAAAATAATATCTCTGTTTTCCTTTTCTTTGCTTTTACTTGATTCTCATTCATAGCCTATTCCAGTTTTTATCAAAGGAGATCTTTGAGCATCCAGAATCTCGTTCAACTTACTAGAGCTTGTTTTTTGAGAAGAATTTATAGCCACTTTCTTTTGAGCATTTTCTAATTTCTTCCTGAGACAAACTAATTCTTCTTCCAACTTCTCTTGTTCCTGAGTTTTCTCCTTGATTTGCTTAAGTAACATGTCTTCTATCTTCTTGGCTTTTTCAAGCTCTATCTTTAGCTGCATGAGGACTTCCGAATTATGTTCTTCTCGTACATACTTGAGGAGAATGTCCTTTTGTTTTCTGCATTTCAGTTTGAGTCTATCAATCTCCTCAAGGGCACTTCTTAGCTCCCCTTCAAGGTCGACTTCACCTTCTTCTTCTTCATCTTCTAGCAGGAGTCCTTCAAGTTCTTCTACGGTGATCAATAAAAATTCAGAGGTTCCTTCTTCACTTGAAGGTTCATCTGAGTCTTCAGATGCACTGCTGTCTTGTTGAGCATAGAAGGATTTTCTGCTGAACTTCTTTCCTTTCTGCCAGTTTTTTGATGTATTTTTCTCTGATTCTTGAGCCTGATTCCTTACTTTCTTGTGAGGACACTTAGCAGCATAGTGTCCAACTCTTCCACAGTTAAAACATTTGAAGGGAAGTTTACCTTTGTATTTACCTGAGCCTCTATCTAGTTTCTTGACAAATTTAGCCTCTTCTTCATCCGAGCAAGAGAATATGTCTTCCTTTTCTTCTTTCTTCTTTTTTGTTTTAAAGGCTGCCTCCCTCATACTTGGCTTCATCTATGGTAGCCTCATCTCATATGCTGTTAGATTTCCAAGTAGTTGGTTCATGGTCAAGGTTTCCCAATCAGCTGTTTCTTCTATTGCAGACACCTTGGGGTTAAAACTGGGTGGAAGAGATCTTAGAATCTTTTGTACAATTACAACTTCTTTTATGGTTTCACCTAGAGCCTTCATGTTATTTACTATTTCTGCAACCCTTAGAAAGAAGCTAGAAATGTCTTCATCATCATCCATTTTTAAGTTCTCAAACTGGGCTCTATAGACTTGAAGTTTGGCAGTCTTTACTTTCTTGTCTCCCTCATGGATGTTCTCCAGAGTATCCCACATTTCTTTGGCAGTGTCTTTGTGCATTACTTTGATAAACTCTGCTTCACACAGTCCATTTAAGATGGCATTCATGGCTTTTGCGTTAGCTACAAAATCTTGTTTGGTTTCTTTCTCTGAGTCAGTTGCCTTTGGGGCATATCCTAATTCCACAACAACCCAAACTTCTATTCCTAGAGACATTATGTATGTCCTCATTCTGATTTTCCAGAAGGCATAATTTGCACCAGTGAAAAAAGGGGCTTTATTGGTTGAGCATCCTTCTTTACTAGCCATCCTGGGAACCTAGGATCTCCTTTCAGTTGTTAAACTAATACAAAAGGAACCTGCTTTGATACCAATTGTTGAATCTTTGGTTAAACTAAGAGGGGGGGGGGTGAATCAGTTTAACACATGCATTAGCTTTTTAAATTTTCATCAAACTTATTTACAACTCAATATGTGAACAGTCTTAAAATGTTGCAGCAAGTTTTAAATTAATGTGTCATTGACCTTATTGTGAGAGCAGCAAACAATTAAACAGATTGAGTGGATCATATCATATAAGAAACACACATAGAGACAACAGATGTTAGTGGAAACCCATAAAGGGAGAAAAACACATCTAATTATTGTTGTGATGCAAAGGCAAGCTCCAACTCCCTCTCACCATTGTTTTTCTGCAGGCACCAACCTACAGGAGGCTCCAACCTCAGTCAGCTACAACTGACAGCTATCAAGCTTCAACTTGATAGGGAAGCTCCAACTTCCTCAATTTATATAAATACATGTTTGTTGATTTACCTCAGATATCAGCTCTGTTCTGTAGCATCTCTTTCTGCTTCTCTCTTCCTTATCTTCTCTGCCTAAATCTTCTATATTCTGCATTCTCTATCCTTACTCTCTCTCACCACACTATGCATATCAAGATGATATTACTTATAGAGATTTTCTTATGACTCTCCGTATTCCTCAGGGAAATTGAAATGGATGGCCATACCCCTTAGTCTTCTACCTTCCCATTTCTTTTCCAGCTCACTCAAAAATATAACTGTAAGTACCAATTTAACATTATAGTGGGATATTTGTTCTCTTCCGGAGACTTGCCAATGCATCACAACAGTATAAATAAATTAAAACATTTACATTCAATTACAATGAAAACTTCCAGCTCACTCATTCAGCCTCTTGGCTCACTGTGCATTTGTATTTTCTGTGACTGTGTTTGTCTCTTTTGGCTTTGATTGATTTCCTGCTTACTGTCGCAGTGTAACTGCCATACATATGTAACTGCACTTTTCATATATCACAATTTAACTCTCGGCATGATAAGAGTTGTTTTTAATCATATAAACTGTTGCATTATTTAGTTCCGATACCTCTTGGAAATATAACAATAATGAATCATTTAGTACATAAAATGCCCTTACGGGCCCACTTGCCAAATTTCCCGATGTGATGTACCGCTCCTTGACTACTTCCGATTGCGATCAAATGCCGATTCGATGAAACATTGTTTACTGATTTACGATTCTCCGATGTTCCGATGCTCCGATTCCGATGATTCATTGTTATGACGGAACTCAAACATATATCAGTCATGGTTTATAAACCCATCGGGTCCGAACTTTCATCGCAATCGCAATTCTTTGTTAACATGTTCCGCTGCAAACTTTCTCCGATGCGATTGGGTGAGGGTCCCACCATATGAAATGGGCATTACATCCCATAATATAAACCTTCGGCTTTGTTTTAATTACCCAGACTTTATGAACTATGAATCAATATAATGAAGTGCCCAAATTTTATATCCAAGGTTTATTCACGAGAGAAGACTTTTTCATATAGTATTATCATACCCTTTTGTCAACAACCCTCGGCATTATATCTGTGCTACTCAACCTTATAGCTTATATTAAACACCCAGCAGTAATATATATATATATATATATATATAACAACAGTTTTATTAGGTTATTAATCTTTTTATTTTAAATATTCAGCATCATGTTACAAAGCATCTGGGCCCACAACAACATATTACATACCTTGCTTAACGTGCACACAACTCCGCTTGGATCCAATGATTCACCTGCTCTCGCACTCCAAGCCTCCGATCGTACGGCAATCGTACAATTAAACAATATGAATTTTAACTCTCAGAAGTCAAGCGATGAACTGGGGCCCAACCGCTTATTGCGCCATCCCTTGAGTTATCTTCCGTGCTAGTTGACATGCGACTACCGTTTGATGGACCCGCCTCCATATCAGACAGCATACATCGATATCGCGCAGAGTCCACAGTCGACAGTTAACGCGCGATGGCACGCGATAAGGGTGGTTTCTCCAAACCGCTTAAGGCCACGTGTCAGCCGATGGTTGTGATCGCGCTGATTTCACGAAAACCTATTGACCGCACAAAAGTGGTGCGATGAAAACCGTCAGGTGTTCCAAACCATCGTTACTGTTCCTTCATGGTTCCGGTTACTCCCCACTTTAGGTTCTGTTTCATTCTTTATAACTTCGATTTCGATTTTTTCTACTGTACCATGGCTATACTTACTCCATCGCTTCTGCCACTGAAGTTTTGCCTTCTTCAACATCGATCTTGTTTATTCTTTCCTTGCATGGTTCCGTTGAGATGTAACAATCCCCAGCTGTGTACTTCACCTCTCAATGAATACTGAATGAAATTACACAGCAGAATGTGCAATCTCCTCTTTCGAATGCTCTATAAACCGTGATCTCAAATTGTAACTTAAACCCCGATTCACTGCAAACCATTATAGCGCCTTCTGCACTGCACTTCCACATATTATAACGCACGGGTTTATTACCATTTCGATTCATAATTCGTTGTATTCGTTGTCTCTGCCTCTACCTCTGTTGGTCGACCTCTGCCTCCATTGCTTGACTGTTTTATTTCTGCCTCTGTATTCGCTGTCTCCGCCTCTCTTTTTACTGCCCTGTCTCTGTTCTTGTTATGCTCCCTGTCTCCTTTGCGCTGCTTGCTTCCTTGTCTCTGTAAATGTACTCTCCCTCTGTTCTTCTCTGCTATCTTCTCCTTTGCTTCTGCTTCCTCCTTTGCCTGTATCTGCCTCTGCTACCTCCTTTGCCATCAATGACAACATTTCCAACATGGTGTTGTGTACGTATGGTGCTATGTACATTTTTTATATGCAGTGCTATGTACATATGGTGTTTTATGCGTGTTGTATATATGGTGCTATGTACATATGGTGTTGTGTGCATGATTGTACATGTGGTTTTGTGTGCACATGGTGTTGTGTACATGTTGTACATGTGGTGTTGTATGCAGGTGGTGCTGTGTACATGTCGTGCATGTGGCGCTGTGTACATGTGGTGTTGTGTACATGTGCATTTAGTGTTGTGTACATGTGGTATTGTGTACACATTGTACAGTTGGTGCAGTGTACATTTGGCGTTGTGTACATGTTGTGTAGGTGGTGTCATGTACATGTGATGTTGTGCACACGTTGTGTAGGTAGTGTTGTGTACAAGTGGTACTGTGTACATGTTGTGCATATGGTACTGGTATACATGTGGCATTGTGTTCATGTTGTGTTGCGGGCATGCTGTACTATGTATGTGCATGGTGTAATCGTGGTATCATGAAATGTGTATTTGTTGTGTTGTAATCTGTATATGTATATGTATTGTGTTGTGTTGTACACCATATGTAGGTGTATGTGTTGTGTTGTATTGTACACTAGGTGTAGGTGTATGTGTTGTATGTCGATGTAGGTGTATGTATTATGTTGTATAGCACATTGAGTGTAGGGTGTTGTACATCGTGTGTGGATGCATGCGTTGTGATGTACAGTGTGTGTACGCATACGTGATTGAAGAGAAGCAAAGGCACTGGGTGCTTGTCAGGTGTGGAAACTGATCCGGTGTGTGTACAGAAAGAACAAAGGTAGAAATAAGGACCGATGAAGGATAAGTATCAATATTTTATTTTAGTTCTATTATCCATGTGATCTACAATTCTAACTTATGATGGTTACATGTGATTTATGATTATGGTTTATGGTGATTTCATGTGATTCATGATTTTAATTTATGATGGTTGCGTTTTGAGCTAACTAGATGTGATATGTTTATACACGATGATTTGATCAAACAACTATTTTGACTTGTTGTGGCAGGAAGTGAACAGAATTGCAAGTGTACCTCATTGACAAACTACTAATGAGGTATGATGTGAATTTATTTCAATTTGTTATGAATCTAATGGTGTTTATGTACTTGGTATAGGAAGCAAGGAAATGTTCGGTTGGGTGGTTGAAACTGATGGCAAGCATTAGCAACAACAACAAAAGGAATTGAAACAGACAAAAATATGTTGGTAAAGCACTTCAGGAGTAGGGCCATTATGGGACACTGGTACCCAATAACGTCCATTGATTTCCATGAGCATGTTATGACAGGTATGATGGTTTTGAGGCAGGGATATACCTTCGTTTTGTGGCAAGGATATGCCTTGGTTTTTGTATCTTCCGATGTGAGGAATCCTTTCCAAGGGATGGATTTCCTGGGATAGGGGATGTTGGGGAATTTGGAAGGCGAGTGACCGCACGGAAGGGGATGCCCAGATTTTCCGATGGATTTTGTATCAAATAAGGGAAGGCCGAGGATGGATTTCTTTTGGCCATTAGAATTTCCAAATGGAATCAGATGCACATTGGAAGTGTGCCTTGGAAAAATGAACCAGTAACTGTTTGTAGCGCTCGACAATGGATGCATCTTTGACTTTGGTAGTGGATTTTGGACTTCCTTGGAAGGAGGTGAATCCTGGTATTACTTTGAGGGTGGAGGTGTGAGCCAATGGATTCCCTTGTTGTTGATACAAGCATCGTATCCTTTATTTACCGGTTTAACAAATGTGCTTATGTGTATATTATTGTAAATAATGTATCAAGCTAGATTTATAAAGCTTCATAGACAATATGGTTGTATATATGGATGCCATAGTAAATATTGCAATAAGTTGTGTTATAAAGTTCCATAGGGAGTATATTTTATTTCAGCGGTTCATTGGTTTGTATGTGTCATTGAACATCGAGGATAGTGTTCCCCCAAGGGAGAGGATTCTGTAACAGACCCGGGTTAAAAGTTCATGCAATAAAAGTTAATAAAGGAAAAAATAAGACCACGGTTAAGGGACACTTATTCCAAGTTGAATGTTGGGAAAAAAATCATAGTGTGGGTGTTCATTTCAGTTATTATGGCTAAAGGAAATTGGAAAAGGTATTGGAAAAGGCTTTGGAAATGAAAAGAGGCATTATTTGGCATTTTATTTATGAAATAATGGAAAATAGGAGAAAATGAAGGTGAAAGGTCATGGGTTGCCTGTGAGGAGGAAAATGAAGGAAAATAATGGAAATTGAAGAAAATAGAGGCCTCATTGATAAAAAGGCTTCTAAGGATCAGTCGAAAAGCTTTTGCTCACACTTATGGCTCTCATTCTATTCTCTCTCTCTCTCTCATATTCTTGGATACTTAGGGTTTTATTGGAGCATTTCAACATTGAGCCAAGAAAGAGGAAATAAAGCAAAGGAAGGACAAGTAAAGGAAAGGAAAGAAAAGATTAAACAAGGAA
The DNA here is from genome assembly GCA_034641835.2 of Pinus albicaulis. Classification (NCBI taxonomy): domain Eukaryota; kingdom Viridiplantae; phylum Streptophyta; class Pinopsida; order Pinales; family Pinaceae; genus Pinus; species Pinus albicaulis. Next base: position 79,126,342 of record CM076571.1, on the reverse strand, counting down.
GAGCATGATCTAGCAACTTTAGCATGAATACTTGCAAGTAACATATTGCATGTGTGATTTCCTAGCTGGTTTGGACATGTATGACTTATGCATGTTGGAATTCGTTTCTCATCCTGTCGGTGGTATGGTTTTGTTAGTTTTTTACTGTGGTTTTCAGCCTTGCCTTGAATTTTTACGGATATTCATGGTGTGATTAGATTTGATCTCAGTTTTGAGCTTTGGAATTGCAGGATGAATTTCGAAATCTGAGGCAGAGGTGGTCTCAAGAAATTCCCAAAGGCCTAGGAATCCCTTGACCAGTTTGGCGGGATACAAGGTAAGGCCTGAGGGTGGTGTCTCAGTTTAGGGTCTAGTTATCTGGTGTGGATTGGGTATATCCTGAGAGACATGGAGACAAAAATTTCCTCAGGGATAGTGATGGATTCCATAGGCATTCCAAGCTCGGTTAGGTTTTGTGATATCGACATCAGTGTAGCTGTGATCACGGTATGGTGAGGGTGGAGGTGCTTTAACCTCTGTATTCCCTTGGTTGTTTTTTGTATTGGCTTATCCATGAGATCCCACATTCATGCTTGGAATATGGCACGGGGGTGACTCTCTGAAGAGAGATTTGGTTCAACCATGTATATGATTGGGTGGTATGTGGAAGTCCCAAACCTGGTCGGATATTGCCTATGTTTAATAAAAGCTAAGTTCTTTTGCTTTTGTATTTATTAATGTGTAGCTTCAATGGTTGTTATCTCACTATTATTTACATGGTTTTATGCTGGTTATAAGCACGATTATATGACTGGTTCAAGTCATGGTTATTTTGTGTATTTACATGTAAATGTTAAAATAATGGATGCAAGACCTAATTGATATCATAACAGTTCAAGGAAGAGGGTGGTGATCCTTCTTGTCATGTCTCATAAGAGTTTTCAGTCATTCATGCTCTGTCTTGTATCCTAGACTTGTAGATTTCATTGATGCCAATTATTTGATAGAATGTTAGTCCCGGTTGGGATGGCTAGGCCTAGTCCTGGAGTCATTTTTTGGTTCATTAGCATTTTCTTCATGTGTTTGATGGATTCTGGAAGCTACAATAAGTTCTGGGCAGTGCCCGAGATTCTGGGCTTAAAAATTTCTACAAATCCCACGGACCATAGCACAAGTTTGTGGGATAAAGTACCTGGAAGCATGCATGCCCGTGTTGTGGGAGCTTCCAGAGCCTCCTAGATGCACCCTTGCCCATATTAAGGGAGCATCCAGGATTTTAATGGTATAAAACTCAGTGGGACCCAGGGATATGTTAGGTGGATGCCTAGGATAGCTTCTGGGGTTCCTGTAGCAGGTATAGGGGGTCTGTGTTATGGTTTTCCCCATCGATTCCACTTCCTTAAAGTCACAAGGAGGTTGAGTCTGCTCTTAACTATCATCATCTCATATTTTCCCTGGTTGACCGGTTACTTGGGTACATGTGAGGGGAGGTGTACGTTATAGTAAAATATAAAAATGTGTAGAATAAAAGACCTTTAGGTAGACGTGACCAACTAAATAGAACACTCCCCTTGGATTGTAACGGGTATTAAAACTGACTAGACCACTAAAATGAGAGCAGACTAGATCCCACCAACCAACAAATAACATAGGAATTCCACTATATAAAATTTGGGATCGTTGCCGGAAGAAAATACTACCAATAGAACTGACATACATGAACATGCCAAAAAAAAAACTATAAAAAAGCTACCCCAACCAATGATAAAGCTTGAGGAATAGGATGGTTTGAGGGAAACCTTTCTATTTATAAATTTCCCTTTTGTAAAATCCCAAGGAAACCTAGCAACCATATGTAATAATTTTTTAATAGTGGAAAAAAGCATTCTCGGTAGCGACTAATAAGTGGTATCATTTACATGCCAACTCTATACGAGGATTTAAAATCACCTTGGGCTACCATCCACTAGAATGAATGTCTTTCCATGATGTCACTAGACACTGAAGACTTTTGCAATATGGAGGTAATGAACATAAGTCAAAGCAAAAATCCAAATTAGAGTTTAAATGCTCACCATGATAGCTTGTACAACAAGTGGAGGGATCATAAATCCTCTCTTGTGCTTAATATTCATGACACATCATAGACAATTATGAAGCATTAATGAACATCCAATGTGGGAGTAATTTAAATATATTAATAAAAGATGTTGTCTAACTATGATACATTTTGAAGTTTTTGGCCATAATTTAACGAAACAATTTTTTGTCAAATCATGCTTTTTTGTTGTTTAAAATTTATTTTGGATTACATAATGTATTCAACACCCTAAAAAACCCACAGGGTACTTATATTGTGGATAATTCACAATTCAAATTGGCGATTCCAACAAATCCCTTTCGAATTTCGAGAAATTCTACCAAAAAATATGCTTGTAGAAGCTCCAAAACATATAACACGTAGATGACAACTTAATACAATATAAATATAAATAATATATATATATATATATATATATATATATATATATATATATAAACGAAATGGTGTTTTTTCATAAACTGTTTTTGGTCAATTTTGCCCAAAATGTGGTAGATATTTTTAAGAATCATAAGTTTAAATTGTTTATTTTGAAAAGTTCAGGGGTCTTTTAGGGTGTTGAATCTATTTATGCATTCAAAAGTGCAATTTAAATAACTAGAAATCACAATCTTGTTCGAAAATGTGTTATTGGTTTTTGGCTAAAAAACCATTTCGATTTATTTGTTTTTTTTTAGGTTAAGTACTTTCCATTACGTCAAATGAGGATTACATAGACCAATTGTTTTCTGCTACTAGTGTGTCTGAAATATAAGTTTAGAGTTTTGCGAAGGCCTCGTGTAACTTGAGCATCTTGTAAATAAAAACTCATAAAAACAAGTTGATTGTGCCAAACCTTGACATACCTGGACATGAGAAGACAAAAAACACTACTAATGCTACAAGAAAAGAACCAGTGAATCATAACCACTATTGGGCATAATCTCTAGGCATCCACACTGACTATTCACTACCCTCATTCGAGGAGAAAGAAATGTTAACTCATCTCCTAGCTAGAATGGTTAGCTTGTGGTAAATATTATTAATTTTTTTCCTCTATCTTTGCCAATATAATAGAATTCTCTTCTTGAGTCCTCCTATACCTCCCTATGCCACTTACAATATTCAAATGATGTTTAACGTTGTGTTGTGTTGGATTTGTGCCATGCGCCAAGTATAGGGTGAGCCACAACCCCATCAAGTTAGGAGGCACCATAGGGGAGGGAGTTGAAGAAGCTCTAGTGGGTACCTTTCTTGGAGGACCGTTCGATTTATTAATTAAATTACACATTTTTTTTTGTTTCCCCTCTATTTAGTCATAAATTTATAATAATAATAAACAATTTTTTTTTAATATTTAACCAATCTAAAATTAAAATATTTATTTATTTTTCTTGCCATATTATATTGTTTTGAATGCAATAAATTATCATCCATATTTAAATGATTCTATAAATAACGCAACGCATAGCAACTGCGGAATTTAAAAGTGTTTTTGTTTAAAGTAATAATTTCAGTGTTTGTGCAAGTCTTACGTTTATATTGTCTGTCCTATGTATCCATAAGATGTTGAGTTATTTATTCGTATCTTCCTTTCCTTCAGTGTTTGTGCAAGTCTTACGTTTATATTGTCTGTCCTATGTATGCATAAGATGTTGAGTTATTTAATCGTATGTTCCTTTCCATTGGAGGGGAGTAGCAGCAATGCTTATTTTATTATTATTTTAAGTGGGGGATAAGTTAAATAATACATAAATTTAATTTAATTTTGATAGCTTACCACATACTGGACATACTGACAAAGTCTATGAAAATCATTTATTCGCACTCAAAGTAACATGCATGATGCGGCTAAACGGGAGGTGCCTGTGCAGATAGAAAAAATAAAATACTGAAAAGCAGAGGAGGAGAGAGCACCACATATACGGCACATCACATCAAATCATATTTTAAATTCAAAGATACTTCTGGATTTGGATTTAGATTTCGCGAGCCTTATTTCAGCTGCCATAGGCCCATTAATGCGGCCTCTGCAGCTGATGCCCGCCGTCCGATTAAAGGTGTAGATCATCGTGCGGCGGGCATCAGCTGTAGAGGCCGCATTAATGGGCCTATGGCAGCTGAAATAAGGCTCGCCTTTAGATTTGAGGGGAGTTATATTTTAAATTGAATGGTCAGTCAACAGCATTTAATGCTGACATTAAGGGCAAGTCAAGAGCCATTAAATGCCTTAAATAATATCTAATCAAGAAGCATTAAATGCATTGTATGTTAAGATGCGGCATTATTATTATTATTGGAATTTCTTTTGAAAAAGATGCTTTCATATTTATGAATATTATTATACCTGCCCTAACGCATCAGGTGTGCTTTTGATTAGACATTAATTTGTCTAGGTGCTGAACTTTTTTATAGTTTGATTATAGTTAAATTTTAATATTGTTTATTATTTTTTTTTTAGATTTTATTGGTAGATAGTTTTAACTTGTTATTGCAATGGTTGTACGGCTCAGGTGTAATTTTATCTAAAAAAAAATGCAAATCATTGATTTTGTAATGATGGTTTAATATACTTTATTATTAATATATGTAACCAAGTATTGTACAATCACTCTGCACTGTAGTTTTGGGGGTTACAATCAAGAATTCTCGCAACATTAAACTCGCTGACAAATATCCCCGACTTCAAATTTATCTTTGGATTTTGGGATATGGGGCGGTGCAATGCAGTGCGTCAGATACGGTGTAGCTACATGAAAAGGAGCAGCGTGATAAAAGAATAACCAAGAGTAAAATTAATGGACAGTTTAAATCAAATAAATTTTAATTATAAAATATTAAATATATCGTTGTGGATGTTATATTAATAATTAATCATTTTAATTAGAGCTCAATTTCATGATCTTTGTTGCAATACTGATCTTTCTAGCCTTTTAAGATGTCAAAATTATAATGAGCTCGGAGATTTCTCTCCAAGCTTTTCGAGTATAGAAATAAAATCTTAAATCAAACTAAATAACTCTTTTCTTTAGGTCCAATAGACCAAAGATTGGTCTCAGTGGATGTTAACCACCATCATCATTGTCAATAATTAATATATTTTTGAAGTCTGTCAAGAAAATGTTAACGTAATGAAATGATGGTGTGCATAATACCATTATAAATATGATGGTGTGCATAATACCATTATAAATTGGGAAAAATTAAATACAAGTATACTAATTTTTTTTTCAGAAAAGTAGGAAAATTATATTTATTATATCATTATTTAAATATTTTAAATTTTTTGATATGGGTAGAGGCTTGCCATTTTTTATTTTATTTAATTAGTTAAGTTAAAGAAATATGTTTTCCCTACTAAAAATTTCTAACTTTAATACTTAATTCACTAGTACAGTGTTCACTAGTAGTGTACTAGTGAATTAAGTATTAAACTTTAGTACTTAATCTATTGGCACTATGAAGTTAGTATTTATTTTTGACTACCAAATTTCTAATTTTAATACTTAATTCACTAGTACTACAGGTTTAGTATTTAACTTTAATGTAAATTGAGGTATTTTTTTAATTGTAATTTTGGTTTTTGATAAGTTGTATATTATGCTCAGATTATTCAAAAAATTGTTACTTTTAATTACATTTATCATTCAAAATGGAAAATGTGCATCATGGTAACCTGAATTGATTCAATGTACTTAAAGTATTAACAATAACAAAGTAATCAACTTTAATACTTAATTCACTAGCACTGTACTAATGAATTAAGTATTAAACGTTAATATTTAATCCAGTGGCACTTTAATACTTAATACAAGTGGATTAAGTATTAAAATTAGAAATTTGATAGTAAAAAATAAATACTTACTTCATAGTGCTAATGGATTAAGTATTAATGATAAAATTAAGTAAGTTGATATCATTTATATTTGTATTTATTAATTATTTTAATTATAATTTTTTTAAATTTAAATTAACTTATTTTTTAAAATAAATTTAATCATTTTTCATTATTAAAAATACAAATAACATATCGTATGATTAAATTAAGTATGATGGTATAATTCATATTTATTTATTAACTATTTTAATTATAAAAATTTAAAATAAATTATTTTTTAATAAATTTAATTTCAAAAAATTAGTAGAATTAGAATTTGTTGAAATTTTAAATAAATTTAATAAAAATAATAATATTTAATATTATGATTTCTTTTTTAATAATTTGAATAATTGGGGTTATGTTAAATAGTTAGATTGAACAATTACAAATTTTCACCAATCACATGATGAATATTAATGCCTTGATGAGTATTACTTAAATTAGTTATATTTAAACTAAGCGACAACTTTATTACAAAGCAAATCCTCATAGACCTTCTCAAACTCAAATTGCAACATTTCTATATTTACATTAAGCGACAAGTAATAGCTACTATGTAGCACTTGTTTAATTACAATCCATTAAGTTAATTTTTTAAATAGGCGTTTATGGATGTTACAAATTCGTCTAGATGGTAGATTTATAGTTTAAATTTAGTAAAAAGATTTCAAAAACTCACAATGTTGGAGTGTTTGATTTATTTATTTATTATTATTATTATTATTATGGTGGAAATAGATTCATTATCTTCAACAATTCCGAGCACCTAAAATTTTGAAATTTGACATTTTTAATTTAGATTTTCAAAAATTCTGCTACATTTTATCATAATTTTGTAGAAATTTCAATCAGTTTCCAAATTAATCTCTAAGAAAGAAAAAGAAATTATTTCAAAGGTCCATGAGGCTAAAAAGAGCCTATGGGACATATTGCTTTTCCATCTAGCTCTTGTATTTGACCATTTTCCTGTGGAGTTTTACAATAAAGACTCCCAGCTTCTCAACAAACGACACTCTTCGCTAAATAGATTATCTCAGGAGCTAGCCCTCAGAATACCTGCATAATTTTCCCTATTGTTTTTAAAGACCTCCCATTCTAAAATGAAATGTTTTTCTGTTGCCATTTTTTCAGAAAACAAAACATACGTATATGTAAATTCTACTAAAAGATTGCTTTATAAACATGATTCAATCCTTCAAGATTGAAGTAATTTTCCCAAATATATGCTTTCAAGGGAAACGAGCAAAGAAGCATGGGTTATGCAGCTATTATATCGCCGCCTTTAGATATGTGTAAGTTGTAATTACACCGAAGGTGTTATCTATTGTGGGGTTTTTCGTAGCGACACTGTAGAGATTTGTCGTTACTGACAGAATCTGAACAGTGTCATGCTACGTCATGATTCGTTGTACCGCATTTCGTTGGTTAATTTCCTGTGTGAATTTGCCCTGTAATTGTGATTTAATTTGCATTTTGTGCCATTGTAGAAATCGACATTCGAGTCGATGTCCTGATGTTCATTGAATGAGCGAAATCCCTTGAATCAAAGTTCTGAATTGGAGACATATTGGACTTTTATGAAATGAGAATCGACGGATAAAGGCCTGTGAGGAACGCTGATGGACAGCTGAACCGTCATCTGGAAATTGGAATAGAAGGTTTTACATACGAGCTTGAGCATCGATTCTCTTAAATAGTTTCAAATAACCCCAGGGCTTTTTTTACATGTCCATCGCAGACACATCCGCAATCATGGCATTCCATGAGACCAACTAGCATCACAATGTTCGCACTTTGTGATCAGTTGGTTCTTTGCAAGCGTTTAGTTGTGGCGACCCATTACGTATAAGAAAATGACGCCTCAATTTTCTGTTGGAAATATTGTCATTGATGGCAAAGGAGGTAGCAGATGCAGAGACAGGAACAGTTACAAGGAGACAAAGACAGACAATGAAGGCAACAAAGAGGAAATGAATATAAAGGAGAAAGGCAGAGGCAGAGGAAGCAAATACGGAGACAGAGCCGTTATCACAGCAGTAGAGGCAGAGACAGAGTGACAGAAGTGGCAAAGGCAGAGCCACAGCTGTTATTCCAAGAATATGTATATATATATATATATAAATTCCGAGAATATTTTATACAGCTGAGCGTTACACATAACATTCCGGGCTTTATATTCAAATGTGCAGTGGAACACAATAAGATTGGATATGCTTTGAATCAATTGGCATTCACTGTTTGAATTATGTTTGAAATTATCCCCATTTTTTAACAGAGCACTTGTATTCGATTGACATGGAGGTTGTATATATGGTAGAACTGTGCATTATATATATGGCAGGACCGTGTTGAAATGCCAGAGACCAAGGCCACTTATAATGGAGCGGAACCATAGTCATAAATTCATTCGAATAATCCCTATGCATTTAACCCCACTCATAGAAGAACCCTGCGTGAAACCGTGGTCACTTAACTCTGTTTTATGATAATAGAATTCCCGCTTTATAGAAAGAAATACATTTGTTTGTTCGTGTTAATTGAATTCCTCAACCAGAGATTAAACCCAGAGTTAATAAACGAGAATATACACAGGAGAGCGCAAACCAGATGTACAATCGCGGTCAATCACTGTAGCAAAACCGCAAGCGGGTTTACAAGGTGGGTTGCCCCTCTTCACACCGCTTTAGGCGAGTAAGCGGTAATCTTTGGTTGGGCAGCGATTCCACAGGATTGTTGACACGTGGCATAGGCGAGGTTGGAAAACCGCCCGTTAAATTTCGTTCATCACTCATTATCATTCACGCATGTTGGTCGATCGAAATCCGTCGGATTGCATGAGGTAAGGGATCGTGGTAACGACCGTCGGATGGGCGCGTGAATTAACAAAGGTGTGGTGCATACGGTTGATTGGTTATTGATTGCATGTGTGGGGCCCAATCAAACATGTATTAAGGTTTATGGGTTTAATCCAAAGTTGGGATTATATGCGATGATATATATAAGCGACGGTTAACCTTTTATTAAAGTCAGTATATATGTATGAGCGAATGTGCATATATGGCAACATTCGAATGATGTGTGAATATTCATATGACGTCGTTGAGTTATACACAAGCGCATAATAATCAAGGTATGGTCTGGCATAACGTTGGGTTGCGGCTCTACTGCTAACTATAGTGAGGAATATATGCATTGATATAGAGCGCATAACATAAGGGACTCGGGATTAATATCTCAAATCTCAAAGATTTGAGATATTAACACTCTCAGATTTAAATTTAATTGAATTTTCCAGCGTGGAATTAAAGAGAAGTGTGAGATTGCCCGGATTGGGAAAATGATCGGGCATGAAACTTGAATGCAATTATGGAAAAGGAAAAGAAGAGGAAAGCATGCAAAGATGAAAGTTCGGTGAATAGGAATATGTACAGGAATGCGTTCGACAGGTGAATAAGCACAGAAAATAGGGAATATGCAGATGATAGTGAACAAAGAGTATGCAGAACAGGTTCTTAACAGCAGCAAGAAAAGACAAATCGAGTAAAGCTAAAATCCCAAAAAGTAGCTGAGTAAAATTAAAATATGTAATTAAGAATGTGAATATAAATGTTGTAATTAATTTTTTATTGTTTGTGATGCAAAGGCAAGTATCCTAAGGAAAAGACAAAATCCCACTATAGCATGGAAATGTGTACATATTGTAGTAATTCTAAAAATAAGTTGGAAAAAGGAATAAGAAGACAGAAGCCAAAAAGTCATGAATGTTCACTCCAAATTCCTTGTGAAATACAAATAGTCATGTGAGAATTTCTATATATATAATATCAATTTGATAAACTAAGAGAGGTGAGAGAGAGAAAATATAGAGAATGCAGAAAATAGAAGAATAAAGCAGAGAAGATTAAGGGAAGAAGAGCAGATACAGAACAGAGTTGATATCTGGAGTAAATCAGCAAACATTCAGTTTGATAAATTGAGGAATTTGGAGCTTCCCTATCAAGTTGCAGCATGATAGCTGTCAGTTGTAGCTGACTAAGGTTGAAGCCTCTTGTAGGTTGGTGCCTGCAGAAAATTGAAGGGAGTTGGTGCTTCCTTGCAAGTAGTAGCTTGCAGAATTGACGTTGGAGCCTCCTGTAGGTTGATGCCTGCAGAAAAACAGTGGTGAGAGGGAGTTGGAGCTTGCCTTTGCATCACAACAATAATAAGATGTGGTTTTCTCCCTTTATGGGTTTCCACTTATATCAGGTGTCTCTGTGCATGATATTTATGTATTGATCTGATATGTATAATCTTCTTAATACCTGCTACTCTCATATTAAGTATACTGCTATATTATACTAACACTTGCTGCTTACATTCTAAGATTACTCACACATTAAATTGGATATGAAAGGAAGGTGTAAATACATTTAATGAAAAGTTCTAAAAGATCAGGAATGTGTTAAACTGATTCACCCCCCCCCCCTCTCAGTTTAATTAAAGATTCAACAATTGGTATCAGAGTAGGTTCCTTTGTTCAAGTCTAACAACTGAAAGGAGATCCTAGGTTCCCAAGATGGCTAGTAAAGAAGGATGCTCAAGCAATAAAGCCCCTTTCTTCACTGGTGAAAATTATGCTTTCTGGAAAATCAGAATGAGAACATACATAATGTCTCTAGAACAGAAGTCTCTGGTCAGTCAGGAATTAGGATATGCTCCAAAGGCAACTGACACAGAGAAAGAAACAAAACAAGATTTTGCGGCTAACGCAAAAGGCATGAATTCCATCTTGAATGGATTATGTGAAGCAAAATCTATTAAAGTAATGCACAAAGACTCTGACAAAGAAATATGGGATACTCTTGAGAACATACATGAGGGAGACAAGAAAGTAAAGACTCCCAAACTTCAAGTCTATAGAGCCTAGTTTGAGAATTTAAAAGTGAATGATGATGAAGACATTGCCAGTTTCTTCCAAAAGGCTGTAGAAATTATTAACAATATGAAAGCTCTTGGAGAACTAGTTTGAGAATTTAAAAGTGAATGATGATGAAGACATTGCCAGTTTCTTCCAAAAGGCTGTAGAAATTATTAACAATATGAAAGCTCTTGGAGAAAAAATGCCAGAAAGTATAATTGTGCAAAATATTCTAAGATCTCTCCATCCAGGTTTAATCCAAAGGTGTCCGTGTTAGGTCCCTATATTACTAGTATAGTCCCTTATTGTTGTTAGTGTAAACCCATTATTGTTATTATTGTACCCCTGTAACCCCCATATTGTTATTATTGTGCCCTTAAATTATTATTGTTAGGTCAGCTAGGATTCATTGTGGCTCCACTACGATTACATAATGGCCCCATGGACTCCTATATAGAAAGGAGGTTTTGTAATTTGTTTCATACAAGAATTTTTCATTAATGTAATGTATTGGAGGTTTCCCCCTCGAAGTGGCTTATTTCTAAAGCGTTGATATCTCTTTTCATCTATCTTTGGAGTTGGTTGCACAACATTTGGTATCAGAGCTTTGGATACTAGGGTTTCGCTGCTCCAAACAGGTCATCGTGGCATTTTCGCTATAACTTTTTTTCTACGAAGTTTCAGAAGCTGAAATTTTTAGGGTGCGAAGTTGAAATCCTGAGGAATATTGTCTAAAAATTTCAGAGCTTGGTTCGCCATATTTTCGGAGATATCATCTGTGGAAGTTAGGTCTTTGTTCAAGCTCCTAAACAGGTCATCGTGGAATTTTCGCTATAAAGTTTTTTCTACGAAGGTTTAGAATCTTAAATTCATATGGTGCGAAGCTGAAATCCTGAGGAAATTCGTCAAAAAATTTCAGAGCTTGGTTCACAATATTTTTGGAGATATGATCTGTGGAAGGTAGTGCTTTTTCAGGCTCCTGAATTTCATCTCAAAGAGGTGATCGTGGGAAAAGTTCAATAACTCTCTCTCTGGGCAGTGGATTTGAGTGTTGTAAAAATTGGTCGCAAGTACATAGACTCTAGTTTCTTGGCTATCAATTTCAGAGACAAAGGACGAAACAGTGACACGTGGCAAGTCCTACAAGTGTGCTGTACTGAACCAGTCCAGAATTAGGTCATTGTGGGAGATTGGACACAAATTTGTCTTGGGGAATCAAAATTAGGTCAGACCTGTGGCATTCAAAACATAATTTAGAGGGCTACTTCAGTGCAGAATTTCAAATATT